>JAOPSE010000018.1:55731212-56331212 GCA_029449295.1 Zea luxurians | reverse complement strand
TTGGTAAATATGTATCACATCCTTTTGGATTGCAAATGTCTGAAGTAGCATAGCTTATAAATTCTCCTGTCTAGAACTTAATTGATTAAATAGTGCACATGTTTCTTATGTTGCATAATTATGTTCAATTGATACTCCTTTTATGCCAATGGTACTTTAAGTTGCAAATAAGTACTCTCAACAGATATCAATTGAATTCATATATATATGTGTGCACTAAAACTTGAGGAGAACTTAGTGTAATATGCAATTAGTGATCTGATTATCTATCAAATTGTATCAATTGGTGGTTTTCAATTGATATTTTTCGAACATGATCACTAGTTTTATAATCCATACTTGTGCAATTTTCATGTTGCCTCTTGTTATGATAAGAAAATGCTAGGTGACGTCTAGACTCCAGGTATCAAGATTTATCTTTCAGTTAGTATGACAATCTTCATTTGATATCTTGGACCTATGTCACAATTATGCCAACAAGAGCTTACAAATGAATTCTAAATCCAACACAAGTCTGGAAACCCCTTGAAAAGGTAAAACGCAAAGGTACATCACTTATGATACTTATCCATTACCTTTGTGCCATCTAAGGATCCCTTTCATGATAGTGTGTTCACATCTCGCTTAATCATAATTTCTATCCTTTATATTCTTTGTATCCTTTTTGGAGATTTATGACAAAGGGGGAGAAATTGTGCATTAAAGCTTACCTTTAGTCTTATGTAACTAAGTGTTAGAAGACTTTTAAAAAGGGGAGAAATAATTAACAAAAAGGGGAAGTCATAAGAAAAACATAAGATGAAGAAAGTTGATAAGTGCATTCCATGTCATGAGCATCACGTTTATTTTATGACACACTGCACCCTATGAATAGTATGATATAAGTTGTCTATAATTTGACCCAAATATGTGCTTTTGGCATTTGAGTACAAAATTGGTATTTTCTGAAATGCACATATTTAGGGGGAGGAAACTATATCATAGGATTTAAAATCTTATTTATCAAATCTTATGTAAGCTTTAAATGTGTTGTCATTAATCACCAAAAAGGGGGAGATTGAAAGTGCATTCATCCCTTTTGTGAGTTTTGGTGATTTGGATAACAACACATTTAAAGGTCTAACAAGTTTGCTAAGTGTTGAACAGGAAATTCAGTATGATGAACATACTTGAATAGTGTATAATGATCAGTGAACAAAGGTTCAACACGAGGTTAAATAACCAATGGGACAATGCAAATGGATATAATATGATCTCTATATTGGTTTGAATATATGGACAAGACCTGAGAAATCACTACATACATATGACCAGAATAGAGGACAAAGTGATTTAGAGGATTGGTCAAGCCAAAGAGAATAAGATATGAGGAATCGTGAATTGGCTTGAGCATATTACTATCAGTCCATATATGCTTCTATGAGAATCAAACTAAAGCTTGATTAATCTTAACAGTTATATCTAGAAGACATTCAAGCAAGGTTCACAATATTGAAGAAATGATTCTCTCAATGGATGCTCAATAGGATGTGACTCAAGAATGGCTTGATAGGGTGAAGATAGCAAGGAAAGGGCTTCGAGGAACTAAGCGAAGGTGAAGGCCAAGCGACGGCTTGTAGACCGAGGTACCATGGCTAAGGTGAAGAAGAGAGTACTTGCACTAAGTCGATGAACTAATCAGCTATGAAGAGTTACAACATGTTGATGCATCAGTAAGGTGACTTGAAGCCATGATTTGAACTCATATAAGGTGATATGGTACAAGTCACAGGGTTTGATTTGTGTTTGCTTCAAAAGGTGAGACAAAGATGTTTGTGATCCTTATGAAGCAATGCCATGGAGAAATCACACATGAGACACCAGTGACTCAAGGAGTTTTCTTAATTAATTTTATTTAACTTGAGTATAGGAATCGTCGTACTATAAAGGGGGATCCAAAAAGAAGGTTGGTGTTTGCCAGAGCTCAAACCTCTCTATTCAAAAGCTATTTTTGAAAAGCAAAAATCTCTTTAACGTTCTATGGTTGGCCGTGGTTAGGGTTGAGAAACCTAGAGTGTTCTTGCTGAAAAGCAGCTGAACTTGTTCAGCTGCAGCTGAGCTTTTCAGCTGAGCTGGACTTCAGCTGAGCTGAGCTCCTTCAGCTGCAGCTGAGCTTTTCAGCTGAGCTGGACTTCAGCTGAGCTGAGCTTCTTCAGCTACAGCTGAGCTTTTCAGCTGAGCTGAACTTCAGCTACAGCTGAGCTTTTCAGCTGAGCTGAACTTCAGCTGAGTTGAGCTTTTCAGCTGGGCTGAACTTCAGCTGAACTCAACTTCAGCTGTGAACCTCTTTGACCATACACCAGCTGAACTTGCCTCCGGGCAGTTGAGCTGGGGTTTTCTCTCCTAAACCCACTGGTCAAGACCGGTTGAACTGGTCTCTGACCCCTCTGACCTCTGACCAACAGTCTGCAAGTCAGACTGGCAAACAGGTCGCCAGGAGTGTCAGGGGCGGTTCAACCGCCCTGGGGGGGCGGTTCAACCGGTCATGGTCAACTTGGTCTGTCTGCGGTCAGTCTGCGCGTCAGTCTGCCAGTCAGACTGGCAGACAGGCTGCCAGGCCTGCCAGGGGCGGTTCAACCGCCCTAGGGGGCGGTTCAACCGGTCTCAGGCAGAAAAATCTGCCCAACGGCTAGTTTTGAGCTCCACCTATATATACTACCTCCTACCTCTCTCCCCACAGCCAAGAGCACGATTTGAACTCCATTTCTAACCCAAGAAACACCTCCCTCTCTCTCTCACACATCTCTTGCCTCTCCCATTTCAAATCTTTGGAGAGAAATCTTTGAGTGAGCTTGAGAGCTGCGGTTTTGTGCTTCATCTCTAAATCTCTCTTGCTCTTCTTCTTGATTCGAGCTTTGGTACTACATCGAGTTCTTTGTGGATTCATTACTCTTGGAGCTTCTAGCTCCTAGACGACTAGGTGTCGCTTGTGAGTCTCCAAATCTTGTGGAAGACCATAAGAAAGTTTGTATTACCCGCTCGTTTGAGCAAAGATTAGTGTGTGTGCTTGACCTTTGTGGTAGGCAAAGGGAGGATTAGGGTTGAAAGAGACCCGGCTCTTTGTGGGCGCCTCAACGAGGAAGTAGGGCACCTTGGTGGTGTGACCGAACCTCGGGATAAAACTTGTGTCTCTTGTGTTCTTGCTCATTGTGTTTGTTTGTGTTCTTCGTTCTCTCACCATTGCGTGGAAGATTTGTTTATATCTTTTTGGTGTGTGGATTTTGAGAAGTGCCATTCTCAGATCTACTACTTTGAACCCTGTGGATCATTTAGAACATCTCATTTCCAAAGTTAACTGGGTGAATTTCGAGATCAATTCAGTTTTGCCCAGTTTGCTTCTAGTTTTTGTTGAAAAAGTTTTAACTTGCCTATTCACCCCCCCTCTAGGCAACTTTCAGTTTGTCGCGTGAAACACTTTTAGTTCCCGCCAAGACTCTAGATGGCAGGTTTCTACCACCCACTCAGGCTTGGGATGGTGATCAGGTTCGGGAGTCTCGAGTTCATGTCTCTCGGCATCGAGTATGACATGATACTCCTCCCACCTGTCCTGCTTGAGCGCCCAAGCTCCCATCGCCGCCCTTCTCATCGTAGGAGGCAGAGACGGAGCAATCATGATTGTGCCACTCATGGCACTCTGTGCACTGGATGAGCCTCTGGGATGGCTGATGGCATCGACTCCCTCTCAAAGGATCTAGCCAGCGTCAACATTGCACCCGGAGCGCCGCCAGCCGCACTCGCACCGACTCATCTGGCGCCACTGCCTCCAGTGTGGGAAATGCTAGTCCCACACACCGTTGAGCAAGTGGCACCGGCTGCACCAGTCCTCCCACCCGCGGGTTGAGAGAAACCAGTCGCTCCTTGGAGGGACATGACGGGGGCTGGGGGACAACCGTCCGTGTTTAACCCCATCCCCTTCGTTCCGAGCATCGACATCAGCTTCGTCACAGGGACATATGCCAGACTTCCTCTTCCCTTGGGGTGTCTGGACTTCGAGGAAGAAGACGGCCTAAGCTTCGCCCTAGACTTCTTCGGGCTAAGAGATCCTGAGTCCATGTTGCAGTTTCTATATCTATGTGACGTGATGCTCCCCGAAAGCTCGGAGGATTATAGCTCCCACGAGAAAGGCTATGATCCGACCCGAGAATACCTCTACCTCGACTCAGAGATCCTCGACGTGGGAGATCACCTTGGCATGCCATGGGAAGTTGACCAGCTTCCACCACACGTTCAGGAGCCGAGCGGGGCCCAGACTCCTCCAGGGAGCCACGTGGCTCAGCTCGAGCAACTCCAAGAGCTACACAGCAAGCTCAAGGAGGAACAACAATGGTTACAACAATTACAACAAGCTCTAGAGAGGGAGGCTGCTGGCAAATCCCTCGATGGTGGCGCGTGGGCAAAGGCGCACGACGTCCAACGTTGCATCGAGGAAGACGCTGATGCTACCGAGCCCCCCATCCTCAACCGAGCAAGCCAAAGTCATGCAGCAGCGGCACTCTTGCTCCGCACCGTGCTGGAGCCCTCCACCACCGAGGGACACCGCATCCACGACGAACTTCGAGGGCTTTTGGAATGTGCCGCAGTCCAACAGGCCGTCTCGGCTCCGGGGAACTCCTGGGACCTCCGAAGCTGCAACAGAAGCATTATGAAAGCCTCTGCGATTATATTCGGCGGTTTTCAAAACAATGCACCAAGCTCCCCAACATCACCGACTCCAACGTCATTGGGGTATTCCTCGCTGGGACCTCCTGTCGGAACCTGGTTAGCAAGCTGGGTCGCAAGACCCTAACCAAGGCCAATGAGCTGATGGACATTGCCATGAAGTTTGCTTCAGGGCAGGAGGCGGTCGAGGCCCTCTTCCATAAGGACAAGGGGGATGGGAAGCGAAAGTAGGGCGCCCCTGAGGCGTCCACCCAATGCAACTCGAAGAAGGGCAAGAAGAAGAAGACACAGCAGGGCCCGCCTGAGGCCCTTGCCGCCGAGCTCGTCGCCGCAGCGGAGAAGCACACCCCCCGAGCCCCCAAAGGGGGCTAGGGGTCTTCGACAAGATGCTGAAGGAGTTGTGTCCTTACCACAAGGGCCCGGTAAAACACTCCCTCGGCGAGTGTGACATGCTACGACGCTTCTACAACAAGCCTGACCCCTCGATAGAAGGGGAAATAAGAAAGCTCCCGATGGCAGAGACGACAACAAGGATGACGGCTTCCCTAATGTACATAACTGATACATGATCTTTGGGGGAGACACCGTCAACCTTTTCTCAAGGCAGTGCAAGAAGGAACGCCAGGAAGTCTTCTCGGTCGAGGTAGCGACCCCGGTCTACCTAGAATGGTCGGATCGCTCCATCACCTTTGACCAAGATGACCACTTGTACCACGTCCCGAACCCTAGGAAGTATCCACTTGTTGTCGACCCCATCATCGGCAACACGCGCCTCATGAAGGCGCTCATGGATGGAGGCTGCAGCCTCAATATCATCTATGCGGACACTTTGGATCTCCTAGGGGTCGGACGATCTCAGATACGACCTGGGGCCGCACCATTCCATGGGATAACCCTTGATAAGAGGGTGCATCCCCTCAGGCAGATCGACCTACCTGTTTGCTTCGGGACCCCTGCCAACTTCCAAAAGGAAACCCTCAAGTTTGAGGTGGTAGGGTTCCGAGGTACGTACCATGCTGTGCTCGGGCGGCCATGTTATGCCAAGTTCATGACCGTTCCGAACTATACGTACCTGAAGCTAAAGATGCCTGGGCCCGCGGGCGTCATCACCATCGGTCCCACGTACCGTCATGCCAACGAGTGCGACGTCGAGTGCGTTGAATACACCGAGGCACTCGTTAACTCCGAGGCACTCATCGCCGATCTGGAGAAACTCACTGGAGAGGTGCCTGACGCCAAGAAGCATGCCGACAGCTTTGAGCCGGCCAAAGCCACGAAGACCATCCCCCTCGACCCTAGCGGCTTCGAAGAGAAGGTGCTATCGATCGGCTCTCAGCTCGAGCCCAAATAGGAAGTAGTGCTCATCGACTGTCTCTGCACGAACGCCGAAGTATTCCCGTGGAGTCCCTCGAACATGCTAGACATACTGAGGGAAGTCGGCGAGCACTTCTTGGATATCCAAGCCAACTCCAGGCCGGTGAGGTAGCACCCGCACCGATTCGACAAAGAAAACCGCAGGGTCATCGGGGAGGAAGTCCACAATCTCTTGGTGGCCGGATTCATCAAGGAAGTATTCCATCCTAAATGGTTAGAAAACCCTGTACTAGTTAGGAAAAAGCAAGGGAAATGGAGGATGTGTGTAGACTACACCGGTTCGATCAAATTGTAGACTCTACTAGAGGGTGTGAAACACTTTCCTTCCTTGATGCGTACTCAAGCTACCATTAGATCCGGATGAAAGAGTCTGACCAGCTCGCAACTTCTTTCATCACCCCACAAGGCAAGTATTGTTACACAACCATGCTCTTCGGGCTACGCAACGTAGGGGTCACATATCAACGTTGCATGAACCACGTGTTCGGCGACCACATAGGCTCAACGGTTGAGGCCTATGTTGACGATATAGTGGTCAAAACTAGGAAGGTCGATAACCTTATCACCGACCTAGAAACTACCTTTGCTTGTCTTCGAGCCAAGAGTGTCCGACTCAACCCTGAGAAGTGTGTCTTTGATGTCCCCCAAGGCATGCTCTTAGGGTTCATAGTCTCAGAGCAAGGGATTAAGGTCAACCCGGAGAAGGTCTCGGCCATCACCAACATGGGGCCCATAAATGATGTCAAAGGAGTTCAGCGGGTCATGGGATGCCTCATGGCCCTGAGCCACTTCATCTCACGCCTCGGCGAGAATGGTCTGCCCTTGTATTGTCTCTTGAGGAAGACCGAGCGCTTCGCTTGGATGCCCCAGGCCGAGGAAGCCCTCGAGAACCTCAAGAAGATCCTCTCCAACATGCCCATCCCGGTGCCCCTGCCGAAGGGGAGCCCCTCTTGCTCTACGTAGCCGCAACCACCCAGGTCATCAGCGCCACTATCGTAGTATAGAGAAAGGAGGAATGACATGCCTTGTTGGTTCAGAGGCCTGTGTACTTCATCAGCGAGGTACTGTCCAAGACAAAGGAACTCTACCCACAAGTCCAGAAGCTGCTGTACGTGGTGGTCCTAACTCGACAGAAGTTGCACCACTATTTCGAGTCTCACCTTGTAATGGTGGTGTCATCCTTCCCTCTGGGGAGATCTTCCAGAGTAGGGAAGCCTCGGGCAGGGTGGCCAAGTGGGCTATCGAACTCATGGGAGAAACTCTCTCGTTTGCACCCAAGAAGGCCATCAAATCCCAAGCCCTAGCTGACTTTCTGGCTGAATGGACCGACACCCAGTTGCCAACGGCTCCATTCCATGCCGAGCTATGGACCATGTTCTTTGACGGATCGCTGATGAAAACTGGGGTGGGCACTGGATTGCTCTTCATCTCACCCCTCGGTGTACATCTGCAATACGTCGTACATCTTCACTTCACCGCGTACAACGTCACTGAGTATGAAGCCCTGGTCAACGGTCTGCGCACCGCCATCGAGCTGGGAGTCAGACGCCTCAATGTCCGAGGGGATTCCCAGCTCGTCATTGACCAGGTGATGAAAAACTTGAGCTGCCATGATGTGAGGATGGAGGTTTACTGTGAAGAAGTTCGACGCCTTGAAGATAAATTCTTTGGCTAAAGCTCAACCAGGTTGCGCATCGGTACAACGAGGTAGCAGACGAACATGTAAAGATCGCCTTGGGGCAGACCACGGTCCCACCGAACGTTTTTGCAAGGGACATCTTCAAGCCCTCGGTGATGCCCAGGGAGGTGTCCGAGCTCGCCCCCCACAAAGAAATGCCCCCGACCGACGGGCCCGAGGCTATGCAGATCGACGATGATGGTGACCGGGCCGCCCCGACCTCAGACTGTAGAATGCCTTACCTAGAGTACCTCCTCCAAGGAGAACTTCCTCCACGGAAGGCCGAGTCTCGTCGCCTCGCCCGCCAAGCAAAGACCTTTGTGCTGATAGGAGAAGAAAAGGAGTTGTACCGATGCAGCCCCTTGGGAATACTTCAATGATGTATACCTATCAGCCAAGGGCAGAAGTTGCTGGGAGAAATCCACTCGGGGGCTTGTGGGCACCATGCGATGCCCCGAACCCTCGTTGGCAACGCCTTCATGCAAGGGTTCTACTAGCTGACTGCGGTAGCTGACGCTATCAAGATTGTGTAGTCCTACCGAGGCTGCCAGTTCTACGAGAAGCAGACACATATGCCAGCCTTGGCCCTACAGATGATTCCAATAATGTGACCATTTACGGTGTGGGGGTTGGATCTCGTCGGTCCTCTGCAGAAGGCACCTGGGGGCTTCACGCACCTGATGGTCGCCATCGACTAATTCTCCAAGTGGATCGAGGTCTGACCCCTCGCGAATATTAAATTCGAGCAAGCGGTCGCATTCTTCATAGACATCATTCATTGCTTCAAAGTCCCCAACTCAATCATCACCGACAATGACACCCAGTTCATATGGAAGAAGTTCCTCGGCAGCTTCTGCAGCGACCATCACATACATGTAGATTGGTCAGCAGTAGCTCATCCGAGGTGCAACGGGTAGGTGGAACGTGCCAACGTCATGATCCTACAAGGCCTCAAGCCGAGGATCTTCAATGATCTGAACAAGTTTGGCAGGCAGTGGCTCGCCAAGCTCCCCGCAGTGATCTGGATCCTGAGGACTACTCCAAGCCGAGCCACGGGATTTACACCGTTCTTCCTGGTCTATGGGGCTGAGGCCGTCCTACCCACCGACCTAGAGTACGGTTCCCCGAGGCTGCAGGCATACAACGAACGCAACAATCAAGTCAGCCATGAAGACTCGCTTGACCAGCTGGATGAAGCTCGGGACATTGCACTCCTTCACTCAGCAAAATACCAACAGTCCCTTTGGCGCTACCATGAACGGCGTGGCTGACCCCAAGGGTTTGAGGAAGGCGACCTGGTGCTTTGGTTATGACAAGACATCCGAGGACGCCATAAGTTCACTCCTTGGGAAGGACCCTTCATCATCACCAAGGTGCTGAAGCCAGGAACATACAAGCTCTGCAATGAGGAAGGAGAAGTCTACGACAACGCTTGGAATATAAAGCAGCTACATCGTTTTTACCCTTAGGCATACAGGCCTAGGCCTATTTGTACTATGTTCCACATATTTAATAAAGAATGGCTCTCAAGAAAGGCTCGGCCTTGCTTTCAAAACCAAGCCTCCCTTGGGGGCTAGAAGGGGGAACCCCTCCTCTGTGTTGCCTTTTTTCTCGCAGTTTTGAAAAACGAACACATTTTGTAGCCTCACCCTAAGTCGTAACGTGAAAACCCTTAGGAACAGAGGATGTCCCGACTAAGGAAAAATAGCCGAGCCGCAGGAACACCTACACCTCAGGGATACAGTTTCCTCACTCACTTTTCTCTCCCTAAAGGGTAACTCGCGTTCTAATGGGGACGCCGCAGTAGGACTAAGGAAACAGGCGCAAAACAGTGGAAAAAACACACAGCGAATAAGCAAAAGTTTAGATACCTAGTATCCACCAAGTTCTTAGCATATATTACAAAAGTTTAAAATTCTCCGCAGGGCGATGACCAGGTTCATGCTGTCGGAGGAAGCCCTGCTGGGGGCTTGGTAGCGGTTGGCGACAGGGGAGGAGGCACCACCTCTACCTCGAAATGGCGAGCCAGCAAAGTCCCCGACCCCTCAACAGCGTCGTTCATCCTCCTCATCTCGGCGATAGTCAGCTCAGGCTCATCGGGGAGTATGTAGCCGTCGCACACCCGTTTGAGATTGATCTCGTAGTGGGAGGCGACCATGGCTAGGGCCTGCTTCACCCCGAGATGGATGGCTCCACGGAGCTCAGTCTGTATGTAGCCACATAGGGCTTGCATATAGGGCCGTGTGGGTCCAGTCTGAGGCACGCCCACCACGTCAAGGTCCCGAAAGAGGTCCGTCACTGCCTCGGTCAACTCCCTCAGCTTGGTCCCCTTCTGCTCCACGGTCCAGGATAGGGTCAGAGAGGTATGGGCTGCGGCCTCCAGATCCTTCTCAAGACCTAGGGAGTGGACGAAGGCGTCATGCTGAGGCTAAGAAAAGAGACCGAACCCAAAAAGTGAAACAAGACCTCAATAAAATACCTCCTATCTAGGTGTTCAGAGCCCCGCCCTCAGGCTGTTCATCCTCCAGGAACTTGGAGAGGGAGTCATGCTCCACCTTCACAGCATAGAGGCTCTCTTGCGCCTGCCGCAGCTCCCCCTCACGACGGTCCGCCTCCACCTTTAGACCGAGGACTTCATCCCTCAGTCGATAGACCATCTCGCGGTTGGTCGTGCCCTCCTCCTTCAGCCCCTCGCATCAGGACATCAGGTTTTCCACTTCGGCGCTCCTCCGTGCCAGCTGCTCATTTGACCGAAGTAGCATGGCCCGATGGTGCTGCATCACATCCCAGACACCCCGTTTGCAGCGGATAAAGATGGACTTGGACATCGACCTCGTCATGAGCTCCTGTAGAGGAAGAAAAACTTTCGTCATCATGCAGCTAAAGGACAAAGAATTTCTACAAAGAGAGCAATGCCCTTACATGGGCCAACACCCTTATCTTGGCCTAGAACTCCCGCTCCTCGACGTCGTCGAGGACGAAGTATGAGTCACCCTCGGTGGACGTCCACACCAGTTGTGGCCCTCCCCCTATCGAGGGGTCCAGCCTAGAGCGGACAAGGTCACCGTTAGCCCCTTTGATAGGGGGGCTCGATGATCGTCTCATCACCGAGCAGTGTCCCACCAACTATCCTCCCCGGTGGCACTGAGGAACTAGCCTCCTCGGCATGTCTTGCCCCCAAGCTCAGTGCAACTTCGGGGGTGTCTGGGATGGCGTGCAGGAGGTCGAAGATTGTAGGCGATGCTACACGCGGCGCTGCGATACCTGCCTCTGCCTCATCCTTGGAGGAGACGATGATGGCCTCCGTCGGGGACGTCGGGCACACAGGAGCCACCTCGGCCGCAGCCGTGTCGGGCTCGACCGGCGCCCTTGGAGCGGGCATAGCCACCTCAACACCCTACTAAGATGGCTCCTGGACAGAAGGGGGGCGGGATGAGGCCCTCGCAGACGTCCTCGCGCTGCGCTTCACCGCCTTGGTGGAAGTGAAGATCGACACATAGGCTCGGCGTTTGGAGCTAAGGACAAAAATGATAATCAGAGAAAAAACTGTACACAAAGGGCGTTTTCATATTTCAACAACTTACCTAGAGATAGGCATTGCAGATGGCCTCGGTCTCTGGATTTCTGGCCCCTGCTGCCTCGCCGCCGACGTAGGCAGGGCTGTGGTCACCTCTTCTGCAACCCCCGGTGCAGGGGCTAGGGCGGAACGATGGCTGGGGCCACTATGGGCCTCAGAACAATGACGTGAGGGGGTGATGGGCTCCTCCTCCGTGTTCCCTACAGCGGGCGGTCGTTGAGGGGACCCGGCCTGCGCGCCCGCAGGCGCCACGCCGGCTTCCTCGGGAAGAGGGGCGACTTCCCCATCCACGACCTCTGCCTCTTCCACCGAGGCAGGTACGGGACAGGCTCGGCTGACGCCCGTGCCTCGGACAGGGACGCTGCTGGCCTCTGCGCGGAAGGGATCATGCCGCTCGAGGGACCCACCAAGGCTGGCTGAAGCCCACGTGGGCCTCCATCCCCTCATCATCGTCGTCGTCGTCCTCCTCCTCCTTAGTGCTGGGAGAGGCCTCGAGCGGGAGCCCCTCCCTCTCATGCACTCTGTAGCGCTTCTCCAGCGAATCGCGGGCCAGCATCTTCTTGCGGGCCTACTTCTTCGCCTCATCCTTCTTTCACTTCTCCTTGAATGCTAGTCGGCGCACCTCCCTGGCCGCCATGTCCTCTAGGGCCAGGGGTCAGGTGGTCCGGAAGCCTCGGAGCCCTTGTAGAGGGGACAAGAAGGTAAGACTAAGACGAGAAGAAGAAGAAAAAACCAAAAAACAAAAACAAAAAATAGGGGACTCACTAGGGACACATAGCCCTGCTCGGGGTGCATCGGCACCACGATAGAATAATCCACCTTCCCCACCATTCCCTTCACCCGCTGGAGAAGTTCGTCGCTGGAGAGGGCGGCCGAGGCTATCCAGGAGCTTTCCACGGAGGCCTCGGGCGTCATCTCGTAGAGGCGGAGTCGGCGGTCGGCCAGCGGCAAAACCCACCGCCGGTGGAAGGCCGCGATAACTCCAGCCGCAGTGAGACCACGATATCGGAGCTTCCGCAGCGCCTCTAGCAGTGACTTCAGGTGGGTCTGGAGCTCCCGCGGCAGCCCCACCTCCATCGCTCCTCCGCTCCGAGGAAGACGTGGTGCGTGAACGCTGACAGTCGCCCGTTGTCGTTGCGGAGGTAGAACCACTGACTCTGCCACCCCTTATTCGATGAAGTGAGGGTGGCAGGGATGTACAACTGCGCCTGATCCAAACACAACTAGAGCGTGCAGCCGCCAGTGCGGACGATGTGGCACACCCTCCTCACCTTGCTGAGGAGGGAGAAGGGCTCAACGTGGAAGAGGTGGAGCCACAAGTCCTAATGGGGCTCGATCCCTAAGAACTCCTCGCAGACAGCAGTGAAGATGGCTGCCTGCGCAATGGAGTTGGGGTTGAAGTTGTGCAACTCAACCCCGTAGTACTGCGGCAGAGCCCACATGAAGCGACTCGCCGGAACTCCGGAACCTCGTGCATGGAACGATGTGAAACTAACGATGTAGCCCGCGGGCGGATCTGGCACCTGCTCAACATGCAGCATGATCCACTTGGGCTATGGGCCGGTGGATCAGGCCAGAGCAGTCCGACTTCGACCAACGCCACCAAATCCTCGTCACTGACGGAGGATATGGGCCACGGCTCGCAAGGAGGAAGCACGGTGATCTTTTCCGCCATTGAAACGGAGGAAAAAGACGGGAAGGAGACAAGGCACTTTTGCGAAAGGCGAAAACAGCGTACGAAAGTAGGAAGGCTGAACAACAAAGGTAACGGTCGGAAGCCTCCCTCTCGGTCAGCTTTATATATGGATAGACGGAGCCACCGAGATGCGAGTCGTAAACGGCTAGGCAGCAGTCATTTCGAATCCCGCGCGCACGCGTGCTGCGAACGGTCGGCTGACCGACAGGGTGTTCCATCGCATTAAATGACCCTATCCCCTCCAAGGAAAAACGCGCCGAGCGTCGTTCTGCATTCCACCACGAAAGGTACGCTTTCCACTCTTGACTTCTTCACCCTCTATCCTCTCGACAGTTAACCAGAAGGAAGCGTCTTCTGCCTCGGGCAACTACCTCGGAAAGGAAGCAATGAACCAGAAGAAGGCGTCTCCTATCTCGGGCATGTCATCTCGGGAGGAAAAAAGACAAGGACAAATATTGTTCAGAGGTTTGAAGGTTCGGCCCTCGGTAGGGTTCGGATGAACCACCTTAGGATTCCATGGCTCCAAGCCCAATACTGATCAGGGGTTCGATGGTTGGTCCCTGGGAAGGGCTCCAAAACCTCCCAGAGCACAGAGTCATGAGTGACTATAGGTACACCCATATATGGCCTTAGCTTAGGTTGCGACCCGAGGTACCTTCAGACATATCCGAGACCCCCGGGAGCGATTCATGATGGTATCCCATTGTAGGGAGTCAAGCCCTCGGACCCCATCAAACGGGTTCTGGACCAGGCGAATCACCCATAGGTATTTTTTGGGGCATGTCTCCAGACCACTAGCCGACTCCGATCAAAAGGAGCTCTGACCCTCACTTGGATTACCCGTTAACAGCTCAATGGAAACGTCCTGCTCATCGCCCATCGAGGGTAGCATGATGCATTCCCCCTTCCTCTACGTGGAGAGACGACAAAGGGGCGTATAAACCAAAAGTCAAGACATCCCTCGATCGACCTCTTGCTCCATGCAAAGGCTCGAGGGCTGTCCTCGCAAACCATGCAAAGGGTTACCACAGATCAACCGAAGATCAGACGGGGCCTATCAAAGAACAAAAGCCCCTAAAGGAGTCAACTACTCCTTCGAGGCCTCGAGGGCTACACCCAATGTGTATGCTCGTGCGCACCCATCGGAAAAACAAAACGTCATGTCTCTCAGAAAGCAGCACGCTCACGGGCGAGTAGGAGAGCCTCCAAACAAGTACCAAAAGTACTTCCTTAGAAGGCTTAGGGGCTATTGTCGGGGGTAATAATTAAGGATACCTGAATTATCCTCCAAATAAACGCACCGAGAGAGATAAGAGTGAAACTCCCGAGGGAAGATGACTGAGGTGCCTATTAAAGCTGAGGCATCTCCTCGAGAATCCCTCACCTCGGGCAGAACTCCGCCTCACCCGAGGTCGCCGTCGCTCCGTCCGTCTCGCCTGAGCCAGTCTCCGGCAGATGAGACAGCAGCACACAAAATCAAGGAGGGAACACCTGCATTTAATGCGTGTACCTACCCCATGCCATGGTAGCAGCGCACAATAGCAGAGAAGACATCTGTGATGGAACCTCCCAAGGTATTAGGCCCACCTACAGTTGTCCTTGTCCTAAGGACCTTGGACAACCCTGTAGATGCACATAATCACTCGACAAATTCTGTAACTGTACACTCATCATTTCGCCCAAGAGCGCTTCATCCATCACGCGAATATTACATCACATTGGAGGAAAAGATAAGCGGAAACAAGTTACAATAACTTAATTTACATTCATAAAATATATAGAGAGAGTATTATTATGACAATACCAAGGTATTAAGAGTGCATAAAGTATTATTACAAACCAGGGAGGCAAAACACCCTCCCGCACAAAAGTTTATTGTTTTCGAGGTGGGAGGCAAACATCCTCCCGCGACCAACTTCACTAGTGGGGCTCCTCCTTGGGTACCACCTTTGAACAGAAACACCAAAAGTCCGCTGTTTCCTCACCTACAACAACATGGGTTCGAAAACCCTGAGTACGAAGTGTACTTTCGTAAGTCTTACCCGTCTAAGGAAAAAGACTCTCAAGGATATGCTGGCTTTTGGGAATCAAGATAAAGCTTATCAAGAATCAAAGACTCTGTTTGCAGAAAAGCTTACTATGAGTGGATCCTTAAAATCCATTTTTACTTGTCAGGTTAAGTAAAGTTACCTGCATCTACAGTTCTTTCTATCCTAGTTCAAGCACTTGGCCTATACAAGCCATCTTTTTATCACCCCTTCACATATCCGAGAAGTAACGGCAATCCGAATCGATTAATACCCAGCTGGGGATCTCCAACCACACGACATATGTAGCATTTAACCCTCGCATATGTCAACTCGCCACCGAGTTTCTCAAGACTAGACCGGGTTCACACCAACCGAGAGCACAGATACACCACCGTCCAGCCTCTTGCCACGGAGGGTACATGCTACTCTCGCCATCTCTCCACTCCCATTACGTGTTGGCCTTTATGGTATTTGTCCGACCGAGGCAAAGCTTACCCATGACGAGGCATGTGGCCAGTTAAAAGGTCCTGAATCATCAAGCCTACATCGACACGGTCCTTAATCGACTGAGACGGAGACACTACACCAAGACTCTCTTCTCGTGCAAGTCACCCGCCTGGTCTCGTCTTAATCATTTAGAACCCAAAGTTTGGTAACTAGCAAAGGTACATCTTTTCAGATGTTGAACCCATCATGGCCATGACGGATCCACCATCAAATCTTTTCTTTTGAAAACTTCCCATCCCATGTGAAGCATCATCTTTGTCTTTTAAAAACAAAACATTTTTGTTTTCTAAAGCAAAACTAAGCATTAGAAAACCTCTCAAGTAAACATGCATCAAGGAATGGTAGTCAATTTCAAAGAAGGAAGTGCAGCAATTGTTTAGCACTCAACTCCTATCACCTAATACATCTTTCCAAGTGATAAAGAGTTTAAAACAACAAGGAAGGGGGTAAATGCACCGGGGCTTGCCTTGTGTCATAGGGGATTCGGGATCTATTCCACAAATGTCAAAGTAAAAATTGTCCCCGATAGGTGGAATTTCCGTTGGTGGTGCAACCTCCTCTTCAACAATTATTTCTTCTTCGTTTTCTAAACATAACAATATACATACATAAATGCCCATGTGATGCTATGAATATGCAGTTATGCTAGAACACATTAAGTTATATCTTGAATATAACTTTCCTTCACGGTACTCCGGAGTCACTAGGGTTTTCTGAGTTAGTACCCTATTAGGGTTAGGCCACTTTTATCTTAGGAAGCTAGGGTTTTGGGTTTTGGGATCAAACAAGGTCCAAAACATGCCAAACTTTACCCACGAGCTTTAATTATCATATTAAGCTTACCCAACAAATTTTATGATTTTTGGAGCTATCAAGTAATTTCTAAAATTCCAAAAGACTAGGTTTAGGCCTTCTTAAATGCTAAATAATTCATGGTTGGGGCTAAAAATCTTGGAACTATTTTTATTAAATACTAGGGGAATTTAGAAGTCTAGTAAAATTAGTCCCATAATTTTATCTTTTTTTCTAGAATTTCCTTTAAATTTCCTAAGCATGGCAGAAAAAGAGAAGGAAAAAGGTTAAACAGTAATGGGCTCAAACCGGTCCAACTCAGCCCACGGACAGGGAAACGCGCGCGCGCCCGCGCCCGCGATGTCAACTTTGCACAGAGGACCTCGGCTGTTTGAATAACAGGTTAAGAACCCTTGTGCACTATTCATTGTCTCTCTGACATTCACAGTTAGGCCCTCAGAGTTCTATTTCTTTACCGCGCCAAGTCCACGATAGTGAACGGCGACGAGCGCATCTCCTGCGAACTTGTACTGGCCAAAAGACGCAATGGCTAGGCTTCTCCTTTGTTCAACACCTAATTCCACCCTCGGCGACCCTAATTCCTCTACCAATTGCACTATTCTAGCCTGGAATCCCTCTGTCCACGACGATGGCGAAAACCGAGAACAACCTGATGCGTTCTTGGTGATTCTGTACAGTCTAGTTCAATTAAACGGGTCTACGAGTAGCAGGAGACTTAAAGGAGGCTAGAACATCAAGAAGAGAGGCTTGAACTAACCGGCAGAGAGCTGGCCACGGTGAAGCGTTCACGGCGGCGCGGAAACCCGATTTGGGGGAAAAGGGAAATTGGGATGCTATGGTGGACGATCAGGGGCGAGAGCTGGTGCACTGGGTGCGTAATAACCTAGCGGAGCTCACTGGGGCATCAATTTATAGAGTCCATCAGTGGTGGCGTCCAATTTGGAGAAGGCGTGCTGGCGGTCGGAGAGAGGGGAGGTTACTGGTGCGAGTTACCGTGGCATTCACTGGAGCAACAACTCCTATGATAGACAGACCATCTATTGCGACCTACGGCGACATGGTAACAAGGTAGTAGCGTGGAGTGCTCGGGTTAACGGCGATCATCACCGTGATGGCCGTGTGGCCATGTCGCGGCGCAAGTGGATGAGGTGACAGAGCGACCATAGTGCTCCGACTTCATCATGTGGCAAAGATCTTTCACCCCGAGTCCTTATCCGGATGCCCAGGGGCGCGAATCACAGCGCCGGCGCGAATCCAGACACGGGGTCACCGGCGGTGAGGTGCATTGCACCTGAAGATCTTCTTCAGTACTGTACCATGGCCTTCTTCAATCAGGGTTCTGACCGAGCAAATCGAAGCGCTCTATTCTTCAATTTTTGTGTAGCAACTTGATCAACCATCTGCAGCAAACTTGTTGCCCTATAATCCATCTTTGATTTTGCTATAGCATCTACAATCAAATACTCACTGGATCCTACTCAAAATTGATCCCAAAGTTCTGCCAATGTCACTGGTGGTCATGATCCAGTCATCAGTGGTGACTGACAGTCCATCTTTAGGCTAGTTTATCTCTAATTTTTATACAACATCAAAGCTCAGTCACTTAAGCAAAGTTGTACTCCTATCATAGATCTACCATTTTGATGTATTGACCTAGGGCAAAATATTTATGAATTTAGAGATACAAGGCTCCAAAGTTGACTCCATTTTACTGAATTTCAGACTTAGCCACATGGGTGTTCATGGGATACTTTTGCAAATAAGTCCAAATTCCTCCACACTACTTGAAAATATTTCAATGTGAAAGTTACTTAGTTTTTGATGTTCTATCACCTTGTTATTTGTTGGTCCAAAAGTGAATAGAATTTGCATTTACCCACTAGGGTACCATTTAGGGTTTTCTAGGGTTTCTTTTAGGGTTTTGGGCACACTAGGGTTTTTGTGTCACAAAAGTTCACCAAATTTGATATCTTGTGAACATTTCTAATGTCTTTTGAGATTATACTCAATTTGGCTCACTGTCACCCATATGTCCTAATCATAGGGTTAAGTACCCTACCCTGGGGTTAAGCACATATCAAGTCAACACATCACAACTTGTTTTAAAATTTTATGTAGTGAATGCATTCTAGGTGTAAGAAACAACATGGAATGTTAATGCACATGATGTTATGCTCAAGTTTTAGTGCCAGTAACACTAGGGGTGTTACATCCTTCCCCCCATAAAAGAATCTCGTCCCGAGATTTAAGATCCTAGGGCATGTAGTGGAAAAGGAAACATGTCACATCTTTACTTCCTTATTTGTCTTACAAAGCAGGGGGCGAGATGGGGTTTATTCCAATTTTACAATGAAATGTACATATCTTACAGGTTACATGAAGCTAAAAACCTAGGAAAATTTCTCCAAGAAGTCTCGAGTCTCCCAGGTAGCTTCATCTTCAGTATGCTGGTTCCATTGTACCTTATAGAATTTCAAAGTCCTTTTTCAGGTGCTCCTGTCCTTCTGATCCAAAACTCGAATGGTATGTTTTGAATAAGTCAAATTTGGTTCCAAAGCAACATCCATCACATCAATGGTTCGATCAGGAATCCGAAGGCACCTCTTCAATTGAGTTACATGGAACACATTATGTACTGCAGACAATGTTTCTAGAAGTTGAAGTCTGTATGCCACTGGTCTGCATTGTTCAAGAATGGGAAACGGGCCAATGTATCGGGGTGCCAACTTTCCTTTTACCCCGAATCGATTAACACCCTTCATTGGTGATACTTTTAGATATACATGATCCTTGACTTGAAAGAACAAGGGTCGGCGTCGTTTGTCCGCATAACTTTTCTGCCGAGCTTGAGCTTATTTCAAGTGGTGCCTTATCCGTTGAACCTTTGCCTCTGTTTCCATGACTAAATCAGGTCTGAAATACCACCGTTCTCCGGGTTCTGACCAATTTAAGGGTGTCCGACACCGTCGCTCGTACAGTGCTTCAAATGGTGCCATCTTAATGCTCTCTTGATAGTTGTTATTATAAGAAAATTCGGCCAATGGCAGACAATCATCCCATTTTTGCGAAAACTCCAGGACACATGCCCGCAACATATCTTCAAGTATATGATTTACTCCCTCAGTTTGTCCACTTGTTTGAGGATGATAAGCCGAACTGTGGAGCAACTTAGTACCCAAGGACTTGTGTAGTTCTTCCCAAAACTTGGATACAAATTGTGGTCCCCGATCTGTAATACTCAAAATTGTGTACAAGAAATACATGGTGATTTCCTTATTTTATGTGCCTTATTTGCATCATGAAAAGAGCATATATAAAATGAAGAGTGATTAAATCAAACCAAAGACACTAAAATAAAAGAAAGTGCATCTCGTTGGAGTTTTATCGTTTGTGCATTAAATAAAATAATAATGTTAATAATAATAAAATAATAATAATTCTAAAGGTTGAATTGATCCCTAAATTAAAATTTAGGGTTTTGGAAATGAGAAGAAGAAAAATGATATGAAAAATATAAATAATATATATAAATAAATATATCCAGAATTAATACCCCTAATTTCACAAACATAAGTTGTAGTGATGAGCTTAAATTCAAATTCAAATTTGGATCCAAAATAATGATGAATAAAAGAAAACATAAAAGATAAAGAAAAAGGAAAAGAACCCAACTGGGCTCACTATGCCATTTCTGGCCCACTCTCTTCACGTCTACCACGAGGCCCAACTCGCGCGCAGATCAAAAGGGGTGCCGACAGGTAGGCCCCACCCGTCTGCCTCTCTGCGCATTGTATCCTCGGTGCCGACATGTGGGCCCATCGTGGCAGCGTCACAACCGCGCGTGCTCACCCTCACGACCTCTACCTGCGGGACCCGCGCCCCAGCCGCTCGTTATCGCTTGTCCCTTTGCCGCGTGGGTCCCACTGGTCAGTGCCAGCCTCGCTCCACTGTGTACCTCGTCCACCCGCGCGCCTGGTCAATCGCCCTCCGCAACAGACGCGAGCTCGCCGTGCACGCGATTCTCGCCGGAGGACTCTGATTCCGTGGAACCACCTCACGGGCGCCCTTTAACATCGAAGCCAAACCCCCTCCGCTCTCCTCTCAACCACCAGCGACCCGAGCCATCCATTACTAGCTCCATTGACGCCATGTTAACGAAATGCGGTCCACGCCAAAGCGGACTAGCGCTCTGGCCGTCGCTCCGGCCTCGGCTAGGCTTCTGG
Source organism: Zea luxurians (assembly GCA_029449295.1). Classification (NCBI taxonomy): domain Eukaryota; kingdom Viridiplantae; phylum Streptophyta; class Magnoliopsida; order Poales; family Poaceae; genus Zea; species Zea luxurians. The sequence goes on along the minus strand of JAOPSE010000018.1, from coordinate 56,310,616 downwards.
GGCCTTCGTTGAGGCTCGCTGGTGCACGTGATTCGCTCGGCTGGCGCGATTGGGGGCTAGGGTGCACGTGATTTCTCGCTGGTGTTCCTACGCCACCGCAGGCTCGCCCTCCGCCGTGGACTGCATAGACCGAGTCTCTGCCGTCGGTGAGAACCACACCTCCCTGTTATCTATGCTCTGCGATTCACGTAGCACCCTTAGGAGCGGGGATTGGGGCATCTAAGCGCCGGAACAGCAATCGCCGGCAGGCTCTCCGCCGCGCGACTCAGGTGCGCCGCCGCCGCGATCCACTGGGGAAGGAAGAAGGCTCGTGGGCCATTCGATCCTTCTTGGTCGGCTGCGATTAGAAGACAGGGTAACGTTTCGCTTTGTTGAATCATAACCGTAGGATGCAAATCGTTCGGTAGAGCTTGGATCTAGGCGTAGAGCGATATTAGCCGTTGATCTCAGATCCATTGGCCAGAGGTGTGTGCGGGTTAGGAGGGCGCTCAATTTTAATCTGGAGCGTCGCTCATCGATTCAACGGCTGAGATCTGAGAATACCCCTTCGCGTGGCAATCTTTGTAAAGAGACCCCCTACTTTCGCAGAATAAACCCGCCGTCCAATTGCACTATTCTCTGAGTCTTGGAAAACTTACGCTAGAACCCCTGACTTTTCCAGAAATTGGTGCCCAGTCCAGAGTGGAATAAAAATAGCGAAATAATATTAGAAATTCGTTTTTAATGTAAAAACAAATCTAGAAACTTGTAAAATTCATAGAAATTCCATTTTTGGTCCAAATTGAGCCATTCCACTTTTTAAAATTTTGTAATAAGATTCTCTATCATTTAGTATCTCTGTTTGGACTTAAAAACAGTAGGAAAATTAATTCCTCATTTAATCGTATTTCAAGTATATTCAACCTTAGGAAATTCATAACTTGAAATCTATAACTCCAAATTTAATGATTCCAGTTCCTATGAACACATTTTAATGTATAGATTTTTTCTATATATTTTATTTGCATGTTTGATGTGATGTTAATTTATGCTATACTATGTATGTATTGTGTTGATGCGAGTAGACGAGCAAGCCACTGTGGAATCTGAGGGTCAGCAAGTAGAAGTAGCTGAGCAGGAGCTCATTGAAGGCAAGTTGTGCCCTTGATCACTTACTTTTTCCCAGCCATATTCTTATTAATTTTAATGATCTGCATAGGTTAATTTTGATGGGATCCTTTAGGTTACCCCAGTTTTGGTTATCTTTATACCTTGTTCACCCCTGAAATATTTTTTGGGTAGTACCTGCTATTACTTTATGTGGATTTGGGTATGGAGATACAACATTCATGATTACTCTTTTATTATCTTTTTATTATTACTGTTCATGTTAAGATCATTAAATTAATGGGAACATGGAGCGACCACCCGGGAAAACAGTGCTACCACAAGGGTTTAATGGGACGCCCTTGGCTGATTAACTAGGAAAGCTAGTGGAGGTCTTCCTTACCCGAAAGGGGCAAGGGCAGTAGGGGAGTGGTCAGTGTAGGGAGGTCCTTGGGTTGATTTTGCTGCGACGGCGGTCAGGCGAGGGATTCCTGCACTGGAGCTTCCTATAAACTGTAGCGGGATTCCTGAAGCTAGTGGAACTTTGTAAAGGCCTCGTAGTGTTACCCTGCCTCGCCTCCTTGGTAGAGATGTATGGGATTGGCCGTCTCTTGGCAGATGGGTAACATGACTTGTGGGTAAAGATGCGCAACCTCTGCAGAGTGTAAAACTAGTATACTAGTCGTGCTCACGGTCATAAGCGGCTCAGACCCTCACATGATTAATTATGGAACTTAAATTTAATTTGACACTTGCATCGCATTTGGGATTATTTTACTATTACTTTTCTTTATTATTAATAAGGTTTGGTATTTACTTACACTTAGTAATTGCTAATAAAATATTGACCAACTTATAAAAGCAATGCTCAGCTTTAGCCTTTATTTCATTGATCAGCCTTACACTTCATGAACTCCCACCTTTGGTGAGTTCGTGCCACATTATTCCCCACGACTTGTTGAGCTATGAACGTATGTGAGCTCACCCTTGCTGTCTCACACCCCCCCACAGGAGAAGAACAGGTGGTCGAAGAGGAGCCGCCTAACACTGAGGCATTCGACTTGATCTAGGTGGCGTTTCTCAGTTGACATTAGCGCCGACGATCCTTAGTTCGTTTTATATTTACTCTTTTATTTTGTAATAAGCCTTCCGCTATGTAATAAATACTCTGAGGTTATTGTGACATTTATCTCTATACACTCTGTTATTATATATGTTGTCTTCTTGGCGCATGTATGAGATGCACCCGGCTTTGTTCCTTAAAACCGGGTGTGACAGAAGTGGTATCAGAAGAAATGTTGACTGTAGGACGAAACCTAGATAGAAATGGACAACCCTTACCTACTTATCTCATTCTGATTCATTCTGTACTTACCTTACTCTGATTCTTTCTATGCTTATCTTGATCATGTCTCACCTTCTACTGTTCTACTCTGACCATTCTTACCTTTTCTACTCTGAGACAAGATGGATTTCACACCTTGGAATCCCTACCTCTATGACAGTCTTAAGAGTTAGGGAGCCTAAGACAAAATCAAAACTATTTTCTATATTTAAAAATGTTGTTTGATTGTTCTGATGATCAATGCCTGATTTGCTTCTTTGATTGATTGAGATATTATATAAGGACATCTTAGCATGTACCACGATAAGGTAATAAATTAGCTATGGTGGGATTCTTATACTGCTGCCCATGATGCTGCTGATACTATTACTTGGGCAGAGTTCAGTACACAGTTCAGGAACTACCATATTCCAGCTGGTATTATAAAGATCAAGAAGAAGGAGTTTCTGTCATTGAAGCAAGGCAACATGTCGGTAAGCGAGTACAAAGACAAATTCATTCAGTTGCCAAGATATGCTCCAGAGGAAGTTGCTAAGGATGAGAGGAAGAAGGAGCATTTTATTGAAGGACTTAATGGACCCCTACAGTATGCACTGGTTGCACACACATTTCCATCCTTTCAGAGGCTGCTGGATAAGGCTCTTGCTATTGAACACAAGCGTGTTCAACTGGGTGATTTGAAGAGGAAGGCTATCTCACAGGGACAGGGTAGCAGCAGTGTTCGTCCCCGCTACGTTTCGCCACAGGGTACACCGACTCGACCAGGAGGACCACGCCCAGTTCAGTATGCTCCACAGGGGTCTCCACGTACACCTCCTACTCGTCAGGCTACTCCCACTGGCACCCCGATGAGGCCTACAGGACAGAAGACCGGCCCTACATGCTTCAAGTGCAGTCAGATTGGGCACTATGCTAATGCTTGTCCGATGGGAAATTCTGGTACACCAGCTAAGAACAAGCAACAAACTCCTGGCAAGGGATATTCTATTGCTAGGGTGAATCAAGTCAGTGTTGATGATGCTCCTGATGTTGCTGACATCGTACTCGGTATGTTTTACATTAATGCCATTCCTACAACCATATTATTTGATTCTAGTGCTACACATTCATTCATGTCTGCTTGATATGCCAACACTAATTAGATACCACTGCTAAATATGAGAAAACCAATGATAGTAATTACACCTAAAGGGCCTATTGAGGCAAATCAAATGACACGTAGATTGACATTGTCAATTATGGGGAGAGAATTTGGAGCCACTGCTATAATATTAGATGCCAGCAGTATAGATCTGATCCTTGGTATGTCATGGTTAAGAAAGGCAAAGGCCATTATAGCATGCGGTAGAGGTACTATAGAGCTCACTAGTCCTAAAGGAGAAACATTTCAAGTTAATATTGCAGTAACCACCTCATCCAAGCGTGCAATGTTCTTTATACCTGAGGAGTTTGTTGGTGACAACATCCGGGTGGTTAGAGATTTGCCGGATGTCTTTCCAGAGGAGTTACCAGGGATGCCACCAGATAGGGAAGTTGAGTTTGTGATTGATCTTTTACCTGGAACTGCCCCTATTTCTAAGTGACCATACAGGATGGCTGTAGAAGAACTGAAGGAGCTTAAGAAGCAGTTAACGGAGTTACAGGAAGCGGGGTACATTCGTCCAAGTTCCTCAGCTTGGGGAGCACCGGTGTTATTTGTACAGAAGAAGGATGGATCGCAACAGATGTGTGTGGACTATAGATCACTTAATGATGTCATGGTGAAGAACAAGTATCCATTACCCCGTATTGAGGATTTGTTTGATCAGATGAGGGGAGCCAGGGTATTCTCGAAGCTTGATCTCCGATCGGGATACCATCAGATGAAGATTAGACCCTCGGATATTCCTAAGACGGCTTTCTCAACCCGATATAGATTATATGAGTTCACTGTTATGTCATTTGGATTAACCAATGCACCAGCTTATTTCATGAATTTGATGAATAAGGTGTTTATGGAGTATTTGGACAGATTCGTCGTGGTGTTCATCGACGATATTCTTATCTATTCTAAGAATGAGAGTGATCATGAACAACATCTAAGGTTGGTGCTACAAAAGCTGCGAGATAATCAACTCTACGCTAAGTTCAGCAAGTGCGAGTTTTGGATTGACAAGGTGCCATTCCTTGGTCATATTATTTCTAATGGAGGAATAGCAGTGGATCCTGCTAAAGTGAAGGAGATAATGGAGTGGAGAGTGCCCACTACAGTTACTGAGATTTAGAGTTTCTTAGGACTCGCAGGATGTTGGGGGCTTGTTCTCAAGTGCTAATGGTTAAGAACAAGGCAACACAGAAAATGTTAAATATTAAGATCCTTCGTCCTCCACCACATTATATCCTTTCGGGATATAAGGAACTTCGGACGAAGGTTACGAAGGACGTACCTTCGTAAACATAATAACGAATGATGAAGTATTCATATAAATCATGATGCATAAAATAGACATTTAAATGTCAACATAGAATCATTTCCATTCTTACTAACATGAACGAATATAAATGATTTCAAATTACAAATGTACCTTCGGTCCTGAGGAAAGCGAGAGTACAAGTGTGATGCGAAGGCAAATAACAGGTTCGCGTGAACAGTACAAAGGTACTGTTCATCTATTTATAGGCACAGGTCGCAGCCTGTGACAAATTACAATTATGCCCCTTACAAAAGTTTACAACATTGATTCAGACCTCTATGGATAAAAAGGTCATTCTATCTCTATGTCGGTTTGTAACGCCGAAGCTTCATGAAAAGGAACCTTCGGCCATCTTCTGGGGACGACTTCAGCCGAAGCTGCTTCTTCGTGTGAGACCTTCGGCGCACCGAAGCATGGCCCCAACAGTAGCCCCTTTCGCGGTGCTAGATCGTTTTTCGTAACGAGCTTGACCCGTGAAAAAAGCCTCTTCAGCTTCGGGAAGCCGAAGGTCCAAAAAACACCTTCCCTGAGCTCGTTGCGGAGAAACGATCCGGCTTCCGAGCGCGTGCCAGGCCCACTTTGCAGAGTTACTGTTTGATCTTTGCGGTCCACTGCACAGCGAGTACAAATGACTGCCCGCCTGGTGTAAAAATCCTGCCGCTTCGCCTTCTTACCTGCAGCACTATATAAACAAACGGGTAGGTGTGAAGTTACCACAGCATTCATTGCTATTTGCACTGTTTTGCTGCCAAAATTTTCCACCATAGCCGAAGCTTGACTCTCAGAATCGAACGAAGGTCCATCTCGACGTCTGCTTCGTCAGGAAGAAGAGCTTCGGAGAAAAGAAAAAAGAAAAAAGTGTCTGACTTCCCCAAACTCAGAATCAAATGGCGAGAGTGCGATCTACTGCCAAAGTTGTACGTGAGGGAGACAAAGCCGAAGGTTCGGACACTGTGCCCATCTCCGAAGCGATGCAGCGTTCCGGTCTAGTGAATGCGGAAGAAATGCCCAGTGCTGCAGCAAACCCAACAACCGCCGAAGGAGAAGAAGAAAACATTGAAGGGACTGATCCCGAAGATGACTACCGTATTGCCATGCCCAGCAAGCCCAGTCACCTGGATTTTGGGAAATCAACTGTTTCAAAGGCTGACCTTTCGAAGATGGTGAAAGCAGGTTTTTTTAATGAAGACCAGAAGAAGCTACTTCGCTTCGGGGGAGAAGAAACCACCCCGAAGCCAGGGAAGGACGAGATTGTTATCTTCAAGAGCTTTTTAAAGGCTGGGCTGAGATTCCCTCTTCACAAGATTATTGCGGAGATACTGAAGGGGTTTGGTATCTACTTTCATCAATTGACTCCTAACGCCATCGTTAGGCTCAATGTTTATATCTGGGCCCTCCGAAGCCAAGCTGTGGAACCGTTTGCCGACAGCTTCTGCCGAGTTCACGAATTACATTACCAAACAAAGGCTAGAAAAGATGGGCTACATGATAATTTCGGTTGCTATAATTTTGCCTACCGGAAGACAACAAAGTGTCCTGTCATCAGCTACCGAAGCAAATGGCCAGCAGGCTGGAAATCTGAGTGGTTTTATGTAAAAGTGGACGAAGACAAAGAAAAATTGGTACAAAGCCCTCTGGATTTAATCTTTGGAGAGACAAGGCCACGATGCCATATCGGCAGGCTAGAAGGTCCCACCTGGGCTGCTCTGGGTGAATTTGAAATTATTTCAGAACATATTGGCACCAGGGATCTAGTTCAGGAATTCTTGGCATTCAGAGTTTTCCCTACTCTAAAAGAGTGGGAAATGCCGAAGCTGGAGGGAGAGAAGAAGAAGGGGGAGCTTGTCCGGCTGCCCTATCACTTCAAGTTTAAGAAGTACTTTAAAAAACCCTGCAAAGAGTGGTTAGACACAGTTGAGGTGATGTGCAATGAAATCCTGGGGAATTACTCCAAAAAAGAGGATCAACTAATGACAGCGGCCTTCGGCGCCCGACCGAAGCGAAGGCTGAACCGAGTGCTTGATGCCCTGGGCTTCGAGTACCCAGACTATGAGCAGTTGAACAAGGGTGCCGAGGGCCACAAAAGAAAAAGAGTGGCCGAAACTCTGACCAAGGATGAAGAACGACCAGCAACAGAGAAGAAAATTCCCAAGAAAAGAAAAATATCAACTCCGAAGCGAAAAATATCCGAAGAAGAGGGGACCCCCACACCACCTTCTACGAGCGACGTGGAGGAAATTTTAAAGGTAATGACTGAACCCATGCCCACGAAGCTAAGTCCATTAGGGCTCCAACTGACGAAGCTTTTTCAAAAGGTGGACGAGCCGGATCAAACGAAGATAAGCAAACCCAAGCGGCAAAGAATTATTGCGGTAACTGAAGTTATCGACAAGACGCCGCCTAAGGCGTCAATTCAGAAAACACCAGCTGTCGAAGGCACCACAAACGTCGAAGTCGCACCTTCGGAGGTCGCGGCTGCTGAAGCCGCTACAGCCGAAGATGTAAACTTAGAAACTACCATTGAGAACATTGACAAAATCTTGCAAGACATGGCTGCAGAAGAAGCTGGCACTGCTGCCGAAAAAACCATGGCCACAGTGCCTGGGAAGGGGAAAGAAATAGCCGAGGACACTTCGGACGACGAAGCCTACACATTCCAAAATTTAATTGGGCAAAAACTATCGAAGGCCGAAATGGAAGAACTTAAGGACTATGCCAAATCTTGCGGCTACAAACCAGGAGCTCTCCTATTTGGAGGTGTGGACGATGAAAAATTAGGCTGCATTCGAGACCAAACTGGAGCTAAGGTAATCGGTACTCTATCAAAGAGTATCGGTTTTCCGAAGCTAGAGACAGACATCAGCCGCTACCGACGACAACATATCGTCGGCAGCTTATTTTACTCCAACTTCAAGGTAAACAACCTTTTCTCTGATTTTTATTGCTGTTAATAATGAAAATGTTACCAACGTAAGTTGTTTTTGTGCAGAGCATGCTACTGAGCAAAGCTCTGAAGATGCAGCAAGATTTGGAGGACAAAAAACACGAAGCTATAATTGAAAACTTAGAAAGCAAGATAAAAGAACAATCTGCCATCATTGAAAAGAAAGACTTCGAGCTCCAATCGACCGAAGGCTTGCTGGCTGAGACTGAGGCTAAAGTTTCAGAGTTGAATTCGAAGCTTATCAGTCAATCAAAACAATTCGATCAGGAGAAGCTAGAGCTTAATTCGAAGCTTGAAGCCGAAGTCCAGACCAGCTCAGAGTTGAAGAAATCGTTAACAAGCCTTCAAGACAAATGCTTGGAATTTGGCAATAATTGTATTGGACGATTAAAAAAGATATTTTACTCTGTTGGAGCCAGCAGCGGGAAATTTAACCCTTCAGCGGAAAATTTACCACAGGCCTTCGATCATATTGAAGCTGAAATCGAAGAACTTGACGAAGTTATAGCCGGGCACGGCGACTTCTGTGCCTGGGTAGCTTCTCGGGGTACCGCTGCTGCATTCCTGAAGGCCGGCTGCGAGCATGGAAAAATTGTCAACAGGCCCAACTTCACCCTATCTCCATCAATCCTGGATGATATACCTGACCTCGCCCGAAGCATCTCAAATAGATTTATAAAAATGATATGGACAAAAGGCGGGCGGGAGAAGGCTGGAGACGAAGCCCGAAGTCATCTTGACCCAGTAAGAAATGATACTTCGTACTTACCTTTTCCTTTGCACTTGATTTTTACTCACGATTCCTTGATTTATGTAGGATGACGAAGGTGAAGATGATGCTTAAGTTATGTCGCCGAAGCTGTCGCCGAAGCTGAAGCTTAATGAAGATCAGTAGAAATGTACTATAGGAAAAAAACTCAAGATACTTTTGTAACAGGTTTTGTAAATACAATTGAACTGTTCTCAAGGAACTTTGTACATACCTTGTAGTATATTCTTACCCTTCTACTAGGGTGCTTTGATGTGAACGAAATCAGTATTTTGAGCCGGAAGCGAAAAAACACCTTCCCTTCTTTTCGTACACAACGAAGCATAGAATACCACTTCTCCCTTCTGCCGAAGCGATTCATAAAAAGCCAATTCTCCCTTCTGCCGAAGCTTTTCTTTTACACAACGATTCATAAAAAGCCAATTATCCCTTCTGCCGAAGCTTTTCTTTTACACAACGATTCATAAAAAGCCAATTATCCCTTCTGCCGAAGCAACCACTTTGGTACATAAATGCTATGAATGAATGCTTATGTATGCAAATGCCATGATGTAATGTAATGTGCGAATGAATGTCCGAAGCGTATGTCCGAAGCCACACCCATCCATTATTTCCTTAGGAACAACCACACATCAGCTCTGCATTCCCTTAGGAACGACTTTGGAGCTTCTTCGCCTTTTACTTAGGCAGTATAAGCTCTGCATTCCCTTAGGAACGTCTTTGGAGCTTCTTCGCCTTTTACTTAGGCGGTATCAGCGTTGACTTTTCGCTGTAAGCTCTGCATCCCCTTAGGGACGTCTTTGGAGCTTCTTCGCCTTTTACTTTCGGCGGAATCAGAGCTCTGCATCCCCTTAGGGACGTCTTTGGAGCTTCTTCTCTCTTTTTTTTTAGTTTCGGCACTCGATGGTGCGTTCTCAGCTTTTACATTTACATTCTTTGGGGGATTTTGCTCTTATAAAACTAAAAAGGAAATTACATATGATGGCCCCATTAAAAACCTTTCTCCCCCTTTAGAAAGGAAAAGGGTGCCATGAAAAAGAAAAAGAAAAACATAAAAAATTACATCAAGTTATACATAATATCTCCGAAGCTCATCTGCATTCCAAGATCTCGGAATTTCGTTGCCATCCATGTCCTTTAATCTATACGAACCAGGCCTCGACGAAGATGCTACTAAGAAAGGCCCTTCCCATTTCAATTGTAACTTGCCCACTGTATCTGGGTTGGCTACTCTCCGAAGCACCAAATGCCCTGGCTCAATATTTTTTAGCCGGACCTTTCTATCTCGCCATTTGATTGTTTCAGCTTGATATTTATTGATATTCTCCACGGCCTGAAGCCTGATCCCTTCTAAGGCATCTTTTTCCACAAGACAAGCATCTTCGGCACCTGATTCTGCCGAAGCTACCACTCTTATTGATCCAGCTTTAGCTTCTTCCGGAGTTATTGCTTCGTCACCAAATAACAACTTAAATGGGGTAAAGCCTGTAGACCTTGATGTTGTTGTATTGTGGCTCCACACCACTTTGGTCAACTGATCTGGCCACTTTCCCCTGGGTTGATTGAAGATTAACTTCATTATTCCTGTCATTATGATGCCGTTGGCCCTTTCAACAAGCCCATTCGACTCCGGATGCCTTACTGATGCAAAATGGATCTTCATTCCAATTTGATCACAGAAATTTCTGAAATCTTCGGAGTCGAACTGTGTTCCATTATCTACAGTGATGGCCTTCGGCACTCCGAAGCGACAGACAATGTTCTGCCAGAAAAATTTTTGGACAGTGGCCGAAGTTATTGTGGCTAATGGCTTCGCCTCAATCCACTTGGAAAAATACTCCACAGCCACTATAACATATTTCAGATTGCCTTGAGCCGGTGGTAATGGACCCAGCAAGTCGAGGCCCCACCTTTGCAATGGCCAGATGGGCTGTATCAGCTGTGTCAAAGACGAAGGTTTCTTTTGATCTCTTGCACATTTCTGACAACCTTCGCACTTTTGAACCAACTCCGCTGCATCCGAAGCTGCCTTCGGCCAATAAAACCCTTGGCGAAAAACTTTTCCAAGTAACGGCCTGGATCCGATGTGGGATCCACACAGGCCTGCATGTATCTCTTTCATCAATTCTATACCTTCGGCTCTAGATAAGCACTTGAGCAGCGGGGCACAAACTCCATGCTTGTATAATTCCCCTTCTATCATGATATACGGACGAGCTCTTGCCTCTATTCTTTTATTATAAGCTTCGTCATCTGATAGGAAGTTACCCTGAAGGTAAGAGATTATTTCAGTTCTCCAATCTTCACTGTACACAGGAGAAATGTTAAGGACTGCTCTTTCAAGTAACTCCACTGAAGGTGCCTTTATTGTTTCGAAAAACACATCCGAAGGTAGCGGCAGCCCCTGTGCTGCAGACTTGGCCAACAAATCAGCATGCTCATTTTGTCCTCGAGGGATATTCTTAACAGAAAATCCTTCGAAGGAAGCTTCGATCCTTCGGACCGTGTCTAGGTATTTTTCAAGCTTCGGGTCTTTAGCCTTGCAACTTTTGTCAATATGACCCGAAACAACCTGGGAATCAGTTTTAAGAATCGCCCTTCTGATTCCCATTGCCTTTAGTTTCCGAAGACCCAGGAGCAAGGCTTCGTACTCAGTTATATTATTTGTGCAGCTGAAGTCAAGTCTTGCTGCATAACAAGTTTTAACCTTGGACGGTGAGACCAACACAGCAGCTGCACCTGCTCCGAAGGTTCCCCAAGAGCCATCACAAAACACTGTCCATTCTTCGGCATCTTTATTTGCTTCTTCGTCCTGAGCCCCTGGCGTCCAGTCGGCAATGAAATCTGCCAACGCTTGAGACTGGATTGAGGATCTATGCACATAGTCAATGTAAAATTCATTGAGCTCCGCAGCCCATTTTCCAATCCAGCCAGTAGCTTCTCTATTTCTCATGATATCCTTCAACGGCTGCGAAGAAGGAACAATAATATTGTATGCCTGAAAATAATGCCGAAGCTTCCTGGATGCCATTAAAACGGCATACAACACCTTCTCCAGCTCTGTATAATTTTTCTTTGAGACACTGAGGATCTCAGATACAAAATATATTGGGACCTGCTTCTTGACCTGACCATCAAACTTCTCCTGGACAAGTGCCGCACTTACTGCTGAGTGCAAAGCTGCCACATATAACAACAGGGGAGCCCCTGGCGCTGGTGGGGTTAATGTTGTTAGATCTATTAAGTATTGCTTCAGCTCTTCGAAGGCTTTTTGTTGACTTGGGCCCCATTGAAAGACTTCAGCTGACTTCAGCACCTCGAAGAATGGTAAGTTTCTTTCTGCTGATCTGGATATAAATCTGTTGAGAGATGCCAGCCTTCCTGTCAATCTTTGGGCCCCTTTTCTTGTGGTTGGTGGCTCCATTCGAAGTATAGCTTCGATTTTATTTGGATTAGCTTCGATCCCCTTTGTTGAAACCAAGCATCCAAGAAATTTGCCCTTCTTCACTCCGAAGACACATTTTTCTGGATTCAGCTTCAGACCAGCTTGTCTGAAGCTGGCGAAGGTCTCCTGTAGATCAGCAATATGATTTTCCTGCTTCGTGCTTTTTACAATAATGTCATCGACATAAGTCAGCACATTTCTGCCTATCTGAGACTGGAGAACCTTCGCTGTCATTCGGCTGAAACTCCCTCCGGCATTTTTGAGCCCCTCAGGCATCCGAAGATAGCAATATGTACCACTTGGGGTTATGAAGCTAGTCTTCGGCTCATCTTCCTTCTTCATCCAGATTTGATGATAGCCTGAGTAGCAGTCCAGGAGACTCATGAGCTCTGAAGAAGCTGCTGCATCAACTAAAGAGTCTATCCTTGGCAGCGGGAATTCATCTTTCGGACAAGCCTTGTTGAGATCTGTGAAATCAATACACATTCTCCACTTGCCATTGGCCTTCTTCACCATAACAGTGTTAGCTAGCCACTCTGGATACTTCACTTCTCTGATAACTCCTGCACTGAGGAGTCTTTTTACTTCATTGCGAGCCCCTTCGGCCTTGTCATCAGACATTTTCCGAAGCCTCTGCTTTCGGGGTCTGAAGGATGGGTCAACATTGAGCGAATGTTCAATAACATCCCGATTCACTCCACAGAGATCATTGGCTGACCATGCAAAAACATCTTTGTTGTTGAATAAAAACCTTATCAAGGTTTTCTCCTGGTCTTCAGATAATTGCGAGCCCAATAGCACCTTCTGCTCTGCTATGTCTTCACACAATAACATGGGCTTCGGCTGATCCGCTGAAGCTGCCTTCTCCCTCCTGAATTTGTACTGTTCACAAGCTTCAGCTCCATCTATGTTATGGATTGCTTTGGAGTCAGTCCAGCTTCCTTCGGCCCTTCTAGCAGCTTCCTGGCTTCCATGAATAGCAATAGGCCCTTGATCCGAAGGTATCTTCATGCAGAGATAAGCTGGGTGAAGAATTGCTTCGAAGGCATTAAGAGTACCACGGCCAATGATAGCATTGTAAGGATACTCCATGTCAACAATATCAAACACAATTTGCTCAGTCCTTGTGTTGTTAACAAACCCGAAGGTTACCGGCATGGTAATCTTCCCAAGTGCTACAATCTGCCGCCCTCCGAAGCCACAAAGAGGGTGCGTAGCATCATGAATCTTGTCTTCGGGTTCTTGCATTTGTCTGAAGGCTTTAGCAAATATAATGTCAGCTGCACTGCCTGTATCAACTAGGACATTGTGGACCAGAAATCCTTTGATCACGCAAGAGATAACCATGGCATCATTATGGGGATAATCCTTAAGCTGAAGGTCTTCCTGAGAGAAGGTGATTGGAATATGAGACCATTTTGACTTGATGAAGGGTCCCTGCACTCCAACATGCTGCACCCTTCTCTGAGCCTCCTTCTTCTGCTTCTTGTTAGCCGGCTCTGAGCAAGAACCGCCTGTTATCGGGAGCACCAGCTTCGAAGCCGAAGCAGCTCCAGCTTGATTGTTGAACGAAGCCATCAGCTCAGAAAGGTGGAAGTGAGTTCACCGGAGGTGGGCGCCAATGTTGGGGGCTTGTTCTCAAGTGCTAATGGTTAAGAACAAGGCAACACAGAAAATGTTAAATATTAAGATCCTTCGTCCTCCACCACATTATATCCTTTCGGGATATAAGGAACTTCGGACGAAGGTTACGAAGGACGTACCTTCGTAAACATAATAACGAATGATGAAGTATTCATATAAATCATGATGCATAAAATAGACATTTAAATGTCAACATAGAATCATTTCCATTCTTACTAACATGAACGAATATAAATGATTTCAAATTACAAATGTACCTTCGGTCCTGAGGAAAGCGAGAGTACAAGTGTGATGCGAAGGCAAATAACAGGTTCGCGTGAACAGTACAAAGGTACTGTTCATCTATTTATAGGCACAGGTCGCAGCCTGTGACAAATTACAATTATGCCCCTTACAAAAGTTTACAACATTGATTCAGACCTCTATGGATAAAAAGGTCATTCTATCTCTATGTCGGTTTGTAACGCCGAAGCTTCATGAAAAGGAACCTTCGGCCATCTTCTGGGGACGACTTCAGCCGAAGCTGCTTCTTCGTGTGAGACCAATGTTGGGGGCTTGTTCTCAAGTGCTAATGGTTAAGAACAAGGCAACACAGAAAATGTTAAATATTAAGATCCTTCGTCCTCCACCACATTATATCCTTTCGGGATATAAGGAACTTCGGACGAAGGTTACGAAGGACGTACCTTCGTAAACATAATAACGAATGATGAAGTATTCATATAAATCATGATGCATAAAATAGACATTTAAATGTCAACATAGAATCATTTCCATTCTTACTAACATGAACGAATATAAATGATTTCAAATTACAAATGTACCTTCGGTCCTGAGGAAAGCGAGAGTACAAGTGTGATGCGAAGGCAAATAACAGGTTCGCGTGAACAGTACAAAGGTACTGTTCATCTATTTATAGGCACAGGTCGCAGCCTGTGACAAATTACAATTATGCCCCTTACAAAAGTTTACAACATTGATTCAGACCTCTATGGATAAAAAGGTCATTCTATCTCTATGTCGGTTTGTAACGCCGAAGCTTCATGAAAAGGAACCTTCGGCCATCTTCTGGGGACGACTTCAGCCGAAGCTGCTTCTTCGTGTGAGACCTTCGGCGCACCGAAGCATGGCCCCAACACAGGATATTATCGGAGATTTATTGAAGGATTCTCTAAGATTGCCAAGCCTATGACCTCGCTTTTAGAGAAAGGAAGAGAATTCAAGTGGGATGAGAAATGCCAAGAGAGCTTTGATCAATTGAAGGAGAGGTTGATGTCGCCTCCAGTATTGATTATGCCAGATCTACAGAAGGGATTTGACATTTATTGTGATGCATGTGACCAAGGATTGGGATGTGTGCTTATGCAAGAAGGTCGTGTGATCGCCTATGCATCTCGTCAGTTGCGGAAACATGAATTGAACTACCCCACTCATGACTTGGAGCTGGCGGCCGTTGTGCATGCACTTAAGATTTGGAGACACTACATTATGGGAACTAAGTGCCAAGTATACACGGATCATAAGAGTTTGAAGTACATATTCACTCAGAAGGATCTCAACCTTAGGCAACGCCGTTGGTTGGGACTTATCAAGGATTATGATTTGGAGATTCACTACCACCCAGGCAAGGCAAATTTGGTTGCAGATGCCTTGAGTCGGAAGGAGCATGTTCACTCCGCTTTCGTTGTCTAGCTACCTGATGATATAGCAAAAGATTTTGAGAAGCTCAACCTGGGGATTGTTACACATACGGAAGGAATTACCATTGAATTGGAACCTACCTTGGAGCAAGAAATTCGTAAAGGTCAGATTGGTGATGCTAAGATTTAGGAGATCAAGGATTTGATAACAGAGGGTAGAGGCCCAGAGTTCACGGAAGATGAGCAAGGCACCATATGGTTCAAGAATCGGATCTATGTTCCCGATATTGATAGTCTTCGGGAAACCATATTGAAGGAGGCACATGACTTAGATGATTCTATCCACCCTGGGAGTACTAAGATGTATCAGGATTTAAAGCAAAAATATTGGTGGTATGGATTGAAGAGAGATGTGGCTGCACATGTGGCTATGTGCGATGTGTGCCAAAGAGTTAAGGCTGAACACCAGAGGCCAGCCGGACTATTGCATCCACTAAAGATACCTGAGTGGAAATGGGAAGAGATTGGCATGGACTTCATTGTTGGATTACCCCACACGTCTGCTGGATATGATTCTATATGGGTGATTGTGGACAGGCTAACTAAAGTAGCCCACTTTATTCCAGTGAAGACCACATATTCAGGAGCCAAGTTAGCAGAGTTGTACATGGCACAGATTGTCTGCTTACATGGTGTGCCAAAGAAGATTGTGTCATACTGGGGATCACAGTTTACTTCTCGATTTTGGAAGAGGTTGCACGAGTCCTTGGATACAAGATTGAATTTTAGTTCGGCTTACCATCCCCAGACTGATGGGCAGACTGAGAGGACCAACCAAGTGCTGGAAGATATGTTAAGAGCTTGTGCCCTTAAGCATGGTGGTAGTTGGGATAAGAGTCTACCGTATGCGGAGTTCTCATATAATAATAGCTATCAGGCCAGTTTGAAGATGTCACCGTTTGAGGCTTTATATGGCAGAAAGTGCAGGACTCCACTATATTGGGATCAAACTGGTGAAAGGCAGTTGTTTGGGCCTGAGATTATACAAGAAGCAGAAGATCAAGTCCGTCAAATAAGGGAGAATTTGAGAACTGCACAGTCAAGGCAGAAAAGCTATGTGGATACCCGAAGAAGACAGCTAGAGTTTAAAGAGGGTGATTATGTCTACTTGAAAGTGTCACCACTCCGGGGTATGAAAAGATTCAAAGTCAAAGGAAAGTTGTCCCCTCGCTTTATTGGACCCTTCTTAATCTTAAAGCTAGTGGGAGAGGTTGCATACCAATTGGAGTTACCGGATCATCTTGCGGATGTTCATGATGTATTCCATGTATCTCAGCTGAAGAAATGTCTTAGGGTACCTGAAGAACAATTACCAATGGAGGACCTTAGTGTTCACGAAAATTTGACTTATGCTGAGTACCCCATCAGGATTCTTGATACATTGACTCGAGTTACAAGAAATAAGGTTATAAAGATGTGCAAAGTGCAATGGAGTCACCACGGTGAAGATGAAGCAACCTGGGAAAGAGAAGACGAGCTTCGCATAGATTTTCCCCACCTGTTCCCTAGATCTTCCTAAACCTCGGGGGCGAGATTATTTTTAAGGGGGGTAGGATTTGTAATACTCAAAATTGTGTACAAGAAATACATGGTGATTTCCTTATTTTATGTGCCTTATTTGCATCATGAAAAGAGCATATATAAAATGAAGAGTGATTAAATCAAACCAAAGACACTAAAATAAAAGAAAGTGCATCTCGTTGGAGTTTTATCGTTTGTGCATTAAATAAAATAATAATGTTAATAATAATAAAATAATAATTCTAAAGGTTGAATTGATCCCTAAATTAAAATTTAGGGTTTTGGAAATGAGAAGAAGAAAAATGATATGAAAAATATAAATAATATATATAAATAAATATATCCAGAATTAATACCCCTAATTTCACAAACATAAGTTGTAGTGATGAGCTTAAATTCAAATTCAAATTTGGATCCAAAATAATGATGAATAAAAGAAAACATAAAAGATAAAGAAAAAGGAAAAGAACCCAACTGGGCTCACTATACCATTTCTGGCCCACTCTCTTCACGTCTAACACGAGGCCCAACTCGCGCGCAGATCAAAAGGGGTGCCGACAGGTAGGCCCCACTCGTCTGCCTCTCTGCGCATTGTATCCTCAGTGCCGACATGTGGGCCCATCGTGGTAGCATCACAACCGCGCGCGCTCACCCTCACGACCTCTGCCTGCGGGACCCGCGCCCCAGCCGCTCGTTATCGCTTGTCCCTTTGCCGCGTGGGTCCCACTGGTCAGTGCCAGCCCCGCTCCACTGCGTACCTCGTCCACCCGCGCGCCTGGTCAACCGCCCTCCGCAACAGACGCGAGCTCGCCGTGCGCGCGATTCTCGCCGGAGGACTCTGATTCCGTGGAACCACCTCGCGGGCGCCCTTTAACATCGAAGCCAAACCCCCTCCGCTCTCCTCTCAACCACCAGCGACCCGAGCCATCCATTACTAGCTCCATTGACGCCGTATTAACGAAACGCGGTCCACGCCAAAGCGGACTAGCGCTCTGGATGTCGCTCCGGCCTCGGCTAGGCTTCTAGGGCCTTCGTTGAGGCTCGCTGGTGCACGTGATTCGCTCAGCTGGCGTGATTGGGGGCTGGGGTGCACGCGATTTCTCGCCGGTGTTCCTACGCCGCCGCGGGCTCGCCCTCAGCCGTGGACTGCATCGACCGAGTCTCTGCCGTCGGTGAGAACCACACCTCCCTGTTATCTATGCTCTGCGATTCACGTAGCACCCTTAGGAGCGGGGATTGGGGCATCTAAGCGCCGGAACAGCAATCGCCGGCAGGCTCTCTGCCGCGCGACTCAGGTGCGCCGCCGTCGCGATCCACTAGGGAAGGAAGAAGGCTCGTGGGCCGTTCGATCCTTCTCGGTCGGCTGCGATTAGAAGACAGGGTAACGTTTCGCTTTGTTGAATCATAACCGTAGGATGCAAATCGTTCGGTAGAGCTTCGATCTAGGCGTAGAGCGATATTAGTCGTTGATCTCAGATCCATTGGCCAGAGGTGTGTGCGGGTTAGGAGGGCGCTCGATTTTAATCTGGAGCGTCGCTCATCGATCCAACGACCAAGATCTGAGAATACCCCTTCGCCGTGGCAATCTTTGTAAAGAGACCCCCTGCTTTCGCAGAATAAACCCGCCGTCCAATTGCACTATTCTCTGAGTCTTGGAAAACTTACGTTAGAACCCCTGACTTTTCAAGAAATTGGTGCCCAGTCCAGAGTGGAATAAAAATAGCGAAATAATATTAGAAATTCGTTTTTAATGTAAAAACAAATCTAGAAACTTGTAAAATTCATAGAAATTCTATTTTTGGTCCAAATTGAGCCATTCCACTTTCTAAAATTTTGTAATAAGATTCTCTATCACTTAGTATCTCTGTTTTGACTTAAAAACAGTAGGAAAATTAATTCCTCATTTAATCCTATTTCAAGTATATTCAACCTTAGGAAATTCATAACTTGAAATCTATAACTCCAAATTTAATGATTCCAGTTCCTATGAACTCATTTTAATGAATAGATTTTTACTGTATATTTTATTTGCATGTTTGATGTGATGTTAATTTATGCTATACTATGTATGTATTGTGTTGATGCGAGTAGACGAGCAAGCCACTGTGGAATCTGAGGGTCAGCAAGTAGAAGTAGCTGAGCAGGAGCTCATTGAAGGCAAGTTGTGCCCTTGATCACTTACTTTTTCCCAGCCATGTTCTTATTAATTTTAATGATCTGCATAGGTTAATTTTGATGGGATCCTTTAGGTTACCCCAGTTTTGGTTATCTTTATACCTTGTTCACCCTTGAAATATTTTTTGGGTAGTACCTGCTATTGCTTTATGTGGATTTGGGTATGGAGATACAACATTCATGATTACTCTTTTATTATCTTTTTATTATTATTGTTCATGTTAAGATCATTAAATTAATGGGAACATGGAGCGACCACCTGGGAAAACAGTGCTACCACAAGGGTTTAATGGGACGCCCTTGGCTGATTAACTAGGAAAGCTAGTGGAGGTCTTCCTTACCCGAAAGGGGCAAGGGCAGTAGGGGAGTGGTCAGTGTAGGGAGGTCCTTGGGTTGATTTTGCTGCGATGGCGGTCAGGCGAGGGATTCCTGCACTGGAGCTTCCTATAAACTGTAGCGGGATTCCTGAAGCTAGTGGAACTTTGTAAAGGCCTCGTAGTGTTACCCTGCCTCGCCTCCTCGGTAGAGGTGTATGGGATTGGCCGTCTCTTGGCAGATGGGTAACATGACTTGTGGGTAAAGATGCACAACCTCTGCAGAGTGTAAAACTAGTATACTAGCCGTGCTCACGGTCATGAGCGGCTCGGACCCTCACATGATTAATTATGGAACTTAAATTTAATTTGACATTTGCATCGCATTTGGGATTATTTTACTATTACTTTTCTTTATTATTAATAAGGTTTGGTATTTACTTACACTTAGTAATTGCTAATAAAATATTGACCAACTTATAAAAGCAATGCTCAGCTTCAACCTTTATTTCATTGATCAGCCTTACACTTCATGAACTCCCACCTTTGGTGAGTTCGTGCCACATTATTCCCCACGACTTGTTGAGCTATGAACGTATGTGAGCTCACCCTTGCTGTCTCACACCCCCCATAGGAGAAGAACAGGTGGTCGAAGAGGAGCCGCCTAACACTGAGGCATTCGACTTGATCTAGGTGGTGTTTCTCAGTTGACATTGGTGCCGACGATCCTTAGTTCGTTTTATATTTACTCTTTTATTTTGTAATAAGTCTTCCGCTATGTAATAAATACTCTGAGGTTATTGTGACATTTATCTCTATACACTCTGTTATTATATATGTTGTCTTCTTGGCGCATGTATGAGATGCACCCGGCTTTGTTCCTTAAAACCGGGTGTGACACGATCTGACACTATTGTTTTTGGAACTCCATGTAAACTGAGAATGCGGGCAATATAAAGTTCCGCGTATGCGACCACTGGATATTATGTCTTAACGGGAAGAAAATGAGCAATCTTTGTAAGTCGATCAATTATGACCCAAATAGAGTCAAAACCTTTGGCTGTTTTGGGCAACCCCATAATGAAATCCATACTAATATCTTCCCATTTCCAAGTTGGGATGGGTAATGATTGTAATGGTCCAGCGGTCTTCATATGCACTGCCTTGACACGTCTACAGGTGTCACATCTTGCCACATAGCGTGCAATTTCAATGTTCATTTTTGTCCACCAATAGTGTTGCTTTAAGTCTTGATACATCTTAGTACTTCTAGGATGAATGGAATATCGACTAAGATGAGCTTCATCCAAAATTTGTTGGTGGACTTCAGCATCTTTGGGCACCACTATGCGATCATTAAACCATATTATTCCTTAGTCATCTTTCCTAAAGCAAATTGCTTTGCCGGCTTCTATTTTCTCATGAATATGCTTCATACCCTTGTCGATTCTTTGGGCATCAATGATTCTTTGCATAAGAATGGACTCAAGCTTCAATTGCGTCAAAGTTCCATGTTGTATCATTCCTAGATTTAACTTTTCCATTTCTTGACATAGTGTGGTGTCAGGGGTCCTTACTGTAAGACAGTGACAGGAAGCTTTGCGACTCAATGCATCTACCACCACATTGGCTTTTCCTGGTTGATAATGGATTTCCAAATCATAATCTTTAATTAGCTCAAGCCACCTTCGTTGTCTCATATTCAGTTCTGACTGGGTAAAGATATATTTCAGACTTCTGATCCATATATAGATGACAAGTATTTCCCAGCAGATAATGACGCCAAATCTTAAGGGCATGAACGACTGCAACGAGTTCCAAATTATGAGTTGGATAGTGCTCCTCAGGTCGGCGTAGTTGTCTTGAAGCATAAGCTATGACTCGGCCCTCTTGCATTAGGACACACCCGAGTCCACTGCCTGATCACAATAAACATCAAAAGGCTTTTCTATATCCGGCTGAGCTAATACCGGAGCAGTGGTTAGCAGCACCTTAAGCTGCTCGAAGGCTTCATTGCATTTTGAGGACCAGCCAAACTTTGTATCATTCTTTAATAAACCCGTAATAGGTTTAACAATCTTGGAGAAATCCGAAATGAACCTGCGGTAAGATCCAGCCAGTGCAAGGAAGCTTCGAACTTGATGTACTGTAGTTGGCGGTTTCCATTATAGAATATCCTTGACTTTGCTGGGATCGACCACAATCCCTTTTGCAGACAATACATGTCCAAGAAACTAGATTTCCTCCAACCAAAACGCGCATTTGCTGAATTTGGCATACAACTGATGTTCCCTTAAGTGCGTTAGCACGATCCTCAAGTGCTTGACATGCTCCTATTTATTTTTGGAATAGATTAGAATGTCATCAATGAAGACCACCACAAATTTATCCAGCTCGAGCATAAATACCGAGTTCATTGAATACGTGAAGTGGGCAGAGCATTTGTCAATCCGAAGGACATGACCAAATATTCAAATAATCCATACCACGTAGTGAACGCGGTTTTAGGTATATCTTTGGGTCAAATACGGATCTGATGGTAGCCTGACCGAAGGTCAATCTTGGAGAATACCCGAGCTCCAGTAAGTTGATCGAACAAAATATCGATCCGGGGAAGAGGGTACTTGTTCTTGATGGTAACCTCATTAAGGGGTCTATAGTCCACGCACATTCGAAGAGTCTGGTCCTTCTTTTTGACAAAAATTGTGGGACATCCCCAAGGTGATGAACTTGGTCTAATGAACCCCTTCTCCAGCAAGTCTTGTAGTTGAGTCTTGAGTTCTACTAGTTCATTAGGTGGCATTCGGTACGATCTTCTAGAAATAGGAGCCGTACCGGGCTTTAGTTCAATCACAAATTCCACCTCCCATTCTGGAGGCAACCCAGTGAAAGGGAAATGTGCCCTTGGGCCATTTCTAAGTATTTTGGTGATTGAGTGCCAACACAAGTGCTTTTGTGTTAATCTATGCAAAGTGGTGGACAAAGTGCAAATCATGTCAAAAGGTATGTTTCTAGACTTAGTACATTGTTTTATGGACTAATGTATTGTGTCTAAGTGCTGGAAACAGGAAAAATCAAGTTCGAGAAGAGATGGCTTTGTTCAGCCAAAGTCTGCTCAGTCTGGGTGCACCGGACAGTGTCCGGTGCGCCAGACTGGCTCTGGCGAACTTGCTGCTCTCGGGAGTTCGACGGCGGTGTACGACTATAAATCACCGGACTGTCCGGTGGTGCACCGGACTGTCCGGTGAGCCGTTCACAGGCGAACTCGTCGCTCTCGGGAAACCATCAATGGCGTACGGCTATAATTCACCGGACTGTCCGGTGTGCACCGGACTGTTCGGTGAGCCAACGGTCAGCCGGGGCAACGGTCGGCCGAGGATTCCGCACGTGACGCGTGGCCGAGCCAACGGTCACATTGGTGCACCGGACTGTCCAGTGTGCACCGGACAGTGTCTGGTGCGCCAACGGCTTTGGATCTTCAACGGTCGACTACGCCATAGAAGGAAAGAAATCCGCACCGGACAGTGTCCGGTGGTGCACCGGACTGTCCGGTGCGCCAGGCGACAGAATGCAAGATCAGCCTTCCTGGAATGCTCTCAACGGCTCCTAGCTGCCTTGGGGCTATAAAAGGGACCCCTAGGCGCATGGAGAAGGACATCAAGCATACTCAAAGCATTCCTAAGCACCAAGACTTCGATTCCACACATTTGTTTCTTCGTGATAGCATCTAGAGCTCTAGTTGAGTTGTGAACTCGTTGGGTTGTGTTGCGAGCTCTTGTTGCGACTTGTGTGCGTGTTGACATTCTGATTTTGTGTCTTGTGTGCGTTGCTCATCCCTCCCTTACTCCGTGCTTCTTTGTGAACTTCAAGTGTAAGGGCGAGAGACTCCAAGTTGTGGAGATTCCTCGCAAACGGGATAAAGAAAAGCAAAGCAAAACACCATGGTATTCAAGTGGGTCTTTGGACCGCTTGAGAGGGGTTGATTGCAACCCTCGTCCGTTGGGACGCCACAACGTGTAGTAGGCAAGCGTTGGTCTTGGCCGAACCACGGGATAAACCACTGTGCCATCTCTGTGATTGATCTCTTGTGGTTATTGTGTTTTGTTGAGACTCCTCTCTGGCCACTTGGCATTATTGTGCTAACGCCTAACCAAGTTTTGTGGCATTAAGTTTTCAAGTTTCACAGGATCACCTATTCACCCCCCTCTAGGTGCTCTCAATTGGTATCGGAGCCGTTCTCTTCACGAAGGGACTAATCGCCTGAAGAGATGGATCCTAAGGGGAAGGGAATCATGATCAACGATAAGGAGAAGGAGTCCTTCGTCAATGAGCCGAAGGATGACAAGCCTACCGACTCGAGCTCGGGCCATAAACGGAAAGATGGGAAGAAGAAGAAGACAAGGCGCATCAAGGAGATCGTCTACTACGATGACAGCGATGAGTCCACTTCTTCCCAAAAGGACGACTACGACTACGAGAAATGGAAAACGGTCAATTCGAACTTTTCTTTTGATTACTCTCGTATTCCTCAGAGTTCAAATGCTCATTTGCTTTCCATCCCTCTTGGCAAACCTCCACACTTTGATGGGGAGGACTACGGATTTTGGAGTCACAAAATGCATAGTCACTTGTTCTCTCTCCATCCAAGCATATGGGAGATTGTTGAGAATGGAATGAAATTTGATAGCTCGGATAGTCCTATATTTATTAATGAACAGATTCATAAAAATGCACAAGCTACTACTGTGTTGTTAGCCTCTTTGTGCAGGGACGAGTACCATAAGGTGAGCAGCTTGGACAATGCCAAGCAGATCTGGGACACCCTCAAGATCTCTCATGAGGGGAACGACGTCACCTTGCTCACCAAAATGGAGTTGGTGGAGGGCAAGCTTGGAAGATTCGTGATGATAAGGGGCGAGGAGCCAACCTAAACATACAACCGGCTCAAGACCCTCATCAATAAAATAAGGAGCTACGGAAGCACACGATGGACGGACCACGATGTCGTTCGTCTAATGCTAAGGTCCTTTACTGTACTTGATCCACATCTGGTGAACAATATTCGTGAAAATCCTAGGTACACCAAGATGTCGCCCGAAGAAGTTCTTGGGAAGTTCGTAAGCGGGCGAATGATGATCAAGGAGGCGAGATACGTCGACGATGCACTAAATGGACCAATCCAAGAGCCTCAAACTATTGCTCTCAAGGCAACGAGGAGCAAGGAGGCGCTACCTAGCAAGGTGGCGCAAGTAGAGGCGGCCGGGCTTAATGATGAAGAGATGGCTCTCATCATCAAGCGCTTCAAGACGACGCTAAAGGGTCGCAAGGGACAGCCAAGCAAGACCAAGACAAAGGGGAAGCGCTCATGCTTCAAATGTGGTAAGATTGGTCATTTTATTGCTAACTGTCCCGATAATGATAGTGACCAGGAAAAGGAAACAAAAGAGAAAAGAAGAAGAGTTACAAGAAGGCCAAGGGCGAGGCACACCTTGGAAAGGAGTGGGACTCGGATTGTTCGTCATCCGACTCCGACAATGAAGAACTCTCCGCCACCGCCTTCAACAAATCATCCCTCTTCCCCAACGAGCGTCACACATGCCTCATGGCGAAGGAGAAGAAGGTATGTACTCGAAACAATGCCACTTATGATTCTTCTAGTGATGATGAGTCTAGTGATGAAGAAATAGATTACTCTAGTTTGTTCAAGGGATTAGATAGAACTAAAATAGATAAGATTAATGAATTGATTGATGCCTTGAATGAAAAGGATAGACTTTTAGAGAAACAAGAGAACCTTTTATATGAAGAGCATGATAAATTTGTTAGTGCACAAAATTCCCTTGCTCTAGAAATTAAAAGAAATGAAATGCTTTCTTGTGAACTATCTACTTGTCATGAAACCATTTCTACTTTAAAAGGTGTTAATGATAATTTAAATGCTAAACTAGAAGTAGCAAGTAAACCTAACTCTTGTGTAGAACTTGTTATGATTTGCAATAGGTGTAAAGATTTTGACATTGATGCTTGTAGTGAACACCTAGTTTCAATTTCCAAATTAAATGATGAATTGGCTAGTCTTAATGCCCAACTTAAGACTAGCAAAAGTGAATTCGATAAGCTAAAATTTGCAAGGGATGCCTACACGATTGGTAGACACCCCTCAATTAAGGATGGACTTGGCTTCAAGAGGGAAGCCAAGAACTTGACAAGCCGTAAGGCTCCCATCTCCGCCAAGGAGAAAGGGAAGGCCCCTATGGCTAGTAGTGCTAAAAAGAACCATGCTTTTATGTACCATGATAGGAGACAATCTAGAAATGCTTATAGGAGTTGTAATGCTTATGATGCTTTTGATTCTCATGCCATGTTTGCTTCTAGTTCTTCCTATATGCATGGTAGAGATATGTCTAGGAGAAATGTTGTTCATCATATGCCTAGGAGAAATGTTGTTAATGTTCCTAGGAAAGTTAATGAACCTTCTACAATATATCATGCTTGCAATGCTTCATTTGCCATTTGTAGAAAGAATAAGAAGGTGATTGCTAGGAAGTTAGGGGCAAGATGCAAGGGAGATAAAACTTGCATTTGGGTCCCTAAGACAATTGTGACTAACCTTGTAGGACCCAACAAGAGTTGGGTACCTAAGACCCAAGCCTAAATTTGCCTTGCAGGTTTATGCATCTGGAGGTTCAAGCTGGATTATCGACAGCGGATGCACAAACCATATGACGGGGGAGAAGAAGATGTTCACCTCCTACGTCAAAAACAAGGATTCCCAAGATTCAATAATATTCGGTGATGGGAACCAAGGCAAGGTAAAAGGGTTAGGTAAAATTGTTATTTCATCCGAGCACTCTATATCTAATGTGTTTTTAGTTGAGTCTCTTGGATATAATTTGTTATCTGTTAGTCAATTATGCAATATGGGATATAATTGTCTATTCACAAATGTAGATGTGTCTGTCTTTAGAAGGTGTGATGGTTCACTAGCTTTTAAGGGTGTACTAGACGACAAACTTTATTTGGTTGATTTTGCAAAAGAAGAGGCCGGTCTAGATGCATGTTTAATTGCTAAGACTTGCATGGGCTGGCTGTGGCATCGCCGCTTAGCACATGTGGGGATGAAGAACCTCCACAAGCTTCTAAAGGGAGAACACGTGATAGGTCTAACTAATGTGCATTTCGAAAAAGATAGACCTTGTGCAGCTTGTCAAGCAGGGAAACAGGTGGGAAGCTCTCATCACACCAAAAATGTGATGACCACATCAAGACCCTTGGAGATGCTTCATATGGACCTCTTCGGACCCGTCGCCTATCTAAGCATAGGAGGAAGTAAGTATGGTCTTGTTATAGTTGATGATTTTTCCCGCTTCACTTGGGTATTCTTTTTGCAGGATAAAAAATCTGAAACGCAAGGGACCCTCAAGCGCTTCCTCAGGAGAGCTCAAAATGAGTTTGAGCTCAAGGTGAAGAAGATAAGGAGCGACAACGGGTCCGAATTCAAGAACCTTCAAGTGGAGGAGTATCTTGAGGAGGAAGGAATCAAGCACGAGTTCTCCGCTCCCTACACACCACAACAAAATGGTGTGGTAGAGAGGAAGAACAGGACGCTCATCGATATGGCGAGGACTATGCTTGGAGAGTTCAAGACCCCCAAGCGCTTTTAGTCGGAAGCCGTGAACACGGCTTGCCACACCATCAACCGGGTCTACCTTCACCGCCTCCTCAAGAAGACTTCGTATGAGCTGCTAACTGGTAACAAACCCAATGTGTCTTACTTTCGTGTATTTGGGAGCAAGTGTTATATTCTTGTGAAGAAAGGTAGAACTTCTAAATTTGCTCCCAAAGCTGTAGAAGGGTTTTTATTAGGTTATGACTCAAATACAAAGGCGTATAGGGTCTTCAACAAATCATCGGGTTTGGTTGAAGTCTCTAGCGACGTTGTATTTGATGAGACTAATGGCTCTCCAAGAGAGCAAGTTGTTGATCTTGATGATGTAGATGAAGAAGACGTTCCAACGGCTGCAATGCGCACCATGGCAATTGGCGATGTGCGACCACAGGAACAATTGGAGCAAGATCAACCTTCTTCCTCAACAATGGTGCATCCCCCAACTCAAGACGATGAACAGGTTCATCAGGAGGAGGCGTGTGATCAAGGGGGAGCACAATATGATCATGTGATGAAGGAAGAAGCACAACCGGCACCTCCAACCCAAGTTCGAGCGACGATTCAAAGGGATCATCCCGTCGACCAAATATTGGGGGATATTAGCAAGGGAGTAACTACTCGTTCTAGATTAGTTAATTTTTGTGAGCATTACTCCTTTGTCTCTTCTATTGAGCCTTTCAGGGTAGAAGAGGCCTTGCTAGATCCGGACTGGGTGTTGGCCATGCAGGAGGAACTCAACAACTTCAAGCGTAATGAAGTTTGGACACTGGTGCCTCGTCCCAAGCAAAATGTTGTGGGAACCAAGTGGGTGTTCTGCAACAAACAGGACGAGCACAGGGTGGTGACGAGGAACAAAGCTCGACTTGTGGCAAAAAGTTATGCCCAAGTCGCAGGCTTGGACTTTGAGGAGACTTTTGCTCCTGTGGCTAGGCTAGAGTCCACTCGTATCTTGCTAGCATATGCCGCTCACCATTCTTTCAGGTTGTACCAAATGGATGTGAAGAGCGCTTTCCTCAACGGGCCAATCAAGGAGGAGGTGTACGTGGAGCAACCCCCTGGCTTCGAGGATGAACGGTACCCCGACCACGTGTGTAAGCTCTCTAAGGTGCTCTTTGGACTTAAGCAAGCCCCAAGAGCATGGTATGAATGCCTTAGATACTTTTTAATTGCTAATGATTTCAAGGTTGGGAAAGCCGATCCAACTCTTTTTACTAAGACTTGCGATGGTGATCTTTTTGTGTGCCAAATTTATGTCGATGACATAAAATTTGGTTCTACTAACCAAAAGTCTTGTGAAGAGTTTAGCAGGGTGATGACGCAGAAATTCGAAATGTCGATGATGGGCGAGTTGAACTACTTCCTTGGGTTCCAAGTGAAGCAACTCAAGGATGGCACCTTCATCTCCCAAACGAAGTACACGCAAGACTTGCTAAAGCGGTTTGGGATGAAGGACGCCAAGCCCGCAAAGACTGCGATGGGAACCGACGGACACACCGACCTCAACAAAGGAGGTAAGTCCGTTGATCAAAAGGCATACCGGTCAATGATAGGGTCTTTACTTTATTTATGTGCTAGTAGACCGGATATTATGCTTAGCTTGTGCTAGATTTCAATCCGATACAAGGGAGTGTCACTTAGTGGCCGTGAAGCGAATTCTTAGATATTTAGTCGCTACGCCTTGCTTCGGGATCTGGTATCCAAAGGGGTCTAACTTTGACTTGATTGGATATTCAGATTCTGACTATGCTGGATGTAAGGTCGATAGGAAGAGTACATCAGGGACATGCCAATTCAAGGTCCCTGGTGTCATGGAATTCTAAGAAACAAACTTCCGTTGCCCTATCCACTGTTGAGGCCGAGTACGTTGCCGCAGAACAGTGTTACGCGCAACTACTTTGGATGAGGCAAACCCTCCGGGACTTTGGCTACAATTTGAGCAAAGTCCCACTCCTATGTGACAATGAGAGTGCTATCCGAATAGCGGAAAATCCTGTTGAGCACAGCCGCACAAAGCACATTGACATCCGGCATCACTTTTTGAGAGACCACCAGCAAAAGGGAGATATCGAAGTGTTTTATGTTAGCACCGAGAACCAGCTAGCCGATATCTTTACCAAGCCTTTAGATGAGAAGACCTTTTGCAGGCTGCGTAGTGAGCTAAATGTCTTAGATTCGCGGAACTTGGATTGAGTTATAGCATACATGTGTTTATGCCTTTGATCATGTTCCATTATGCATTTTGTTGCTTACTTATGGTGCTCAAGTTGTACAAGCACTCCCCGGACCTCACAAGTCCTTTTGCAAGTAATGCACATGTTTAGGGGGAGACGTGCTACAACTTGACCCTTTGAGACTAACCGTGTGCTTGAGTTTGCTTGATTTAGTCTCAAAGGAGGTTTGAAAGGGAAAAGGTGGACTTGGACCATGAAAGACTTCCACTGCACTCCGATGAGAGGGTAACTTATTCCAAGTTCATCTCATGTACTCCTATTGCATTTGTATTCTTATTTGAAGATTTTGGTGAGGCAATGGGGTTAAAGGGCCAAGATTGATCCCGTTTTGGTGCTTGATGCCAAAGGGGGAGAAAATAAAGGCCAAAGCAATAAATGGATCAGCTACCACTTGAGAAATTTTGAAAATAGTGGAATAGAGCTTTTGGTTTGTCAAAACTCTTTTATTGTCTCTTTTGTCAAAAGTTGGCCTCTTGTGGGGAGAAGTGTTGATTATGGGAAAAAGGGGGAGTTTGTGAAATCCTTGATCAATTTCTTTTGGAATACCTCTCTTTATGTATCTACAAGTGAATTTGACTTAGAGATAGGAAATTGAGTTTGATTTGCAAAAACAAACCAAGTGGTGGCAAAGAGTGATCCATATATGCCAAATATGAATCAAAACTATATTGAGTTTTCATTTGCATTGATATTGCACTTGTTCTAGTTGCTTCATGTTGTGTTGGCATAAATCACCAAAAAGGGGGAGATTGAAAGGGAAATGTGCCCTTGGGCCATTTCTAAGTATTTTGGTGATTGAGTGCCAACACAAGTGCTTTTGTGTTAATCTATGCAAAGTGGTGGACAAAGTGCAAATCATGTCAAAAGGTATGTTTCTAGACTTAGTACATTGTTTTATGGACTAATGTATTGTGTCTAAGTGCTGGAAACAGGAAAAATCAAGTTAGAGAAGAGATGGCTTTGTTCAGCCAAAGTCTGCTCAGTCTGGGTGCACCGGACAGTGTCCGGTGCGCCAGACTGGCTCTGGCGAACTTGCTGCTCTCGGGAGTTCGACGGCGGTGTACGGCTATAAATCACCGGACTGTCCGGTGGTGCACCGGACTGTCCGGTGAGCTGTTCACAGGCGAACTCATCGCTCTCGGGAAACCATCAACGGCGTACGGCTATAATTCACCGGACTGTCCGGTGAGCCAACGGTCAGCCAGGGCAACGGTCGGCCGAGGATTCCGCGCGTGACGCGTGGCCGAGCCAACGGTCACATTGGTGCACCGGACTGTCCGGTGTGCACCGGACAGTGTCCGGTGCGCCAACGGCTTTGGATCTTCAATGGTCGACTGCGCCATAGAAGGAAAGAAATCCGCACCGGACAGTGTCCGGTGGTGCACCGGACCGTCCGGTGCGCTAGGCGACAGAAGGCAAGATCAGCCTTCCTGGAATGCTCTCAACGGCTCCTAGCTGCCTTGGGGCTATAAAAGGGACCCCTAGGCGCATGGAGAAGGACATCAAGCATACTCAAAGCATTCCTAAGCACCAAGACTTCGATTCCACGCATTTGTTTTTTCGTGATAGCATCTAGAGCTCTAGTTGAGTTGTGAACTCGTCGGGTTGTGTTGCGAGCTCTTGTTGCGACTTGTGTGCGTGTTGACATTCTGATTTTGTGTCTTGTGTGCGTTGCTCATCCCTCCCTTACTCCGTGCTTCTTTGTGAACTTCAAGTGTAAGGGCGAGAGACTCCAAGTTGTGGAGATTCCTCGCAAACGGGATAAAGAAAAGCAAAGCAAAACACCGTGGTATTCAAGTGGGTCTTTGGACCGCTTGAGAGGGGTTGATTGCAACCCTCGTCCGTTGGGACGCCACAACGTGGAGTAGGCAAGCGTTGGTCTTGGCCGAACCACGAGATAAACCACTGTGCCATCTCTGTGATTGATCTCTTGTGGTTATTGTGTTTTGTTGAGACTCCTCTCTGGCCACTTGGCATTATTGTGCTAACACCTAACCAAGTTTTGTGGCATTAAGTTTTCAAGTTTCACAAGATCACCTATTCACCCCCCCTCTAGGTGCTCTCACCCAGGCAAGTCTTTTGGAAAGACATCCGGAAATTCACATGCCACCGGAATATCCTGGATTTCTTGTACGATAGCTTCATAAACTCGTCCAGATGTTTTGGCTGGGACAGCTACAGGGATGGACAATTGAATCTCTCCATGACCATGGCTTAATTTGATGGTCCTTAAGTCTGTATTAATGATGGCCTTATGCTGGGCTAACCAGTTCATGCCTAGAATTACATCTATGTCTTGACCTTTTAAAACAATCACGTTGGTAGGAAATTCCCGTCCGGTCAACGTTAATGGTATGTGGAAGGCTACTTCCTTAGTAAATATCCGTCCCCCAGGTGAGTGGATAATAAATCCCTCCCTTGATTTAGTGCAATGTATGCAATATTCCTCCATAAAATTCTTGCTTATGAAAGAATGTGATGCACCAGAATCGAAGAGAATAACTACTGGGTGATTGGCAACAAGGAACATACCCATCATCATCGGCTCACCTTCCAGTATAGTAGCCACTTGGGTATAATAAATCCATCCCATTTTCTTGAAATTCGTGCCTGTTGAAGTATTGGCCGTGTTCCCCTTTCCTTGGTTTGAATTCCTAGAATTCTGTTGAAAATTGGTTTTATTTTGCTTCGGGTATGGGCAGTCCTTGATGAAATGTCCGGACTTTCCATAATTGAAGCAACTAGTGGAAGAACTGGGAAGAGTAGGGAAACGAGTACCAGGGGCACTCGCTGAATGGTAGGAGCGGGGGCAGTAGTAGGACGAATAAAGATAGGCTGCTTGAATGGATGTGAAGGTGGGCGAGGCGAAGAACGATTTGGATTAAAAGGTCAGATCACCAACCTCGTTCTCTTTTCAGGTCCTTGATTTGATATTTCCCCTGCATATCCCTTGGATTTTCCATGTCCCGCATTTTTGGCTTCCACTGCCAGTGTTGTACTGACAGCCCTACTGCAGGTAAGGTCCAAGCATGTTGCCATTTTCCGTTGAAACCTGTCATTGAGTCCCCTCATAAAACAATTCTTCTTTTTCAGATCTGTATTCGCCTGGTCAATGGCATGCTGGGAGAGGTGGTTAAATTTATTAAGATACTGCATTACAGTATCTCCTCCATGACTTAACCGGATAAACTCTTCTTGTTTCATATGGAGCACTCCCTCTAGAACATAATGCTCCTAGAACGCTAGCTTGAATTCCTCCCAGGTAATATGATGCCCAGCAGGTTGGATTGCTAAAAAATTTGCCCACTAGGTGCTGGCAGGCCCTCTTAGCTGTTGTGCGGCAAACAGTGGCTTTTGCGTCTCTGTGCATTGAACTAACCCAAACTTCTGTTCCATAACTCTCACCCATTCATCGGCTTCTAAAGGTTCTTCTGCTTTGATGAAGAGCGGGGGTCGAGTCTCAGAGAATTCCAAATAGGTAGTCTCACGCGGTCCCTGAGGAGGAGCTCTTCCTCCATGCTGTTGGAATTGGTTGCACGCCATTTCGCGCAAGAAGCGCGTATTACCAGCGGTGGCATTGACCAGGGCAGCGATAGCCTCGGCCAAAGTCGATGGTACTGGTGGCGGGTTGGGAGTATCCTCCCCACCACGGGATGTCCCAGCACCATCATGTGCTCGAGTCTGTGATGGCATCTAAGGCAAAGAAACATTTGAACATAATATAACATGCCAACATACACCATCATATTACATTGCCAAAATGTAATAATTATACAGACTCCAGTGTACAACTTGACTTTATTACTTATTTTACATAAGTATAACACCTAAACAATACTATTCTAGTCTTCTTCATCCTTTGTTGCTCTGCAGGAGACCGTTCGTCAGCAAGGTTCATGGAAGGAGGGGGCGTAAAAAGGTCCAGCTCCCCATCAGGTCCTTCATTTGCTATTCTCGATGGACCGGCTCCCATTGCAGCAATGTCTAGGCACGTCCAGGTGCAATCGAGCATACAATACATGCACTTCTTCATGTAGAGTATTACAATACACTTGCAGGCTTTTGAGGGATGCACTAAGCTCTGCCACACAAGCAAGAGCTTTCGCTTCGCAGTCCCAAGCGAAAGAGCGCGAGTTGACGTCCCAATCAATGGCCGTATCTCGTCCCGAGATTTTGTACTACAGGCGACTGACTTCGGCTGACAATTCCGCTATACGATGACTGTCCTGCTCACGTGCCCTATTCCTGTGGCGTAACTCTGACCGAAGTTGATCTACCCAGGCTTCTAGGTCTCCAATTGGGTCATTACTGCCACTACTACTTCCCTCGTGCCTGGGGGCTAGTTGATGTCGAGGCACACCCTGAGGTCCAATAGATTTGTGCGTTGTTTTCCTTGTACGCGCCATATCTCCATAAGACGGGAAGATTTATTAGTATATTCTTAAACATGATGCATGCATAACCTAATAATTATGGAATCAACTTTTGTTGATCCCTCACTTCCTACATATATTGCACTTTGTTACCTGACTTTACAAGATAAGGGACTACCAGAAGGTGGTAAGATAAGAATGAAAGAATATTTCTAGGTAAATGTTTGAAAATTCTTTTGAAGTGCTACGTAATATCTAAAGAGACGGGCTTCGCTCTGACACTAGCTGTGATGGAACCTCCTAAGGTATTAGGCCCACCTATAGTTGTCCTTGTCCTAAGGACCTTGGACAACCCTGTAGATGCACATAATCACTCGACAAGTTTGGTAACTGTATCCTCATCATTTTGCCCAAGAGCGCTTCACCCGTCACGTAGATATTACATCACATCAGAGGAAAAGATAAGCGGAAATAGGTTACAATAACTTAATTTACATTCATAAAATATAGAGATAGAGTATTATTATTACAATACCAGGGTATTAAGAGTGCATAAAGTATTATTACAAACCAGGGAGGCAAAACACCCTCCCGCACAAAAGTTTATTGTTTTCAAGGTGGGAGGCAAACATCCTCCTGCGACCAACTTCACTGCTGGGGCTCCTCCTTGGGTACCACCTTTGAATAGAAATAGTGAAACTCTGTTGTTTCCTCACCTACAACAACATGGGTTCAAAAACCCTGAGTACGAAGTGTACTTTCGCAAGTCTTACCCGTCTAAGGAAACTCTCAAGGATATGCTGGCTTTTGGGAATCAAGGTAAAGCTTATCAAGAATCAAAGACTCTATTTGCAAAAAAGCTTACTATGAGTGGATCCTTAAAATCCATTTTTACTTATCAGGTTAAGTAAAGTTACCTGCATCTAAAGTTCTTTCTGTAACACCCCAGGTGTTACCTAGGGTTTTCACTCAAGACTACATTAGTGAACCCATCATCACATGTGGTTTAGTTTGAGCAAAGGACACCAAACATGGGGATCAAGATCCTAAGTAGGTGTAAACCATCTTAGAAGTCATGCCTTGGCCTTATCAAGCACAAAAGAGAAGGGAATGACCCAAACCCTAATTCAAATCCCTTATAGGCAAATGGAGCCCTAGAAGGGGTTATGGCAAAAAGTCTATGTAAATCACATTGTCATGACTTGGCCCAATTATAAAAGTTGTAGTACACATAATACCCTACAAAACATAGAAAGAGAGTTACCCCAAAAAGATTTCAGAAAAACCCCAAAAAGGTCACCAAAGAGTTAAGCATAAAAGAAAAATCAGGATTTGCTCAAGTTCAAAACCGACCCTCTTTCAAAGATCAAACATGTTCACCTTGATCCCAACCTCAAAACCTTATGGCCCAATTAACGAAATGGCGCCCAAAGACCCCTAGAATACCCTGGAAAAGTTTGAACCCAACCCTAAGCCATTTGACACGACTTGGCATGGCTTTTGTCTCGGTATGGACAGCTCTGACAGAGCCAACTTCTCACCCCCATATCTCTCTAACCAGACCATATCTTTGCTTGGAACTCACATAAAAAAGGTAGGATTTGGTGCAGTGAAGAGACCGTACATGGGGATTTTGCTAAGATCTGCACGCTAAGTCGACCAAATCGGCCGTTGAACCTTGGCAGAAGTAGACCCCCACGTGTTCGACGTGGGCTGACACTCGGGGGGGCGCTCAGAGCACGCCCGCACGCGAACCCCACGCACCCGTGGCCGCCCCGTGAACACGCCCGCGCCGCGGCTATAAAGCCCACCTCAGTGCCCGGCCACCATCCTCATTGCCCCCTCTATACCGCGCCTAACTCCCCCGAGCTCGCCCATAGCTCCGGTGACCTCCCCGCGACCCGCCAGAGCCGCCCGAGGGAGACCACCGTGGCCAAACCCTTTCCCGCCCACCTCCGCTCGATCTGAGCCCTCAGATAGCTTCCCCAGGAGGCTGTGAAGCCTTCCCGAGCTTGAGCTGAGGACCAGCCCCACCGAAATAGCGCAATCGTGCTCGCCAGAGTTCGGAACCCCGCCGGAGCACGTGGACCGGGTAAACCTCTGCACCATTTCTCAATTTGTTGCATGCATGGCCTCTACATCACCCCATGGAGCTCCTCGTGCACTTTAATTGAAACCTACCACCGTGGTTTGGCCGGAGCAGGAGTCGCCGACGACCTCCGCCGCCTGCGCTCGTGGCCAGGGCAGCTTCGACCACCCAGACACCGACCCGCACACCGACGTGACCGTCGTGACCTCCCCGACGTCACTGACCACCCCGCCAGAGCTCTACTTCCGCCGGTAAGCCTCGCCACCGTAATCTTTGCCGCATGTACTGTTTAAGCCAGCCAGGGAGTGCGAGTTAGATTTCGGCTAAGACCAGGGGGTTTTGTGCAATGTCAGTGACTCATGCAAATAGTAGACCGAGGACTGTTTTGTGAGAGAAAAGGGAGAGAAAATCCAAGGGGTTCAGCGCAAACCTATATTTCTTTTCCATTTCGAATTTATTCTTCTTTTAAATATTACAAAGAACTAAATAAATGCATAACTTGAAGAATAAACATCCAAAATTTGCCAAACCAATTTTGCTAGACTTTGTGAAATATAAACTATCAGACAAAAATAATAAACCCCATAGTTCCTGTATAATTTTCTAGAGTTTTGAATTAAATAAGAAAACTGCCCAAAACTTAATATTAGAAGGAAAAATAGAAATATTGTTAGACCAGGGTTAAGAAAAATAATAGAGACACTAACCTAGTAGTTACACTGTTTAAAATTTATAAACACCCCAGTATACAAGGTTAAAAAGGGTTTCTTCACTAAAGCTTGTTTATGCTCAAACTTAGGAAAATTTAGAAAAGGGATTAAAAATGGAAACCCCTGGACAACCATATTTTTCCTAGCATGCCTAAGTGATATAGTACACAAGAAAAGTTTGTTGAACCATAGTCCAGTGAAAAGATATTGCACTCACATTTATTCATGGAAAATAGGAAAAACTTTGAAAAATCATCAGAAAATAATCCTAAGGAGAAAACACCCTTACCTTAGGAATAACTATTCTTGTGCTAAGAGGAACCTAGGAAAAATACAAGTTTTGTTGTTTGATATTTTTCAAATAGCAAGTTAGTTATAAGTGTCTTTTTGGTATTAAACTTTAGAAAATCATAACTAAATAACCACTGAGTAACCCTCTGTGATTTTTGGCACAGAAGCATGTTATTACCCATAGATACCAGCAAAAATAACCCTTAGTACAGAGCCCACACCTAGATGAGGGTTGTAGTGCAAAGTAACCCCTCTGCCCCAATTTTTGCTATTTTTGTCCAAAGAAGGTTCTATTTATTTTTGATCTAAATTTTATAGAACAGACTACAGTGACCAATATTAACCCACTGTAATTTTTACAGAATTTTTATAAAATTTGAAATCACTGTTGTAGTTTAAACCCACCTTAAGAGCAATAAAAAGACAATAAAAAGAGAAATTAGTAGTGGAAATTAATGTTGCCCTAACCAAAACAACAAAACCCTTGAGTACCTACTAAAACCTTCAAGAGACAATCCAAGCCTTAATCCACTATGCTTGCCTCTAAGCAAAACCTTAAACACTAAATTGCTAAGCATAACCCACTAAGAACTTCTGATAACAAGGAAACCCTAAGTTATCAACTAACTTAGCTTTTTCTTCACTATGCATAATGGTTACTAAACTCTGCATATCATAGCATACATATATCTTATTCATTGCATTCGATAGATTGCAACCTCGCTGACGGAGAGTACATCCTCGTGCCGGAGTAAGGACTTGCTCAGGAGGTAGCCCCGGATCCAGCACCAGAGCCTGTCCTCGAGGATCTGCCTGCCCTAGCTTTGGAAGGCAAGCCCCGGTTTTATGCATAACCAATATATATATGCTATTTTACTGCACTTAATGTTTATAGGCTTGTACTGTGCATTTAAGTGTAGGAGTTGACTGAAACCCTAGTTGCATGAACTTAGGATTTCCTTCGTGATGGATACTAGTATGCTAGGTCGAGTAGCTGCTTTGCTAATTAGGGATCTCGGTAGAAGTCGAGTGATTTTTCTAGCACTCGCGCGAGGTCAGGAATTGGTTGTATCCACTTTGATAACAGAATGATGAAGGTCTGTGGACATGGATCCATGGGGATGTGTGGTCTATGAGATGAAATTGGAATAAGGATTAACGTGCAGATACTAGTGTCAAGCGTTTGAACGTACTAAGCACATGCCGAGAAATATGGTAAATCGGTAAGCCTAGTACCTGATTGAACCTGCCCGCAGACTTTACCCCTCACGCGACCTGAGACGTGGTCTCCCATTCCGGTTATGGTGGGTACAAGTGCGATCACTGCACGACGACAGTCGGGGTTAGTGAGGCATTGTACGCCAAGGCGGTGAGCCCTGATCTGTTGCCAGGGAATTGATGGGGACAGTTGATGTGTGTGGGGACGGAGTGCCTCACCACGTCGTGTGTTTAGGTTTACCTTGCAAGGATAAAAACTCGATTCGAATCATCTGCTTCTCGTAGCTAATGAGACTGCTTGATCCATTGTACTGCATTGAGTAACAAGTGAAAATGTGATGATTTGGCAAAAGATGTTGATTGCTAAATTGCTTGATACCATGAATGAGTAGATAGTACACCTTTAGTCTTGAGAGAGTCACACTAAAACTTGAAAAAGCTAAAACTTGATTTTTAGACTCAGCTAGTGCTTTTGGCAACCAAACCCCTCAGCCAAACAAATGCATGTCTAGAGGTAGAGGAGTAGACTCCTCACACCGGGTAAGTCTAGCTGAGTATTAGTATACTCAGCCTTGCTTGTGGCATAATTTTTATAGGTTCTCTGGAGGACATGGTTGCTGGAGTGACTTGGCCGTCCATCTTGCCACCGGGTTGGACAGTCGAGTGGGACCCTACCTCAGCCGAGGAGGAGCATGAGGAGTGATGGGATAGGCTTCCCCATCCCTCCATTTATCATTAGTTTTATTCCACTGCATTCCGAACAATGATCACTACTTTTGCTAAAACTCCGATGATGATGTAATAAATTTGATACTCCCTAAGGTATGGTTTTATGCTTTATTGTATTTGCTCTGTGCCTCACCATCGAGTGAGTACGTGGTACTTGATCCTGTTAGTGGCCTCGTCGGACTAGATTCGAGGGACCGACGTGTTATTCCTATTTAAGTGTGGTCTAGCCTCTAAGGCGTGACTTAGGCACTTAAGTTGGAATAATTCGGGCGGTTCCGCCACAGCTAGTATCGGAGCTCGTACCACCACAGAGGAATCAATAAACTGTAAATACCATCCTTTTCGAAAGTAAAACTTGTTAGAAACAAATGTTGGATAGATCATCAGGACGATAAGGATAGACCTAGGACGTGAAGCCTTAGGATGATAGAGGGGTAGCTAGGTGGCTATTTGAGTAAGCCCTACAGGCTACTATAAGGGATGGGGGTTTTTCCCTATTCCCTCTGAGTTGAAATAAGGTCGTTTTGGACGAGCATGTATGCATCCTTTACTTAAACTACTTGGTAATTAGGTAAAAACTTTAATACATGATAATGACAGATTAAGTACATTCAGTTACCTTATCGTAACCTTCGATAAGCCAGGCTTTGATTCCCTTTTATTTTATAATTCTTTTCTTTTTCGCTTACGCTTAACCGTACACAGATGACTTCTCACGGATCCTCGGATGGAGGGAACGCACATTCCCACACGGATGGGCTTGCACGAGAGGGTTTTCCCCGTATCTTGTGGGAGGTGCTTCAGGGAGCCGGTTACACGACGCCTCCCCAATACGCGGTGCATCTGTTTGAGAAGCACTGGGTGCCCCGCTGTAGGGTGAGGATGACCCTAGAGCCTCATCCCTTACAGCCAGGCTAGCGTTTGTTGGACTCCGAGTCTTTTGGATACCAGGCTAAAGACACCATCGAGGCCATTGCCCTCCACGGATTGATGACCTTCTGTGGTTTTCACCCCTTGGAGCTGTCTACTCATCCCATTGGCTTGTTCCCCGCTGACAATGAGGACGACCCAATGTGGAAAGACCGAGTGGAACATGCCAAGGATATATGGGCTCTTTACCTGGGGCAGACTGCTCACTTGATAGTGCGATGCATGAATGCTCTGTACCGTCTGCAAGTGATGCGAGGAGAGGCAATGTCTCAACTAATGGCATTGTTGGAGGCTACTAAGATCACCTTGGATAACAGAGAGGAACTTGTGGTAGATCTGCCACGGAATTGGTGGAAAAGGACCTGCAGGTGGAACAGATGTCCAATGAGATCCAGGAGCTTGAGGAGCTAGTGGGGACCAGAGAGAACACCATTGAGGTTCTCGAGGATCAGCTCATCAACACATAGTAGCAACTTGCGGAGGCTAACCAACATTTGGATATGCACCACCAGGAGATCCAGGACATGGAGGCCAACTAGGATGTCGACATCGAGGGAGGAGAGGAGCCGGAGCCCGCATCTAGTCTGGACACTGCTGGCACAGGGAGACCACCTTCCCCCGAGTCGAGCGTTGCCTCGTTTGCTCATTAGGTTTCTGAGATAGAATTAGAAGTAGGTGGATAGAACTCCTCGAAGCTAGCTTAGCTTTTGCACCCTTGGGTACTAGGCTAGACAGAGTTGAGTCTTTTGGGTCACTGATGTAATCGTAACAAACTCTTTTGGAAGTTTGGATGATGAATGACGTCAGCTTTACATTATGAAGAGAAGTGTTATGCCACGTAGTATCTTTTATAAATTGTGAAAGAAAATATTGGTTTTACCCTTTCAGATCTTTCACCACGTATAAACCCTGACATCAGAAGTATAATGTTGAGAGCATCCTTAAATTTTTCAGATGGCAGGAAGAGCGCGTCATGGACAGAATGAGCGCATTCCTCCACCCCCGCCACCGCCTCCTACCATGCAAGAGTTGATGGCTCAGCAGAACGAGATTCTGCGACAGCTGGCTCAGCGACAGCCACCACCTCAGCACTATGGTGGTGGTGATCACCATCAGCGTCCCCCAGCAGCGGCCACTTACCAGGAGTTCCTCAGCACTCAGTCGCCGTTGTTCACTCAGGCAGAGGACCCACTTGATGCTGATGTATGGATCAGAGTAGTGGAATCCAAATTCCCATTACTTACCGGCAATTGTTCAGATGCGGCCAAAGTTCGTTTTGCCACTCAGCAACTTCACGGACCCGCGCGAACATGGTGGGATCACTTTCTCGCTATGCAGCCAGATGGCCACGTGGTGGAATGGAGAGAATTCAAGGCAGCTTTCAGAGGGCATCATATACCAGCAGGCATTATGGATCGCAAGCTTAATGAGTTTCTGGCACTCACTCAGGGAAATCGGATAGTGTTACAGTATGCTCAGGCCTTCAATGACCTGTGCTAGTATACCGGATACCATGCAGACACTGATGAGAAGAAGAGAGACAGGTTCAGGAGGGGGCTCAGCACTAAGCTCCGCGACCGTCTCAACACCGTCAGGGCCAACAATTACAATGAGTTAGTCAACATGGCTATTTCTCAGGAGGACTGCATCACAGCTCGTCAGGCAGAAAAGAAGAGGAAGACCCTTGTGGTGGGATCATCAGCTCAGCCACAGTGCTTCCGGATTGTATCTGACACTCAGAACAGGGGACCTTAGCAGCAGCAAGGGCGATGGGTGATTCGACCACAGCAGCAGCAGGCACCCAACCGCTCTTAGATCCCAGTTCAGAGGAACAACAATCAGCCGCAGCAGCAACAGAACCGTCAGGCCAATGACAACGGATGTTTCACTTGTGGTAACACTGGACACTATGCCAAGAATTGCCCTAGGAACCAGCAGAGGCAGGGGCAGAATCCCAACCAGAATCAAGGCAAGAGGTAGAAGGTGCAAGTGAGGCAAGGCAGGCTGAACTTCACCACCATGGCTGACATTCCGGAGGGAGCACCGGTCATGACTGGTATCTTTTCAATTTTGAATTATCCTGCAATTATTCTTTTTGATTCTTGTGCATCACACAGTTTTATCAGTACAAAATTTAGTGCCAAATGCCAGTTACCTTTCCATCGCACCAATGGGGGTATTACCATTTCAACACCAGGAGGCAGGGTTGCCACCTATCAAATCAACAGGCATGTGCCTATAAAGTTTGGTAGTCTGATAACTAAAACCACCCTCCTCATTTTGGGATTGGATAGTGTGGATATCATATTAGGAACTGACTAGTTAACAAGACATCAGACAATAATTGATGTTGCAGCAAGGGCCATTGAGATTCACTCCCCTACTTGTGGTGAAACCACATTATATTTGCCCGATCAGGGTTGTAACCGCTCCTGTGCATTCACTATGATAGAGTCACCCGTCGAAGGAATCCCAGTGGTTTGCGACTACCTAGATGTTTTTCCTGATGAATCACCAGGGATGCCACCCGACAGGGACATAGAGTTCACGATTGAATTACAACCCGGGACTGCACCTATATCCAAAAGACCCTATAGGATGCCTCCAGCCGAGTTGGCAGAATTGAAAAAGTAGTTGCAAGACTTGTTGGACAAGGGGTTCATTCGCCCAAGTACTTCACCATGGGGATGTCCAGCCTTATTCGTAAAGAAGAAGGATGAGAGTTTGAGGTTGTGTGTTGACTACCGCCCTCTCAATGCGGTGACTATCAAGAACAAATACCCATTGCCCCGCATTGATGTATTGTTTGAACAGTTGGTGGGAGCCAGAGTATTCTCCAAGATAGATCTTCGCTCTGGCTATCATCAAATAAAAATCAGGGCTAGTGATATCCCGAAGACGGCTTTCTCTACCAGATATGGGCTTTATGAGTACCTGGTGATGTCTTTCGGGCTAACCAATGCCCCGACTTATGTCATGTATTTGATGAACTCGGTATTCATGCCAGAGCTGGACAAATTTGTGGTGGTCTTCATTGATGATATTCTGGTTTATTCCCAGAATGAAGCCAAGCACACTAAGCATTTGCATACCGTACTTCAGAGGCTACGCGACCATCAGTTGTATGCTAAACTGTCCAAGTGTGAATTCTGGCTGAGGGAAATCAAGTTTTTGGGTCACACCATTTCTCAGGATGGGGTATCAGTTGATCCTGAGAAAGTACAAGAAGTGATGAATTGGAAGCCTCCTACTACAGTACGGCAGATTCGAAGTTTTCTGGGATTGGCAGGATATTACCAACGATTTATTCCGGATTTCTCTAGGATTGCCAAGCCAATGACTGAATTGTTGAAGATAGGAGTCAAGTATGAATGGAGCCAGAAATGTGAGGATGCCTTCCATGCACTAAGGCAACATTTGACAATAGCACCCGTGTTAGCTCAACTAGACAACACAAAATCTTTCGAGGTCTATTGTGATGCTTCTGGTACTGGATTAGGATGTGTCTTGATGCAAGACAACAGAGTCATTGCTTATGCCTCCTGAGCACTCAGACCCCATGAGCAGAACTACCCCACACATGATCTGCAGTTAGCAGCTGTAGTTCATGCTCTCAAGATTTGGAGACATTACTTGATGGGAGCTCACTGTAATATTTACACTGATCATAAGAGTCTCAAGTATATCTTCACTCAGGCTGATCTCAATATGAGGCAGAGAAGATGGTTGGAATTAATCAAGGACTATGATTTAGAAGTACATTACCATCCTGGCAAAGCCAATGTTGTGGCAAATGCTTTAAGTCGGAAGGCCCAGTGCAACTGTATGATCATTGACTCTAAGATCACCACTCTATGTGACGAGTTATGCAAATTGAACCTTGAAGTCATTCCTTCCGGTACTTTAAGTTATATTGCAGTAGAGCCCACCTTACATGAGCAAATAGTCATGGCGCAGATCGGTGACAAGGGAGTTCAAGTTATTAAGGAAATGATCAAACAAAAGGTGGACAAATACAAATGCTTCCGTCAGGACAGCAAAGGGTTCCTATGGTTTGGAGACCGACTGGTTGTTCCTAAAAACCCCGAGCTTAGAAAGAAATTATTGGATGAAGCTCACCTTTCTAAATTCTCCATGCATCCTGGCAGTAACAAGATGTATCATGACCTTAGATCCTTGTACTGGTGGACCAGAATGAAGAGGGAAATTGCTAAGTATATAGCTGAATGCGACACTTGCCAAAGAGTCAAGGCCAGTCATTTGAAGGTGGCAGGCACCTTACAGCCCCTTCCTGTACCGACTTGGAAATGGGAGGATGTTTGCATGGATTTTATTGTGGGATTGCCCAATACCTTCCGGCATCACGATTCTATTTGGGTCATCGTGGATAGATTGACCAAGACAGCTCATTTCTTGCCAGTGCATACCACTTACAAGACCGAGAAGTATGCAGAAATCTATATTGACCAAATAGTGCGTTTGCATGGAATTCCGAAGACTATTATATCTGACCGAGGAGCATTGTTTGTGGCACGCTTTTGGGAGCAGCTCCAAAAATCACTTGGGACCCATGTAATAAGAAGCTCAGCATACCATCCTTAGACAGATGGTCAGACAGAAAGAGTGAATCAAATTCTCGAAGACATGTTGCGAGCCTGTGTGCTACACTATGGTAAAAATTGGGACAAGTGTCTATCATTGGCAGAGTTCTCTTTTAATAACAGCTACCAGTCCAGTTTAAATATGGCACCTTTCAAAGCCTTGTATGGAAGAAGGTGTAGGACACCGCTAAATTGGTCTCAAGCTGGAGAAAGGGAAATATTTGGACCTGACTTAGTACTTGAAGTAGAGGAGAAGGTCAGAGTCATTAGAAAGAACCTAGAAGCTACTCAGGCCAGACAAAAGAGCTATCATGACAAGAGGAGGAAACCTCTGCAGTTTGAAATAGGAGATCATGTTTACCTTAAAGTGTCACCCACTAAAGGTGTTCAGAGATTTGGAATTAAGGGCAAATTGACTCCCCGCTACATTGGGACCTATGAGATCAAAGAAACTTGTGGACCTGTGGCATATCAATTGAAGTTGCCACCCCATATGTCAGTAGTCCATGATGTTTTCCACGTATCTCAACTAAGAAAGTGTGTCCGCTTACCCACAGAAGTGCTGCCTGAACCATAATTGGAAATAGAGCCAGACTTATCTTATCAAGAGCACCCTGTTAAGGTATTGGATCAAAAGGAGAGATCAACACGGGCAAGAACAGTCAGGATGTATAAAGTTCAGTGGAGCCACCACA
Source organism: Zea luxurians (assembly GCA_029449295.1). Lineage (NCBI taxonomy): Eukaryota > Viridiplantae > Streptophyta > Magnoliopsida > Poales > Poaceae > Zea > Zea luxurians. The sequence goes on along the minus strand of JAOPSE010000018.1, from coordinate 56,265,684 downwards.
CACAAGAAGAGGCTACATGGGAGACTGAGGATTTTCTACGTTCTCGCTTCCCCGACTTTCTGCCCAAAGGAGTCGGTATGTAATCCAAAAACCCCACCCCCACCTACCCTTTGAATCTAATTACAAGAAAAAACTTAGATATTAAAGGGATAGTAAGCCTTGAAAATAGCTTAAAAAGGACTTCCTTCTGAAGTTGCAAAGAGGATGACATTCGAAGAGCAGTTAATTAGAGAAACTTGGCTTAAAGAATCTACATCACACAGACCCATCTTCTGGGTACCCTCTAAAGGATCCCCACCCACAATCTTGGGGCGAGATTCCTTAAAGGGGGGAGGGATGTAACACCCCAGGTGTTACCTAGGGTTTTCACTCAAGACTACATTAGTGAACCCATCATCACATGTGGTTCAGTTTGAGCAACGCACACCAAACTTGGGGATCAAGATCCTAAGTAGGTGTAAACCATCTTAGAAGTCATGCCTTAGCCTTATCATGCACAAAAGAGAAGGGAATGACCCAAACCCTAATTCAAATCCCTTATAGGAAAATGGAGCCCTAGAAGGGGTTATGGCAAAAAGTCTATGTAAATCACATTGTCATGACTTGGCCCAATTATAAAAGTTGTAGTACACTTAATACCCTACAAAACATAGAAAGAGAGTGACCCCAAAAAGATTTCAGAAAAACCCCAAAAAGGTCACCAAAGAGTTAAACATAAAAGAAAAACAGGATTTGCTCAAGTTCAAAACTGACCCTCTTTCAAAGATCAAACATGTTCACCTTGATCCCAACCTCAAAACCTTATGGCTCAATTGACAAAATGGCGCCCAAAGACCCCTAGAATACCTTGGAAAGTTTGAACCCAACCCTAAGCCATTTGACACGACTTGGCATGGCTTTTGTCTTGGTATGGGCAGCTCTAACATAGCCAACTTCTCACCCCCCATATCTCTCTAACCAGACCATATCTTTGCTTGGAACTCACATAAAAAAGGTAGGATTTGGTGCAGGGAAGAGACCGTACATGGGGGTTTTGCTAAGATCTGCACGCTAAGTCGACCAAATCGACCGTTGAACCTTGGCAGAAGTAAACCCCCACGTGTTCGACGTGGGCTGACACTCGGGGGCACGCTCAGAGCACGCCCGCACGCGAACCCCACACACCCACGGCTGCCCCATGAACACGCCCGTGTCGTGGCTATAAAGCCCACCCCGGTGCCCGGCCACCATCCTCATTGCCCCCTCTGTACCGCGCCTAACTCCCCCGAGCTCGCCCATAGCTCCGGCGACCTCCCCGCGACCCGCTAGAGCCGCCCGAGGGCGACCACCGTGGCCAAACCCTTTCCCGCCCACCTCCGCTCGATCCGAGCCCTCAGATAGCTTCCCCAGGAGGCCGTGAAGCCTACCCGAGCTTGAGCCGAGGACCAGCCCCAACGGATTAGCGCAATCGTGCTCGCCGGAGTTCGGAACCCCGCCGGAGCACGTGGACCAGGTAAACCTCTGCACCATTTCTCAATTCGTTGCACGCATGGCCTCTACATCACCCCATGGAGTTCCTCGTGCAATTTAATTGAACCCTACCGCCGTGGTTTGGCCGGAGCTGGAGCCGCCGCCGACCTCCGCCGCTTGCGCTCGTGGCCAGGGCAGCTCCGAGCACCCCACACACCGACCCGCACACCGACGTGACCACCGTGACCTCCCCGACGTCACTGACCACCCCGCGAGAGCTCTACTGCCGCCGGTAAGCCTCGCCGCCGTAATCTTTGTCGCGGGTACTGTTTAAGCCATCCAGGGAGCGCGGGTTAGATTTCGGCTAAGACCAGGGGGTTTTGTGCAATGTCAGTGACTCATGCAAATAGTAGATCGAGGACTATTTTGTGAGAGAAAAGGGAGAGAAAATCCAGGGGGTTCAGCGCAAACCTGTATTTCTTTTCCATTTCGAATTTATTCTTCTTTTAAATATTACAGAGAACTAAATAAATGCATAACTTGAAGAATAAACATCCAAAATTTGCCAAACCAATTTTGCTAGACTTTGTGAAATATAAACTATCACATAAAAATAATAAACCCCATAGTTCCTGTATAATTTTCTAGAGTTTTGAATTAAATAAGAAAACTGCCTAAAACTTAATATTAGAAGGAAAAATAAAAATATTGCTAGGCCAGGGTTAAGAAAAATAATGGAGACACTAACCTAGTAGTTACACTATTTAAAATTTATAAACACCCCAGTATACAAGGTTAAGGAGGGTTTCTTCACTAAAGCTTGTTTATGCTCAAACTTAGGAAAATTTAGAAAAGGGATTAAAATGGAAACCAGGGGGCAACCATATTTTTCCTAGCATGCCTAAGTGATATAGTACACAAGAAAAATTTGTTGAACCATAGTCCAGTGAAAAGATATTGCACTCACATTTATTCATGGAAAACAGGGAAAACTTTGAAAAATCATCAGAAAATAATCCTAAGGAGAAAACACCCTTACCTTAGGAATAACTATTCTTGTGATAAGAGGAACCTAGGAAAAATACAAGTTCTGTTGTTTTATATTTTTCAAATAGCAAGTTAGTTATTAGTGTCTTTTTGGCATTAAACTTTAGAAAATCATAACTAAATAACCACTGAGTAACCCTCTATGATTTTTGGCACAGAAGCATGTTATTACCCATAGATACCAGCAAAAATAACCCTTAGTACAGAGCCCACACCTAGATGAGGATTGTAGTGCAAAGTAACCCCTCTGCCCCAATTTTTGCTATTTTTGTCCAAAGAAGGTTCTATTTATTTTTGACCTAAATTTTATAGGACAGACTACAGTGACCAATATTAACCCACTGTAATTTTTACAGAATTTTTATAAAATTTGAAATCATTGTTGTAGTTTAAACCCACCTTAAGAGCAATAAAAAGACAATAAAAAGAGAAATTAGTAGTGGAAATTAATGTTGCCCTAACCAAAACAACAAAACCCTTGAGTACCTACTAAAACCTTCAAGAGACAATCCAAGCCTTAATCCACTGTGCTTGCCTCTAAGCAAAACCTTAAACACTAAATTGCTAAGCATAACCCACTAAGAACTTCTGATAATAAGGAAACCCTAAGTTATCAACTAACTTAGCTTTTTCTTCACTATGCATAATGGTTACTAAACTCTGCATATCATAGCATACATATATCTTATTCATTTCATTCGATAGATTGCAACCTCGCTGACGGAGAGTACATCCTCGTGCCGGAGCAAGGACTTGCTGAGGAGGTAGCCCCGAATCCAGCACGAGAGCCTGTCCTCGAGGATCTGCCTGCCCCAGCTTTGGAAGGCAAGCCCCGGTTTTATGCATAACCAATATATATATGCTATTTTACTGCACTTAATGTTTGTAGGCTTGTACTGTGCATTTAAGTGTAGGAGTTGACTGAAACCCTAGTTGCATGAACTCAGGATTTCATTCGTGATGGATACTAGTATGCTAGGTCGAGTAGCTGCTTTGCTAATTAGGGATCTCGGTAGAAGTCTAGTGATTTTTCTAGCACTTGCGCGAGGTCAGGAATTGGTGGTATCCACTTTGATAACAGAATGATGAAGGTCTTTGGACACGGATCCATGGGGATGCGTGGTCTACGAGATGAAATTGGAATAAGGATTAACGTGTGGATACCTATGTCAAGCATTTGAACGTACTAAGCACATGCCGAGAAATATGGTAAATCGGTAAGCCTAGTACCTGATTGAACCTGCCCGCAGACTTTACCCCTCACGCGACCTGAGACGTGGTCTCCCATTCCGGTTATGGTGGGTACAAGTGCGGTCACTAAACGACGGAAGTCAGGGTCAGTGAGGCATTGTACGCCAAGGCGGTGAGCCCTGATCTGTTGCCAGGGAATCGATGGGGACGGTTGATGTGTGTGGGGACGGAGTGCCTCGCCACGTCGTGTGTTTAGGTTTACCTTGCAAGGATAAAAACTCGATTCAAATCGTCTGCTTCTCGCAGCTAATGAGACTGCTTGATCCATTGTACTACATTGAGTAACAAGTGAAAATGTGATGATTTGGCAAAAGATGTTGATTGCTAAATTGCTTGATACCATGAATGAGTAGATAGTACACCTTTAGTCTTAAGAGAGTCACACTAAAACTTGAAAAAGCTAAAACTTGATTTTTAGACTCAACTAGTGCTTTTGGCAACCAAACCCCTCAGCCAAACAGCTGCATGTCTAGATGTAGAGGAGTAGACTCCTCACACCGGTAAGTCTAGCTGAGTATTAGTATACTCAGCCTTGCTTGTGGCATAATTTTTACAGGTTCTCTGGAGGACATGGTTGCTGGAGTGACTTGGCCGTCCATCTTGCCACCGGGTTGGACAGTCGAGTGGGACCCTACCTCGGCCGAGGAGGAGCATGAGAAGTGATGGGACAGGCTTCCCCATCCCTCCATTTATCGTTAGTTTTATTCTGCTGCATTCCGAACAATGATCACTACTTTTGCTAAAACTCCGATGATGATGTAATAAATTTGATACTCCCTAAGGTATGGTTTTTGCTTTATTGTATTTGCTCTGTGCCTCACCATCGAGTGAGTACGTGGTACTTGATCCTGTTAGTGGCCTCGTCGGACTAGATTCGAGGGACCGACGTGTTATTTCTATTTAAGTGTGGTCTAGCCTCTAAGGCGTGACTTAGGCACTTAAGTTGGAATAATTCGGGCGGTTCCACCACACTTTCTATCCTAGTTCAAGCACTTGGCCTATACTAGCCGTCTTTTTATCATCCCTTCAGTTCAGTAGATTGCTACGTGTAGGGCAGTGACCAAGTCTTCATATCCGAGAAGTAACGGCGATCCGAATCGATTAATACCCAGTTGGGGATCTCCAACCACACGACATATGTAGCACTTAACCCTTGCATATGTCAACTCGCCACCGGGTTTCTGAAGACCAGACTGGGTTCACGCCAATCGAGAGCACAGATACACCACCGTTCAAACTCTTGCCACGGAGGGTACACGCTACTCTCACCATCTCTCCACTCCCATTGTGTGTTGGCCTTTCTGGTATTGGTCCGACCGAGGCAAATCTTACCCATGATGAGGCATGTGGCCAGTTAAAAGGTCCTCAATCATCAAGCATACATTGACACGGTACTTAATCGACTCAGACGGAGACACTACACCGAGACTCTCTTCTCGTGCAAGTCATCCGCCTGGTCTCGTCTTAATAATTTACAACCCAAAGTTTGGTACTTGGTAGAGGTACATCTTTTCAGATGTTGAACCCATCATGGCCATGATGGATCCACCATCCAATCTTTTCTTTTGAAAACTTCCCATCCGATGTGAAGCATCATCTTTGTCTTTTAAAAACAAAACATTTTTGTTTTCTAAAGCAAGACTAAGCATTATAAAACCTTTCAAGTAAACAGGTATCAAGGAATGGTAGTCAATTTCAGAAAAGGAAGTGCAGCAATTGTTTAGCACTCAACTCCTATCACCTAATGCATATTTTCAAGTGATAAAGAGTTTAAAACAACAAGGAAGGGGTAAATGCACCGGGGCTTGCCTTGTGTCATAGGGGATTTGGGATCTGTTCCACAAATGTCAAAGTAAAAAACTGTCCCCGACAGGTGGAATTTCAGTTGGTGGTGCAACTTCCTCTTCAGCAATTATTTCTTCTTCGTTTTCTAAAAATAACAATATACATATATAAATACCCATGTGATGCTATGGATATGTAGTTATGCTAGAACACATTAAGTTATATCTTGAATATAACTTTCCTTCTCGGTACTCTGGAGTCACTAGGGTTTTCTGAGTTAGTACCCTATTAGGGTTAGGCCAGTTTTATCTTAGGAAGCTAGGGTTTTGGCTTTTGGGATCAAACAATGTCCAAAACATGCCAAACTTTATCCAAGGGCTTTAATTATCATATTAAGCTTACCCAACAAATTTTATGATTTTTGGAGCTATCAAGTAATTTCTAAAATTCCAAAAGACTAGGTTTAGGCCTTCTTAAATGCTAAATAATTCATGGTTGGGGCTAAAAATCTTGGAACTATTTTTATTAAATACTAGGAGAATTTAGAAGTCTAGTAAAATTAGTCCCATCATTTTATCAATTTTCTAGAATTTCCTTTAAATTTCCTAAGCCTGATAGAAAAAGAAAAGGAAAAAGGTTAAACAGTAATGAGCTCAAACCGGCCCAACTCAGCCCATGGACAGGGAAAAGCGCGCCCACGCCCGCGATGTCAACTTTGCACAGTGGACCTCGGCTGTTTGAATAACCGGTTAAGAACCCTTGTGCACTATTCATTGTCTCTCTGACATTCACAGTTAGGCCCTTGGAGTTCTATTTCTTTACCGCGCCAAGTCCACGACGGTGAACGGCGATGAGCGCATCTTCGGCGAACTTGTACTGGTCGGAAGACGCAATGGCTAGGATTATCCTTTGTTCAACACCTAATTCCACCCTCGGCGAACCTAATTCCTCTAAAAATTGCACGATTCTAGCCTAGAATCCCTCTATCCACGACGATGGCGAAAACCGAGAACAACCCGATGCGTTCTTGGTGATTCAGGGCAGTCTAGTTCAATTAAACGGGTCTACGAGTAGAAGGAGACTTAAGGGAGGCTATAAAAACAAGCAGAGAGGCTTGAACTAACCTGCAGAGAGCTAGCCACGGTGAAGCGTTCACGGCGGCGCGGAAACCCGATTTGGGGGAAAAGGGAAATTGGGATGCTATGGTGGACGATCAGGGGGCGAGAGCTAGTGCACTGGGTACGTAATAACCTAGCGGAGCTCACTGGGGCATCAATTTATAGAGTCCATCAGCGGTGGCATCCAATTTGGAGAAGGCGTGCTAGCGGCCGAAGAGAGGGGGAGGTTACTGGTGTGAGTTACCGTGGCATTCAGTAGAGCAACAACTCCGATGATAGACATACCATCTATTCCGACCTACGACGACGTGGTAACAAGGCAGTAGTGTGGCGTGCTCGGGTTAACGGCGATCATCACTGCGGCGGCCGCACAGCCACGTCGTGGAGCAAGTGGATGAGGTGACAGAGCGGCCATAGTGCTCCGACTTCATCCCGTGCCAAAGATCATTCACCCCGAGTCGTTATCCGGATGCCCAGGGGCGTGAATCACAGCGCCGACGTGAATCCAGGCGTGGGGTCACCGGCGGCGAGGTGCATTACACCTGAAGATCTTCTTCAGTACTGTACCATGGCCTTCTTCATTCAGGGTTCTGACCGAGCAAATCGAAGCGCTCTATTCTTCAATTTTTGTGTAGCAACTTGATCAACCGTCTGCAGCAAACTTGTTGCCCTATAATCCATCTTTGATTTTGCTATAGCATCTACAATCAAATACTCACTGGATCCTACTCAAAATTGATCCCAAAGTTCTGCCAATGTCACTGGTGGTCATGATCCAGTCATTAGTGGTGACTGACAGTCCATCTTTAGGCCAGTTTATCTCCAATTTTTATACAACATCAAGGCTCAGTCACTTAAGCAAAGTTGTACTCCTATCGCAGCTCTACCATTTTGATGTATTGACCTAGAGCAAAATCTTTATGAATTCAGAGATACAAGGCTCCAAAGTTGACTCCATTTTACTGAATTTCAGACTTAGCCACATGGGTGTTCATGGGATAGTTTTGCAAATAAGTCCAAATTCCTCCATACTCCTTGAAAATCTATCAATGTGAAAGTTACTTAGTTTTTGATGTTCTATCACTTTGATATTTACACTTTGGTCCAAAAGTGCATATAATTTGCATTTACCCCTAGGGTACCATTTAGGTTTTTCTAGGGTTTCTTTTAGGGGTTTGGGCACACTAGGGTTTTTGTGTCACAAAAGTTCACCAAATTTGATATCTTGTGAACCTTTCTAATGACTTTTGAGATTATACTCAATTTGGCTCACTGTCACCCATATGTCCTAATCCTAGGGTTAAGTACCCTACCCTAGGGTTAAGCACATATCAAGTCAACACATCACAACTTGTTTTAAAATTTTACCTAGTGAATGCATTCTAGGTGTAACAAACAACATGAAATGTTAATGCACATAATGTTATGCTCAAGTTTTATTGCCAGTAACACCAGGGGTGATACAACATCGATCACGTCTAGCGCAACATCATGATTACGTCTATGCTACAGTGCGCTCACACCGCTTGCCACCCTCCGATGGGACACCTAATACGACAAGCAGATCAGGCTGGCCATCGGGCGCAATCTCTCCGCCTCGCTTGAAGCAAGGTTCAGCTCATGGGCCAAACCTCTCTACCTCGCCCGACCCCGGGTCCAACCTTCGGGTGTTTTCTCCGCCTCGCTCGATGATGAGTTTGGCCCTCAAGCGAATTCTGCGCCTCACCCGAGCTCGGCCTCGGCCACCTACTACGTCGCGAATCCCATTGACGGCCACTTCGACCGACTATGGCGCACGTTAAGCGATGGCTCGCCCAGTACCTCAGGGAGAATTCCGCCTCGACCAAACAGCCGTTCTGATCTCAATAAACGCAGCAGGGAATCTCGACGTCATCCCGTGCAAGGACGCTGACGCACCCCATAAGCAGCCTTTAGCCCATACCCCGGTGCTGTTACAAAAACTACAGTATGGGCAACCTCTCTATAACACTATAAAAATCATTAAATAAAAATAATACATTTAGTTATTAATGATATTTATGGTAATTAATTTTCTTTTAAGTGTTTGTTATTTATTTGCCTTTAAAATGATTTTTATTTCTCATAATTGATTTTGGATATCGAATAGCATTTCTTGTTAAGTAAAAATCAAAATAAATAATATAATAAGTACTAGTCCAAAAATAACTATTTTATTTATAAATAATTTTGGGTTAATTGTTATGAATTTTATGGTTATTTAAAATTATATTTTGAAATTAGAAAGGAATAGAAAAAAGAAAAAAAACAAAACCTAACCTAACCATATTTGGCCCATTTGGCCCATGAAGAAGCCAGCCGCCACTCCCTAACCCTAGCGCGCGTGCCCCTGGCTTCTCTAGCAGCCGCCGCCACCTTCTCTCCCTTGCCTCCCCTGCTCCTCTCCTTCAGCCGCCACCCACTCTCTCTCCTCCTCCCTTGCTTCTCTTCCACGCGCAGCGCTAGGAACAGCAGAGCCGCCACTTGCTCCGAGCGTCGACCCCAGCCATCCGAGAGCCCCCGCGCCCCTGCCCAGGACTACACTGACCCACGCGCCCCTGTACCCCGTGCCATGCGCGCCGAGCCCGACCCGACCGGCCGCCTCGCAACCCCGCGCAGCCGACCGAGTGCCGTGAAGCACGCCACCGACCCGTCCAGCCACCGACCGAAGCTCGCGTGCCACGTCGTGCGTAGGACCGACCCCGTCCGATACCGAGCAGCCGAACCCGCGCGACCGTCCGTTTCTCCTTCGTTAATGGAGCTTCAATGCGCCTGTCTGTTTCTCTCCTCTCCCCCTTAATCCGTCAGTTTCTCCTCCCCATTAACTCGTCTATTTTCTCCGCCATTAATGGCCGCCGGTCGCCATTTCTCTTCTCCTCGGCGCCCTCTCACTTCCCCATCTTCGACTATATATACGCCGGTCCTGAGCCCCTTCTCTCTTCCGTGCATGCACGACTCTGTGCTCTCTCGCCCATAGGCCACAGCCGCGGCACCTTAAGCTGTCGCACATTGCTGTTAGCCGTCGCTCTACGTCGCCGGAGCTTGTACCTCGCCGTCTGAACGCTCACCGACGACCTCGCCCGTTCTTTGCCCGTCAAGACCGCCGTTCATCCCAAGGTTGAAGATAACCCCAAATTGTTGATGTATTTTCTAAATCATGTTTTGAATTAATGGATCTGGTGAATTGTTGTTGTATAATTGATGCGATTTGGCGATTTACGTGTATGACTTTAGAGACTCGATATATACGTGTAACCAAAATCGAACCCCGCGATAATGCTTTATTATGCGTATAATTTTATAATTCTAAAAATGAACATGGTCACTATTCACCGACTCAGTGATTTTTATACTAGAAAACGTTTACAGATTCGATTTCGCTTTAGTGTGTGGAGCGATAATTGGTTAGTATTGATATAATTATAATTTTAGTGAAATTGAAATAGAAATATTAGGCCACGTATTTCTGGTCAAATGAAAATATAGATTTTACTATTCATGATAAATGTATTCATAAGTATAGCACTTAATTACTTAGAATAGTAAAATGCTTATTTATGTCATAATAACCATGAATAGGTTATTAAAAGTACCATTTAGTAATTTACAATTAATTCTTAGTATAGTAATGTTAGATGAATTAAATAAATATTTTTTAGTTATATGTATAAATTCTTTTTAGAAAAGAAAGGAGGATATAATTTTATGATAATGTTAAAATAACCTAATTAGACGCTCATACTTTTCTAATAAAGAAATTGATAGTTATATTGGTAAACATAGGTTTCTTACTAAAGAATTAGATAATTTGTTTCTAACTTTTAAATGACCTTTTTAATAGATATCATGATTTTGATTTAATAAGGTTCGTTATAGATGTTTAAGTATAGCTGTATTAAAAAGAAACTTAAAAGAATATGTAGACCATATGTTTCTTAATAAAAATAGAAGATAAATATATGTCCAACTAATAGATTATTTAGATTTTCTTAATTGAAAGATAACAAGGGTCATTATTTTTATAAACTAAAATGATAGTTTATACATAATTTCTTTTCTAATGAATTAGATAATTTAGATCATTTGTTCCTGCAATAGAATTAAAGATAATTAATAGATTAATTATCCTTTATCATAATTTATTAATCAAACCTATAGTCAATTTGTTCTTAACTAGATTTATGGCATGATTAATGATTTCATAGAATTTAGTCCACATTATATACGAATCACTTAGCTTTTCCTAAAGGAATAAAATAAAGTATAAGAGTTTAAGTTCCTTTATAACCTAAAATGTTACTTTATATATGGACTTCGAATATAATAATATAGGCTATATGTTTTCTAATGAATTAAAAGATAGTTAATTGTTCATTATCTTTTACATGAAAATCCACTTAAGGGCCTATAACCTAGTTTTTTATAAAATAAGTGTTTAATAATAATGATCTTTTCATATAAAACCTATTTAGACTTATATCTTAGTTTATCATAAGTGAATGTTTAACAATGATTTATAAGATGCTCTATAATGCTTCTAAAATTAATAACGTGTTTCGTAGCCCATTAACCTTAGGTATATAACTTATATCTTTTCCAAAAAGGTTAAAAAGGTTTAATATCGTTATAGCATGTTTTATCGTCTTATAAATCCTTAATCTTAGACATATCACATATGACGTTTTATAAAAGATTAAATTGGTGAACCTAATATTTGTATATTTTAGTTAAGATATTTTTAAGCTCATGTCTTGTTTTATAAAGTATAGATCACACATTTTTTGAAAAGAATACCCTCTTATTATAACCATTACTTGTGACGTTCTTGAAAATGAATGCTCTTCTTTTAACTTTACGTATGGTGAATGTTGTATGTTATTGAGTGGTGTTTGTTCTTCTTGTTTGTTTGTGTGATATTCAGTGGTTGATCTAGTAGTTAAGAATCAAGATCTATTCCTATCCGTGGAAGAACCTAAAGTTTTCTATAAGCAAGGCAAGTGGACTTCTCCCTCTGCATACTCTGTTTGATCCCAAACAATACATTTAATAAAGTTTATTCTTGGATATGTATATATGCATAATTTGATGGGATACCTATTTAGATACACCTAACATTTCCAACCTTACTCCTTGTTTAACCTGGGATTATGATCTAATCAAGTAGCTATGCTATTGCTACAACTTTAAATTTATGCAGTCACTCCTGTTTATGATATTATTGTTCCAGATGGTAAGTTTACATTATTGTTGTTAACCCGATGGTTAAACAAGATTATTGCATATTAATTGGAACATGGAGTGACCACCCGGGAAAACAGTGCTACCATGAGAACTATCATGGCTCTCGTCTTGGCTAAATAACTAGGGAAGTCTTATGTTGGGTGTTGGTCGTGGTCAACCGGAACGGGGGCATCTGGCAAGCGCTTATAGTTCCGGCTCAGGCAGATTGGATACGGGCATAGTTCCCAAAGCTTTACCCTGTAGTCTGGACTATAAGTTGGTTACGGTAGGTGTACCTTATGCAGTTGACCATGTCCAGCATTTGCGTAATGAGGACTCTAGGGAGAAGCCTCGTAGTGAGACCCTGGCCATTCACCTCGGAAGTGAATACGGGTCTAGCTAACCCGGGCTAGAAGGGAATCACGATTCATGGGTAAATATGCGCCACCTCTGCAGAGTGTAAAACTGATATATCAGCCGTGCTCACGGTTATGAGCAGCCTGGACTCCTCACATGATAATTGAACTTGAAGATGGAAATAAATCGAGATCCGATGATCTGCCAATGGTTTGCTTAAGTGGTTTCACTTAAGTGTTTTTGATATACTCTTATACCTTTGTTTAATAGGAATACTTGGGATTCACACTTATTAGTAAGACAGGTGTTGTTAATAAAATGTTGACCAACTAAAATGCTTACTGCTCAACCTTAGCCTCACCTTGTTAAACATGCATTAGTTTTTCCCCCACTTGCTGAGCCCCGACCTTAAGTGAGCTCACCCTTGCTTAAATTTTGATCAGAAGTTTGCAGATGAAGTTATGATGCTGAACTCCATGGATGCTAGTCTAGTGATACCCCCTGTCATCTTCCTGTGGATGGATGTCCATGTTTTGTTGTACTTTGATGAATAAAGGTTAAGACATTATGTCTGTTCGAAGTGTAATATGTTAATATAATCGTTATTTACGCTTTTATGCATTGTTCTTTTGATATATTACACTTGTGACGTCAACATATGTGTGGAAATAGATCCTGGCACACATATGCTATGCACCCGGCTCTGCCCCTCAGAAACGGGTGAGACAGAAGTGGTATCAAAGCAATGTGACCGTAGGTCACTAGATTAGTTAGAAATGAAAAGCCCAGTCAGTCTTTCAAAGCCTGATATATTTTCCTACATAAAAACTTACTTTATATCAAAACTCGTCTCTTTTATTTTCAACTCTTCTTGTCTGATTCTTTGTCTATCAGAAGGTTCTAATGAGAAGCATTACAATATGATCAATTTAGGATTGCAGAACTTGAAGCGAAGTTTGCCTAAAGGAACCCTTTAGAAGCTATTGAAGAAGCCCCATTCTCTGTCTTATCCCCATCCCGCAAGAAGTTTTCGTTATAGATCTCTTGGATCTATTACCATTCTTCTTGGTTAGGTTGATAGGATAGTTCTTTAGTATTAAGATTTTCGACTAGATCGGTAAGGGCGATATTGTATTATATTATAGTGGTTTTCTAATCCCTAATATTGCTATATAACCCTTGACTTCTTATACTTTTGTTTTCTTGCCATTGTATTGCCACCCTTGCGCAATATCTACCTTGTTATACTGAATTCTTTGTCTCCTTACTCCTACTTGATAATGCCTCTCTATTTTGCCTCCTTGATAACGCTTTCTCCCTAACTCACTTCATATCCTTGGTTGTATCATTTATCCTCACTTTAATAGTTCATGGTTAGCTTATTTCACTCTTGGCCACCAACAAATATGTCTTGTCTAACTCCTTGATGATTCTTACCCAACTCCTTGACTTTATAATATCCTTCTTATTTCAACCCTTGTCTCACCTTTTGTTTTGGTTGAATGAGTAGAATTGGATTGTGTTGTGCTGGTATGTTTGAATTCGTTGTCCATTGTGTTCATGGTTGATTTGCTTCTTTGAAATGATTGTTGGTGTATTAAGTGACTTTTGTCCACAATGGCATCAGTTAGCTAGGTAAAACCTTAGATAGATGGGTTTTCTCTGCTCTCTAAAATCTGTCTTTACTCAACCCTTTCGTCCCTTCCATTCTTCCATACCCATACAGATGTCAGACCTTGGAATGTCAACTACAAGTGATGTCACTAAATGCAAAGAATGTGGTGTGTTGACAAGTCAAAACAACACTATAAGTAAAACAGCTAATGAATAGACATTAAGACACAAAAGGATGCACAACCAAACCAACAAACAAGTGAACTTGGAACATGTTGTTGTGAGTACTATGGAATTCCTTGTCTCCAAATCAATGCAAATGAAAGTGAAACTGCAAAATAGAAGAACTGGATTTTATTTTCTGGCATAAATACACAGATGTCTCCTCAAGAACAACTAATAGCAGATTCTCTCATACCTAATGCATTGTCAGTTGATGAATTGCAAAGTATTCCAAAAAGGAAACATCACAAGGATGCCCAGCCCCAAGAAGAAACACATGAGTGTTACATTGATGGATGGACTATTACTTGCACACAGTTTCAGCCTCATCGTCGCATCAGGTCCAAGAAACAAAAAGGGAAACATGGAAAAAGTCAAGAAATAACTTCAAGAAAAGCTTGCTATCAATGTGGACATGAAGGTCATTACTTCCTTAATTGTCCTGAGAAGAGTTCACTACAGATCACCTCCGAGATGAAGATATCTCAGTCTTCAGACATGGAATATGAACAAAAATGCACAGAAACTTCTACCAACAACGTAAAGACAACTCCACCATGTAACTTATCAAGTCATGCTTGCTTTGGCTGTGGTGATACCGGCCACCTTGTTAATAGTTGTCCTAAGAAAGATGTAAAGATCAATAAGGTCCAAAAGAAAAGATAACACCCTCAAACTCATGCATCAACAAAGAATAAACAACGGAAAAAGTCCATAGGAATACAAGCTCACATGTCCTGAGCAGTACGACCTTTTGATCTCAGCCGAGATCCCAATCAACAAGTACCCTGAACTACGAAAGATGGTTATCAAGCATATGATGCATGGCCCGTGTGGGTCGCTAAACCCTAACTGCCCATGCACTAAGGGTCGTAAATCGTGCAAGAATCATTACCCTCGGTATTTTAGTGACACAACCTTGCAAGCGAAGGATTCGTACCCTATTTACAGACGTCGTGACGATGACCGTAAAGAAAAGGTCCAAGGGTGCGAACTGGACAATAGATGGGTTGTCCCTTATAACCCATACCTCCTTCGTCTCTTCAACTGTCACATCAATGTCGAGGCATGTGGGAGCATCAAGGCTGTTAAATACATGTTCAAGTACATATACAAAGGCCATGATCGTGCGTCTGTTATTACGAGAGATGCGAGCAAGGCAGATGATGATGTTGATGAGATCAAGCAGTATAGAGATGCAAGGTGGGTGACTCCTCCAGAAGCCTTGTGGAGGATATATGGCTTTGAGCATAGTCAGATATCTCCACCTGTGACGTAGCTGCAACTCCATCTTCCAAACATGCACATGGTGGTGTTTCACGAGCGACCAATGGCCGAGCGAGTCATCAACCGTCCAGGTGTTGATAGGTCGATGCTCACAGCATATTTTGAGGCGAATAGGCTACATGAGGAGGCTCATGGCATCCTGTATTGTGACTTCCCTGTCACACTCGGCTTTAAGGAACAAAGCCAGGTGCATCTCATACATGCGTCAAGAAGACAACATATATAATAACAGAGTGTATAGAGATAAATGTCACAATAATCAGAGTATTATTACATAGCAGAAGTCTTATTACAAAATAAAAGATAAAAATAAAACGAACTAAGGATCATCGTTGGCGCCAATGTCAACTGAGAAACGCCACCTAAATTAGATCAAACTCCTCGCCTTGTGGCTCCTCCTGAACCACATGTTCTTCTCCTGTGGGGGGTGTGAGATAGCAAGGGTGAGCTCACACATGATCATAGCTCAACAAGTTGTGGGGAACCAGTGGACATGAACTCACAAAGGTGGGAGTTCATGTGATGTGTAAGGCTAGTCAATGACAGGGGTTAAAGCTGAGCATTGCTTTTAATTAGTTGGTCAAAATTTTATTAGCAGTTACTAAGTGTAAGTAAATACCAAACCTTAAATAAAGTAATAGAACAAAATTAATAATAATCCCATGCAATGCAAATGACAAAATTGAATTTAAGTTCCATAAATTAATCATCAGAGAGTCCTGAGCTGCTCATGACCGTGAGCTCGGCTAGTATACCAGTTTTACACTCTGTAGAGGTTGTACCCTTTACCCACAAGTCATGTTACCCATCTGCCAAGGGGTCGCGACTCCCATACACCTCTGCCTAGGAGGCGAGGCAGGGCAACACTACGAGGCCTTTACAAAGTTCCACTAGCTTCCGAAAACCCGCTACAGTTTATGGGAAGAGCACTTGCAAGAATCCCCGTCTGACCGCCATCGCAGCTAAATCAACCCGAGAACCTCCTTGCATGCAACTCCCCTACTGCCCTTGCCTCTTTCGGGTAAGGTAGTCTTCCACTAGCTTTCCTAATTAGTTGGCCAAGGGCGTCCCATTAAACCCTTGTGGTGGCACGTGTTTCTCAAGTTAAGCTCTATGTTCCAATTAACATTAATGATCTTGACATGAACAGAAATATAATAACAAAAGAATTGGAACATAGATATAATAAATGATTATCCCAAAACCATGTAAAGCAATAGCAAACTATCCAAGTGATTCAGGGGTAAACAAGGTAATGAGATAAACAATCTAGGGTGACCTATTGGGTCCCATCAAAATTAACCTATGCATGAATAAATGATATTAAAGAACATTATTGGGTAAAAAGTGGTCAAGGGCACAACTTGCCTTCAATGAGCTCCTGCTCAGCTACTTCAACCTGCTGCTCACCAGGATCCTCAGTAACGGGCTCTTCTACTCGCCACAATACAAACAAGCACAGTATATAGAGAAAATTAACATCACACCAAACATGTAAACGAAATACACAGTAATAATCTACATATTAAAATAAAATCCTAGGAACAGAAATCATAATTTTTGGAGTTATAGATTTTAAGATATGAATTTCCAAAGGTTTTATGTGCTTAAAATAGGATTAAGTGAGGAATAAATTTTTAATATTGTTTTCATGACAAAACAGAGACTCTAAGTGGTAGAGAATAATATTATCAAATTTTAGGAAGTGGAATGGATTAATTCGGGGTTCATATGAATTTTCTATGGATTATACAATTCCTAGCATTTATTTTCATATTAAAAACCTATTTTCCAATTCATTTAATCAATTTAAATCAGTGTTGGACTGGGCTTCAATTCCTCGAAAAGTCAGAGGTGTCGGGGTAATAAATCTAAGACACAGAGCACAGAGTAGTAGGACAGCGGGCTGATTCCATTTAAACTAGGGGTCTCTTTTGCAAAGATGCACAACCGAAGAGGTATGGATGGATTCTAGCCATTGGATACCATTCCGAGGGCCACGATTACATGACGCATTAAGTGAACCAGTACGCAGCGCCCATCGTTAGATCCGGATCTGATGGCCATGATTTAATGAAACTGCGATCTAATCCCATCCCTCTACAACCGATCCAACGGACCACACTACACCGCATGAACAGTTATGCCAGATCGAACCCCAACCGTACATCCCAGGATCAATGGTTTCTGTCACCATCTCTCCCGATCTGACCTTAGCCGCTAGATCTTAATCTAACGAACATGCTATACTCCTTCCTCCCCCAATCCTGCCGACCAGCAGGCAGCGGCGGCATTGACTCCCATGGCGAAGCACCCCCCGGCACACTGTGCCCCGGTGATCCAATATGCCATACTTCAATTCGAAGGCTAATATACGAAGGAGAGGTGATAGCTAGCCGTATGGAGTAATTCTCACCTCGATCATGCCCACGACGAGATGAGCACCAGATTCCAGTCGCATGGTGACACAACGAGTATGCTCAGCGCTCCATGGTGGCCACTGCACAGGAACCGTACGAGTCTGGAAAACGCTGATGGCGCACGACGACGGTGGCCAACACACTCTCTACGATGGAACTCTCCTGAGTGGACTTCCTCTGTAACCAGCGCACGGCGGCGAAGTAGTTTAGGCTATCAGTGCGGCGGAAAGGTTAGCGGCAGGCGCGGCAGGGCGTCGGCTTTTGTAGCTAGGCGGGACGGGCGGTTACGAGGTCAGCTGGTCCCAGCGGGGATCTCGGCCAGGGCCGGTATGCCATCTGCGCGCGGCGAAGAAAGGGGAGGGATAGAGCTGACGTGCGGGACCCACGTGGAGGCGAGACCGCGTTTGCGTGCGGCGCGGGGTGGGTGGTTGACCCACCGGCCCCATGGGTCAGTGACTTCAACAGACCAGCGCTGAAGAGCGGCAGCGCGTGGTGGGCTTGGTGGGCCGAACTGGGTACTGAGGCCCAGTTAGGGGTTTCCTCTTTTTTTCTTTTCTTTTATATTTTCTTTCTTTCCAAATTCAAACTTCAATTTAAATTCAAACTTTGTGGCACCTTTGTACACTGACTAATTATTTATTTTGATCATACCCACTATGGTGAAGTTATTTAATTATGATTTTACTTGTATGGTATATTATTCATTTCCTTCCCCTTTTCTTAATTCTAGAGTGCAAATTGGTTTAGGACTAATTCTCTTCTTTTATGTATTCTTATTATCATTACCACTGTAGACAAATGCACAAACCAATAAACACCAGCATGATGCATGATTTAATTGTATTTATATTCTTATTAATCATTTATTTTCAAATGAAGTGTTCACATGTGATGATAATTGGAAAAAATCACCTATAAAGGAAAAGAAATTCTCCTTTTATTTCTTTTACAAAATGGGTATTACATTCCCTGAGTGGTACACTTGGCAGAGTGGTAAGGGCAAAGTATGGCAATGGAGGAAACGAGATACAGGTGGACAAGTCGGTAGAATAGTCTCTGCTCATCCGGCCGAGGGGGAGCGCTACTATCTTTGTGTTCTCCTAAACCACGTGACAGGCGCTGCCTCCTATGTGGATCTAAGGATAGTTGATGGTGTCACCCTACCGACTTTTCGCGAGGCAGTAGAGAGAAGGGGACTGTTTGAGTCGGACAACACACTGGATGAGTGTCTCACCGAACGTGCTCTTTTCCAGATGCCATCGGCGCTGCGGCAGCTTTTTGCCACAATACCGGTGTACTGTGAGCCAAGCGATGTGGCTGTACTCTGGCAGAAACACAAAGATTCTATGTCTGAGGACTATCAACACAGGAGTCAGAACAAAACTCATGTTGAGCAGATGGTATTGATTGACATTAGGAACATGCTGCAGTCAATGGGAAAGGACATAAATACATTCCCTCTACCTCCTATCATCGACGCGTATGGCGATGCTATTGGTACTGCTAGGGAGGTTTACGAGGAGGAAAGTATCCAACCGACAGCGGGAGATGTGGCTCTTAAATATTCTCTTAACGAGGAACAGAGGGTCGCCTATGATAAGATTATGTCTGCCGTTGACACCGATCAGGGCGGATTGTTCTTTGTGGATGGACCTGATGGCACCGGGAAGACTTATCTATACAGAGTGCTGCTCGCGACGCTACGCAACCAGGGCAAGATTGCAGTGGCAACGGCTACATCTGGCGTTGTGGCTTCCATAATGCCTGGAGGAAGAACCGCCCATTCACGCTTCAAGATACCACTCACTATTGACGATGGCGCTGTATGTAGCTTCACAAAGCAGAGTGCAACAACAGAGTTGCTACGGAAAGCATCTCTCATTATCTGGGATGAGGCTTCTATGACTAAGAGACAAGCCATGGAGGCACTGGACAATAGCATGCGCGATATAATGGGTCGCCCCGGACTGCCATTTGGTGGTAAAACCATTGTATTCGGTGGAGATTTCAGACAGGTCTTGCCTGTTGTTCGTAAAGGGTCAAGGGCTCAAGTGGTCGCGTCTTCGCTACGGATGTCTTACCTATGGGAGTCCATGTCCCACTTAAAGCTTGTTAGCAACATGAGAGCAAAAAACGACCCTTGGTTTGCAGAGTTTTTGCTACGCGTAGGCGGTGGAACTGAGGGCACAAATAGTGACGACGACATTCATCTTCCTGACGATGTATGTGTGCCTTACAGTGGGAGTGACAGCGATCTTGACAACCTAATAGACTTCGCTTTCCCAAATCTCAACGAAAATATGTCTGATTCCACCTACATCACTTCAAGGGCGATACTATCAACACGGAACGACTGGGTGGATATGATAAATGTTAAGATGATTGATCGTTTTCAAGAGGAGCATATGGTGTACCATAGTTTCGATAGCGCCATGGATGATCCCCATAACTACTACCCACCTGAGTTCCTAAACACATTGACGCCTAATGGGTTGCCACCTCATGTTTTGAAGCTCAAGATTGGATGTCTTGTTATATTGCATCGAAATATAGACCCTGCAAATGGACTTTGCAATGGCACCAGGCTGGTCGTTCGTGGCTTCTAAAGAAATAGCATTGACGCAGAGATTGTACTAGGTCAACACGTTGGAAAACAGATTTTCCTACTGCGTATACCTCTGTGTCCCTCCGATGAAGAGATGTTCCCTTTCCAGTTTAAAAGAAAGCAATTTCCTGTACGGCTTAGCTTTGCAATGACGGTTAACAAAGCACAGGGTTAGACTATTCCCAATGTTGGTGTATACTTGCCTGAACTAGTGTTATCTCATGGCCAATTATATGTTGCTCTATCTAGAGCGACAGCCCAATCGAACATACAGATTCTTGTCATCGCCTCCGTCGATGGGAGGAAAAAGTCGAGGAAGGGTGTAAAGAAAAACCCCACCGTAGATTGTGGGACATATACCAAGAACATTGTCTACAAGGAGGTCCTAACAAACTAGACCCATGGTAAGAGTTGCATGTTCAGCTAACAAACTAATAGGATGATGTTTGTCTTCTGTTTGATTGGTCTGGTGTATTATCAAGTCATGTTTGCATGCTACAATTGTTTTTATTAGAGCGACACAATTTTTGATAATCAACAACCTTCTTACTGCATGCATATTGTGTTAAAGTATTGTTGAGTTTTGGATCATTTGTGATATTAGCAATATAGTTTATTATGCATCTAACAATTTATTAGGCATGTCGAAGCATGGGCACTGACCTATATATTATTATACCTTTTGAATGTAGGTTTTTGTCCCGCGAGAATGGAATCTCTATTTGTAGGCTTGTCTCATAACAAGCCAAAAAAAATCGGTGGCAACCGCAATAGTTCGAGAAGGTATTATAATTTTTGTAGTACTTTATGGATCAATTTGTATTTTTTATGATAACTAATTTCAGTTTTATGTCATGACTGGTTGCTCCTAGACTATATTTGCATGCAGGGTGATCTTGCCCTCATCGATTTTATTAAGGAAATTTCTTGTGAACCAAGGGTAGAAGTCGTGCTTATTGATGACGCCTTTGTAGAAAGGAAGTGGATGGAGTGTTTATTTCAGCCGAATGCATATTTAGGTGATGAGGTAATCCATGCTTAGTTTTTAGATTTGGCGACCTTGTTATGTATAAGTTTTTTTACTCATCCTGATATTTTTAACCACAACTTACACACTTCCAGGTGATAGACTGTTATATAAATTTAATAAAGGCTCAAAAGCATCTAAAGTGTCGATCCGGAGGTCGTGTCCACATAGAAAATGCTTTCCAGTTCAGTTTTCTAAAGCGAGATGGTGATGTTGAAATTAAAATAGAGGAGCTATATCCAATTACAGACATGGCACAAATATGTAGCGCTGAACAAAGGGTTTTACTTTACCTAGACCATGACATGGTAAGTATGAGTTTGCATTCTGAACAGTTAGTGTTTACATGTATTTTATTTTTATGCAATATTTGTACTTGTTTTGTAGGTGTTTATTCCGATAAACATCCGAGGGACGCACTGGTATCTTGCCATGATCAATGCAAAAAATATGGAGATACAAGTGCTCAATTCACTTGGTACTTCACAAGACCGCAAATACATCTCTGACTCTATGAGTATGCACAAACTAAACAATTATGAATTCACTATTATCTTATCCCAATCTCTAATTTTGTTTTACAATATATAAAGATTAAAGGACTACAAAGACAAATTGATATGGTATCTCAACGTAAGGAGTTAAAAGACCACAGGTGGCCAGACCTCCAAGATGCTTCTTGGCCGCTTAGAGAAATAGACATGGGATATGCAAAGCAGACAGATAGGTACACCCTAAAATCTTCTTTACCAATTTCTTCATTCATACTAATCTTTATGTTGTTATTCATACTAATCTTTATGTTGTTATGAATGTATATTGTAGCTCTTCATGTGGCCTCTTTCTTTTGAACTATATCGAATACTGGACAGGAGATGAACTATCTGACAGTTTTACCCAGGTATATTATTACTACTATGACATATATGCACATCTACGGTCAGTGTTACATATATAATGCTAAATTAATTTTTTCTTATTTGTAGGATGACATGTCACACTTTAGGAAAAAAATGGCTGCTATACTACTATCTTCAGACCTGAATAAGAGAAGGGGGTGTTTGTTATACAAATATGAAAAAGAAGTTGACTCTGGAAGCCCATCAGATGTTGAGATATTAGAAAACCCAACAAATTCTAAAAAGAGGAAACTACTCCATCAGGTTGATGATAGTGAAGTAGTGTATGAAGATGAGGAAGGCCCTATTACTCAAGCAGACTTGCAAAGGTGGTTTGTTGATGATTGGGATAAAAGAACTCCTGTAAAAGTCTCTACCGATGGGTGCACCAATGACTTTTTAATGGTTGGTCTTTCCACAAAGGACATGCCAGTGACCAAAGCTGATTCAATAGATGTTCTATGTGGTTATATCATGGCAATAGAAGACGATACGACACTAGAGTAAGTGCTCATTGATTTATCTATTTTATGTATACCAACTACTTAGATTCTTGATATAGACTTTCGTCATGCTACATTACAGGATGACATGGGTGCGAAGTTTCAATCCTTTTAAGATAGAAATATCTGTCGAAGACCTGCAAAACATATTAATGATAAATAAAGATATGGCTCTAAGATGTTTTGACATGGTTGTTCGGCTGCTTGCCAATAAAGAGTCACGTAGGTCGAAAAGAGAAATCATAAAGAATAGAAAGCATTATATGGACATGCGTTTCTGGGTAAGTTTGTTTCCAATCATTAATGTATTAATATATAGTATCTACATCTAATCCTCATGTGGACATGTATATATACTTTCCAGAGAATGGTTGGTTTTGGTAAACTTACAAAGTACCATAAGGATCCTACAACAGAAGAGTTAGCCAAAACACTTGATTGTTGGCCATCAATGAATTATTATATCACGGGTTGTAGATATGTAAGTATGTGTTCATTTCGAATGTATTTATAAAGGACACTTCTTTGCAATCCTATTGATTGATGTTTTGCAGGTTCTTATGCCATGAAAATTCAACAAGTGCTACGCCCTTTTCGTAATTGACCATGGTAAAAAGCACATGACTTTTATCGACTTTACACCCACTCAAGATTGGTGTAAGCATATGCCATACAAGAGGTTCGTGGAAGCGATTATCATGGCCTCAAAGAAATATAAGATTGCCTACAGCAAGAAACGTTCTGGATGGGCGAAGAATATTTTTAAGTGGGAACATACAATTCGGACTGGTGTTCCAATTGACCTAAGAGGGTATTTTCTTCGTACCACCTTCTCAGCAGTTTAAATTTGTTCTATGATAATCATTGTATAAAACATAGTTGTCTAAATATTATTCTATAGGCTTAATACCAGTTACCTCGTTCTACAAGCTATGACCATGTGGGGGAATGACAGAAGAATGGAATTTGTTAGGGTGAGTGTAGTACGTTCGTTTCATGTTCAAAACATACATTCCGGTCATATAATATAAATTGACGTTTTGTTCTCTTATGTCTTTGTCTGTAGGATGCAAAGGTTCTTCGAAGGAACTTTGTGATTAATCTATTGAGTTATGAGGACAATTCGTGCCGATATGCAATCCCTGCAAACATACAACAAAGACTTATCGATATCGCTAAAAAGGATTAACTGGTTAGTGTACGGTTGTCGACGTATTTATCTATAATTAAAAATTTTAAATTAACTTTTTAGAAATAATTTGTGTGATATTGATAATGTTTTAGTTTGTCTGGCTTTGCTCGTCATTTTGTACTTGTTCTTCTCACATATTTGTTCGCTTATAATTTACTTCAAATTCACATCCTTTTGGTAATATAACACACATTTGTACATACGTTATCTGTACTACTATATGTTTCCGTTGAAACGCACGAGCACTCACCTATAGTTACTGAAATGTGTATTACTTGTCTCTTATATGTGTTGTCCCTAGCTGTTGTTACGTTGTAGCGGGGGTCGTGACGGGCCGATGGCTTGGATCAGGAGGGGCTCTCCTAGATCCACGCAGAGGAGGGACAGCAATACGTGCCTCTTCGATTTGATTCACTCTCAGTGTTCTTATGCGACCATTTTCTCTTAGATCGCCATTTCACCTACCCAGTGACCACACTAGGCTATATGGTCTGTGGATAACTGCTGCTCTAAGCTGTAGTGTTGTACTTTGCGGGTTGCTATCTCGTATTGTATGTTTCTTTACCAGAAGTTATCGCGATGTGATGTATCGACCAGCCACACGGACGCCTGTGGCAATCTTGACATCTTGTCATGCTTGTTCATAGTGATTACACGAACGCTTTAATCTGTACAGGTGGTTTGTCTCAGTGCTACCTTTCCTTACTAATTTTATGTTTGCTTCCTTCCACCCTCACAGATACGCATAGCGAAGCTGGAAGCCTTGTTGTACAACAAAGGTAATTCCATAAGTTTTCACCATTCCAAGCACGCCCTTGTTCATGAGAGGCCAGGGCAGTGGCTGATTTCTTCTTTTACATGATTAATTTGCTAGATGGTCTGAGCGGTGGATCCGAGGCAACTTCCTCTGCCGTGAAGGATCTCCAGTCGAAGCTAGATGTGGTTACTGCAGAATGCTTGACTGAAAAGGAGAAGGTAATCGATCACTTGGCTTTTGAAACCATCACAGCCATACAACCGTGGGTACCTGCCTCGTATATACATAACCACAGCTCGGCTCATGAACCTTGCAGAACAAGAAGCTGACCATGGAGAACGAGAAGCTCCAGTACCGCATGACCCATCTGATTCGTGCGATAAAAGAGGCGGAATCGAGATAGGATCAGCCCGGCGAGGCCGATTCAAAGCCTGATGTCGAAGTGTTCCCCACCCGACTTGCTGATCCTTCACGTTGTTCCTGCATCTACCTCAATATATCATTGTCATCTTGAGTTAGAGCTTGGTCACAAGTCAAGACTATATTATCAAACTGTCGATTGAAAATGATGATGTCTGCACAGCTTTCTGTCTTCACCTGACCCCATCTCGAAGGGCACATTGGAACACAAAATGTTATCAATCTCGAAGGGCACATTGGAACACAAAATGTTATGCTTAGCATGATGTTTCACTAGTACAATTTGGCTCTATACAAGCGGTAGGCTTTTTACATCACACGCGGTTCGGTTAGAAAACCGCCTGGGATGTCCCAGGCTATTCGAACCGCCTGTGATGTATTAGTATCACAAGCGGTTTTTGTTTAGGACCGCCTGTGGTGCTCTATTCTTTTCACAAACGGACCCTAATGAAAAACTGCCTGTGATTGTGATTTGATTTTTAACAGAAATATGCAAATACAATTTAAATGAATTAATATTTAATTTTTAACAGAAATATGCAAATACAATTTAAATGAGTTAATATTTAATTTTTAACAGAAATATGAAATACAATTTAAATGAATTTGAATAGCACACATAAATAACTAGAGAGATTTTAAATTAATTGGCAACCACAATGCATAGTCGATCATACATGATAACAAATACAATTTGATTCATACAATTTTTCATGAACTACCATTTTTGCACATGTATGGCTTTAAGTTCTTATCAATTTTCTTTTCCACATGCTTGATTCTCTCTGGACCGTTAAAGACGAACATCTCTTCATACTTATTGTATTCCTCATCTCCGTCTTCCACATTCTCAACTCCAACAATTTTTTGCTTTCCAGAAATAACTATATGCATCTTCTCATCTGCTGGATCGAGTACATAGAACACTTGTGCAACACATTCGGCGAGAACCCACGGGTCATCTTTATATCCTACTTTCTTTAAGTCTACCAGTGTGAGTCCGTAGTTATCCACAATCACCCCCACGGGATGTTGTACCCATTGGCACTTAAATAAGGGTATTTTCATGCTTGGGCCATAATCAAGTTCCCATATTTCCTCTATGAATCCAAAATATGTGGTCTTCTGTCCATGTAGGTCAAAAGCATCGATACGAACACCGTTATTTTGTGCAACACTTTTCATGTCTTTTGATTTAGTGTAGAATGTGTACCCATTGATGTCATATGCTTGCCATGATGTCACAAAACACGATGGCCCAGAAGCCAAATTCTTCATTGTTTTCTCTTCCAAAGAGTCTCAGAATGGGATGTTTTTGTCCATTAACCATTCGCTGAAACGATATTTGTGCTCCCTCATGATCCAGTCCTCTGTGCGGTTCTGATTTTCTTTACGAAGCTCATACAGGGGTTCCTCTATGTAAGGCTCGACTATCGTGAGATGTTGTAGTACACTACCATGAGCACAATGTACTAGCTTGTAATCCTCAATGCGAAAAGTTTTCCTACCCATTCTCCCTCTCCCACATAGTTTACCCTCATGTTTAGGTACAGGCACACCTATCATTGTTCCGTCACTGATGTAATCTATACAACTCTCAATCACTTCTTCTGTAGTGTATCCCTCCATGATTGAACCCTCTGGGTGAGCGCGATTTCGCACATAACCTTTTAATACTCCCAGGTATCGCTCCAACTGAAACATATGATGTAAATATAGTGGCCCTAATATTTTTATCTGATCCACGAGATGTATGATTAGGTGTACTTGCATATCAAAAAATGATGGAGGAAAACACATTTCAAGCTTGCACATAGTCTCGATGATGTATGCCTTTAGATAGTCTAAGTCTTCTAAAGCTATTACTTTTTGTGAAACCGCATTGAAAAAGTAACACAAGCGTGTGATGACAACTTTGACATACTTTGTTTCGAGGGCTCTTACCGCAATTGGGAGGAACACCGTCATCATCACATGGCAGTCATGAGAGTTGTAGCCAAATAGAGACAAGTCCTTCATCCTGACTAGTTTGCTGATATTGGATGAGAAACCTGTGGGCACTTTGACCCCACGCAAACATTTGCAAATCTTTGTTCTCTCCTCAACTGATAAGTTGTAGCTAGCTAAGGGGAGGTAAGGCTTCCATTTGCCACTATCCACTGGATGAAGTTCCGGTCTGATTTGAAGATCTACTAGATCATTGCGTGATTTAAGTCCGTCCTTTGTCTTACTCGGCATGCCCAGCAAGGTTCCAATGATGCTGTCAAAAACATTCTTTGTTACATGCATCAAATCAATGCTGTGGCAAATTTCCATATCCTTCCAGTATGGGAGGTACTTGAAAAAATTGATTGCTTCTTGAAAGTTGTGTAAGTTGAAGGGTCAGTTCTCTTTCTCTTTTCTCCTTTGTTTTTTCCCTTTCTAAATACATCATGAATGTTCTTTATAATTTCAAAAACAAGTTTCCCACTATAAGGTTTTGGTGCACCTTCACTTTCCAGTTCTTTGTTAAATTCCTCTTTCATCTTTTGGTACTTATGCTGCTTCATCAAGAACCGTCTATGTCCCATGAACACCAACTTCTTGGATGATTTAAGGTACATGGAAGCAGTTCCATCGACGCACACTACACAACCATTCTTTCCTTTTGTCTTTTGCCCTGATAGTGTGGCGCCACCGAGAGAATCATGGATGGTAACAAATATAATTGCTCTTAAGTTGAAATACTCATGGCAATACTCATCCCATATTCTAACTCCTTCATTCCAGAGCTTTGTCATATCTTCCATAAGAGGTTCTAGGAATACATCAATATCAACACCAGCTGATTTCGGACCTTGAATAAGAATAGTCAACATAATGTACTTTCTTTTGTGACACAGCCATGATGGAAGGTTGTACATCGTTAAAGTCACGGGCCAGGTGCTATGTACACTTCTTTTTTCACTAAATGGATTCATTCCATCTGTACCCAAAGCAAATCTTACATTTCTGGTTTCTTTGGGAAACTCAGGATACATAAGATCGAAATTTTTCCATTGTGATGCATCAGCAGGGTGTCGAATCTGTTTGTTATTCTGCTTGCGATTTTCAGCATGCCAACACATAAGCTCAGCCTCCCTAGGATTTGAGAACAAACGTTTTAAGCGATCAATTACTGGAAGATACCACATCACCAAAGCTGGGATCTTTGACTTCTTTTCCTAACCATATCATCAAAAGTGTCATCGTCACTTTCAGGTCCAATAGTGGATTTCTTGTTTTTATTTTTCTTTGGGAATTTTTTTACACAGTCTTGATTGTAGCTCTTCTTGTATCGACTAACATTGCAAACTGGGCATCTTGCTGCGTTCTCAAAATCGCCACGATACAGAATACAATGGTTCGGACATGCATGAATTTTTTGCACACCCAGAGCTATGGGAGATATAAGCTTCTTCGCTTTATAGGTGCTTGTTGGTAGTTTGTTGGGTTTTGGTAGTAATTGGGATAGAAAATTCAAAAGATCTGTGAAGCTAGTATCAGACCATCCTGCGCTAGCCTTCAACTTAAGAAGTTCTAGAACTGTATGCAGTGTAGTAAACTCTTTGTCACAACCCTTTGATTCATCATATAAAGGTTCTTTTGAGGCACTTTCTAGTCCCTCCATTTTAGATAGCCCTTTCTGCGATCCCACAGAACTCAACATTTCTGGTTCCATATGGTGCAACATCTCTTCGCAATCAAATTCTTCAAAATCTTGATTAGCATCCACATAATCCACTTTACCATTAACTTTAAGATCTAAAATTCCGACAACTCTCTCGTCATTACCAGGCACTTCACATGGATCCAACTCACCATGTTCTGACCATATTGTGTAATTGTTTTTAAACCCTCTTTTTAGCAGATGTGATTGGATTACTCCTGTATCTCTCCAAGCTATCTTATTATCACAATCGATGCACGGACATAATATCTCCTTACTCTTTCGCAAATTCACGTGCTTGTTGACCGCTTCAATAAAGCTTCTCAAATTTCAAATGTACGACGGATGTGGTCTTGGCACATTGTACATCCAACCTCGGTCCATTACCTATCCCTATATTGATTAACGTCAATATCGAGATGTACCATGAAAAAATAAATGTACATGAAAGTGAAACAAGATCATATCGAGATGTACCTAGCACATGATACAAAAAAAATTTAAAATATCCCTAATTAATTGAATTTAATCCCTAAATCATGAACGAATTAATGTGCATGAAAATGAAACAAGATTGCAGCAATATAGGTACCTTGAGGTGAGACAACTCTTTATAAAAAATCTTTAAATTAGATCAACTACGTTCATGATCTTGGAATTCCTGAGTTTTTCTTCAATTCCGGTCTATAATACAAAATTGAGGCAAAAAATCGTATCAAAATGAGAAAGAAAACAAACGGAGATCATATATATGCATATACTCTTGAAATCAATCAATAAACTCAAAAACAAAACCTTCTCCCCGTAGATCAAAAAAATCCGCCGCCGCTACAGTGCGCAGCCTGGCGGCGTGTCAGGCTCCGGGAGTTAGGGTTCCTGCTGGAACCACCGAGGCCTTTATACTATATACACATCACAGGCAGATTTTTAGAAAAACCGCTTGTGATGTATAACATCACAAGCGCTTTTCTATTTCGACCGTTTGTGAAGTTTACATATCACAGGCGATCGAAATAGAAAAGCGCTTGTGATGTTATACATCACAAGCGGTTTTTCTAAAAATCCACCTGTGATGTGTATATAGTATAAAAGCCTCGGTGGTTCTAGCAGGAACCCTAACTCTCTCCCGGAGCTGATACTGCGCCGCCAGGCTGATACTACTGCGCCGCCGTCCCCGTCCCCGTCTCCGAGCTGTGAGCGTCGGCCATGTCGTCGCCGAGCCCAAGCGCCGCCGTCCCCGTCCCCGTCTCCGAGCTGGGCGCCGGTCACACCGTCCCCCGAGCCCAACGCTGCCGTCCCCGAGGCCCAACGCCGCCGTCTCCGAGCTGGGCGCCTGCCACGCCGTCGTCCCCGAGCCCAACGCCGCCGTCCCTGAGCACAACGCCGCCGTCCTCGATCCCAATCCCGGCAGGTTCTGTCTCTCTCTATCTCTCTTTCCACTCTCTCTGACGATTCTTCAGCTTGTACCTAGTGTGTGCAGGGACCTGTGAACACAACGATACATGCCTTCTCTTCACTAATCGCGCACGTAGAGATTAGATCGTACCTTGTGTGTGCTTAGAAAAAAAGTACAACAATGTTGGTTCGTGTGTCGGCCCCTTGCTTGTTATGTGAAAGGTCACAACTAATAATAAGTTGTTGCGCCCCCCAATCAAAGAGTGATGCTTGGTCCAAGTCAATATTCTATCCAAGTCAGATGAGATGAACCTAACATTCTCTCCCTTGATCTCATTCTTAAACTTAATCTTTTAGCTTACAATTTACATTCCTCCATATATCAATGTAGCTCCATTAAACCATACCCGCTATGTGCTTTTTGAACACGTTGGATGAAAGTCTTTTAATGTGCTGATCTACATGTATTAGCTATATGTTTGCATGCTCAACTTCAATCATTTGATCATGAACTCTCCCTCCTTTATAATATAATACTTAATATCAATGGGTTTAACATCAACACTTGAACCTATATGTTGCATAACTCTTTTGCGACAGATAGAAACATATACATAGCTAAACTATAGTTGCACATCTAGATAGATTAGAGGCTTTAGCACATACGCTAGAATGAAATGCTTCTTACCTACGACGCCACCTGCATCTGTGTGCATTATACGAAGCTATATATTCTTGTTGCGCCTTCATGTCCATACTAGTACCCTATGGATAGCAATGAAGACAAAATCCCTGTGGTAGAGTGCCTAGAACCAAAGTTATGTGGAGCAATGAAGTGCATTGTTGGCACACATGAATTCCCTGTGCTTCCCAACCCTATGTTATAAGACTTGTTCTTATCTCCCTTCTTTGACTTGTTCATAGCCATGACAGTGTTATTTGGACCCCTCTTTTTGCTCTTGTTGGGGGCCTTCGTCCTCCGAAGGTCCTCAAAAACATGATTTGACAATGTTTTCCAAGTGGATTATGTGAACAGGTATTTTCGGACTCAGAACTATGAATATGAAGCACGGCCAGGACGAAGCCTGAACCAGACGAAGGACGAGCGCAGCCGAAGCTGTGCGCAGGGAAGCTTCGTCGCGATAGCAGAGGGGGGAACCGACTTAAAGATGAAAGGACTACGTGGGCCTTGACAAATTTCTATAAGCCATTGACAAATGTAATGGACATGGATGTAATTTTACGTGGGTTGCGTCCCGCGCCTATAAATAGATGAACAGTACTCCCGTACTGTTCACGCTGACTTGGCATTGGCTTTTGCGTCACGCTTGTACTTTTTACCTTCTCTCAGGACCGAAGGTACATTTGTAATTTGAAATCATTTCTATTTCTTCATGTTAATAAAATAGAAATGATCCTATGTTGATGTTTATATTTCACACTTTATATGAATCCTTCGACATTACTTATTATATTTACGAAGGTATGTCTTTTATGACCTTCGTCCTAAGATCATTATTTTCCGAAGGGGCATAATGTTTCGAAGGACGAAGGACCTTAGTGTTTAACACTTTTTATGTTGCCTTGTTCCTAACTCTTAGCATTTGAGAACAAGTCCCCAACATTGGCGCCCACCTCCGGTGAACTCACTTCCACTTCGACCACATCCTTGTTTTCCCTCTGATCCCTGCCTTTGTTGCGATCTCAATTTTGATTGTGAGACTTGGTCATTTTCAGTTTCAGAGATGGAAAAAGAGCCACTTGACATGGTTGAGAGCTCAGTTCGAGTCATCGAGACACATGTTGACATTATTCGCAGTCTAGTGACTGATGGGGTTGTGGATACTAGTGAACCGGAATCAGTGTACACACTTAAGACCACTTTGTTTCAAATTGGAGATGTATGTGACATGATTGAGAAGTGTGCTCTGTCCATCAAAAAGTATGCTGACTCCAAGAGGGCTAAAATTATTCAAGATGAAGCCCTGCAATATGTTGAAGATGATGAAGCTGCAGATGATTTGGAGGAACTCCCAAGCCCAGATCTCCTTACTCAAGCCGACATATTGGAAAAATATTTTGGAATTGAGTATGATAGCGACCAGTCAAGGGGTTGTTGATGTTTAGTCCTAAACAACATGATATGAGTATCATAGGTTTCACTCTAGGGTTGTAGTACTGGTATGCACAAGGTTGTAGTACTGGTATCCCTGCCTTTGTTGCGATCTCAATTTTGATTGTGAGACTTTTCTCATACTCTCTCTTTAGCATTATTCTAGTTGTCGATCATGTCAAAAGCTTGATAATGTATTTTGTATGAACCTCTTAGAGAGTGTCAAGTCAATGAACTATCTTCGAGTACTATTGGGAAGTGGATCTCTTTGATGTATTTGTTTTCCCTAGTGATATCGATGGTGCCGAGTAGCACCAAATTTGGACTTGTGTCCATATCTATAGATGCTAGTAGTTGAGCACTAGCGCCTACAATCTTGACTACCTCATCCCTATTCTCTGTTTGGGACTTATATGGAGAATGGCTTCGGCTAAATGCCCGAATCGCCGGGAAGCACGGAGCAGATAGAAGTGCACTTTCCAATGCAGTTAGACAGAGAAGGCATGGCTGTGATGTTATAATGCTGAAGGACCCCAAGAAGAGATTATGGCCTGTCGTTTACCACCACTGCCCGTTATTTGTGGGCTTCACCGAGGGCTGGAAACATTTGGTGGCAGCAAACGACCTTCGGGCTGGGGACGTCTACGAGCTTGTTAAGGGGCCAGACGATGGTGAGCCGGTGTACTATGTCCGGATGTGTGGTCACAAAATTTAAAGCCGCCCTGGCTTCATCTGTGCACTTCTTTTCTCTTAGGTGAAGACACCCGCAATAAGCTATGGGCTAAGTTGTCTGAGTCATTCAAGGTCCCAAAAGGCACAAAGGATGCAGTAAGGAAGTCGATGCTCCCTGCTATGGCCAAGATGTTTCGTGGGTGGAAGGCCGAGATGAATAGGGAATTTGTTAAGAAGAATAAGGTTCCTCCGCCCAAGAAAATGGGGAAAATCACTCAAGCTCAGTGGGAGGAATTTGTTCGTCAGAAGGCCGAACTGAAGGCCAAAGAACTGGGCGAAACTAATTCTCAGAGAGCGAAGATGAACAAACACCCCCATCACCTGGGGTCAACCGGATATCACCATAAAGTTATGAAGTGGAACAGGATAATCGAGGAAGCTATAGCTAATGGCACTTTGGACCCAATATTAAAAGATATCGATGAGCGAGCTATTCGTTGGAGCTTAGGTCGGGCAGGTTTGAGTGAGGACGGTAAACTTTTGCATCCAGAATTGGTAGGCGAAGTTTCGACGAAAATTCAAGAATATGCAGATAAGAGAAAGAAGGGCGAATTTAAGCCTCGGAGGGAGAATGACATACTAACTGCAGCACTAGGCAATCCTGAACACACTCGACGGGCTCGGGGAATCTCTTCTAAGATTTCCTGGAGAGAGGCGTTTCCAGAGTATGCGGCGTCATATAGGAAACACGAGAAGTCAAAAAAGACCCTTGAAGAGACTATTGATGAAAGGGTACAAAAGGCTATTAATGACGTGATGAACAAAATGAAGAAAACAGAATGCATATCATTTGAACTCAAGTTAGGCCACATGAGTCCACCTATAGTCCCTAGCAGCATAGGATCTGTGCAAGAATTCGTATCGGACACCAAGTACCCTGTAGACGATATTGTTGAGGACAAGCCTTGCTTTCTTCATATTCCAATCAATCGATCTGGGACAAAAACAAAACAAGCTGCTACTGATTTGGTAAAACCAGGACTTGTTAACTACAAGGATAATCCTGTCCCGCCACACTATGCTGTGGTCCAAGTTCTAGAGATCACAGACAGTGGTTGTGAAGATTGGGAGATAGACTTTCCAGTTGAGGGGATCATAACTTTGCAGGAGGCAATGAACGAGTTGGTCCTTTGGCATCGACGCGACATCAAGTTGGGTGATGAGCCGATCTTAAGCCGTGTATCGCGTCATAAGTCACCAACGCCGAATTCAACACCAATGCAACAGAAAGATAGTTCGATCATTCCATACCCCATGGTGCATGAAAATATAGCACCGACCTCCACAAAAATCGTTGAAACAATCATATCACCTCTTGCGAAGGAACTCGATGAGGGGGACATAGACAAAATTGTTCCTCAGAATGTCGACGCAAACATCAAAGAGGAAGCAAAGGTTGACACCAATGTTGAAGGGCCAACTACTTCAAAGAAAATTCATTAGCGAATCGCCACTGACAATGTCAAGAAACCGTCAGAATCAGTGGCACGCTACCTGCAAAAATTGCAGAGAGTTATGACAAATCAAAGATCAATGCTGAATGGTTAGAAAGAGATATGGTTTCCGTCGGCGTGGCTAAGGTTATAAAAGACTTGCTTTACTTTATGCGCCGTGAAGTTCTTCATCAACAAGGGCTATTCTACAATACAAATAGAAATTTGCAACACTTCCCAGAACTAAGTTTGTACACGATATCACACAGTGTTTAGATCTTTAGTTAGGAACTTTAGATGTTTAGTTGTCTATGGAACTTTGAGATGTTGAGTTGTTATGCAACTTGATATGTGTATAAATCTGTGTATGGAACTTGATATGTGGATGAATCTGTGTATGGAACTTGTTATGCAACATATCTGTGTTTGAATCTGTGTTTGAATCTGTTATTAATTCTGTATATGAATCTGGAATCTGAATATGAATCTAGAATCTGTATATTGAAATACAGTCGGACCTATATTTAAAACCGCTTGTGATGTGTGGCTAACACAAGCGGCTAGGATTAGAAACCGCCTGTGATGTGTGTCTATCACAGGCGGTTCCTTTAAACTGGACCGTCTGTGATGTGTGTCTATCACAAGCGGTTTTTGATTGACCGCCTATGATGTTGTTTTACATCACAGGCGGTGCACCACAAGCGGTTCCTAGAACCGCCTGTGTAGAGGCTAACTGGACCGCCTGTATAGAGGTTTAATATAGTAGTGTTTCCTAGTGTAGTGCTGATCGTCCCCAGTAATATCCGTGTGAGTAGACTCCATGTTAGAATCTGGTTAGATTGGCATTCAATTAATTGAGGTAACCTGTTGGATTTAAAACATCTTAAATTCGACGCTGGTACTTTTTTTATTCATTTCAGAATTTAACGAAGGTGTTCTTGAATCGAG
This sequence comes from Zea luxurians, assembly GCA_029449295.1. NCBI lineage: Eukaryota > Viridiplantae > Streptophyta > Magnoliopsida > Poales > Poaceae > Zea > Zea luxurians. Next base: position 56,230,184 of record JAOPSE010000018.1, on the reverse strand, counting down.
ATTGTTCGAACAAACCCTCAATGCGCTGGGTTGGTTCGGGCTGAAATTTTTATCAGCAAAAAAACGTAGTGCGTAGGGTAAGTATGGGCTACAATTTTCATCTAGCAACAATCATTGAGTTAGGAATATGAAAAGTACAACAATAAGATATGGATGCATGTGAAAACTAGAGAAATAAAGAACATAGGAATTCTGTTAGAACGAGTGTTTTGGTTGAGTTTAGGAAAAAATCATAGGAAACCAAAACAATGTGTACTCTCTTAGTCAAAAATATAGTTCGTTTTAGAGTAATCTCTACTACTTATTAAGCCAGTAAGGGGTAGACTGTCATTCTGTGTTCTGCCATTCCCATTCTCTGTTCTGCCTTTCCCATTCTCCCTCCCCGTACAATCCATTCTCATGTTCTGTCACCATTCCCTGTTTTATCATTGTCATTCCACCATCCCCGCATTTCTCATTCCCCCTCCCAGCAAAGTTCATTTCCACGCACATCCCACGCCTATCTAAAATTAAATTAAAAAACACACAAACGGCTCCAAGGGGATTCAAGCCCGCGAACCCCTCAAGCAAATGTGCTCGTAGCTACCACTACACCACATGTGTGTTTATGTCTACATCTATTACATTGAAAACATCTACTACATCTCTTCCGAAGCCCACCTGCTACCCTTGCACAATGTGTAGTGGTAGATAAGTATCACTGAGATTCTTGAATTATATTTTTTGATGGAGGGAGTAGTATTTAAATAAGAGCCTTGCATGCAATTTATTTTGTTTGAATAATGTTTTCAACTTAAATTTCTTTTTGCATTTGTGACATTTATTCTCCGTAATATTTTTTTTCCATGGATCCGACTTGTGAGTCATTTTCATAAACCAACGCCAAAGATGAATTCATGTTCCTTACTTGGAAACCCCGAACAAACACCACTAGAAGGAGACGCTCGCGTTGGCGTCGCTCATCGACGACGAGAAGAAGCTTGGTGACTGTCAGTTCAACCTCTGGAAGCAGTCCTACGTGGCCGCATGCGCCGCTGTGTACGGCAAGCTCCGGCGCCGCCGCCGCTTGGACGCGGTCCAGAGCGGCTGCACCACGCTGTCCATCGTCAAACAGGAGGACCTCATGGTCGTCGCCAACACCGACGACTCTCGGGTTGTTCTGGGCACCACATCCGATGACGGCGCCATCATGCCGTCCAACTCATCATCCACCTGAAGCCCAATCTGCCACGTAAGTCACCACTGACTGACCATGAATTTTTGTGTGCTGGGACGACGGCCGTTGCTGACGTTGTGTATCGAAGTCTGTATGATATTGATGGTTGCAATGTAGTAGTGAAATAGCTAAATTAAAATACCAAAATTTATGTATGGCCAGGATCACAAATAGATTATGAAATATTTTTTTATAACAATATAAGACACATTTTGTATATAAGTTATCATAATATTATATATTCCCGTTGTAACGCATGGGCACTCACCTAGTCTCTATATACGTATGGATAGGATCCAAATTCTCGTAGGAAACATTTCAGATCTTGATTCTCTTGAAAATTATTTCAGACGATAAACTAAAATCACTTCATAAAATTGTTTAGCTGGTAGACCAGATTCTAATTTAACAAATGTTTCCATAACAAAATCATATAAATGAAATATTATTAAAAAATATTTTAATGAATAACAAGTTAAATATAATTTATTTTAATTTATTTCACTTAAAATAATTAATTAAACACAAAGTTCAGGCAAAAATTAGAATAACGTGAAACCAGTTAGGGCGTGTTTGGAATCAAAGTATTTTAACACTATGGTTTTGAAATACTACGATTTTAAGATGTCATGACATAACTATAGTATTTTTATATCACTTTTATTAATATATGTTTGGAGACAAAGTATCCCAAATCATGGTATTTAGTATACATATGCAATGCTAGTCATAGACAAATTTTGGGTTAGAGTGGAGTTTCAAATACTCAAAAATACCATAATATCTACAAAACCATGGTATTCAAAACAACGTTTTTTTACTATGTAGCCAAACATCACTTAGCAAAAAATAATATGGTATTCTCTAATAACATGGTTTACCTCAAAATTCCAAAAATACTTTGCTTCTAAACACCCCTTAGGGCTAGTTTGGGAATCCTATTTTTTTATGGAATTTTTATTTTTCTAAAAAAAAATAGTTTATTTTTCCTTAGAAAAATATAAATCTCTTTAGAAAATGGTGTTCCCAGACTCACCCTTAACAATTGTTTCTCCTCGCTAGACATAAATTTTTTAGGGTTTAAGGCTAGTTTGGGAATCCTATTTTTTTTAAAAAAATTTATTTATCCAAAAAAATTTAGTTTATTTTCCCTTAAAAAATATAAATCTCTTTAGAAAACGGTGTTCCCAGACTCGCCCTTAACAATTGTTTCTCCTCGCTAGACATAATGTTTTTGTTTTAGGGTTTAGGGTTCAAAAAATTATATGTGCACGCTATACATTGATGAAAAGATGAACCATAGTGATTTAATCTAGATACATATATTTAAATGAGGAACACAATAAGAAAGTTTGAAATGTTTCTCACCCTACCTGTTTGAAGTGAATCTATTGATTCTCGCATGAATCACGAGTGTTTTTGCCAAACTGAAAGGCCCCCAGCCCAGGCAACAGCAGCCCGTAGCCTGTGTGTGTCTACTGTCTACCACCACACCTCTTACCTAAAATAAGAAAAACTAGAACCTAAAAACCAGCGACGCCGAGCGGATCTACAGCCACCTTGGTCACCGGCGGCGATGGCGAGTTCCAAGTCCGGCATCCCTATCAAGGTAAGTGACAATCCCCTCGCTACTCAGTGAGGTTAAGCCCTGATTTCAACAGCACGAGAGCTCTTCTGTGCCAAGGTTAGATATGAATTTGTCTTCTTTAGTTCCCGGACGTCCGTGTCTGCATGTCCCCGGCATGCCGCGTGCCGCAGATCGCAGAGCACGCGCTCCCTCGCTAGATTCTAGAGTTGTAAAGAATTGGACTATACTTGGGTGTAGGGCTCGGATTTGAATTTGAATTTGTGGGGATGAAACTCATGAATAAGGGAGAGAAATTTGAGATGGTCGCTGCCCTCGCTTGAGGGAATGAAGTTTGTGCGTACCCAACTACAAGATGGTCTGGGAGGGTGGCTTTGATATATTCGCCCTCTGGTTCTTCCTCTTGAGGTTGTGCTCATTTCAGCTTTTGTGGCTTGCAGGCAGAACAAGATTCGGATGGCTCGGCACAAAGCACAGCTGATATGACGGCTTTTGTAAGTACCAACTATTACTGCGCTGTTTTACATCTGGCTGTCTTGATTGTAGAATGTTGATTGGACCATTTTTGCTGTGTTGAACCTACTGGCTAATGGTTTATCCATGCTCACTGTTTTCAGGTGCAAAACCTTCTTATGCAGATGGTAAGTTCCTAGTTTTATTTGGCGACAGTCTTGTCTCTTGTGCATGCCCTCACTTCGATATTTTTTTTTGAATCTGATTACCTTGCAGCAAACCAGGTTCCAAGCTATGTCGGAGAACATCATTTCAAAGAATATCCTCAAATCATTTACTTTTTTATGTATTCAAGATTTTTAGCATGCAAAGTAATTGGCATTCCAACTATTTTATTTTAGCTTATAGAAATATTGAAACTATTAGCAGCATCACTTCAGCTTTTACCATAGTATGCCAATTTGTTATTGTGTGAATGATAATAGTGCCAAACTTCTAGTTAAAAGTTCAGAGGTTTGGGAATTGGAAAAGGATGATTGATTAGAGAAGTTTCCACTCTGTGTAAGTACTCCCTCTGTCCCAAAAAGAATATAACTATGGGTTTGTCCCAAAAAGAATGCAACTATATGTTACGTGCAGTTAAAGTATGTTTGACCAAGTTTCTAGTAATAGTAATAGTATTTACATTTACGGCTCCAAATCAATGTTTAAAGTGATTTATGTTTAATGTTTGTAAGGGTCTGGAAAGTAATGTTCTATTACGCATAACCTGGCTGTTGCTATTTCACCACCATCCTGAATTTCTTGGTTTCCTTGGAAAGTATCCTAAGCATGATGGCTGAAATATGGTACTTCTCTGTTGTTCGGCAAATAGGCAGAATCAGGAAAAAAATACAGAGGTCCAATTTGGTTCTACTAGGGACCAAAAAACCATCTTCATTAACACTTATCACCATTTATATCGATTGTCTAGCTTCAAAAGACCCTTTTTTGTTCATATTTCTCTGGGGTACTGTCTGCATATCTGTCTCACCTCTGTTGTAAATACAAATCTTTAACAAACGTTCACTAGATGAAATGGGTGCGAGAATTGATGAATTGGAACAGAGCCTCAATGACCTCAAGGCTGAGATAGGCGGTGAAGGCATGTCGACGCCATCTAAGATGAAGGAAGAGTCAAGACCTTCAGAAAGCTCCGCTTAAGTGCAGCAGAAGCAGCATGACTCGTTTCAGAGGCCGTTGCTGTCTTGGGCGTTCATTACTAACAAATACTCCCCCGTTCTTTTTTATTTATCGCGTTTTAGTTCAAAAATGAACTAGCGAGCGACAAATATTCGAGAACGGAGGTTAGTACCTGTTTAAGGTCCCATTTGAGCAGAGATTGTAACCCGTGCTACTTGTGTTTTGCTGAATGGTTTGCCATAAACTGTATTCGTCTTCGTTCTGTGTAGACCTACCCGTGTATGCGCTGAGCATGTAGTGACAGCTGCTAGAGTGCTAGCACCCCAACCGAATTTTTTGTATTTTGGCCCTTTAATAGGAATAAAATCACGTTTGGACCCTAGGAAATTTTAATCTCAATTTTGGACCCTTAGCTCGGCACCACCACCTATGGCGCCGAGGTAACACATGCAGTGTTCTTACGGCGCCTAGGCGAGCAAGTGCACCAGCCAACCGCCTTAGCGCCTAGGCGGCGCCTAGGCGACGCCTAGGCGGGTATGGCGAGCAAGGCGGCCAGTTTTGCCCGGGCGCCTGGACGCCTAGGCGACGCCTTAAGAACACTGAACACATGTCGGCGCCGTAGGCTGTGGCGCCGAGCTATGACGTGGCAGGACTGATGTGGCAGGCCGCGTGGCATCTAGCTCGGCGCCACAGATCTTGGCGCCGAGCTAGGATGAAGTCACGCGGCTCTCTTCTCACCGCGGTTTTCATCACACTCTGTTTTCCAGCCTCCGCAGCCGCGCCGCCGCCGTGATCGCCGAGCGCCCTCTGCTGCGCCGCCCGAGCGCCCAGGCCCTCTGCTGCGCGGCTCGAGCGCCCCTCGCCGCGTGCTCCTAGGCACGGCCGCTCCCTCGCCGCGCCGCTCGAGCGCCGCCACGCCCGAGCCGCCCGAGCGCCGCCACACCCGAGCCGCTCCCTCGCCGCGCCGCTCGAGCGCTGCCACGCTCGAGCCGCCCGGCCCGCCGTCCTCTACTGCTGGCCACGCCGCCTCCCCGCGCCGCCCGCCCCGCGCTCTCTGCTCAAGATAATGTATTTACTAATTTTAAAATATATTATATGTATTTTTTGTGTTAATGTTTAGTTTGTTTTTAGTTATTTATAATTAGTTCTCATGTCATGTGCCATTTATTTGATATATGTATTTATTGGTTAGTAAAGAGTTAGGTTTAGGTATTAGTTATTAGTTAGTCGTTAGTGAGTAGTCATTTATTTTGTAGCATAGTTTAGGGTTTGTGGTTTACTTGTAAGGTAGTAGCTAGTGTTTATTAACATTGTTTAGCATTTATTTACTCTAGGGTTTATTTAGTACTTTTATATGTTCAGCCATCGCGCTGAAGGTTTATCTGCAGGTTTTAGAAACCTGACCATATAGGGGAGGTGCTGCTCAATTTTTTTACTATATAGTTGTCGGCGTTTCGAGACCGGGGGGTCTCTAAGCCGACGAGTGAATGTCGCCGCGTGCCCCAGCCCAGATGGGTCGAGCGCGTGGAGCGAGCGCGAAGGGGGGAAAGGAGCGAGGCGGCCGGAGACCGGCGTGAGAGAGGTGGGAATCCCGCGGCCTTCGTGTTCGTCCCGCGCCCAGGTCGGGTGCGCTTGCAGTAGGGGATTACAAGCGTCCACGCGTGAGAGGGAAGCGAGCGGCCCCAAGAGAGCGCCTGTCCCGTCCTCGTCCCCGCACGGCCAACCTCCTCTAAGAGGGTCCTGGTCCTTCCTTTTATAGGCGTAAGGAGAGGATCCAGGTGTACAATGGGGGTGTAGCAGTGTGCTACGTGTCTAGCGGGGGAGAGCTAGCGCCCTAAGTACATGCCGATGTGGCAGCCGGAGAGATTTTGGCACCCAGCTGGTGTGATGTCGTGGCCGTCGGAGGAGCGACGGAGCCTGGCGGAGGGACAGCTGTCGGAGCGGTTGAGTCCTTGCTGACGTCATCCTGCTTCCGTAAGAGAGCTGAGAGCCGTCGTCGTCACAGAGCATGCGGGGCGCCATCATTGCCTATCCGGCGGAGCTAGCCAGATGGGACACCAGTCTTGTTCTCTACGGCCCGAGTCAGCTCGGGGTAGGGTGATGATGGCGCTTCCTGTTGACGTGGCTGGCCTGCGCCCTAGGTTGGGCGACGTGGAGGCTCCTCCGAAGCCGAGGTCGAGTCTGTCTTCCATGGCCGAGGCCGAGTCCGAGCCCCTGGGTCGGGCGAGGCGGAGGTCGTTCGGCAGAGGCCAGGGCGGAGTCCGAGCCCTGGGGTCGGGCGGAGCGGAGTTCGTCGTCTTCTGGGGCTGAGCCCGAGTCCGAGCCCTAGGGTCGGGCGAAGCGGAGTTCGCCGTCTTCCGGGACTTAGCCCGAGTCCGAGCCCTGGGTCGGGCGGAGCGGAGTTCGCCGTCTTCCGGGACTTAGCCCGAGTCCGAGCCCTGGGGTCGGGCGGAGCGGAGTTCGCCGTCTTCTGGGGCTTAGCCCGAGTCCGAGCCCTGGGTCGGGCGGAGCTTCCTATGGTGCCTTTGGCAGGGCCTGACTGCTTGTCAGTCTCACTCTGTCAAGTGGCACTGCGGTCGGAGTGGCGCAGGCGGCGCTGTCCTTCTGTCAGGCCGGTCAGTGGAGCGGTGAAGTGACGGCGGTCACTTCGGCTCTGCCGGGGGGCGCGCGTCAGGACAAAGGTGTCAGGTCACCTTTGCATTAAATGCTCCTGCTACTTGGTCGGTCGGTGCGGCGATTTAGTCAGGGTTGCTTCTTAGCGAAGGCAGGGCCTCGGGCGAGCCGGAAATATGTCCGCCGTTGGAGGGGGGCCTCGGGCGAGACGGAAATCCTCCGGGGTCGGCTGCCCTTGTCCGAGGCTAGGCTCGGGCGAGGCGTGATCGAGTCGCTCGAATGGACTGATCCCTGACTTAATCGCACCCATCAGGCCTTAGCAGCTTTATGCTGATGGGGGTTACCAGCTGAGAATTAGGAGTCTTGAGGGTACCCCTAATTATGGTCCCCGACAGTAGCCCCCGAGCCTCGAAGGGAGTGTTAGCACTCGCTTGGAGGCTTTCGTCGCACTTTTTTGCAAGGGGACCAGCCTTTCTCGGTTGCATTTTGTTCCGGTGGGTGCGCGCGAGCGCACCCGCCGGGTGTAGCCCCCGAGGCCTCGGAGGAGTGGTTTCACTCCTTCGAGGTCTTAATGCCTCGCGTAATGCTTCGGCTGGTCTGGTTGTTCCCTCATGCGAACTGGCCGTAGCCCGGGTGTACGGTCGGGGCCCAAGCTCTCGGGCTGGTATGTTGACGCTGTCAACGGTTCAGCCGGAGCCGGGTTTGCGAGAGCAGCCCCCGAGCCTCCGCACAGGGCGAGAGGGCGATCAGGGACAGACTCGGCTTTTTTACATACGCCCCTGCGTCGCCTTTCCGCAAGGAGGAGGGGGGGAAAGCGCCATGTTACCCTCGATGGGCGCCGAACATGGTGTCTCCGGTGAGCTGCAAGCGGGTAATCCGAGTGGACGTCCGTGCCCCGTTCGTTAGGGGTCGGCTAGGGGCCCAGAGGCACGCCCAAAAGTACCTGCGGGTGATCTGCCGGACCCGGTCCCCTGGCGATGGGGTCCGAGGGCTCGATGCCTCCCTCTGATGGGATTCCGTTACAAGATCGCTCCCGCTGGTCTCGGAAATGTCCTAGGGTACCTCGGGAGCGCAGCCCGAGCCTTGGTTATGTATCGAACGTACCCCTGGTCATCCCTCGCTCGGCGTCTGAGGCGACTGTGGACCCTTCGGGGGCCAGCCTTTGAACCCCTGATCAGTAATGGGCGTGGAGCCCGAGTAGCCTGAGGCGGCCGTGGAACCCTTCGGGGGGCCGGCCTTCGAACCTCTGACCAGTAGTGGGTGTAGGGCCCACGCGATCTGAGGCGGCTGTTGAAACCCTTCGGGGGGCCAGCCTTCGAACCTCAGATCAGTAAGGAGGCTCGGAGCCTGGTTCCTTCACGGGGAAGGATCCTTTTTGGGGTATCCCCCTTTCCCGGTCCCTGCTGCAAGAGATAGAGAAAGAGGAAAAAAGGAAAAGGATACGAAATCGAACGACGCGGCGTACCTTTTTTTTGTCGCAGTTATTACGGCGAAGGCGAAGCGTCGCCCACTGCTCCCGCCGGAAGCGCCGCCTGTCCTGCTGCGGAGCTAATGCGACGGGGCGAGCGGTTGGCGGAGCGGCCGTTGCGCGTGCGCGAGCCGTTCGAGGAACGGATCACGGGCGCGTTGTCTTCACGCCGTGAGAGGGGGTTCTCTTGCTTCCCCTGGATGGGACGTGAGCTTGGCTGACGACGTGACCGCTGCTCCCACCTGCCTGCCACCGTCATTACTGCCGGCCCACCTTTAGCCGCATTGACCGCCGCGTCAGGCTGGCACTGCTGGGTCGTGCGCCTGGTCGCCTCGAGTCGCGGTATTGGTTCCGCAATCGAGGAGGCACAGTGGTGGCGCAAGTAGCGATGCAGCTGCTTGCATGCAGCATCCGGCGCGCCGGTTGCGTGACGCGTAGGCCTGGGCCTCCATGCCGGCGTGTCGGGAGTCGGAGAAGCGCGTCCACTTGGCGTGGTTGCATGCCGCCTGCATGGCTGCCCGCCTCTTTCGCCCGTTGGTCTGGGCAAAAGTGGAGGGTCACTTGTAACCGCTGGGCGGTTGTGTGCACCACGCGCGGCGGTTTGGCTTCTTCTGCTCTGAGCCGGTTTGCATGACATGCGGGACCCAGCCCCCGCGCCGCAGGGGAGGGCCTTGGAGCGTGTTGGAGAAGACTCAGCCCATGACGGTTCGGGGCGCAAGTAGGGAGAGTTGCCTTTAAAAGGAGGGTGACCCCCTTCGGAAGGCGACCATGTCCTCTCGCTCCTTTATGCATTGCGTCCTTCCACCTTCCAAGCCCCCGGATGGGGGATACCCGCCGTCTTTTCGCCTTATCGTTGGAGGAACGCAACTCCGTAGGAGTTGGTACCTTTCGGCCATCGTTCGGCTTCAAGGATTTTCATCATGCAGCCCGGCTGCACCCCTCCACCGGCGGTCACCCAAGATGGTGACCTCCGGCTTGATGGTGGGGGAAAGCGAGCCGGGCCGCGGCCTCTGCCCCTCCCTCAGCCTCAAGGATTTTCATCACCAGGGCTGGGGAGGGGAGTGTGCCGAGTTGGGGTCGGCCCCCGTGTGGGCGGCGGCCCGCTCCTTCACTCATTGACCGGAGGGAAGGACGGTCGTCGTCCGTGGCGCTGGCAGCTGCACCGTGCCTGGCTCTCGGACGCGAGTGGCTTCGGAGCCGCTCGCGGCGCCGGCGTCTGCCACGGCAGCTGGAAGAGGTTCTCCCGCCGGCGAGATAGCCAAGGCCGGCCACGGACCGACCTCCAACTCTACGGCCTTCTGCCCGTCCTTGCCTCACGAGTTTGGGCATGGGCGGGGGCCTCCTGGCAGCAGCATCCGCCCTGAGGTCAGTGCTGCCGCTGCTCGGCCCCCTGGAGCAGAAGTCGTCGTCGTCGCCGCTGCTGGAGCGGGTGATGGCGCGCCGTTCGTCGGTCTTCTGTTGCTCCGCAGGCCCACCCTATCGAGTGGGGTTGTTCGTACCTGCGGAGGGGGAACCGGAGTTCCGTTTGTAATGGCACTTCGAATGCCAGGGTTTTTTTGTTCATTGCGGCTGTCGAGGCCTGAACATGTATGTAATTTTGGCACGGAGCCGTGTTTTTTTTCCTCATTTTCGAGCACTAAGACTCGCCTGTTGGTTGTCTGAACCGCTTCACCAAGCATGAGTCGCCCCGTGTCAAGGTGACGAATGAGGTATCCGTATCCCGGAGGCGTAGGAGTCCCTCGGCTCGGTCGGCCTTGTTGTCTGAGGCTCCTCTAGCTCGGTTAAAGGGACCCCTTGGCCGCTCTTCGACGAGCCGAGGCCAGGGGTAGCGATATCAGCATGAACAGAGGCGGAGTTGGCTCGAAAATGAAACCTGGTTGGCCGGAGCCTAGTCGGGTTGTCCGTTAGCGGGACCGACGCCGGAGTCGATCAGCCGAGGCCTCGGGTCGGGCTGGCGCCCTTGGAAGATGGTTGGCCGAGGCCCCAGGGGTAACCGGCCGAGCCGCCTGCTCGGGCCGGATTCCCGGAGAAGTCCCTGGCAGCGACTGTCCGGGCGTGACGATGACATCGTCCTCCAGAGTGGGGATCCTTGGACCGCGTCGCCGTCCGAGGCTAGGTCGGACCTTGCTGAATGTGTCGTCGATGCCGAGGGTGTGTGTTGGGGCTGTCTCTCGACAGCAAGGAGAACCAACACAGGTGAATGGAGATGGCAACAGGGCACTCGCGCGTGATGGCAAAAGCTCTGTTAATCTGGCCTCTCACGGGCACTGTGCGGGGGTATTTATAGGTATCCGTGTGCACGGCGCCTTGCGTTAAGGACGCATGTGCCCTCAGGTACCTAGTTTATCCCCGGAATATTCCTATAAAGCGGGGTTACAAGTTGTAATTACATGTACGCCTTTACAAATTAGGCCCGTAACACAACCGCGGCCACGCAGGGCCTGTTACAATGGGCCCGACCTCATGTGGGCCTCGGGACCGACCGAGGCCGTGCCGTAGGGAGGCGTTGCCGCAGGCCTTCGTCTGGTGCCGAATCGAGCGGAGGGTCGCCATGTTGTCCCTGGTGTCGATCAAGCGAAGGGTGTCCCTGCCTGCTTTGCCTGTCAGAGCGGGGGCTGAGCTGTGGAGACTTCGGGCGAAGGGTGGCGTTTCTGCCTTCGCTCCAACATTTGCCCTCCGAGGGACCAGTTCGACAAAGTCACCTGGTGCCGAAGACGTCGCTAGATGGCGGAGACGCTGCCCTCGCTCGAAGTGGTTCCGCGGGGGTTTTTGATGTGACCGTTGATGGACATCGTACTGTTGGACTGCGGGTTTTCCGAAGCGTCGCGCCCTGTGGGATTGCGGGTTTCCCGAGGAGCCGCGCCCTGCCTATAAAAGGGGGCGGGGGACGGCGCTGCTTGCACTTTGCCTTCCGCGCTCCGTGAAAACCCTAGCCGCCCGCCGTTTTTCTGCTCCTCTTCTTGTACTGCTCGCTTTGCTCCTCGGAGATCTGGCTCGAGTGAAGCAGACCGCCCGCCGCCGCCGACGGTACGTAGCAATGCCATCCTCTTCTTCTTCCGCCGACGCCGCGCCGCCGGCCGCCGCCTCGTCTGAGGAGACGTTGAGTGGCGTGATGGTGGAGGAGCTGCGCGCTGGCGACTCTGTTGATTTTGGTGTGTCGCGGATGACGTCGGCCCGCGTCGAAGAAATGCAGCGCTTGGGCTACTTTGGCGGCGGAGTCGCTCGTGCTCCGGGGACGGAGGAAGTCCCCGAGCCGGAGGGTGAGTTGGTAGTTTTCGAGGCGTTCTTCGTCGCCGGTCTCCGCTTGCCTGCGCACCGGTTTGTTGGCGAAGTCCTGCGTAGATTCAACGTGCAAATTCATCAGCTGACACCGAACGCCGTGGTGGTGCTGGCGAAGTATGTCTGGGCGACGACTTCGTACGGCGGACAGCCGTCGGTTGAAGTTTTTGCGAAGAATTACTGCTTGCATTGGCAGAAGAGGGTGATTGAGGGCGGAGTCGCCCAGTTTGGGTCGTGCACATTCACGCCGAAGACCGGCAAGACCACGATGCCAGTAGTGGAGTTGGTTCCGTGCGCCCGCAACAAGTGGGGCAATTGGAATGAATTTTGGTTTTACGTTGCTGAGGCTACTGTCGAAGGCCATGAAGGACTGCCCGTATCTGAGATGTGCTCTCATTATTACTCTGCGTATCCGCACTTCGAAGTAGCAGAAGAGGATGCAGACGAAGGGGCCCTTCGATGCGCCGCCGGCCAGAGCAGTGGTCGTGATTTAGTTGAAGAGTTTGTGGCGTACGGGGTCTGGCCCTTGGCGCACGGCTGGGCGTTGGGCGAAGTGTGCCCTCGCCAGATGCCCTTTCACGGAGGAAGGGTGGTGCGAAGTCCAGCCTTCGCACTGAATTTGCGAAACCGTGACCCGGCCGCCTTTGTGCGTGATGCTGAGGACTTGGCGGTGCGGCTCGTGGGGCGGTACGTGGCGAGGACGGAAGGCCAGCGCAGCTTCGATATTCGCGGCTCAAATGAACGTTTGAACAGGGTCTTCGAATTGAATCAATTGCCGTACGACGGCTACCCTGGACAAGACGAAGCGGACCGCCGTGGGAAGAAGCCGGCGGTGGAGACTGGAGGCGACCCTGCGCTGACGGCCGCCCCCTCCTCAAAAAAGAGAAAATTAGGTACTGCGATGGGAGGAATCGGGGTGTCTGATAGTTTTGCTAGGGAGTTGATGAGGACGTGCGCGGCCCCGGGGGAGAGGATGTCTTCGCCCGAGCTCCGGGAGTCTTCGGCTCGGATGCTGAGGGTTACCGGGGGCTGCTGGCCTAGAAATGTTCCTGTCCCCTGCGCGGCTGAGGAAGACTGTTTTACATCTCGTACGGTTCGTCAGTGGAGGGTTTTTCCTTACGGGCGAAATATCGGTACTGTTGTGTGGGCAGTGATGGACAAGGATCGCCAAGGGGCCGCGCAAAAACGCCAGGCGACCGTAAGGATTCACGACGCCCGGCCGAAAAGGCAACGGGGAACGGCGAAGGCTGCGGCCTCCAGTGGAGGCAAGCCGCCGCTGGCGGCGAAGGCGGGCGCCGCTGCGCCCAGCAAGGCGCCGGAGACAGCGGCGGGCGCCGGAGTCTCCAAGCCGACGAAGGTGGTGCCGCCGGCCAGCGGAGTGGCGGAGGCTGCGAAGGCGGCCCGAGCGTTGCCGCCGCCGGGCAAGCGCGTCGCCGACTTCGGCACCGACATTAGCGTGGACGATTATCTTGGGGGTAAGTCACCCGGCCGCTTTTTTTTTTTTTTTTTTTTTTTTTTTTTTTTATATATATATATATATATATATATATTTTTTTTTTTTTTTTTTTGATTGTTGATGCGCTACAGGGTCGGACGAGGGCCGGCTTGTTATAGCTGTGCCTGCCGGGGCAATCGCGGCGGCGAAGGGCGGGGTCCTTGGCGCCGGAGGCGAGGTGTCGGCCCTCGCGAAGGTCAGGGACGAGGCCGGCGCGGCGACCCGCCGGCTGAAGGGAGTGACGGAGGCGCTGAATCAGGCGACGGAGGCGCTGAGTCAGGTGCGCCGAGTTTTTTTTTTTTTTTTTTTTTTTTTTTTTTTTTTTTTTTTTTTTTTTTTACGGCCCTGGCCTTGTGTGTTCTCTGCAGGTGGCCGACTTCACCAGCCGCACTGCGTCGGGGGCGCTCACGGCAGCCTTATCTGCCGAAGTCGAGAGACTTCGGACGCAACATGCTGACGCTGTCCGTGAGAAGTCTGCCTCCGACAGCAAGTGTCGTAAACTGGCGGACAAGGTGGCCGCCCTGGAGGAAGAAAAGGCTGATCTCCGGCGCCAGCTGGCGGAGGAGAGGAGGGAGGCCAACGAGGCCGTCGCCAAAGAGCAGGCCGCGCAGGCGGAGGCTAGGCTGGCACGGGCGGAGGCCAATCTTGCCAAGGGGCTCGCCGAGGACCTGCGGGGGCGGCTCACCGCTCTGGAGAGCCGCACGAAGGGGGCCGAAGCCGCGGCACGGACGGAGGCCGAACGGACGCGCACGCAGCTTATGGCCACATACCGCGAGCTGGGTGCGCGGACCGGTGACTTCGTGGTGCCGGAGCGAGAGGCCGGACTTCGCTGCTTGGAATGGGTGCAAGAGGAGCTGCGGGAGCTCCCCACTGTCTTGGCTGGCTTAATGTCGTACGCCTCTTTGGTTACCTGCGAGGGGGCGATGAACGCACTCTCTCGCGAAGGGTGCCGGCACTATGAGGCCTTCGACCAGGCAGATGAAGATTTTGGGCGAGACATCTATAAGGTCGAAGACCCCGTGGTGAAGGAGTCCGCCGGCGCCCTCTATGATCGGATGTGGGGTCTGTATGGTGGAGAAGTGGTCAGGGAGCGGGCCGAGGCTGCGAGGGCTCAGGTAACGTTGTCGTTTGTTTGGCGTTTGCTGGATGTGGTCTGTGCGTGTGTTTGCTGACTTTTTGTAAGTTTTGTTTTAGGCGGAGCGAGGCGAGCGGGTGGACGATTTCGGAGCACTGAACGACGCCCTGCCTGACCCGGAGCCGGCCCCGGAGACTACGGGAGACGCACCAGGCGCCCCCGCATCTGCTGCGACAGTTGAAGACCTGCCCGTGAAGGTGGCCGAAGGCGCTCCCGATGCCCTCGCAGCAGCTGCGCCGACTGTCGAAGAGCCGACGGCGGAGGCGGCTGGAAGAATGGCGGGAGCGGCGGCGGAGAAAACGGCGGAGGCGCCCGCCGCGTCAGGGCCCTCGCAGGTGGCATAGCGGTTGTCTAGGGTTAGGAAATTTTGGATGTTTGTACTGAACTTTGGTTGCTGCGCAGGTTCAAGATTTTGGGCCTGCGCACGCAACCACTGCTACTGAGTTTTTGGCGGCCTCGACCGCGGAAGATGGTAATCAATATAGTGGGTCTGCATCTGAGTTTTTTGACTTTGCTGACTCCGGGAGCTCGGTTGAGTGGACTGAGGAGTCGTCGGAGGAGAATTTGGATTATTTTACGGCCCTGGACGTGGCTGCGGCGGAGGCCGCGCCACACGCCGCGGACGCGTCGGATGCGCCAGGCCCTAGCGCCGGGCGCCGTCGACGAAGGGCGGTTGCAAAACGTAGGGTTAGCGCGGAGGAGCGGGCTTTGCTTCGTGTGAGTGGGGCCGGTCGGCAGGAACTGTTGTCTCTGCCGACCGCCGAGGGTGTAGGTGAGGGGGAACTGCGAAGGCTTTTTGCGGGTGAGGAGCTCAGGATAATGTTATTTAATTATAGGGAGATGGGAATTATTCCTAAAGTTGAACCGATGTAGAGTGTGGTGTCCTCGCTTGTGTATGTAGAGTCTTGTATGGTGGAATTGTGTGCCCTCGCGTGCATGTGTGTGAAGGCATTTTGTACTAACTGATTCGTTCGGCTGCGCTGTGCTTGGTTGATTATAATTGGTCTTGGCGTGAATGGTTCGATGTTGTCGTTTCGGCCGTTGTTGTGCTAGTCCACGTGTACCCTTAAGTGTCTTCTGCACCGATAGTCTTCGGTTTTTTTTTTTTTTTTTTTTTTTTTTTTTTTTCGCGCTTGCCGTGTCTTCGGCGCGGATAATCGCGATAGACTTAAATTTTTTCCGCACTTGTTGTGCTAATCCGGCTGCACCCGTAGGCGACTTCGGCACAGATAGTCTTCGCGATAGACCTCGATTTTTCTTCGCACTTGTTGTGCTAATCCGGCTGCACCCGTAGGCGACTTCCGCACGGATAGTCTTCGCGATAGACTTAGATTTTTTCCCGCACTTGTTGTGCTAATCCGGCTGCACCCTTAGGCGACTTCCGCACGGATAGTCTTCGCGATAGACTTAGATTTTTTCCGCACTTGTTGTGCTAATCCGGCTGCACCCGTAGGCGACTTCCGCACGGATAGTCTTCGCGATAGACTTAGATTTTTTCCGCACTTGTTGTGCTAATCCGGCTGCACCCTTAGGCGACTTCCGCACGGATAGTCTTCGCGATAGACTTAGATTTTTTCCGCACTTGTTGTGCTAATCCGGCTGCACCCGTAGGCGACTTCTGCGCGGATTTGTCGCACGCGAGGGTGGCTAGCGCTTAGCCTCGCGGTGACCTCGTGGTGGTCGAATGTCGAAGACCGTCAACACGGTCTTTTTCGACGCATGTCTTTTTGCGGGGGATTTTTTACGCATATATTACATGACTCCGCCTCGTTAAAAACCTCACCCCCCGGGAGGAAAAGAGTGCGGGCCGGTGCAAGATTGTTTTTGCAAATTACAAGGGCGAAGACAGCCCTGAAGAATCAAACAAAAAATTTGCGAAGGTTGTCAATGTTCCAGGAATGCTCCAGGTCCTCGCCGGCTTGTGTTGTGAGCCTGTATGCGCTGGGGGAGGCCTTCGTCTTGACGATGAAAGGGCCCTCCCACCTGGGCTCCAGTTTGCCCCTTGACTCCGTCCGAGCTGTCCGAATGAGCACGAGGTCCCCCTCGCTGAACTCCCTCGGGGTGACTGAGTGGTCGCGCCATGCTTTGGTCTGGGCTTGATACTTGTTCAGAGCTTGTAGGGCGAAGACACGGTCTCCGTCGATGAGATCCTTTGAAGTCGGCTCGTCCACATCTGGGACGGCTGACGGGACCGTTCGCGGGGACCCGTGCTTTATTTCCTGCGGGGTCATGGCCTCCGATCCGTATAACAGACGGAAAGGAGTGAACCCGGTCGCCCTGCACTCAGTCGTGTTTAGTGCCCAGACTGCCTCAGGTAAGAAATCGCTCCATTTACCCTTTTTTTCATCGAGGAGCATTTTTTTGATGGCTGTGAAGATTTTTCCGTTGGCGCGCTCCACGACCCCGTTGGACTGCGGATGATAGACTGAGGCGAAGGCAAGCTTGGTGCCAATGGAGAAACAGAAATCCTTGAAGTCTTGGTTATCAAACTGTTTGCCGTTGTCGACCGTTAACTCGGACGGTACTCCGAAGCGGCAAACGATATTCTGCCAGAAGAATTTCTGGGCAGTCTTCGATGTTATTGTGGAGACAGCCCGTGCCTCGATCCATTTGGTGAAGTACTCGACCGCGACGAAGGCGAACTTGAGGTTCCCCTGAGCGGTGGGCAGGGGTCCAACAATGTCGAGACCCCAGCGCTGGAGAGGCCATGTGTGGGCGATCAGCTTTGTGTACTGCGAAGGGCCGCCTGGTCGAGGAGAGAACTTCTGGCAGGCTTCGCAGGACCGAGTGACCCGATTCGCGGCGCAAATCATTGCTGGCCAGTAGAAACCCTGGCGGATCACCTTAGCAGCTAGGGCCCTTGGGCCCGCGTGCGAGCCGCAAGTGCCACTGTGGACTTCACGTAGGATCTGCATGCCTTCGGCCTCGGTGACGCACTTAAGCATTGGTTGGCTGACTCCTTTTTTGTATAGCTGGCCTTCAATCAGAGCGAAGTCCCGGCTTCGATGTCTGAGGCGCTTAGCCTCACTGATGTCAGCCGGGTGATAATACCCCTGCAGGAACAGGGTAATGGGTGCTCGCCAGTCTTCGGTCATGATGAGGTTGACTGTACGGTGGCCCTCGATGTCGTTGGTTATATGGAGCCCTTCGGGGCTCCGGACTGCTGGCGTGCCGATGACGTGGAAGAACACGTCGGAGGGCAGAGTTTCGCCCCTGGCCGCAGCCTTGGCCAATGCGTCGGCCTCCTCATTCTTGGCCCGGTCCACATGCTGCACGGTGAACCCCTTGAACTGTCTCTCAAGACTTCGGATGGCCGCGAGGTACTGCATGAGCGCGGGGTCCTTGGCTGCATAGTCTTTGTCGACCTGGCCGGCGACTACCTTGGAGTCTGTTTTGATGATGCAAGTGGTGACTCCGAGGGCCCTCAGCTTGCGGAGGCCGAGGATGACTGCTTCGTATTCTGCTATATTATTTGTGCACCTGTCGGATTCCAGATTGAAGCTGAGTCGTGCTGCATATCTGTGCTTGACTCCGACTGGTGATGTTATGATTGCAGCGACGCCTGCCCCCGCATGGCACCATGCGCCATCGCAATGGATCGTCCAGACCTTCTCTGTGGTCGGGTCCGGCTGTGTTGCTGGCCCGGTCCAGTCGACGACGAAGTCTGCCAGGACTTGTGATTTGATGGCTGTCCTGGGCTCGAAACTGATGTGGTAGCCGGAGAGTTCGGCTGCCCACTTGGCGATCCTTACCGATGCCTCCGGGTTTCTAAACAATTCGCCGAGCCCCCTATCTGAGGTGACACGGACCTTGAATGCTTCAAAATAATGGCGCAGCTTGCGCGAGGACATAACGACTGCGTAGGCGATCTTCTCCAGCTCTGTCATGTTGCATTTGGACGGAGTCAGGACCTCGGAGACGTAATAAACAGGGCACTGTCTGACAGCGCCTTCGACTGTCTGCTCCTGCACTAGTGCCGCGCTGACCGCGTGCGGCGAAGCCGCGACATAGAGCAATAAGGGGAGCGAGGAGTCGGGGCTCGTGAGGGTGGCCAGTTCCGTTAAGTACTGCTTTAATGAGGCGAAGGCCGCTGCTTGCTCCGGCCCCCAAGCGAAGTCTTTTGCGCCGCGGAGAGTTTTGAGGAAAGGAAGACTTCGCTCGGCCGACCTGGAAATGAATCTGTTGAGAGCAGCCAATCTGCCTGTCAGACGCTGGACATCCCTGGTGGACTGCGGAGGCGACATGTCGATGATGGCCTGGATCTTGGTTGGGTTGGCCTCGATGCCGCGGTGTGACACCAGGTAGCCCAATATCTTGCCCTGGCGAACACCGAAAACGCACTTTTCCGGGTTTAAGCGGAGTCGTGCGTCTCGCATGTTTGCGAATGTCTCGGCCAGGTCGGCGAGGTGGTCCTCCTTATTTTTGCTGGCGACGACGATGTCGTCGACATATGTAAATATATTTCTGCCGACCTGGCCCTCGAGTACTGTTTTGGTGAGTCTGGAGAATGTGGACCCGGCGTTCTTGAGACCCTCCGGCATTCTGATGAAGCAATAGGTGCCGAAGGGTGTTATGAAACTGGTGCTGGCCTTGTCTTCCTCCTTCATGTATATCTGGTGATAGCCGGAGAAGCAGTCGAGGAGAGACATGACCTCGCAGCCGGCCGCGCTATCGACTATTTTGTCGATCCGCGGCAACGGGAAATTGTCTTTTGGGCAGGCCTTATTGAGACTGGTGAAGTCTATGCACATTCGCCATTTCCCGCTTTTTTTCTGCACCATTACAACATTGGAGAGCCATGTGGGATAAGCCACTGGCTCAATAAATTTAGCCTCTAGGAGGCGGTGCACCTCCGCCTTGGCGGCCTCTGTCTTTTCATCGGACATTTTGCGAAGCTTTTGCTTTCTTGGTCGCACCGAGGGGTCGATCCCCAGACCGTGCTCGATTATGGATCGGCTGACTCCGACCAGGTCGAGGGCGGACCAGGCGAAGACATCTTTATTTTTGGCCAGGCAGCAGAGAAGCTTCTCTTCTTCATGCGGGGTAAGGTCTTCGCTGATGGTGACTGTCTGCTTGGGCGTTGCCTGATCGAGGGGGACAGTCTTGGTCCCATCCTGACTCTGCAACTGAGCCTTGGCGTGCTGCTTGTCAGTGGGGCTGGCGGGCGCAGGGACCTCGCACTGCGTCGTGAGACAGTGCACGTTCCTCTGACCAGGCACGAAGTCCCGCTCTATGTTGCGCGCAGCTTGCTGGTTACCGCGGACCGTAATTACGCCCAGAGGGCCTGGTATCTTCATGCACAAATACAGTCCGTGGATGGCAGCTTCAAACTTATTGATGGAGCCCCGACCCATGATGGCGTTGTATGGATATACCATATCCACGATGTCAAAAGTCACTTGCTCGCTTCGGGCATTGGGTGCTACACCGAAGGAGAGGGGCAATTCTATTTTGCCGACGGGGAAGGTGCCCTTGCCGCCGAAGCCATACAACGGGTTGTCCGACGGCTTGAGCAGGCTGTGGCTGATGCCCATGCGATCGAAGGCATGGAGGAAGATGATGTCCGCCTGGCTGCCGTTGTCGACGAGGACCTTGTGCAGGTCCCAGCCTGCCACGCTGCAATTGATGACCATGGCATCGCAGTGGGGGGCACTGCGCAAGTCGACGTCCCGTGCGTCGAAGGTGAGCGGTATGTGGGACCACTTCGTCTGCACAACTGGGCCCGTGACAGCGACATGGTTTACGCTGCGGTAGTGGTCCCGCTTCTGCCGCTTGGTGTCGAAGTCGGTGCTGGACCCCCCAGTTATCATATGGATGACTCCGCGATACGGTTGATCGGCGAAGTCTTCCTGTTTTGGGGCGTGGGGGATGTTTTGTTGTTGCTGGTGTGGTGGTGGAGGCGGAGGATGTACGATTTGTACTTCCTGATGATGTTGGTAAGCGTGGTGCGGTGGATGCGGGGCGGGAGCGTGGATATATGGTGGAGGGGGTGGCTGGTAATTATGCGCGACAATTCTGGGGTTGTCGGCTGGCTGCGCCCTCGCCATTCTGTCTCTGGTGGCCTTTACTTCGGGGCAGTCTTTAGTTTGGTGGGCGCAGTCTTCGCCATGGAAAAGGCAGTAAAATCGGCGCGGCGGAGGGAGTGGCTGCGCACGCCCTCGGCCCCTGCCGCGAGTTCCACTTCCGCGGCCCTGGGGGGGATATTCTTGGCGACGAAGGGGGTCAGCGGCCGGCTGCTGGTTGGCGATGTTGTGCACTTGCTGCTGACCGCGGCCATCCCGACCGGAGTCTGGCTGCGGAGTCCTTGTCCACGTGCGGCTGGACTGCGGAGCATCTTTTGGCTTCCGCTGGGACTCAATCTTGCGCTGGTGGAGCTCCTCGGACCTGGCGTACTTTTCAAACAGCTGGTATAACTCTTGGAGGTTCTTGGGCGGGTCCCTGATGCAATGGCTGTAAAGGACGCCCGCGCGAAGACCACTGATAGCATAATGGATGGCAATCTGGTCATCGACTGAGGGTAGCTGTGATTTGAGGGTCAGGAATTTGCGGTAATATTCCCTCAGGGTCTCCTTCTCTAGCTGCTTGCAGAGCGAGAGCTCGGCCAGGGCGTCGGTGTCCGGGCGGTACCCCTGGAAGTTGAGGAGGAACTTGTCCCGGAGACTTCTCCAGGAATCGATGGACAACGGGGGCAACCTGGTGAACCAGGTGAGCGCGGGGCCCTCGAGGGCGATGATGAAGGACTTTGCCATTGTGGCGTCGTCCCCTCCGGACGATGCGACGGCGACCTGGTAACTCATTATGTATTGAGCCGGGTCGGTGCTGCCGTTGTACTTGGGGTAGGTCCCAGCCCGGAAGTTAGCTGGCCACGGCGTCACTTGCAGGTGAGGCGCCAGGGGGCTTCGCTCATCGAGATAGTTGACCCCTTGGAATGGCGCGGCGTGCTGGAAAGTGAAGTCGCGCTGGGGGAAACGCGGGTCCTCCGGTTGTGCGCGGTGTTGCAGGGGTGGCCCATGCTGCAGGCCGGGGTGGCCCTCGCGCGTGTCTTCGTTTTGTGCGCGCTGCTGGAGGGATGATTCGTGCCGCGGGCTGAGGTGGCCTTCGCGCTGCATCAGCGCGATCTCCCGCTCGAGTTCCTGGGCCTTGAGTTCTTCGTCGCGGATCATCTGCCGCACTTTGGCGAGTGCAGACACACGCTGGCGCTTGGCCTCCAGTATCTCCTTCTGCCTCTGGAGGTTGCGGTTCTTGAGGCGCAGGGCGCGCAGCTGTAGTTGTTCCTCTGCTGAGATGCCGAGGACCTCACCGTCCTCGGCGAGGTCCGCGCCCTCCGGTGGTGCGAAGCCTGAGGGAGGTGCGAAGCCTGGGGGAGGTGCGAAGCCTGAGGGTTGTCCCTCGGGGTCGCTGGTGCGGAGGGTGTCGTCTTCGGGGGCCTCTTGGTGGGTGGATTGGGTGAGGGCGAGGGCCTTGCCCTTTCTTGCGGCGAGCAGTGCTGCCTTCGCAGCCTCGTCAGCCTTCGGGTTAGCTCTCTTGGGTGCCATCGCGGGTGGTTGTCTCGTAGCACGAACGGTGGGCGCCAAATGTTGGGGCTGTCTCTCGACAGCAAGGAGAACCAACACAGGTGAATGGAGATGGCAACAGGGCACTCGCGCGTGATGGCAAAAGCTCTGTTAATCTGGCCTCTCACGGGCACTGTGCGGGGGTATTTATAGGTATCCGTGTGCACGGCGCCTTGCGTTAAGGACGCATGTGCCCTCAGGTACCTAGTTTATCCCCGGAATATTCCTATAAAGCGGGGTTACAAGTTGTAATTACATGTACGCCTTTACAAATTAGGCCCGTAACACAACCGCGGCCACGCAGGGCCTGTTACAATGGGCCCGACCTCATGTGGGCCTCGGGACCGACCGAGGCCGTGCCGTAGGGAGGCGTTGCCGCAGGCCTTCGTCTGGTGCCGAATCGAGCGGAGGGTCGCCATGTTGTCCCTGGTGTCGATCAAGCGAAGGGTGTCCCTGCCTGCTTTGCCTGTCAGAGCGGGGGCTGAGCTGTGGAGACTTCGGGCGAAGGGTGGCGTTTCTGCCTTCGCTCCAACAGTGTGACTGCCCCCTTCCAGCGTCAAGACCCGAGCCTGCAGGATCAGAGTGTCTTGTAGCGTGTGCCTTCTGCGGCCGCTGAGGCCAGAATATGCACACCCTCGCTGTGTTGTAAAGTTGCGTCTCCTTTCCTCTTGTTTCGGGTATCTGGACTTTTTTGTCGGTAACAGGGATGTTTGTGCGAGCGAGAGTTGCTTCTCGCGGAAGGTGATGAGTGAGGTATTCGTATCCCGGAGGCGTGGGAGTCCCTCGGCTCGGTCGGCCTTGCCGCTTACGCGCACTTTCACCCGTCCACGAGGCCCTGTCACCGACTCAGTCGAGAAGGCTCGAAGGATCGCTTCGGCAGAAGAGCTTCCGAACGTGAAGACTTGTTCGGTCCGCGGAATCACTTTATCCGAACGCGAGTTACTTATCACAGAAGGTGATGAGTGAGGTATCCGTATCCCGGAGGCGTAGGAGTCCCTCGGCTCGGTCAGCCTTGGCTGCTTACGTTTACTCCGTCGTTTTTAGGATCCACTTTTCGAAGTAGTCAGAAAGCACGAAAGATATTCTGACAGAAGAGATCTCTCTTTTTTCTTTTTTTTTCGAGAAAAATTTCAACGCAGAGGGGGTTCCCCCCCCTTTTAGCCCCCGAGGGAGGGTCGGGCTTTGCGGAGGCAAGGCCGACCCTTCCTTGATGACTAAACTTTGTGCGGGTGCGAGGTATATGAACAACTTGAAAACATCTTAAGGGTAGAAGCGACATAGCTGTTGGTTGTTCCAAGCGTTACCGTAGACCTCGCCTTGACTGTTGGCCAGCTTGTACGTTCCGGGCTTCAGAACTTTGGAGATGACGAATGGCCCCTCCCAGGGGGGCGTGAGCTTGTGCCTCCCTCGGGCGTCTTGCCGCAGCCGAAGCACCAGGTCGCCCACCTGGAGGTCTCGGGGCCGGACCCCTCGGGCGTGGTAGCGTCGCAGGGACTGCTGGTACCGCGCCGAGTGTAGCAAGACCTTGTCCCGAGCCTCTTCCAGCTGGTCCAGCGAGTCTTCTCGGCTAGCTTGGTTGCTTTGATCGCTGTAGGCCCTCGTCCTCGGGGAGCCATACTCCAGGTCAGTGGGCAAGACGGCCTCGGCCCCGTAGACCAGAAAGAACGGCGTGAAACCCGTGGCCCGGCTCGGCGTTGTCCTCAGGCTCCAGACCACCGAGGGGAGTTCCTTCATCCATCGCTTGCCAAACTTGTTGAGGTCGTTGTAGATCCGAGGCTTGAGCCCTTGTAGAATCATGCCGTTGGCACGCTCTACTTGCCCATTCGACATGGGATGAGCCACGGCGGCCCAGTCCACCCGAATGTGGTGATCCTCGCAGAAGTCCAAGAATTTTCTGCCGGTGAACTGGGTACCGTTGTCGGTGATGATGGAGTTCGGGACCCCGAAGCGATGGATGATGTTGGTGAAGAACGTCACCGCCTGCTCGGACCTGATGCAGTTCAGAGGTTGGACCTCGACCCACTTGGAGAATTTGTCGAAGGCGACCAGCAGGTGCGTGTAGCCCCCGGGCGCCTTCTGCAAGGGGCCGACGAGGTCCAGCCCCCACACAGCAAAGGGCCAGGTGATGGGTATCGTTTGCAGAGCCTGAGCGGGCAGGTGGGTTTGCTTCGCATAGAATTGACACCCTTCGCAGGTGCGGACAATTCTAGTGGCGTCAGCCACCGCCGTTGGCCAGTAGAAGCCTTGCCGGAAAGCATTCCCGACAAGGGCTCAAGGCGCTGCGTGATGGCCGCAAGCCCCCGAGTGTATCTCTTGCAGGAGTTCCTGACCTTCGGCGACGGAGATGCATCGCTGGAGGATGCCCGAGGGGCTGCGGTGGTAGAGCTCCTTCTCATCGCCCAGCAAGACGAACGACTTGGCGCGTCGCGCTACCCGCCGAGCCTCGGCTCGGTCGAGGGGTAGCTCTCCTTGGCGGAGATATTGCAGGTACGGGGTCTGCCAATTTTGATCAGGCGTGGCCCCGCTCCGCTCCTCCTCGATGCGCAGTGCCTCACCCTCAGAGGCTGAGGGTACCTCGGGTCGAACCGAGGCCGCCTCGGGCTGAGCTGAGGGTGCCTCCGGCTGTGCCGAGGGCACCTCGGGCTGGACCGAGGGCGCCTCAGGCTCGGGCGCGTCGTCGATCTTGACGGGGGGTTGATGCAGATCCCGGGAGAAGATGTCCGGGGGAACCGTTGTTCGCCCCGAGGCTATTTTTGCTAGCTCGTCCGTAGTCTCGTTGTAGCGCCGAGCGATGTGGTTAAGCTCGAGCCCGTAGAACTTGTCTTCCAGGCGCCGAACCTCATCGTAGTAGGCCTCCATCTTTGGGTCGCGGCAATGGGAGTTCTTCATGACTTGGTCGATGATGAGCCGCGAGTCACCGCGAGCGTCGAGGCGCCTGACCCCTAGCTCGATGGCGATCCGCAACCCGTTGACCAGAGCCTCGTACTCAGCCACATTGTTGGACGCCGGGAAGTGGAGGCGTAGCACATAGCATAGGTGTTTCCCGAGGGGCGAGATGAAGAGTAGGCCCGCGCCGGCTCCCGTCTTCATCAACGACCCATCGAAAAACATGGTCCAGAGCTCTGGTTGGATCGGAGCCGTCGGTAGCTGGGTGTCGACCCATTCGGCTACGAAGTCCGCCAAGACCTGGGACTTGATGGCCTTCCGAGGGGCGAATGAGATTGTCTCGCCCATGATTTCCACTGCCCACTTTGCAATCCTGCCCGAGGCCTCTCGGCACTGGATGATCTCCCCCAGGGGGAAGGATGACACCACAGTTACCGGATGAGACTCGAAGTAGTGTCGCAACTTCCGCCGCGTCAGGATCACTGCATACAGCAGCTTCTAAACTTGTGGGTAGCGGATCTTGGTTTCGGACAGTACCTCGCTGACGAAGTAAACTGGCCTCTGAACGGGCAATGCATGCCCCTCTTCTTGCCTCTCGACCACAATCGCGGCGCTAACCACCTGGGTGGTCGCGGCGACGTAGACCAAGAGGGCTTCTCCGTCAGCTGGGGGCACCAAGATAGGCGCCTTTGTGAGGAGCGCCTTCAGGTTCCCGAGAGCTTCCTCGGCCTCAGGGGTCCAAGTGAAGCGCTCAGCCTTCCTTAAGAGGCGGTACAGAGGCAAGCCTCTTTCGCCGAGGCGTGAGATGAAGCGGCTCAGAGCCGCGAGACATCCCATGACCCTCTGTACGCCCTTTAAGTCCTTGATGGGACCCATGCTGGTGATGGCTGCGATCTTCTCGGGGTTGGCTTCGATGCCCCGCTTGGAGACGATGAACCCCAAGAGCATGCCTCGGGGCACCCCGAAGACACACTTCTCGGATTTGAGCTTGACGCCTTTCGCCTTGAGACATTGGAATGTCACTTCAAGGTCGGAGATGAGGTCGAAAGCTTTCCTCGTCTTGACTACGATGTCATCGACGTAGGCTTCGACCGTGCGACCAATGTGTTCGCCGAACACATGGTTCATGCACCGCTGGTACGTCGCGCCCGCATTCCTCAAACCGAACGGCATGGTGACATAGCAGTACATGCCGAAGGGCGTGATGAAAGAAGTCGCGAGCTGGTCGGACTCTTTCATCCTGATTTGGTGATACCCTGAGTAGGCGTCGAGGAAAGACAGGGCTTCGCACCCAGCAGTGGAAACCACGATTTGATCGATGCGAGGCAGAGGGTAGGGAACCTTCGGACATGCTTTGTTGAGACCAGTGTAGTCTACACACATCCGCCATTTCCCCCCTTTCTTTCTCACAAGCACAGGGTTGGCAAGCCATTCGGGATGGAATACCTCTTTGATGAACCCAGCTGCCATTAGCTTGTGAATCTCCTCGCCTATCGCTCTGCGCTTCTCCTCGTCGAATCGGCGCAGAGGCTGCTTGACGGGTCGGGCTCCGGCCCGAATATCCAGTGAGTGCTCGGCGACATCCCTCGGTATGCCGGGCATGTCCGAGGGACTCCACGCGAAGACGTCGGCGTTCGCGCGGAGAAAGTCGACGAGCACTGTTTCCTATTCGGGGACGAGCCCGGAACCGATCCGGATCTGCTTGGAGGCGTCGCCACTGGGGTCGAGGGGGACGGCCTTAACCGTCTCCACTGGCTCGAAGTTGCCGGCATGACGCTTCATGTCTGGCACCTCTTTGGAGAGGCTTTCCAGGTCGGCGATGAGGGCCTCAGACTCGGCGAGGGCCTCGGCGTACTCCACGCACTCCACGTCACATTCGAACGCGTGTTTGTACGTGGGGCCGACGGTGATGACCCCGTTGGGGCCCGACATCTTGAGCTTCAGGTAGGTGTAGTTGGGGACAGCCATGAACTTCGTGTAGCATGGCCTCCCCAGTACCGCGTGGTAGGTTCCTCGGAACCCGACCACCTCGAACGTCAGAGTCTCCCTTCGGAAGTTGGAGGGCGTTCCGAAGCAGACGGGAAGGTCGAGTCGCCCGAGGGGCTGGACGCGCTTCCTGGGAATGATCCCGTGGAAGGGCGCAGCGCCTGCTCGGACGGAGGACAGATCGACGCGCAGGAGCCTGAGGGTCTCGGCGTAGATGATGTTGAGGCTGCTGCCCCCGTCCATAAGGACCTTGGTGAGCCTGACGTCACCGATGACGGGGTCGACGACGAGCGGGTATTTCCCCGGGCTCGGCACGTGGTCGGGGTGATCGTCTTGGTCGAAGGTGATGGGCTTGTCGGACCAGTCTAGATAGACCGGCGCCGCCACCTTGACCGAGCAGACCTCCCGACGCTCTTGCTTGCGGTGCCGAGCCGAGGCATTCGCCGCTTGCCCACCGTAGATCATGAAGCAGTCGCGGACCTCGGGGAACTCTCCTGCTCGGTGATCTTCCTTCTTGTCGTCGTCGCGGGCCCTGCCACCCTCCGCGGGTGGCCCGGCCCTGTGGAAGTGGCGCCGAAGCATGACGCACTCCTCAAGGGTGTGCTTGATGGGCCCCTGATGATAGGGGCACGAGTCCTTGAGCATCTTGTCGAAGAGGTTGGCACCTCCGGGGGGCTTCCGAGGGTTCTTGTGCTCGGTGGTGGCGACAAGGTCCGCGTCGGCGGCGTCGCCTTTCGCTTGCGACTTCTTCTTGCCTTTCTTCTTGGCGCCGCGCTGAGTAGACGCCTCGGGAGCATCTTCCGGTTGGCGGCCCTGGGGCTGCTTGTCCTTTCGGAAGATAGCCTCGACCGCCTCCTAGCCAGAGGCGAACTTGGTGGCGATGTCCATCAGCTCGCTCGCCCTGGTGGGGGTCTTGCGACCCAACTTGCTCACCAGGTCGCGGCAGGTGGTGCCGGCAAGGAACGCGCCGATGACATCTGAGTCGGTGATGTTGGGCAGCTCGGTGCGCTGCTTCGAGAATCGCCGGATGTAGTCCCGGAGAGACTCTCCCGGCTGCTGCCGGCAGCTTCGGAGGTCCCAGGAATTCCCGGGGCGCACATACGTGCCCTGGAAATTTCCGGCGAGGGCTTGGACCAGGTCATCCCAGTTGGAGATCTGCCTCGGAGGCAGGTGCTCCAACCAGGCGCGAGCGGTGTCGGAGAGGAACAGGGGGAGGTTGCGGATGATGAGGTTGTCGTCGTCCGTTCCACCCAGCTGGCAGGCCAGGCGGTAGTCCGCGAGCCACAATTCCGGTCTCGTTTCCCCCGAGTACTTTGTGATTGTAGTCGGGGGTCAGAACCGGGTCGGGAACGGTGCCCGCCGGATGGCCCGGCTGAAGGCCTGCGGACCGGGTGGTTCGGGCGAGGGACTCCGATCCTCCCTGCTGTCGTAGCGTCCCCCACGCCAGGGGTGATAGCCTCGGCGCACCCTCTCGTCGAGGTGGGCCCGACGGTCGCGATGATGGTGCTCGTTGCCGGGGTGGCCCGGGGCCGCAGGCGCGGTGTTGCGCGTGCGCCCGGTGTAGACCAAGGCTTCCCGCATGAATCGAGAAGTCGCGGCATGAGGTTCCGAGGGGTATCCTTGCCTTCGGGAGGCGGAGCTCTCGGCCCGTCGGACCGCAGCGCCTTCCAGGAGATTCTTGAGCTCTCCTTGGATTCGCCGACCCTCGGTGGTTGATGGCTCCGGCATTGCGCGGAGAAGCATCGCTGCTGCAGCCAGGTTCTGACCGACCCCACTAGATGCGGGTGGCGGCCTGACCCTGACGTCGTTGGCGACACGGAGCTAGAGACCCTGGGGCAGGTGACGTATTTCTCCGGCCGGGGGTTGGCCCACCCATGCCTGCCCGACGTCCCGGCGGATCGGCTCAAGCGCTCCTGCTCCCTCGTCGAGCCTGGCCTGCGCCCCGCGGACTTGCTCGAGCTGTGGGTCGTGACCCCCCGCCGGAACGAGGACCACAGCTAGCTCCCACAGGATGTCAGCGCGGGGCACCGGCCTAGGGAGATCACCGTCCTCCGGCATGCCGAGATGATTGCCTTCGGAGGGACCCCCTAGATCGACGTGGAAACATTCGCGGCTTGGGCCGCAGTCCTCGTCGTCGAGGCTGCGGCTACCGTCGGAACAGTCGGAGAGGCAGTAGTCACATGCGGTCATGAAGTCCCGCATGGCACTAGGGTTGCCAAGTCCAGAGAAATCCCAACAGATGCTGGGGTCATCGTCTTCCTCGGACCCGGAGGGCCCATAGGTCGAGACGTCCGTCAGCCGGTCCCAAGGCGACCGCGTGCGAAACCCCAGAGGGTTTGAATTCGCCTCTACGAGAGTGCCCGCCAAAGCAAGGTCGCTAGGCGGGTTGAGGCTGAATCTAAATGACGTAGGATGGGAATCGGTCGGTACCTTTTGGTCGACGAACGGCGATGAAGTCGCGTCGGGGATTGACTGCACCGTCATCTCAGGTACGAGGGTGACGCCCAGCAAGCCTTCCGCGAGCATGCTGGTGTCGTCCGCTTGCTCGGGATTGGCGTGTCGCGGGGAGACGGCGCTCGCCTTCGTCTCAAACGCGAGGTCGTTGCCCGACGCGCCCCCCGTTGGGGCGCTAGGGACGTCGATTCGCTCGACTGCCGACGAGGCGCGGCCTCCCGCTTGGCCTTGGTTGCCCCGCCTCCTCCTCCGTTGGCGGGGGAGAGGACGGGGCGAGCTCGAATGTTGTTCTTCCACCACGCGGGGAAGACGTCGTCGATTCCGCCGCCGGCGGGCGGGCTGTCGGCCGCCATTGTCGTCGTCGCGCGGCGGTGGAAGGATTATCATGTCGTAGCTGCCGTCGAAGGACATGAACTCAAGACTCCCGAAACGGAGCACCGTCCCGGGTTGGAGAGGTTGCTGGAGACTGCCCATCTGGAGCTTGACGGGAAGCTGTTCGTCAACACGCAGCAGGCCCCTACCTGGCGCGCCAACTGTCGGCGTTTCGAGACCGGGGGGTCCCTAAGCCGACAAGTGAATGTCGCCGCGTGCCCCAGCCCAGATGGGTCGAGCGCGTGGAGCGAGCGCGAAGGGGGGAAAGGAGCGAGGCGGCCGGAGACCAGCGTGAGAGAGGTGGGAATCCCGCGGCCTTCGTGTTCGTCCCGCGCCCAGGTCGGGTGCGCTTGCAGTAGGGGATTACAAGCGTCCACGCGGGAGAGGGAAGCGAGCGGCCCCAAGAGAGCGCCTGTCCCGTCCTCGTCCCCGCGCGGCCAACCTCCTCTAAGAGGGCCCTGGTCCTTCCTTTTATAGGCGTAAGGAGAGGGTCCAGGTGTACAATGGGGGTGTAGCAGTGTGCTACGTGTCTAGCGGGGGAGAGCTAGCGCCCTAAGTACATGCCGATGTGGCAGCCGGAGAGGTTTTGGCACCCAGCTGGTGTGATGTCGTGGCCGTCGGAGGAGCGACGGAGCCTGGCGGAGGGACAGCTGTCGGAGCGGTTGAGTCCTTGCTAACGTCATCCTGCTTCCGTAAGAGAGCTGAGAGCCGTCGTCGTCACAGAGCATGCGGGGCGCCATCATTGCCTATCCGACGGAGCTAGCCAGATGGGACACCGGTCTTGTTCTCTGTGGCCCGAGTCAGCTCGGGGTAGGGTGATGATGGCGCTTCCTGTTGACGTGGCTGGCCTGCGCCCTAGGTTGGGCGACGTGGAGGCTCCTCCGAAGCCGAGGTCGAGTCTGTCTTCCATGGCCGAGGCCGAGTCCGAGCCCCTGGGTCGGGCGAGGCGGAGGTCGTTCGGCAGAGGCCAGGGCGGAGTCCGAGCCCTAGGGTCGGGCGGAGCGGAGTTCGTCGTCTTCTGGGGCTGAGCCCGAGTCCGAGCCCTGGGGTCGGGCGAAGCGGAGTTCGCCGTCTTCCGGGACTTAGCCCGAGTCCGAGCCCTGGGTCGGGCGGAGCGGAGTTCGCCGTCTTCCGGGACTTAGCCCGAGTCCGAGCCCTGGGGTCGGGCGGAGCGGAGTTCGCCGTCTTCCGGGGCTTAGCCTGAGTCTGAGCCCTGGGTCGGGCGGAGCTTCCTATGGTGCCTTTGGCAGGGCCTGACTGCTTGTCAGTCTCACTCTGTCAAGTGGCACTGCGGTCGGAGTGGCGCAGGCGGCGCTGTCCTTCTGTCAGGCCGGTCAGTGGAGCGGTGAAGTGACGACGGTCACTTCGGCTCTGCCGGGGGGCGCACGTCAGGACAAAGGTGTCAGGTCACCTTTGCATTAAATGCTCCTGCGACTTGGTCGGTCGGTGCGGCGATTTAGTCAGGGATGCTTCTTAGCGAAGGCAGGGCCTCGGGCGAGCCGGAAATATGTCCGCCGTTGGAGGGGGGCCTCGGGCGAGACGAAAATCCTCCGGGGTCGGCTGCCCTTGTCCGAGGCTAGGCTCGGGCGAGGCGTGATTGAGTCGCTCGAATGGACTGATCCCTGACTTAATTGCACCCATCAGGCCTTAGCAGCTTTATGCTGATGGGGGTTACCAGCTGAGAATTAGGAGTCTTGAGGGTACCCCTAATTATGGTCCCCGACAATAGTGTTAGTCAGATACCATATTAAATGGATATTGAGTTAGTAATATGTTTTTGCAATAGATGGACACCCTAGTGACACTATACCATGGAGGAAGCGTGGGGATAGATGCGTATGGGAATGTTACTTTTGATGGTATGAAGATCGTGACCATGTTGTTCGATGAAAGACCATCTTTTGACAAGATTTTCGCTCGAGCTTGTGAGGAGATTAGTTGCGACATAAACGACCCTAGAATATCAATTCAGGGTTTGTTGTCCCATATTACATATGGAACAGTTGTCCGACGGTTGATCTCCATTGCCTCAGAAGATTATTGGGTGAGATATGTAGGAATCGTGAAGACCATGCTTCCACCATGTTTGGATGTGGTTGTTCAGCCGTTATCTGTTACTCATCGTGATGCTCCAGTCGGGTTGACTCCACAAATTCTCAATGCATCTCGTATTAAAGCTCCTTTGGTAGAGCTTCCGGAAGAAGCGGTTGTTGTGCCCGATGCTCAATCGGGGCCGCACGAGTATGGGATTTCTCGTCCTCTTCCTGGTGTTTGTGGGGCTTCTAATCCGGTGGTACCCCCCAAGAGATCCCATTGGCCCGGGATCCAATTCAGGATCATCCTAGTAAGTGTCTTTGACACGTTGTTCATATCCATCGTTATTTCGTTTGATTAGACTTTTTAATGTGGTATTTTTTGCTTCCACCCGATGCAGGATCTCCACAAATCGATAATGGTGCTTATCTTGATGTGCCTGTGTCATATAATATGGACAACATATGCAGGGCATCCAATAGTGTTGATGTTCAGATTGAGGATGAGGAGGAGCCATATGAGGCTGCATGGGCCTTAGATTCTGATGATGACCGTCCGGTTCAAGAAATGACCGAGCAAGAAATTGAACTCATAAGATGTTTGTGTCCGGAGCGTGACCCTGCAGTACATGAATTTAGCAGTCTAAGTCATTCCACTCGTGCATATGCTGAAGGACGTGATGATGAACTGCTAGAGGCTCCGGATAACGCCGACAGCATTGAGATTAAGGTAGGCTTACTTTTCAAGGACCTGCCTACACTGAGACGATGGCTACAGGAATATTCTGTGAACCGCAAGAGGCCGTTCAAGGTGAGACATTCGTATGCACAGCGTCGTTACACTGTTGTGTGCGAGGTGTCGGAATGTAATCCTGCCTCAGCTAGTGCGATGAGCTCACTCAACCTTGATGTGTCGTCCTCCTCTTCTTCATGTAATCCTGCCTCTACGAGAGCGATAAGCTCACTCAATCTAGATGTGTCGTCCTCCTCCTCCTCCATCAGCTCAACCGTCGCCATTTTATCCTGAACATATCTTGCATGCGCCTCATCGGCCAAATAGTTTACGCCACATCCAATCTCTACAAATATAATGAGCAAAATAAGTTAGCAAAGTCAAGATAAATAAATTGTACTAACATAATTATAGTATCATTTTACTCACTCACTTCCCTTGAGGCGATCAGCAAGATTATCCAACATCTGTTTCTCGGCTTGAGCCGCTTCCCATTCCCTTGCATCCTGTTCTCTCTTCTCATCTGCCTCCTTCAACCTCCTATACTCTGCACGCTTTGAGCTATCATAAAAGGCAGATTTTGCTTCCCTACGCATGTCGCGTATGCGATCGTTAATGTACGAATCGACGAGCTGAGATCCACAACGCATCTTCTGTCCCATTAGTCTCTTGGACTCTATTGTGCGCATCACCTCTCCTTTGTCGTCGTAACTCTCCCAACTGCATTTCCTCGTCTCCTACAAAAAATAGTAAGTACCGTTATAACATTACAGCTGGTGAAAAAAAAACCAACCTCATCATAATCGACCATATGTCCACAAAAATATCCAACACCAAGCTCAGAAGGAACTAATCCATACTTAGCTTCAATACCACATTTGCAGAGTACTGGATCAAATTTCAACTCTTCTTCTGCCCATTGATTGTATCTCTTTTCCTTTACCTCTGGCTCTGGCCAATGGGACAAAGGACCATACAACCACTCTCTGAAACGACACTAACGCCACCCGTATGGCTGCAGGAGAAAAAATTAGTAATTTATTGTAAAAAATAACTAGTTCATACATTTAGCGTATCGATGGGCTCACATAATCAATGTTCGGACAACAGAACTGCTTCTCATAGTCTTCGTCGATGACAGCACGGTCTCCACAATCGCATCGAGGCGGTGAGTCCATCCGTCTTTCTGTTGCTACCTCCTTCTCCGCATCCGTCATTGGTGGAGGATTTGGGGGAGGAGGTACCCAACACTTAAAACGGTCATGACTAGTCCTTTCACTCAACCAATTAACGAAAAGAAGATATCGAGGGTCAAATTTATCAGGACCGTTGATCCACTGGAAAAAGAAACACCTCTGATGCCCCTAAAATAATGGAAAGAAGCACTATTACACATCTACAAAATAATGAATGCGAACAAAATTAAGTGACAAGTTATAAGCTACGTACGTCCAAACCGCCACAAAGGTAGTAGCAGCGAGCAGCCGTGTTTGGATGTTGTGATTGATGTACCCAAGCCAGTCTGCCACAGCCACAGTTAGGCACGGGGAGTTCAGGAGGAACAGGAGCATCCTTATTAGATACGTCCGGATATAACTCCCGAGGACGACCCCTCTTCTGCCACAACGCCTCTCGGTACATGTCTTTCATCTAATAAACGATTATAATTATCACTTGTACCTAATATGCTTTATAACAGGTTTACACAAACTATCAAATAAAATATACTCATCATATTAATGATACTATATATATTATGAGCAACTATGAAACTAATAATCGAAATGATAATATAATAAGTTTACACAAACTATCAAACATGAAACTAAGAGCAACTATGAAACTAACAACCCAATATACAAAACAAATCAGTTGGGCACCATACCTTGGTCTACGAAGTAAACCACCTCGAATCTTTGAATCCAAATAAATTTGACGAAGTTTTGAAATGAGAGGAATTGTGCTGCTCTCGGCCAGCAGCGCGGCTGTTTTATAGGCGTCCGTAGCTCGGCGCCAAAATCTGTGGCGCCGAGCTACGAGGCCGCGTCGCCGCCACATCGCTGCCACGTCAGCCCTGGGCGCAGATAGCCGTTGCTGACACGTCAGACCTCGGCGCCATAGGCTGTGGCGTCAAGCTGTATTACCTCGGCGCCACAGGCTATGGCGCCGAGCATCGGGTCCAAAATTGCAAATAAATTTTCTGAAGGTCTAAACGTAAATATTTTTCAAAACTAGGGTTAAAATAAAAAAATTCGGGCACCCCAACTACTAAGAATTCAGGATTCGCAAGCATAATTTACTTTGCTTCTGTGTTAGTTTTATCACTTACATGGATAGTAGTGTATATATTTTTAATTAGCTTACATATTAAATTCAGGTACTGGCAAGCATAATTTACTTTGCTTCCTTAAAAAAACTCTTGACTTGCAAAAAAACTAAACCTTAGTGGTACACACTGTGACACTGACACCCTGCTACGCGCCCTGTGTTCCGTCTTTGTACACGTCCTACCACGTAGGAGCAGGTACTCGAACCATCAATGGCCGTTGCCATCGGGAGGCTCGCAGCGCCACTGTCGTCGGGACAATTAACTATTAGTCATGTCTTCAAAAACCACTTTTACAATTGACTTAATCGGACGTTTGGATCTTCATTTTATAGTAATTAGAATTTACTTAATAAATTAACCTATTTAGCTTGGATTTTGATATTGCACCTCTGACATAAGGTTATCTTAAATTAATGAGAGTGCATGATGGAAAATAATTTTATATATTTATAGAATTGGTTTCTACTCTGTAACCAAGACAATCTTCGACTCACTCTTCAATAATAAAAATATAAACATAAATATCTTCGACAACTTAATAATAATATACTGATATATTTTGTATAAAACCGAATTAGTTTAATTAATATATGCTAAAATTATTATTATTAGAATGTAATTTAATTCTAATAATTTAAACGAGACGTAAGAGATTTATCATTATAATTTAAAAGATGCTATAATTTTAGCACTTTTACCTATGTGGTTGTCTATGTCAGCTCGTCATCTCTGTTCCTCGCACCCGCTGGAACCATCGCGCTACTGCACCTGCTGGTACCATACTACGTACCGTACGAGCTCGAAATCAAAGAAATTATATCCTAATCTGAACCGAACAGAACAACCGCTAAACTCTAAACTCTAAACCCTAAAACCCATAGTTATTGTTGCACATGTGACACCTGATGACTTCAAGCATGGAATTTTTTTCGCAGCTCCGCTCCAAATTAAGACCGACTTCAGCAAGATCCGGTAAAACACACTGTCCGATAAATATAGTAGACACCGTACCTCTCTACACGACTCTAGCAACAACGGTAAAATGTTTTGGCGTGCACGTTTCCTCCTCTAAACGTGGCACCCCTCCTCATGCCCGCTATCCGCCGGTTCCGCCAGCTTGCGCTCGTCAGTTTGTGTAGCAAGAGCACGTGAGCAGTGGCTTGTCATTTACTGTTCTTTCTCCCAATCTCTAAAATATAAATTTTGTCTTGTGGGTTTGAAAAATCAATATTGCAGATCTCGTCAGATCAGCGCTCTGTTTCTTTGTTCAATACCAAATAAAATTGTCAGTGTTTTGATCTGAGAGGCCTAACCAACTAGTAAATTTGTGCTACATGCCCCTGTCACGGATAGTTGACACAAGAAGACACATAAGGTTTATCCTGGTTCGGGCAAAAAGAAAGCCCTACATCCAGCGGGAAGGAAGACTTGTATTATCTTGCATCTAAGTGCTCGTAGTAGGGAATACAAGCAAGTCGAGAGAGGGAGTGAATCCCAAGTCTCTAAGTATTGGGGCGAGTGCCAATATCAGGAGTAGGATGAGTAGTGAACCGTGAAGTGTCCTCTCCCATAGAAGTCCCTAGGCTTCTCCTTTTATAGTCGCCAGGAGGAGGCCCAGGTGTACAAGGGTTGTTATGATATTGTTGTGGTCGAAGGAGGTGTGTTCGAGCCCTATAGCGGTATGGTCGGCGGGATGACCCTCGTCCTTGTTGTCGTCTTTGGTCAGGAGAATGACGCCCGATCCCTATAGCATGTTCTTTTGACTGGGTAGAGAGCCGAGGCTGGGTTCAGGAGCATGGGCATGTGTCCGAACCCTAGCATGTACAGGGGTTGTGGATGAGACGTTTCCAAGTGTGTCAAGTCGGAGTGGTTGAAGCAGTGCTTGGCATGGTCTTCAGCGAGGTTCGCGGGAGAGCAGCTGGCATTTAATGCGCGTGGTCCCCTGCTAGGGCAGTTGGCCGAGGCCGAGCTCGGGCGAGGCGAAGATTTCTTTTGAGGCCAAGGCCGAGATTAGACGTTGTATGTAGTCACGCTCTGGGTGGTTGAAATAGTGGTCGGAGTGGGGGAATAGTACCTTGTATTCGCGTCGTGACCATCGTCGTGGGTGGTAAAAGTAGATTAGACGTGGTCGTGTCATCCTTTGTTGACTTTGGCACCTTCAGCGAGGCAGGTGGTCGTACGGATGCACGTTCTGGGATCAGAGTGGTTGACTGGTTGGCCAAGGCGGGCATGCTCCGGAGTGTTGCCCGAGACGCTCTCGGGCGAGTCAGAAATATGTTTCCCGCCCGAGGTTAGCCTCGGGCGAGTCATGATTGCGTTTTCTGTCTAGAGTTTGTCTCAGGCGAGTCGTGACTTAGGTGTCGCGTGCCTGTAAGGTACATAACATAATTAATTTAATTAGTCTTTAATTCAGTTTTGACACTCACGAAACGAGTGTTGTATGCTTGTATTAAAAGGAATAAAATATATAATATAAATGTCTGGTAAATTAGTTGGCTAAGGCTAAATATGAAACGATGCATAGTTTCCCTAAAAATGAATATTATATTATGTATCGTATTTTAATTTAGCGACATACGAAGACTTTTTTCGGCGTCGGATAAGAAAACATTACAGATTACGAAATCCGGTAACACTCTTGATATAGAGAATAAAGTTTAGAGGACTTTGTTAGAGATAGAGAAGATATAGAGGATGGAATTTTTTGGAGGGTATTGTAAAGGACAAATAATATTCTTTTAGAAGATAAAATTTAGAGGATGTTGCTGAAGACGGTCTAACGAGATGTTTGAAAGCAATAGAGCTAATAGTTAGTTGACTAAAAAATTACTAATGAAATTAGCTAGCTAACAAATATATAGCTAACTATTAACTTACAAAAAATAGCTAATAGCTGAACTATTAGCTAGAATGTTTGAATGCCTCAGCTAATTTTATCCGTTAACTATTAGTTCTAGTACATTCAAACACCCTCTAAGACTGCACCGCCACAACAAAATTTGCCGATATAAATTTATGACTAGGAGCCTTATTTCTAGGATTCTTTTTATACATATTGCGTGCATCATAAGAAAAAACTTTACATTTTAGTTTGTACTAAATCAAACTATCTTAAATTTGATTAGGTTTATATAAAATAATACTAATATTTATATTATTACAAATAAGTATTATTAGATTCATCCTACTATCTTATCAGGTTGTACCGTTAGAGCACGTACAAATGAGGATGACTGCATGCATACATAGAGCAGACAGAGAGTGCAAAAGGGATATTTCCTTGGCCATTCAACTGTGGAGAGGAGGGGAGAGGAGGTGGCGAGCTGACATGGACAACCACATAGGCAAAAGTGCCAAAATTGTGGCATATTTCAAATTATAATGACAAATATGTTAAGGTAACCGTAAAAGTGGGTTTTGGAGAGTTGCCATATGAAATAGTTAATTGTCCCACTATCGTCGTGTCGTTTGACTTGGCGCAGGATGACGAGCTCCTCTAGGTTATCTGTGAGCATAGAGGAGTCCCTGCCCAGGTGACCATGAGGCAATCCTGGCCCAGTCGCGGCTGATCCCACTTGACGGGGGACCCAAAGTCTGCCTTCTTGCCCTGATGAGATAAGACCGCGGAACAGGCCCCGGACGGGGGCCTAGCATCCCACGACCTTGGCAATAGCGGGTTGCGGCGCGCATCGCCGCCGATAACCACCTCATGGGGGACCAAGGCGGAGGTGGCCAAAGCTTTTGATGACGTCGAGTGAATTGCTCGCTAGGGGATCCGGGGCTTCCGAGGCCCTGTCCATTGTTTCCTTGATACCGACGATCAAAGTCATTGCCAGCCATCTGGAGCTTGAAGAACATCATTGTAAAACACACAAGCCCCCTATTGGGCATGCCATCTATCGGTGTTTCGAACCTTGCTCCGATAAGTAAATTTATTGTGTGCGTTCGGGCTCTGAATGCTGTGCGTGGTTGAAAGTCGCCTAGAGGGGGGTGAATAGGCGAAACCTAAAATTTATCTTTTGGAATTTGATCTTTTAAAAACTTGGAGAGGATTTGATCTTTTGGAATTTGATCTTTTAAAAACTAAGTGGTTGAGATGAATTTGGGACTTGGAGAGGATTTGATCTTTTGGAATTGTGTCTTGGAGTGAATGCTAGAGCTCTTGTATTGAATGTGATCTTCTAAAAACTTGGATGGCTTTGAATGAGGTGCTTGGGTGTATTTATAGCCCCCAACCACTTCCTAGCCGTTGGCAAAGGCTGCTGGCGATGGGCGCACCGGATAGTCCGGTGCGCCACTAGACAGTCACTGTTCGGTGCGCGCCACATCAGCGTGTCCATTAGGGTTTGGAGCAGTTGACCGTTGGAGGCATTTGTCTTTTTGCTGCACCGGACAGTCCGGTGACCTCTGACTTCTGCGCTCTAAGTTCTGTCGCGGCACTATTCATCACTAACATCTCCGCAATCGATCGTTGGCACGCAGGGAGTCATTGCTCCGCTGGCACACCGGACAGTCTGGTGGCACACCGAACAGTCTGGTGAATTATAGTGGAGCGTGCCCAGATGAAACCAGAGAGTGGCTGGTTCGCTGCTGGCTGGCCTGGTGCACCGGGCAGTGTCCGGTGCGCCATTTTCCAGCACACTCTCAAGTCTTGCTCCAATTTTGATTGAGCCCCTAACTAAATTTCTTTCTTAGTTTGTGTTGAACCTTATGCAGCTGAGATAAATAATATGTAGACAAACTAGTTAGTCCACATGGGTTGTGTTGGACGTCAATCACCAAAATCGATTATAGGAAATGATTAGGTCCATTTCCCTTTCAATCTCCCCTTTTTTGGTGATTGATGCCAACACTAACCAAAGCAAATATGAAGAGTACAAATGTAACTAGTTTGCAATTGAGATAGACGTGCATAGGTTGCTTAGAGTTAAACCAATGAAAGACTTTATGCATATGAATGGATTGCTTTTCTCTTATTTAACATTTTGGACCACATTTGAACCACTTGTTTGTTTTTTTGCAAATCTTTTGGAAAAATCTTTTCAATATCTTTTGCAAATCGTCAAAGGTATAGGAACAAGATTTCAAGCAACATTTTTAAGATTTGAAATTTCTCCCCCTGTGTTGGGGGCCTTCCTCTTCCGAAGGTCCTCAAAAACACGACTAACCATATGTTTTTAGTACGATATAGATTGTTACAGGAGGTTTTGGTTCCCGGATAAAAGACCTTCTCTAATGGCGAAGGTATACGCGGTGTAAAGGAGCAACCCGAAGGTGATAAGAGAAAGCACCGAAGCTATTGCCAGAGAGCTTCGGCTTGATATGGTGACAAAGACCAAGAACGACACCGACTTAAAGGGGGAAAAGACCACTTAGTCTGTGATATTTTGTATTACGATCACAAGTAAATGTCAAGGGCATGAATGTAATTTTGTCCGGGCTGTGTCCCATGCCTATAAATAGATGAACAGTAGCACCGTACTGTTCACGCTGGATTGTAATCTCTCTCTCGCGTCACTCTCATTCCCACCTTCTGGCAAGCCGAAGGTATTAATGTAACATGAATACTATTGATGTTTATTCATATTCATTGAATATAAATGCAAATAATGTATTGATATATGTATATATTTATTATCTTTACCTCGTTGTATCTCATTGCTTTATCACTTATATTCATATGCTAAAATGATGAAGGTGTGTCCTTCATGACCTTCGTCTGAAGATCATTATATCCTAGAGGAGATAATGCTTCAAAGGACGCGGGTCTTTAACCATTAACAATTGTGTTGCCTTGTTCTTGATCTATAGCATCTGAGAACGAGTGACCAACATTGGCGCCCACCTCCGGTGGACTCACTTCCACAACCTTCGGAAGATCATCTATCTTTGACATGCCACCGAAGAAGACAACGGTGCCAGGGGCTGCTCTACAACCACTGAACACAAATCAAAATGCCCTCTCCCTGCGAGAGGCCAGGAACCAAAAGAGGAAGGCCACCAGCCCAACTCTATAGGAGGAGAAAATCGATCAAGAAATCAGGGACTTAATGGTCATCCATCAGCAAGTGTAAAGGAAGAAGGAGAAGATGGCCCGGCTGGCCAATCTTCAGAAGAAGATTGACGAAGCTGCTGAAGAAATGCGTCATCTTACTCAAGATGACTAGGGCCGAAGGCCTCAGCACAGGGAGCTTCGTCAAGATAGCTCATTCAACGAAGATGAGTGGTACGATGACTTTCATCATGCTAACTTTACCTTTGATGATGCTTCTCCTCTGACGGCAGAACTGCAGGCTATCTCATGGCCATAATCCTACAAGCCACCCCAGTTGCCCATGTATGATGGGCACTCGGACCCAAAGCAATTCTTAATGAGCTATGAGGCAACAATATCCTCATATGGAGGCAACACCGCTGTCATGGCAAAGTCCTTCGTCATGGCAGTCAGGGACGGAGCCAGGAAAAAGTTTAGGAGGGACTGAACTAAATTGTTGTAGTATAAAAGCTCATTCTATATTATATTGTATACATTTTAGATTAGGGGAGGGTATAGTAGGGCTCCATGGGATCTGAAGTGGTAGGAGGGGCTCGAGCCCCGCTCGCCCCACCGCTGGATCCGTCCCTAATGGCAGTCCAAAGTGTGGCCCAGACATGGTACTCCTCTCTTCGGCCAGGAACAATTACATCATGGCAGAAGCTTAAGGATATGCTGGTCACCAGCTTCCAAGGTTTCTAGACGAAGTCGGTTACTGCCCATGCATTGTTTCAATGCACACAAGACCAGGAAGAATACCTTCAGGCGTATGTCCGAAGGTTCCTACGACTAAGAGCACAAGCACCCACAGTGCTCAATGAAATTGTCATTAAGGCCATGATCAAGGGACTTAGGCCAGGACCCACAACTCAGTATTTTGCTAGGAAGCCTCGACAAACACTAGAGAAGCTGCTTCAGAAGATGGATGAGTCCATCCGGGCCGATAATGATTTTTGCCAAAGAAGGGAGGAGGCCTATAGGTTTTCTGAGATGATCAGGGGCTTTGGAGGGAGGCTTCATCCTAGGCATGTTCGGTCCATTCATAACTCCAATGCCAATGATGAAAGGGCTAGCAATGCTCAGCATAGTCATCACAATTCTCAGTCTTCAAGCATGACTTCTTTCAGACCAAAGGCTCCGAGGGGCAGAGGAGGAAGAAGTTTCAGTGGAGGAAGGTTTGGCAACCAACCTAGGAAACTGTACTATCTTTTTGTGGCGAGGACAAGGGCCACACAACAAGGACATGCCAGGTCACAATTCAGAAGCAGAAGGAAATTGCCGAAGCTGAGGCACGGCAGAGTCAGCCAAAGCAAGTCCTCCACACTGCTTCGTGTTACTCCCCATACATCCCAGAATATGTGGGCAATCAACAATCCATGACTTCTGTTGCTTCGGCAAGCCATTCCCGAACTTTTTGGCCCCAGTTGCCACCACCACCACTGATCCACAGTCAACACCTAGAAGGGCGCAATCATACTCAGCA
The DNA here is from genome assembly GCA_029449295.1 of Zea luxurians. Taxonomy (NCBI): domain Eukaryota; kingdom Viridiplantae; phylum Streptophyta; class Magnoliopsida; order Poales; family Poaceae; genus Zea; species Zea luxurians. Next base: position 56,187,895 of record JAOPSE010000018.1, on the reverse strand, counting down.
GTAGCACGACCTTCGGGAGGAATCCGAAGCTCGTACAATCAACAGCACTATGCCTGAGTCGAAGCATATTTACTGAAAGGGCTACAATGGCTTAGCCAAGAAATTTGATGATCTAATGTATCTTAACATTTTCTGCCTTTTTCATTTTCTTGAAAGAAAAACAATACAGGAAGGATGAATTTTCAACTTGATATAATGATATTATTGTTACACCATCGAGTGTAACAGCATTATGTTCTGAAGTTGCAAAGTCGTTCCTAAGGGAGCGCAGAGTAAGTTCCAGAGCTCAAAAGTCGTTCCTAAGGGAGCGTAGTGTAAGTTCCAAAGCTCAAAAGTCGTCCCTAAGGGGATGCAGAGCCAAAATTCCACCTAAGTAAAAGGTGAAGAAGCTCCAAAGTCGTTCCTAAGGGGATGCAGAGCTTAAATACCACCTAAATCAGAGGTGAAGAAGCTCCAAAGTCGTTCCTAAGGGGATGCAGAGCTTAGCTCCAAAGTCGTTCCTAAGGGAATGCAGAGCTAAAATTCCACCTAAGTAAAAGGTGAAGAGACTCCAAAGTCGTTTCTAAGGGAATGCGGAGTCTGAGTGTGTTTTCGTGTGGGTTGTTATCTTCGACATAAACATCATATTGCATCATACCATCACATCATTTTGCATGGCATTACATCATACATCACATCGCATCGGCAACAAAACTGTGGAGAAGAAAAGATGTTTCTCCCAAAATATTTGATGGGTTATGAAACAATGTGCTGAAGCACAAAAGTAAACCTTCGGCAGGTATAATTTTACACATCAAGGAAATCTTCGTCGAAAATGATATTATACAAAAGTTGTGGCATAGAAGGGGTGATTTTTTCTTTGCGAAGCATGAAAAGAAGGGAAGGTGTTTTTTCGCCGAAGGCTCAGAAATGGTATGTACACAAATTTCATGCATCACAAAGAAATAAATTACATTAATATGCATATAAAATAATTGATGTTTGACTCATACATAAATGTTACAATTCCTAATAAAATAAGAATCTAGTCTTCCTTCAGAATTCTGTCAGCGGCTTCATGTAAAAGTTTGTCGACGACTTCATCAACAACTTCGTTAGCAATTTGCATAACATCTAAATCTTCTTTCATAACTAGATCAGCTTTGGGGTTGTATAGCTTCTGTGGGGGAGAGAGGCCGGCTGTAATAAGTATATGATGGTGAGTTACGAAGGTAAGAACGAACAACAAGGCAAAATGTTTCAAATAAAAGTACCTATAATCATGGCGCGTTCGGCAGCTTCTTCAGCTTGTTTAGCTTCCTCACAGGCGTCATGAGATTTTCTCTCATTCTTTTTAATGGCTTTGTTAGCCATCTCATGACCACCCTTCATCCACACATCGGAGTAGAATTTGCCGCCTAGGGTAGAAGCCTCAACTGAAGGTTCCTTAGTATTGTCAGTAGAAAGAATGGATTCTGGCTAGGCCGCGGCCTTGACATGTTCACACCTAGCCTTTTCTAAGATTGCCGCAATCCCTCGGGCACTGGAAAAAGCACAAAAGTCTCTGCGATCGCTAAGGATTTCATCGAAAGCTTCAGCTTCTTCACCTATCCATTGGATAACCCCTTCAGGATCATGGCGAATAAACTTTTGTTCTAAGGAATATGCCCCCATCTTCGCAAAGCTATCCTTTAGCTTCTTTGCGCAGTCCAAGGATTTTTCATAACACCTTTCCCTAGAATCACGAAGCTCCTCAACATTCTTTTCCAGCCTTGAACTTGTCCATTCACTTATCTCTTGCTTTGCCTTCGCAACTTCAAAATTTTCATTCATTTCGGCAAGTTTTTTCCTTAATTTGTCAACTTCGGTATTGTGAGTTTCGGCTTGTGCGTTAAGCCTAGCTTCGCTGAATTTTAGTTTATCTACTAAGGAGAGCAGAACCTTATCTTTTTCGAGGGCTTCATTCCTCAATGTGATGACCTCTGTCCAAAGGTTCCCAAGTGCAATTTGGCAGCTTTCGTCGTCGGCTTCTTTTTGAGCCCTTAAAGCTTTACTAAGAACTAAGCCCTTGTTGGGGGCCTTCGGCTTCAGAAGGTCCTCAAAAACATGATTTGATAATGCTTTCCAAGTGAAATATGTGAACAGGTATCTTCGGATCCGGATCATGAGCATACAAAGCATGGTTAGGACGAAGCCTGAGCGAGACGAAGGGTGATTATGACGAAGGACAAAGTGATCACGAAGCTATACACAGGAAAGCTTCGGCATGACAGTAGAAAAGGGGAACCGACTTAAAGATGAAAAGGCAAATTAGACCTCGAAGGATTACTATAGTGTTATTGGCAAATATAAAGGGCATGAATGTAATTTTACATGGGCTCGTCCCTTGCCTATAAATAGATGAACAGTATTCCCGTACTGTTCACGTTGACTTGACATTTGCTCTCACATCACGCTTGTCCCCTTGCTTTTCTTCGAGCAAAATGTACATTCATAATCTGTCATTGTAAATAGAGCAATGCAAATTAAAATAAATTAATAATAACAGTGTTCATATTACTTTTTTATATCTTGTATATGAACCCTTCTTCATCATTTATTGTGTTCATAAAGGTTTGTCCTTCATGACCTTCGTCCGAAATTCATTATATCCGAAGGGAGATAATGTTTTGAAAGACGAAGGACTTTATCATTTAACACTTTTATGTTGCCTTGTTCTTAACTCTTAGTGTTTGAGAACAAGTCCCTAACATTGGCGCCCACCTCCGGTGAACTCACTTCCACTTTTTGAGTTTCGAACACCTTCGGCAAGCGTAGACCTTCATCATGCCGCCAAAGAAAGCTTCAGCAACAGGGGATGCCGCTCTGCAGCTGCTGGACCCCAACCAGCACACTCTCTCTCTTTGGGAGGCCCGAAGCCAGAAAAGGAAGGCCATCAGTCCAACGCCTCAGGAGGACGACTTGGACCAAGAGATCAGGAATATGGAGATGCTCCATCAGCAGGTGCAAAGGAAGAAGGAAAAGATGGCTAGGCTGGCTGAACTACAAAGGCAGATAGACGAAGCCTCTGAAGAAGTTCGCCATCTTACTCAAGACGAGCAGAACCGAAGGCCTCAGTATAGAGAGCTTCATCAAGAGGGCTTCTTCAACGAAGATGACTGGTATGAGAATTTCCACCATGAAAATTTTGCCTTTCAAGCCACCTCAACTCCCCATGTACGACGGCCATTCAGATCCGAAGCAGTTTCTGATGAGCTACGAAGCAACAATATCTTCCTATGGTGGCAATACTGCAGTCATGGCGAAGTCTTTCGTCATGGCTGTCAGGAATGTTGCACAAACCTGGTACTCCTCCCTTCGGCCAGGAACAATCACATCATGGTAGAAGCTGAAGGATATGCTGATCATCAGCTTCCAAGGGTTCCAAACGAAGCCGGTTACCGCTCAAGCTTTATTCCAGTGCACCCAAGATCACGAAGAGTATCTTCAGGCGTATGTCCGAAGATTCTTACGCCTGAGGGCACAAGCGCCAACAGTGCCCAATGAAATTGTCATTGAGGCCATGATTAAGGGGCTTCGGCCGAGACTTCAGCCCAATACTTTGCCAGAAAGCCCCCTCAGACTCTGGAGAAATTGCTTCAGAAGATGGATGAATACATCCGTGCTGACAATGATTTCCGACAGAGAAGGGAAGAAGCTTACAGGTTCTCCAAAATAGCCAGGGGCTTCGGAGGGAGATTTCATCCCAGACATGTCAGATCAATTCATTCCACTCAGAATGATGACAAGGGAAGCCAGCAGCAGAGGCCGCAATATTCCTCCCAGGCTTCGGGGCAGCAGCAGAGCTATCCTCGACCTCCAGCTCCAAGGGGTAGAGGCGCTAGGGGCTTCAGAGGGAGATTTGGGGATCAGCCTAGGAAGATTTATTGCCTATTCTGCGGTGAGAACAAGGGCCATACCACCAGGATGTGCCATGTTACCATCCAGAAACAAAAGGAGATAGCAGAAGCTGCGGCCCAACAAAGCCAGCCGAAGCAAGTTATGCACACTGCTTCGTACCATTCGCCATATATTCCAGAGTATGTAGGCAACCACCCTGCAGCTTCTGTCGCTTCGGCAAGCCAACCTCAGGCATCCTGGCAACAGCTTCCCCCTCCACCACCAATGCAACAAGGCCAGCAGCCAGAAGGGAGTCAGCATCCCCACCTCCAACGGGACTTCAGAGAAGAGTCCGAAGCTCGCACAGTCAATAGTACTGTGCCAGAATCGAAGCATATTTACTAACAAATATCCTACTTCGGCAGCAGTTTTTACATTCAGTATCATTTTCTTTTTTAATAATAAGGAACAATTATTGAAAGCCTAAGTATTTTTGCCGTTTTTCAAACCTCTTGTAATAGCTTCGTTTTTTGCCACAATAAAAGTATACCTTCTCCACAGAGTAGCGGAGTTGCCGAAGCATAAGATTTATGGTCGCAAGGGGAATTTCTGAAATAACAAAAAGTCGTTCCTAAGGGAGCGCAGCGTAAGTTTTCTGCTCAAAAGTCGTTCCGAAGGGAATGCAGAGCCTACAGCGAAAAATAAACGCTGATACCACTGAAAGTAAAAGGCGAAGAAGCTCCTAAGGGAGGCTTACAGCGAAAAATAAACGCTGATACCGCTGAAAGTAAAAGGTGAAGAAGCTCCTAAGGGAGGCTTACAGCGAAAAATAAATGCTGATTCCGCTGAAGTAAAAGGCGAAGAAGCTCCTAAGGGAGGCTTAAAGTGAAAAATAAACGCCGATCTTCGGCAAATATCATTTTGCATAACATCACATCATCACATCATTTGCATAGCATAACATCATACATCATATTGCATCAATGACGCAAGAAGGGGATCAATGTTGATATTTGGAGATTGTTTCGAAGAAACAGTGCCAAGGCACAAAAAAGTAAATTTTGAAGAAGCATACCTTCGTCAAACTCCGAAATGAAAAGATTTATCGGTTATTGATTTTACGAAGATTGGACGTTTTTATGAAAATACGCATATTATTTACGAAGCATGAAAAGAAGGGAAGGTGTTTTTTTCGCCGAAGGCTCAAAAACAGTATGTATGTAAAGTTTCATGCGTCGTAAAGAATTGAACCATAAATAGCTTATATATTACATTCAAAGTTACAAAATAGTACATGTGTTCAATAAATATTACATTCCAAATGTTTTTACAATAACATCTAGTTTTCCCTTAGAACAACTTCTGCAGCTTCGTTCAGTAGTTGATCAACAACTTTATCCATGATAGCTTCAGCCATTTTTCTAATTTCGTCGTCCCCCTTCGCGTGGGGGTCCGCTAATGGCTTGGCACGCTCTGAGGGGCAAGAAAGTGCGGCTGTGTTACAAAGCGTAAACAAGTTCGAAATAAAAAATTACAACAGAGCCAAAAACTGCTAGTCAGTACCTATTTGCACTTCGACATCTGCACTCTTCTCAGCGGTCTCTGCTACTTTTCTAGCGTCATGAATACCTTTCTCGCTCTTTCGTATAATTTCTTGGGCCATCTCCCGGCCACCATTGTCCCAGATATCGGTGAAAAATTTTCCACCAACCAAGCTCGCTTCGGCCGAGGGGTCTTTTATATCTTCAGAGGATAATGTGGCTTCGGATTGTGCCAAAAATTTTACATGGTTACAGCCTTTTCTCTCCAAAATAGTGGCAATCCCCCTGGCACCCGTAAAAGCACATATGTCTCCACGGCTATTCAAAACTTCTTCAGAAGCTTGAGCTTCGTGGCTGATCCATCCAATTGGACCTTCGGGGTCACCCCTTATGAAGTCCTCCTCACTTGAGAATGCGCCAACGCTGGCGAAGCTGGTTCTAATTTTCTTAACACATTCTATAGATTTTTCATAACACTTTTTCTTGGATGCACGAAGCTCTTCAACGTTTCTTTCCAAATGATTGGCCCATTGTTCACTAATTTCTCGTTTTGTTTCTTCAAGTGTGCACTCTTCTTTAGCTCTGACTAGTTGTTTCCGAAGATCTTCGATTTTGCGCTTCTAAGCTTCGGCTTGAGTTTTGAAAGCAGCTTCGTCTTCTTTTATTTTATTCAATAACGAGTGCAATATTTTATATTTTTCGAGACCTTCGTTCCTTAGTTCAATTACTTCGGAACGAAGGTTGCTCAAGGCTATGGTATACCCTTCGTCTTCAACATCTTTTTGTGCCCTGAGGGCATTGCTAAGTATAAGACCCTGAAAAAAATGTTTGTTAAATAAGTTTAAGCAAATGAAAAATTTTGGTTTCAATAAATAATGCAAAGATTTCATTTTTTCACCTTTAAACTATTGTACGCTAAGCTGTCAGCCAGCTCGTTCTTTGACAACACTGAGAGCCTGTCTTCTAGTGTTGGGAATCCGAAGCTTTTGCTCATCTCCCGACAGACTGAAATCTCCTTGCTGTCAGGGAGACAATACAAAAAGTCTTCTTCTCCGCTGCCATTGAATATCAACGCCCCCTTGGGATATTTCAGTCTTTGGGCATAGAACTGAGCCTCCTGCTTTTCTTTTTCAGTCAATTTCTTCCCCGAAGCATGTCGTAAAATATAATCGGAAGCTTTAGAAAAGGCTTCGGGGGCGGCAGTGCCACTTTCTTCAACAAAAATTTGTTCTGTTGTTTCTATCTCTTTTGTTTCCAAGAATTTTACCTTGGCGGGCTCTGAAGGCCCAGCTTTAGATTCAGCTTGGTGTTTTGAAGCTTCTGCCTCAAAGGCTTCGATTTGCACTTCAGGAGTTTCGGCAATTTTCTTCGGAGTGCTGCTTGAAGACTTTATTGTCTCCAATACATCCAGTACATTAACCATCCTTTTTCTTTTGGGGGTCAATGCTGGCCCCTTTTGGCTTTTCGGTATTTCAACTTTTGCTGAAGGACTTAAAATTTCAGATGTCCTTGTTTCTTCAGCCTTCGGTTCTTCTATTTTCTTTGTTTCCGGCATTGTGACCAGCTCTTCAATATTCTTCAGGGGAGTCGCCTCTTTGGCTTCGGGGGCCGAAGAGGATTCACCGACAAACTCGGGCACTATAGCCGGTTCAATATAGCGTGGATGGTGTGTAAGAACCTTTATCTTTTTCCTCTTCGGCGCTGGCTCACTAAGAGCGGCTGAGGCAGCTTCCTTTGTAGACGCCGTATCTTTCCTTTTTTGACCCCGTGTTGGGTAACGGTAGTCAGGATATACGAACCCGATGGCATCAAATACTTGGTTGAGCCTTTTCTTCTTCCGGCCTCCGAAGGCTGCGGATAGGGCAGTATCTTCTGCCTTCGAGTATGGCCCAAGCAACTCATTGCTTACGGCCTCAATACTTTTCAGCCAGTCGTCATCTGGCTCGACGAACTTATCTCCATATTTGAAGGTGAATTTTAACCTAACTAGTCCGCCTTCGTTAGGTTCGCTGACGGTTTCCTTTGGCATTTCCCACTTATCTGCAAGTGGCCATACTCTGAAGGCAATGTGTTCTTGGATCAAATCCCTTGTTCCGATGAAAGAGCAAACTACTCCAAAGGCTCTCCGGCATTCTTCGGCTGCTTCGTCAACTTCCACCTTCGGCTTTCGAAGGCCGAAGCGCTGCCAGATAGGGCGCATAATGATACCTTTAATATCTTCTCGCTTTGTCAAGTCGTTTTTCACATAAAACCATTCCTTCATCCAGTCCCCAGGCCATCTTTTCCGAAAAGTTGGCACGAGACAGCTTGACCCAGAGCGGGCACCGAAGCTATAACAACCAAAATTGTTGTGATATTGCTCTTTACCCCATGGTTTCGTCTCATACAATAACTCATGCATATTGCAGAAACTTTTTGCATTTGGTTCCAAACCTTGGCTCTTCACGGCCCACATGAAGATTCCCATCCTTATGATTGCTTCAGGAGTAATTTGATGAAGGTAGATTTCAAATATCTTCAAAACTTCTACCACGAAACTGCTCAAAGGAAACCAAAGTCCAGCCTTAAAGAAGCTTCGGAATATCACGACTTCATTTTCCTCAGGAGTCGGACAAGTTTTCTCTCCTTCATCAGCCCTTACAATAGATAAATCTCGAAAATATCTACCCCTCATATTGACAAGATGGCTTTGTTTAATGCTTGATTTTCTAAAAACTGCATGGCTTGGTCGCTAAGGTCGATCTTCGGAATCTTCACCGCCACTTTCCACATCATAGCTGTCACTATCACCAGTATCTTCAGACAAACCCTCTAAAATCTCCCTAGTAATCTTCTCTATATTTGTCTTAGCTATTGATTCAAGGAAGCCGAGATTCATCTCTTCGGAAAGGCTTAGCTTCGACTCAGCAACAGTTTTCTTGTCTTCAGACATCTTCGAAAATGCTAGGAAAAATACTCTCAAAGACGAAGCTTAAAAATTTAAAGAGCCAGGCAGGCGTTGGTGTGCAAAGAGCTAAAAATTAGGAAGGCAGGAGCCGGTGGCAAGAAAGCGTGCTAAAAGTGCTAGCGGTGCGTTCTTATTTATACGCGCAGTACGTTGCAAGTGGCAGGGCCCTACTTGTCATCGACTATTGCTATTCTAGCAAAGGGAAGGTGTTTTTTCGGACCTTCGGCTTAAGGCCTTCGTCCATATCGCAATCTGAATTTATCATTCTAGCAAATTAATATTGTGAGGGGCTACTGTTGGGGGCCTTCGGCTTCCGAAGGTCCTCAAAAACATGATTTGATAATGCTTTCCAAGTGAAATATGTGAACAGGTATCTTCGAATCCGGATCATGAGCATACAGAGCATGGTTAGGACGAAGCCTGAGCGAGACAAAGGGTGATTATGACGAAGGACAAGGTGATCACGAAGCTGTACACAGGAAAGCTTCGGCATGACAGTAGAAAAGGGGAACCGACTTAAAGATAAAAAGGCAAATTAGACCTCGAAGGATTACTATAGTGTTATTGGCAAATATAAAGGGCATGAATGTAATTTTACATGGGCTGCGTCCCTTGCCTATAAATAGATGAACAGTATTCCCATACTGTTCACGCTGACTTGACATTTGCTCTCACGTCACGCTTGTCCCCTTGCTTTTCTTCGAGCAAAAGGTACATCCATAATCTGTCATTGTAAATAGAGCAATGCAAATTAAAATAAACTAATAATAACAGTGTTCATATTACTTTTTTATATCTTGTATATGAACCCTTCTTCATCATTTATTGTGTTCATAAAGGTTTGTCCTTCATGACCTTCGTCCGAAATTCATTATATCCGAAGGGAGATAATGTTTTGAAAGACGAAGGACTTTATCATTTAACTCTTTTATGTTGCCTTGTTCTTAACTCTTAGTGTTTGAGAACAAGTCCCTAATAGCCCTAATAGCAAAAATATATGTGTGAGAACATAAAAACAGTAAGAAAACCAATAAACATAACTTATTTGACGAGCATAAGTGTATATACCTGTTGGGGGCCTTCGTCCTCCGAAGGTCCTCAAAAACAAGATTTGACAATATTTTCCAAGTGAATTATATGAACAGGTATTTTCGGACTCAGATTATGAACATGGAGTACGGACAGGACGAAGCTTAAGCCAGACGAAAGGAGGTTGAGATGAAGGACGGGCTGGTTACCATGCTGTACGAAGGATGGTGCGTAGCCGAAGCTATGCGCAGGAAAGCTTCGTCGCGATAGCAGAACGGAGAACCGACCTAAAAGATGAAAAGACTACTTAGGCCTTGACAGACTCCCATAGGTCATTAGTAAATGTAATGAACATGAATGTAATTTTACATGGGCTGCGTCTCACGCCTATAAATAGATGAACAGTACTCCCATACTGTTCACGCTGACTGGGCATTTGCTTTTGCGTCATCCGTATACTTTTGTCTTCCTGCAATCCGAAGGTACACTTGTAATCTAAAATCATTTCAATTATTATGCGATAATAAAATAGAAATGATACTATGAGATTTAAATGTTTATATTACTTTTTATGTCGCGTGTAAATCCTTTCGTCATAGCTTATTGTGCTTACGAAGATATATTATTTGTAACCTTCGTCCGGAGCACATTATATCCCAAAGGGAAATAATGTTTCAAAGGACGAAGGACTTTATCATTTAACACTTTTTATGTTGCCTTGTTCTTAATTCGAAGCATTTGAGAACAAGTCACCAACATTGGCGCCCACCTCCGGTGAACTCACTTCCACTTTGAGTTTTTTGAACACCTTCGGAAGCCATAGACCCTCGCTATGGCGCCGAAGAAAGCTTCAGCGACTGGGGCTGTAGCACTGCAACCGCTGGACCCCAACCAGGAGACTGTCTCTCTTCGGGAGGCCCGAAGCCAGAAGAGGAAGGCCGTCAGCCCGACGCTTCAGGAGGATGAACTAGATCAAGAGATCAGGGATATGGAGATGCTTCATCAACAGGTGCAGAGGAAGAAGGAAAAGATGGCCAGGCTAGCTGAGCTGCAGAGGCAGATAGACGAAGCTTCTGAAGAAGTTCGCCATCTTACTCACGATGAGCAGAACAGAAGGCCTCAACAAAAAGACCTTCATCAGGAGGGCTTCTTCAACGAAGATGACTGGTATGACAATTTCCATCATGGAAATTTTGTTTTCGATGATGCTTCTCCCCTGTCCGCTGAGCTGCAGGCTACACCTTGGCCTCCGTCCTACAAGCCACCCCAGCTTCCCATGTTCGATGGCCATTCAGACCCGAAGCAGTTTTTGATGAGCTACGAAGCAACAGTGTCTTCGTATGGTGGCAATGCTGCAGTCATGGCAAAGTCTTTTGTTATGGCTGTCAGGAATGTTGCTCAGACATGGTATTCCTCCCTTCGACCAGGAACGATTACTTCATGGCAAAAGCTGAAGGACATGTTGTTAACCAGCTTTCAAGGGTTTCAGACGAAGCCGGTTACTGCTCAAGCCTTGTTCCAGTGCACTCAGGATCATGAAGAATACCTTCAGGCGTATGTCAGAAGGTTCTTACGTTTGAGGGCGCAGGCACCAACGGTGCCCAATGAAATTGTCATCGAAGCCATGATCAAGGGGCTTCGACCTGGACCTTCAGCTCAATACTTCGCTAGGAAGCCTCCTCAGACTTTGGAGAAGCTGCTCCAAAAGATGGACGAGTACATTCGTGCCGACAATGATTTTCGCCAAAGAAGGGAGGAGGCTTTCAGATTTTCTGAAATGACCAGGGGCTTCGGAGGACGATTCTATCCGAGGCATGTCAGGTCCATCCACAACTCTACTCAAAATGATGATAAGGGGAGTCAGTAGAACAGGCCGCAGTGCTCCTCACAGTCTTCGGGGCAACAGCAAAGTTTCTTCCGGCCACCAGCTCCAAGAGGCAGAAGCGCCAGGGGCTTCGGCAGAAGATTTGGAGATCAACCAAGGAAAATGTTTTGCTTGTTCTGTGGAGAAAACAAGGGCCATACCACCAGGATGTGCCATGTTACAATCCAGAAGCAAAAGGAAATAGCCGAAGCTGCAGCGCAACAAGCTCAGCCGAAGCAGGTCATGCATACTGCTTCGTACCATCCGCCTTACATCCCACAGTACATAGACAACCACCCTGCAGTTTCTGTAGCTTCGGCAAGTCAACCTCAAGCTTCCTGGCAACAGCCTCCGCCTCCACCTCCACTGCAACAAGGCCAACAGCCAGAAGGGAGCCAATATGCTCCACACCAAAGGGACTTCAGAGAACAATCCGAAGCTCGCACAGTCAATAGCACTGTGCCAGAGTCGAAGCACATTTATTGACACATATCCTACCTTTGATAGCAGTCTTTTCTATTCAGTTCTATTTTCTGTGCAACAAAGAACATTGTTAGTTTTCATGTAATAATTTCGTTGTTTCCCACGAGGAAAACCTATTTTCTTCACAGGCTTAAGTTGCCGAAGCTTAAAAATTTGCGATAACAAGGAGGACCTTCGAATTATTAAAAATCCTTCGAAGCAACAGAAAGTCGTTCTAAGGAACGCAGAGTAAGTCGCTGAAGTCACAAAAAGCCGTTCCAAAGGGAGCGCAGTGTAAGTTTTCTGCTCAAAAGTCGTTCCAAAGGGAATGCAGAGCTTACAGCGAAAAGTCAACGCTGATTCCACCAAAAGTAAAAGGCGAAGAAGCTCCAAAGACGTTCCTAAGGGAATGCAGAGCTTACAGCGAAAAGTCAACGCTGATACCGCCTAAGTAAAAGGTGAAGAAGCTCCAAAGACGTTCCTAAGGGAATGCAGAGCTTACAGCGAAAAGTCAGCGCTGATATAAAAAGATTGTGTGTTTCACGGGGATATGTGTGTATCTTCGGAATCAATCTCATCCACATAACATAACATCATCACATCATTTTGCATAGCATAAGCATCATACATCATATTGCATATGGTAAAAGAAGGGAGGACAGTATCAACCTTCGGAAGAATGATTTGAGAAAGTAAAAATCTTCGGAATATAGCTTCGGAGAATGTTTTCACGAAGTTTGGATATTTTTCATCAGAGCGCTATGGATTTTGTGATGCATAAAAGTTTTTCTATCTTCACGAAGCATGAAAAGAAGGGAAGGTGTTTTTTCGCCGAAGGCTTAAAAACGGTACGTATGTAAAGTTTCATGCATCGTAAAGGATTGAATAATGAAAAGAAACTTGTATATTACATTCAAATGTACAAAATATTACATAGATCACATTTCAAATGTTTTTTCTAATAACATCTAGTCTTCTCTTAGTACTACTTCGGTAGCCTCATTTAGAAGATCTTCAACAACTTTATCCATGATAGCTTCGGCCATTTGTTTAATTTCGTCATCCCCTTTCGTGTGAGGGTCAGCAGACGATCCAGTAGGTTCTGAGAGAAGGGAATATGTTTACATTACTATCACAAACCGCGAGCAAAGTTTGAAATAAAAAATTACAACACAATAAGAACGACTAATTAATACCTATTTGCCCTTCGGGCTCTGTACTTTTTTGGGCAACTTCTGTCACTTTCCTAGCATCATGGATGCCTTTTTCACTCCTTTGAATAATTTCTTGCGCCATTTCCCGGCCGCCGTTGTCCCAGATATCAGTAAAGAATTTACCGCCAACCATGCTTGCTTCGGTCGAGGGGTCTTTGATGTCTTCGGAGGACAAGGCAGCTTCGGACTGAGCTAAGGATTTTACATGTTCACAACCTTTCTTCTCCAAAACAGTAGCAACTCCTCTGGCACCCGAAAAAGCGCAGATGTCACCGCGGCTACTCAGGATTTCCTCGAAGGCCTCTGCTTCGTGACTGATCCAATCCAGTGGACCTTCGGGATTGCCTCTTGAGAAATTCTCTTCACTAGAAAATGCGCCAACGCTGGCGAAGCTGGATTTTATCTTTTTGACGCATTCTATAGATTTAACATAGCATTTCCTCTGGGATGCACGAAGCTCCTTAACACTTAACTCTAAATGATTGACCAACTGATCACTAAGCTCTAGTTTTGTTTCTTCAAGCACACGTTCCTCTTTAGCTCTAGCTAGCTGTTTCTGAAGATCTTTTATCTCACGTTTTTGGGCTTCGGCCTGGACCTTTGAGGCAGCTTCGTCCTTTTTTACCTTGTCTACCAATGTAAGCAGAATTTTATCCTTTTCCAGAGCTTCGTTTCTCAGTTTAATAACTTCTGACTGTAGGTTGTTGAACGCAATTTCATAGCTCTCATCTTCGGCACTCTTTTGTGCTCTTAATGCGTTGCTTAGGATTAAACCCTATATGTAAAAAAAGTTGGTATAAGAATAAAAGAATGAGTTACGAATTAAAAAATTTTCCAAGCGCCTAATTCCTATACCTTTAGGCTATTGTACGCAAGACTGTCCGCGAGATCCTCCTTCGTCATAGCACATAATCCAGCTTCGAGCTTCGGGAACCCCATACTTCTAGCCATCTCCCGGCAGACAGATAATTCTTTGTTATCACGGAGGCAGTATAGGAAGTCATCTTCATTTGTCCCATTGAACACTACTGCCCCCTTCGGATATTTTAACTCTCTAGCATAGTGATTGGCTTCATAAGTCTCTTCTTTAGATAATTTCTTCCCCGAAGCATGTCGCACGATGTAATCGCATATGTTGGAAGGAGCTTCGGGGGCGGCAGTGTCAATTTCTTCATCCAAAACTGGTTCTGATATTTTTATTTTTTCGGTTTCCAAAGATTGTTCCTTGCTGGGCTCTGAAGGCCCAGCTTCAGCTTCAAGTTGTTGCTTCGAAGCTTCAGTAGACGCTTCAGCAAGTTCAACAGTCTTCTTTGGAGTTGTGCTTGAAGACTTAATTGTCTCCAAGACATCTAGCACGTTCACCATTCTTTTTCTTTTTGGGGTCACCGATGGGCCCTTTTGATTTTTTATTGTTTCAACATTTGCTGAAGGACTTAAGATTTCCAATATTTTTTGTCCTTCAGTCTTCGGTTTTTCTGCCTTCTCTGCCGAAGGCGCTTCAGTTTTTTCTTCTATCTTCGGCACTGGAGCTGGTTCTGTAGTTTCAGTGGCCAAAGAGACTTCACCAATAAATTCAGGCACTGTGGCTGGCTCAATAAAACGTGCCCGGTGGGTGAGCACCTTCATCTTTTTTCTTTGCGGCGCTGGCTCACTAGAAGCACTTGTGGCAACTTCTGTTGCAGGAGAAGTATTTTTTCTTTTGCGGCCCGGCACCGGATAGTGGTAGTCAGGGTAGACAAACCCGATTGCATCAAATACTCGGTTGAGCCTTTTCTTCTTTCGGCCTCCGAAGGCTGCCGATAATGCAGTGTTCTCGGCCTTCGAATACACCCCAAGCAGTTCGTCACTTAATGTTTCAATGCTTTTCAACCAGTCGTCATCAGGTTCAACAAACTTATCCCCGTATTTGAATGTGTATTTCAGTCTGACCAGTCCGCCTTCGTCGGACTCTTTGATGGTCTCCTTTGGCATTTCCCACTTTCCTGCAAGTGGCCACACCCTGAAGGCAATATGCTCTTGGACCAAGTCCCTTGTCCCAATAAACGAGCAGATTACGCCGAAGGCTCTTTGACATTCCTTGGCTGCCTCACCCATTTCAACCTTCGGCCTTCGAAGTCCGAAGCGTTGCCAAATGGGGCGCATAATAATACTCTTAACATCTTCCTGCGCTGTTAAGTCATTCTTTACATAGAACCACTCTGTCATCCAGGCTCCGGGCCACCTCTTCCGAAAGGTTGGCACAGGGCGGCTTGACCCGGAGCGGGCACCGAAGCTGTAACACCCAAAGTTGTTGTGATATTGTTCTTTCCCCCAGGGCTTCGTCTCATATAACAACTCATGAATATTGCAAAAGCTTTTAGCATTTGGTTCTAAACCTTGGCTTTTCACAGCCCAGACAAACATCCCCATTCTTATGATAGCTTCGGGTGTAATTTGATGAAGGTAGACTTGAAATGTCTTCAGGACTTCGACAACAAAGCTGCTTAGGGGGAATCGAAGCCCAGCCTTGAGAAAGCTTCGGAAGATTACGACTTCATCTTCTTCGGGAGTGGGAGAAGTTTTTTCTCCAGCATCAGCCCTCACAATAGATATATCTCGGAAATATCTCCCTCTCATATTATCAATATGACTCTGCTTAATAGTGGTTTTCCCGAAAACCGTGTGACTTGGTCGCCATGGTCGATCTTCAGACTCTCCTCCACAGCTTTCTGCATCATAACTGTCGCTGTCACCAGTATCTTCAGACAAACCTTCCAGAATCTCCTTGGTGATTTTTTCCGTATTGGTCTCCGCCATCGCTATAAGGAACCCCAAGTTCTTCTCTTCGTCGAGACTCAGCTTCATCTCAGCAGGGACCTTCTTATCTTCAGACATCTTCGGAAACACTAAAAAACTGTTTTCAAGGCCGAAGCTTCGAAACCGAAAGATCAACAAATCTTAGTGCGCAAGAGCTAAAAATTTAGTAAGAGGAAGCAGATGGCAAGTGAGCGTACCAAAATGAGTTTGCGGTATGATCTTATTTATACGCCCAGTGCGTTGAAAATTGAAAGACCCCGCTTGTCAGTGGATGTTGCTATTCTAGCAAAGGGAAGGTGTTTTTTCGGACCTTCGGCTTAAGGCCTTCGTCCATATCGCAATCTGAATTTATCACTAACAAATTAATATTGCGAGGGGCTACTGTTGGGGGCCTTCGTCCTCCGAAGGTCCTCAAAAACAAGATTTGACAATATTTTCCAAGTGAATTATATGAACAGGTATTTTCGGACTCAGATTATGAACATGGAGTACGGACAGGACGAAGCTTAAGCCAGACGAAAGGAGGTTGAGATGAAGGACGGGCTGGTTACCATGCTGTACGAAGGATGGTGCGTAGCCGAAGCTATGCGCAGGAAAGCTTCGTCGCGATAGCAGAACGGAGAACCGACCTAAAAGATGAAAAGACTACTTAGGCCTTGACAGACTCCCATAGGTCATTAGTAAATGTAATGAACATGAATGTAATTTTACATGGGCTGCGTCTCACGCCTATAAATAGATGAACAGTACTCCCGTACTGTTCACGCTGACTGGGCATTTGCTTTTGCGTCATCCGTATACTTTTGTCTTCCTGCAATCCGAAGGTACACTTGTAATCTAAAATCATTTCAATTATTATGCGATAATAAAATAGAAATGATACTATGAGATTTAAATGTTTATATTACTTTTTATGTCGCGTGTAAATCCTTTCGTCATAGCTTATTGTGCTTACGAAGATATATTATTTGTAACCTTCGTCCGGAGCACATTATATCCCGAAGGGAAATAATGTTTCAAAGGACGAAGGACTTTATCATTTAACACTTTTTATGTTGCCTTGTTCTTAATCCGAAGCATTTGAGAACAAGTCACCAACAATACCTTCAAGCTATTATAAGCAAGGCTGTCTGCTAGTTCATCCTTCGACATCGTAGATAAACCAGGCTCTAGCTTCAGGAATCCCATATTCTTTGCCATTTCTCAACAAATAGATATTTCCTTATTGTCTAGTAGGCAATATAGAAAGTCACCTTCGTTAGTGCCGTTGTATACCAAGGACCCTAGGGGATACTTCAGGTCCTTGGCATATTGCCTAGCTTCGGCAATCTGCTCCTCTGATAGTCTTTTCCCTACAGCGTGACGCACTATAACTGCTAATCCCTAGTAGATGATTCAGCAGCAGGGGATTCAGATTCTTCGGTAGCCTTCTCTTTTTCTAATAGTAACAACACTTTTGAAGCATCTGAAGGTCTTGATTTAGTATCCTTTTCAACAATCTCCACAGGCCCTGCTTCTGCGGGAGCTGAGGGCCCAACTTTAGTTTCAACTTGCGTTATGGTGGCTTCGGCAGTTTTCTTTGTATTTTTATCTCCCACGCTAGGTGCTTTTGCAGAAGCAGGAGTCAGCACCTTTGTGGATTCCATAACAACATCCAATACACTAGCCATTCTCCTTCTCTTCGAAGTTATTGAAACAATCTTTTGAACCTTTAGCAGTTCCGCTTCTTGCAATAAACTCATGGCAGTCTCTGGCTGCTCCGCTACTGTCCTCGGGATTGGTTCTTCGGCTGATTCCACACTAGCTTCGGCAGTAGCGGGGTGACTTGGCTCAATGGCAGAAGAAGATCCTTCAGCAAGCTTCGACACTTTGGCTGTTTCAATGTACCTGGGCTGATGTGTCAAAACTTTAACCTTTTTCACCTTCGGCATAGAAGAGATAGCCGAATCAGCAACCTTCCTCTTCTTTCCCTGCTTTCACGAGGGATAGCAATAGTCTGGGTAAACAAAACCAATAACATCAAAAACCTTGTTTAACCTTTTCTTGCCTCGCCCTCCGATGGCAGCCGTCATGGCATCATCTTTGGCCCTTGAGTAGGCACCAAGCAACTCATCGCTGGTTGCTTCGATGGCATCTAGCCAGTATTCATTCGGCTCATTGAATTGGCTCCTGTACTTGAATGTGTACTTCAGATAGACCAAACAACCTTCGCTGGACCCAGCAGCAGTTTCCTTCGGCATCTCCCACCCACTTGAGAGCGGCCACACTCTATAAGCAATATGCTCTTGGACTAAGTCCTTGATGCCTATGTAGGTGCATACTGTGTTATAAGCAACTTGGCACGCTTAAATGTCATTTCCAAGGGCAAGAGATGGTCTTCTAATGCTGAAGTGAGACCATATGGGATGTTGGATAATCCCCTTGATATCTTCTCTCTCAACCAGATCATTCTTTACATAGAACCATTCTTGCATCCAGGCTCCTAGCCATCTCTTGCGAAACGTTGGCACTGGATTGCTTACTTCAGAACAGGTTACAAAGCCATAGCAACCGAAATTGTTGTGGTATTGCTCTTTTCCAATAGCCTTCGTCTCATAAGTCAATTCATGCAAGCTGCAGAAACATTTTGCATTCGGCTCTTGTCCTTGACTCCTCATGGTCCAAATATAAACCCCTATCCTAATGATGGCTTCAGGGGTAAGCTGATGAAGGTAGACTTTGAAGGTTTTCAGCACTTCGACCAGCACATTATCCAAAGGGAACCGAAGCCCCACTTTCATGAAACTTCTGTAGACAACTACCTCATCAGCTCCGAACAGAGGGACATTACTCTCTCCTCCAGCCCGCACAATAGAAATGTCACGAAAATACTTTCCCCTCATGGCATCAATATGTCCTTGTTTGATTGTCGATTTTTCGAAAACTACATGGCTTGGCCTCCAGGGCCGATCTTCAGCATCCTCAGTCTCACTTTCAGCATCAAAGTCTTCACTATCATTGGAATCCTCAGATAATCTAGCTAATGTTTCATGTGCAATTTTTTCTGCATTAGTCCTCTCCATAGCTTCGTAAAACTCAGACAACGCTGGATCCATAGTCTTCTTATCACCAGCCATTAGATCAAAACTTGTCAAAATGCCGAAGCTCAAGTTCGCGACAAAACAAGAGAGTTTAAAATAGTGAGTACAGTGTACGCAACTGAAACAACACAAGAAACGCTCTCAATACGAGCTCATATTTATATACATAGCGCCCCACGGCTTGGTGGGTCCAGCATCTCAGTGTCGTTCGCTATTCTAGCGAAGGGAAGGTATTTTTTCGGACCTTTGGCTAAAGGCCTTCGTCTAGGTCGTAGTCTAAATTTCTTACAAGGAAGCAAATTGATACTGCGAGGGGCTACTGTTGGGGGCCTTTCTCTTCTGAAGGTCCTCAAAAAAGCGACTAACCATATGTTTTCAGTACGATATAGATTGTTACAGGAGGTTTCGGCTCCCGGATAAAATACCTTCTCTAATGGCGAAGGTATACGTGGTGTAAAGGAGCAACCCGAAGGTGATAAGAGAAAGCGTTGAAGCTATTGCCAGAGAGCTTCGGCTTGATATGGTGATGAAGACCAAGAATGGCACTGACTTAAAGGGGGAAAACCACTTAGTCTGTAATATTTTGTACTACGATCATGAGTAAATGTCAAGGGCATGAATGTAATTTTGTTCGGGCTGTGTCCTGTGCCTATAAATAGATGAATAGTAGCACCATACTGTTCACACTGGATTGTAATCTCTCTCTCGCGTCACTCTCATTCCCACCTTCTAGCAAGCCGAAGGTATTAATGTAACATGAATACTATTGATGTTTATTCATATTCATTGAATATAAATGCAAATAATGTATTGATATATGTATATATTTATTATCTTTACCTCATTGTATCTCATTGCTTTATCACTTATATTCATATGCTAAAATGATGAAGGTGTGTCCTTCATGACCTTCGTCTGAAGATCATTATATCCTAGAGGAGATAATGTTTCGAAGGACGAAGGTCTTTAACCATTAACAATTGTGTAGCCTTGTTCTTAATCTATAGCATCTGAGAACGAGTGACCAACACCCTGTTTCAAATGCTTTTCCTTTGACTCAACAAAAACTCCCCCTGAATGAATTCTCCCCTTAGCTTTCAAGAGATTTTTTTTGAAATAGATACCAAGTGAAATTATATCAATTGAAATTGAATAAGATACCAATTGAAAATTGACTTTTAAAGATACCAATTTGAAATTTGATTTTGAAGATACCAATTTGAAAATTCATTCATTTTGAGGCTAACTCAAATACCAATTGAAATAATCATTAGTGAATATTTTGAAATGGGTGGTGCGGTCCTTTTGCTTTGGGCTTAATACTTTCTCCCCCTTTGGCATTAATCACCAAAAACAAAGAACTTGAGAGCCCTTTTGTATTTTCTCCCAAATGACAAAACAAATATGAGGGAAGGGTTATACCAATTGAGAGTTACACAAGTAACGGCAAAGTGTAAGTGATACCGTCAGAGTTGGAGTGGAAGCGTTTTCTTTGCTGAATACTCCATTTCCCTTTCAATCTAAGAGTAATCATAGAAATATACTTGAAAACACATTAGTCTTAGTCTTGGCACAAGAAGAATAAGAAATATGCATTTGTACCAAATGAAAGAGACATGATCAAAGGTATGTTCATAAGCTATGTGTGCAATGTTTCAATCAAAGTTTCGAGAATCAAGTATATTTAGCTCATTCCTAAGTTTGCTAAAAGTCTTCTCATCTAGTGGCTTGGTAAATATATCGGCTAATTGGTTGTGGGTTCTCACATAAGCAATTTCGATATCCCCCTTTTGTTGGTGATCTCTCAGAAAGAGATATCAGATGTCTATGTGCTTAGTGCGGCTGTGTTCAACGGGATTATCCACCATGCAGATAGCACTCACATTATCACATAGGAGATGGACTTTGCTCAATTTGTAGCCATAGTCCCTAAGGGTTTGCCTCATCCAAAGTAATTGCGCACAACAATGACCTGCGACAATGTACTCGGCTTCGACAGTGCAAAGAGCTACTGAATTCTGCTTCTTTGAAGCCCAAGACACCAGGGATCTTCCCAAAAAACTGACAAGTCCCTGATATGCTCTTCCTGTCAATTTTACATCCGGCATAATCGGCATCGAAATACCCAATTAAATCAAAGGTAGATCCCTTGGGGTACCAAAGCCCAAACTTAGGAGTGTAAACTAAATATCTCATGATTCTTTTCACGGCCCTAAGGTGAACTTCCTTAGGATTTGCCTGGAACCTTGCACGCATGCATACAGAAAGCATAATGTTCGGTCGAGATACATATAAATAGAGTAAAGAACCTATCATCGACCGATATACCTTTTGATCCACGGACTTACCTCCCGTGTCGAGGTCAAGATGCCCATTGGTTCCCATGGGTGTTTTGATGGTTTGCCATTATTCATTCCAAACTTCTTAAGTATGTCTTGAATGTACTTAGTTTGGCTGATGAAGGAGCCCTCTTGGAGTTGCTTGATTTGAAATCCAAGGAAATACTTCAACTCCCCCATCATAGACATCTCGAATTTCTGTATCATAATCCTACTAAACTCTTCACAAGTTGAATTGTTAGTAGACCCAAATATAATATCATCAACATAAATTTGGCATATAAATAAGTCTTTAGAAACAGTTTTAGTGAAGAGAGTAGGATCGACTTTTCCAACTTTGAAGCCATTAGTGACAAGAAAGTCTTGTAGGCATTCATACCATGCTCTTGGGGCTTGCTTGAGCCCATAAAGCGCCTTTGAGAGCTTATAAACATGGTTAGGATACTCACTATCTTCAAATCCAGGAGGTTTCTCAACATAGACCTCTTCCTTGATAGGGTCATTGAGGAAGGCACTTTTCACGTCCATTTGATAAAGCTTAAAGCCATGGTATGTAGCATAGGCAAGTAATATACGAATTGACTCAAGCCTAGCTACGGGTGCGTAGGTTTCATCAAAATCCAAACCTTCGAATTGTGAATAACCTTTTGCAACAAGTCGGGCTTTGTTCCTTATCGCCACACCATGCTCATCTTGCTTGTTGCGGAATACCCACTTGGTACCTACAACATTTTGGTTAGGACATGGAACTAAATACCATACCTCATTCCTTGTGAAGTTGTTGAGCTCCCCTTGCATTGCCACCACCCAATCCGGATCTCTTAGTGCATCTGCTATCCTGTATGGCTCAATAGAAGACACAAAAGAGTAATGTTCACAAAAATGTGCAACTCGAGATCTAGTGGTTACCCCCTTATGGATGTCACCAAGAATGGAGTTGACGGGGTGATCTCTTTGAATTGCTTGGTGGACTCTTGGGTGTGGTGGTCTTTGATCCCGAATCTCTTGATCATCTTCCTTGTCATCATCATCTTCATCTCCCCCTTGATCAATGTCGTCCTCTTGAGGCTCATCGTCTTGATCTTCATCTTCTTATACATGAGCCTGATCCTCATCTTGAGTGGGTGGAGATGCTTGCATGGAAGATGATGATTGATCTTATGCTTGTGTGGGCTCTTCGTATTCTTTTGGACACACATCCCCAATGGACATGTTCCTTAGTGCGACGCATGGAGCCTCTTCATCATCTAATTCATCAAGATCTACTTGCTCCACTTGGGAGCCATTAGTCTCATCAAACACAATGTCACAAGAAACTTCAACTAGTCCAATGGATTTGTTGAAGACTCTATATGCTCTTGTTTTTGAGTCATAATCGAGTAAAAAGCCTTCTACAACTTTAGGAGCGAATTTAGAACTTCTACCTCTTTTAATAAGAATAAAGCATTTGCTCCCAAAAACTCTATAATATGAAACATTGGCCTTTTTACCAGTGAGGAGTTCATATGATGTCTTCTTGAGGATTTGGTGAAGATATAACCGGTTAATGCAGTAGCAAGCGGTGTTAATCGCCTCCGCCCAAAACTGGTCCAGTGTTTTGTACTCATCAAGCATGGTTCTTGCCATGTCCAGTAGAGTTCTATTCTTCCTCTCCACTACACCATTTTGTTGAGGTGTGTAAGGAGAAGAGAACTCATGCTTGATGCCCTCTTCCTCAAGAAATCCTTCGATTTGTGAATTCTTGAACTCCGTTCCATTGTCGCTTCTAATCTTTTTGATTCTTAATCCGAACTCATTTTGAGCTCTTCTTAAGAATCTCTTTAGTATCTTGGGTTTGAGATTTTTCCTGCAAAAAGAATACCCAAGTGAAGCGAGAATAATCATTCACAATAACTAGACAGTACTTACTCCCGCCAATGCTTATGTAAGCAATCGGGACGAATAAATCCATGTGGAGTAGCTCAAGCGGCCTGTCAGTCGTCATGATGTTCTTGTGTGGATGATGGACTCCAACTTGCTTCCCTGCTTAACATGCACTACAAATCCTTTCTCAAAATGAACATTTGTTAGTCCTAAAATGTGCTGTCCCTTTAGAAGCTTGTGAAGATTCTTCATTCCAACGTGGGCAAGTCGACGATGCCAGAGCCAGCCCATGTTAGTCTTAGCAATTAAGCAAGTGTCTAGTTTAGCTTGGTTATCATTAAAATCAACTAAATATAGTTGACCATCTAACATTCCCTTAAATGCTATTGAATCATCACTTCTTCTAAAGACAGTAACACCTATATCAATAAAAAGACAGTTGTAGCCCATTTTGCATAATTGAGAAACAGAAAGCAAATTGTAATCTAAAGAATCTACAAGAAAACCATTGGAAATAGAATGGTCAGGAGATATAGCTATTTTACCCAAACCTTTGACCAAACCTTGATTTACCATCCCCGAATGTGATAGCTCTTTGGGAATCTTCATTTTTCTCATATGAGGAGAACATCCTTTTCTCCCCTGTCATGTGGTTTGTGCACCCACTATCGATTATCCAACTTGAACCACCGGATGCATAAACCTACAAAACAAATTTAGGCTTTGTTACCCAACCGGTCTTGGGTGTAACACCCCTGGTGTTACTGCCACTAAAATTAGAGCATATCATCATGAGCATCAACATATCATGTGTTTGTCACACCTAGAGTGCATTCACTAGGCAAAAATTTCAAACAAAATTCTATTGATGGGACATGTCATAAGTGAAACCCTAGGGTACAGTACTTAACCCTAAACTGGGGCTCAAAAGAGTAAACAAAGGCTAATAAGAGAAAACTTCAAAACTTATTAGTTATAATCATAAAATGTCACCATTAATGGACTTAAGTGGCATCCAAATCCTAGAAGTGCTAGAAACCCTAAATAGACCCCTGGAAAACCTTGGACTGAAACCCTAGGGGGTTATCTATAAAAATGTGCACATTTTGGACCTAAGTGCAAAAATCATGGAAATAGGGTACCTCATGTCAAATGGTTCACATGTTTGAAGATTTAAAAGCCAAAAGGTGTGAATTGGGCTTATTTGCAAAAAGCCATTCAATTCCTTTTATAAGGCTAAGTCTGAATTTTAGTGAATGGGATCAACTTTGAAGCCTTGTAATTTCAAAACTACAAGGATTTTGCCCTAGGTTAGCACATCAAATTTGTAGAGCTATGTAAGGAGAATAACTTTGTTATAGGGATTAAGCCTTGGTCACATGAAAAATTTGGAGTAAAATGAGCCCAAAGTTGGGCTGTCAGACTGCCCTAAGTCTGAATTCAGACTGACAGTGAGATTGGACGAACTTAGGGCTCAATTTTAAGTAAGATTCGGTGACTTTTTGTGGGTGCACAATGTAACAAAATTAGAGCTGGTCTATTAGGCTACAACTTTGCTGCAGAGCATTGATCTAGTCAACATACAAAATCGGGAGGAAATTCGCCCCAAACATGATCTGTCAGACTGATTGAAGAAGATCCTGATGGTACAGTGACCAGAAAAATCTGTTGGTTCAGTGAACCGGCCGTCGGCGACCCCGCGCATGGATTCACGCCGATGAGGTGATTCGTGCTCACCGATGCCCGGATAACGTCTTGCAGTGAAAAGATCTTCCCCGCGGATGAGCTTAAGGCACTATTCGGTCCGGCCGCCATGTCCGCTCTACCCCGATCGCCTTGAATCAACCCTCGCCGGAGTTAGACGCTTCGCGGTCTTGTGCCACGTGCCTCGGCACTTTAACCACGCTGCCGTGACTCGTACTGACCTATCCAGAGATCGCCAGTGAGGTTGCCACGGTTGCGGCCACTAATCGTGTGCGCCAGTACCCCTCTTCCTCTCTGACTGCCAGCACGCCAATCCAAAATTGGAGGCCACCGCTCAAGCACACTATAAATTGAGCACACCGACGGGTCCGTAGGGTAGTCAAGCACCAAGCCACCAAGCCGTGCCTCCAATTGCTCAGTAGAGCTCGCCAATTTTGGAGGCCATCGCTCAAGCACACTATAAATCTGCTTTTCGCCACCGTGAAAGAGGCCTCGCCGTGGCTAGCTCGTCTCAGGTCCGCTCATGCCCTCTGCCCTTTCGTTTCAGTGTTCTTATGTGTCCCTGATGCTCCCGGACCCCGCCAATTAGACTAGGACCCCTTAGATCGCCGGGAACACGTCGTGCTGTCCGTTGTGCCCGCTGTCACCGTGGACAGAGCGAGTTAGAGCTCCGTTAATGAAATTAATTGGGGGGAAACGCTTGTTAGGGCTTGAATTAGGTCTCAGCCGAAGTAGAGCACCGGTCATCAAGTGATCCGGCCGGTATGAGCTCGCCGGAGCTCGGTTCTCCGCTTTGCGGGGTCGTGGACCACGAGTTGTAAAGATATGAAAGCGCGAGGGTGTTTTTGCAAGTGTCAGCGAGACAGAGGAATAGTGGGAAGGATTCTTTATAGAAATTTCAAACCGCCAAGGTTCCCTACGCAAAACTGACCGCGCGGGCGTGCGCGGGGGTGAATTCTGTCTTTGCTGGGCTGTCTCGGTCTGAAATGAGCCCAATCCTGTAGCATCTTTCTTCTTTTCTTTATCTGCCAAGACTAAATAATTCCTAGGAAATTATAGAAAAATGCTAAAAATACCAAACCAATTTTGCTAGGCTTCTTATTTTCTATAGTATTTAACAAAAATAGTTTCATGATTTTTAGTTCTAATAAGGAATTATGGGATATTTAAAATATCCAAAATACATACTTCTGGAATTTTAGAGAGTAATTAATAAACCCAAAATTCACCAAACTTTTTAAATAGGCTTTAATTATTATTTAGAAGCCTTGGGTAAATTTTGGCATGATTTAGACCATGTTTGGTACCTAGAGCCCAAAACCCTAACCCCTACCCTATGAACTTCACTATAGACTCCAAAAACCCTAATTTCCCGAAGAACCATGAAGGAAAGTTATATTTAAGACATTAGATAATATAGTTTTATTATATTTGCATTTTCATGAGCATTCATGATTATATATGGCTATATATAGAAAACGAGGAAGAGATAGAAGTTGAAGAAGTGAGGACTACACCACCACCACCTGAAGAACCTCAGGTAGGAAACTGCTTTTACTTTGACATCTGTGGAACTGAGCCTGATTCACCTATCACACAAGGCAAGCCCCGGTGCATCTGCCACCTCCTTGTTATTTTGAAATCTTTCTCACTTACATGATGCATTAGGTGATAGGAGTTGTGTGCTAAACCAATTGCTGCATTTCCTTCCTTGGAATTGATTACTTCTCCTTAATCCCCTGTTTTACAAAAAGTTTTTCTTATGCTTAGCTTTGCTCTAGAAAAACAAAATGTTTTGTTTTGACAAAAGATGATGCTTCAAAGTGGGTGGGATGTTTTCAAAAAAATAAAACTTGATGGTGGATCCATCATGGCCATGATGGGTTCAACATCAGAAAAGATGTACCTCTGCCAGGTACCAAACTTTAGGTGAAATGATAAAGCTAAGACCAGGCGGGTGACTTGCACGAGAGGAGAGTCTCGGTGTAGTGTCTCTGTCTGAGTCGATTAAGGACCTTGTCGATGTAGGCTTGCTGATCGAGGACCCTTTAACTGGTCACATGCCTCATCACGGGTAAGCTTTGCCTCGAGCAGACAAATAACAAAATAAGATAACACGCAATGGGAGTGGAGAGATGGCGAGAGTAGCGTGTACCCTCCGTGGCAAGAGGCTGGACGGTGGTGTATCTGTGCTCTCGGTTGGCGTGAACCTGATCTGGTCTTAAGAACCCCGGTGGCGAGTTGACATATGCAAGGGTTAAGTGCTACATATGTCGTGTGATTGGAGATCCTCAGTTGAGTATAATCGATTTGGATCGCCGTAACTTCGCAGACATGAAGACTTGGTCACTGCCCTACACGTAGCATTCCAGTAAATAAGAAGGGTTGATAAGAAATTGGCTAGTATAGGTCAAGTGGTTGAACTAGGGTAGAAAGAACTCTAGATACAGGTAACTTTACTTAACCTGACAATTAAAACTGGATTTTTAAGGATCAACTACTAGTAAGCATTTCTGCAAACAGAGTCTTTGATTATTGATAAGCCATACCTTGATTTCCAAAGGCCAGCATATCCTTGAGAGTCTTTTATTTTGACGGGTAAGACTTGTGAAAGTACACTTCGTACTCAGGGCTTTGTCCCATGTTGTTTTAGGTGAAGAAGAAGCAAATTTTTGTTGCTTCTGTTCCAAGGTGGTGCCTAAAGAAGAAAATCAAGACTGAAGCTGCGGGAGGAAGTGTCCTCCGTTAAGAAAAACTTTTTACTGTTTATCGGGAGGGGTTTTTGCCTCCCAGGTTATGTAATAATATTACTTCAGCACTCCTATATTTGCTCTGGTCTGTAATAATTCTACTCTTTCTTACTTTAAATAAAGTAAGTTATTGTAACTGCTTCCGCACTCTCGTACCTCCGATGTGTTGTAATGTCAGTATGACGGGTGAAACGCTCTTGGGCAAGGTAAAGAATACAGATACCGAACTTGTCAAGTGATCAGGGGCACCTGCAGGGTTGTCTGAGGTCCGTTGGACAAGGACAACTGTAGGTGGGCCTAATAACTTGGGAGGTTCTGTCATAGCTGGTATCAGAGTGAAGCCCATCTCTGCAGATGTTATGAGGCATTTTCAAAAAGAATTTTCAAAGACTTATCTATTAAAATTTCCTTCCTTCTTATCTAACTACCTTCTGAAGTACTTAATTTAAAGACCAGATAGTAGAGTGCAATGTATAGAAGGTTGTGAATCAACTAAGGTTGATTCTGTAATTATGCATGCATCATACTAAAAACTATACTAATAAGATTTTCCCCCTTACAGAGATATGCTGCCACGCACAAGGAAAACCGCGCGCAAGTCTACCAGACCAATTGGCGTGCCTCGCCATCAACTAGCTCCAAGGCATGAGGACAGTAGTAGTGGTAGCAATGATCCCATCGGAGATCTGGAAGCTCATGTAGAGCAGCTTCGAACGGAGCTCCGTCACAGGAACAATGTGTGGGTCGAGGATGGTCAGTGAATAAACGAGTTAAGAACTGACATCCGATATTTGCAAGACCAACTTGCTGAACGAGATTTAGTACTCGATTGGGCTGTTAACTCACATTCGCTTGCTTGGGCTAAGGAAGCCAAAGCTCGAGCCCGTGTGGAGGAGCTTAGCACAGCCGTGGACAACTTGCAGGTGTACTGTAATACACTACATGAGGAAGTTCATGTATTGTATTCATGACTGCACCCTGACGTACCTACAGATCCTGTCGGAATGGGAGCCGGACCTTCTGGAGCAACGGGTGAAGCCCTTGGTGGGGAACTAGACCTTTTCAGGCCCCCTCCTTCAATGAATCTGGCTGATGAATGGTCCCCTACACCTGACAGTGAAGCTACCAAAAGTGATAAGAAGCTAGAGTAGTGTAGTTTAAATATGATAATGTATAATAGGTAATGTAGTCCTGTTGTAAATTCGAGTCTGTATCATTACCTTTTAAGTAATGTAAATGGATGGTGTGCTTTGGCATGTTATATTTTCCAAATGTTCTTTGCCTTAGATGCCGTCCAGGACTCGTGGACAGGATGGTGCGGGAACCTCCCATGGGAGGGAAACTACTCCTAATCCGCCACCAGTACCCCCAACCTTGGGTGAGGCTATCGCTGCCTTAGTCAATGCAACAGCCGATAACACCCGCATTCTTCGTGAAATGGCAGGACAACAATATTAGCAGCAAGGCGGGCGAGCTTATCCGCAAGGACCCCGCGAAACTTCATATATGGATTTCTCAGAAACACGTCCCCCACTATTCGTCAAGGCTAAAGATCCACTTGAAGCAGATGAATGGATTCGGGTTATCGAGCAGAAGTTTGGGCTCCTCCGATGCACGGAGACTCAGAAGCCCTTATTTGCGGCACAGCAGTTGCGAGGCCCTACGAGCACCTAGTGGGGAAATTATGTGGCTATTCAGCTGGCTAGCCATCAAGTTACCTGGGACAAATTTAAACTGGCATTTCGGGAGCACTACATTCCAGAAGGAATGCTCCATATGAAACAAGAAGAATTTATGAAGCTTAAACAAGGTGGAGATACTGTTACACAGTATCTCAACAAGTTCAACCATTTGTCCCAATATGCCATTGATCAGGTCAACACTGATCTGAAGAAGAGAAATTGTTTTATAAGGGGCCTTAATGATCGGCTCCAGCGGAAAATGGCCACCTGCCTCGACCTCTCTTATAGTAGGGCTGTCAGCATGGCGCTGGCAGTTGAAGCCAAATATGCAGGCCCAGGAAAGTCAAAGGGCTATGGAGGTGACAGGTCCAACCAGGGGCCTGAGAAGAGACAAAGGTTGGTGATCCGACCTTTTAATCCAAACCGTTCTTCACCACGTCCACCCTCCTACCCCTTTAAACAACCTGTCTTTATCTGTCCTGCCACTGCCCCCATCTCAACAAATCAGCCGAGTGCCCCTGGTACCCATTTCCCTACACTCCCGAGTTCATCTTCTGGTTGCTTTAATTATGGGAAGTCCGAACATTTTATCAAGGACTGCCCATATCCCAAGCAGAACAGATCAAATAATCAGCAGAGTTCAGGGAGTTCCACCCAAGGCAAGGAAAACCCAGCGAATAATACAACGGGCAAAAATATGAAGAAAACTGGGCGAATTTATTATACACAAGTGGCCACGACACTAGAAGGAGAGCCGGTCATGATGGGTACGTTTCTCGTGGCCAATCACCCTGCAGTTATTCTTTTTGATTCTGGTGCTTCACATACATTCATAAGCAAGAAGTTTGTGGAGCAACATTGCATTCCATACAATGAATCAAGGGAAGGGTTTATATTTCATTCGCCTAGGGGACAAATATTCACTAAAGAAGTGGCTTTCCATGTGCCCGTAACATTGGCTGAACGGGACTTCCCACAAACATGATTGTTCTAAAAGGCCAAGATATAGATGTAATTCTGGGCATGAATTGGTTAGCGCAACACAAAGCTATCCTCAACACGGATCTGAGAACCATCAGGTTGAGCTATGGCCAGGAAGAGGTTCTCTTGTCCATTTCCGTAGCTACTACAGCTAAACCATTTGGCAGAGTATACGAAGCCATCATACCGGAGATCCAGAATATTTCGGTAGTATGTGAATTCCCGGACGTCTTTCCGAAAGATCTGCCTGGATTGCCTCCAAAGAGAGATGTAGAATTTGTCGGTGTTTTGGGTCTGACCGCACACCCGGGGTTGCCCCTCAAGGTGTTTTTTGGAGTAGGACGGTGTCGACGACTGTAGCAAAATGGTTCGTGCCGATCGCACGAGGAACAGTGGACAGGGTTTTCAGGTTCGGGCCGCTTAGAGATGCGTAACACCCTACGTCCTAGTGAGTATGCTTGGTGGATGTGGTTACAAAAGAGCTCTCTGAATTGAGATTACAGAGAGTTGACGTGGGTGGCTAAGTAAAAGGTCGATCGATCTGAAGGGGTGCCCCCTAGGCCTTATATACTCGACCGTGGGGCAGTACACGTGGATATGATAACAACAAGTAGCTAAAAGGTAGTGAACCTCTTGAGTTTATCCCTACGTAACCCTCACCGACTTATCCTCGCATGGCTCCGTTGCATGGGGGCTTCAGCGCGGGAAAGTCGGGTCTCTGTTGCGATTTACTCGCTCGACGTTGTGGGCCGTCCGGGTTTGCACCAATCTGGTCTCACGTCGCTCTGCTTTGTTGGTTGTTTCTCCCAGGCCCACGAAAGAATGACCTTACGATTTATTGGGCCCTTGGGCCTTTCGTGAGGTCTTTTACTCCTTTAGTGGACCCGGGGGATATCTATCCCCCACAAGCCCCCGATCTTTGGGTTAATTTAGAGGTAATCAGCCCAAAGATCCCAGGTCCAACTTGCGGGTGTTTTGAAGAAAAATGATTTCCTGCTGTCTTCTCTTGCTCCGATCACTCATTTGACTGAAGCTTAGTTTCGAGTTTGTGCCTTAGAGGTCGGCATTTCAATTTGTAGGATTCTGAACTTCATTGGGTGCACCGAAGGTGCACCCAATGGGTGTAGCCCCCGAGCTTCGAGTAGATTTTTTTAAAAAATAATCTACTCGAAGGTCTTCCTCAGAAATTGTTTCCATTTGTGCTCCTGCGTTTTGATTGAGGGCTAGCCTTTTAATCTTGTCCCACGCCTTAGAAGTTGGCACTATCTTGGCTTGGAATGATAATCCATGGGGTGCACCGGAGGTGCACCCAATGGGTGTAGCCTCCGACCTTCAAGTGGATTTTTGAGGATAATCCACTCGAAGGTCTTCCTTTTGTGTCTTTTTGCTGAAGATTATCCTTTCTGCTTGTAAAAAATTGGCATGATGTCATCCGCACTATGTCATCAATATTATACTTCAGAGGTCAGCATGTATTTTGTCTTTTGCAGCCGAGTTCGCAATCCATCCATATCTTGCTGGGTAGTGCAATTTATTTGCTCTGTGACTGATTAGACATTTGATGGACGTTCTCTGTCTAGTCTTCAAGTCGTTTCTGTCGACCATATTTTGTACTCCCCTGGCTATATTTGGCTTCCCTCTAATTCTCACTGATATCTCATTTTTGTCTTGAGGCATTCACTGCGTGCCCTGCACAGATGTGACCAATTTGAAAAATATACTGATAATTCCTGGGCGTCCCCCCCCATGGGTGTGGGCAAGGGACGGCTTGGTACGCTAAGTGTTTTAGCCGGCTGCTTCTGAGTAGTAATGTGATGTGACGGCGAGTGTAATCATATCCTTCGCGCTGTTGACTGGAGTCCCAATGGGTGTAGTGTTGCGTGAAACGGCGTCAGCCACCTGACGTGTCTTCAGACGGGTTGAAGTGCTTATTGAATGCTTTGCGACTGTTCGGTGACCGCGGTTAGAGGTGAGCGGTTGCCTCCGCCTTCTATAAATAACGCCATTGTCTCTCTGGCTTTTTCACATCTCTTCGCTGTTCTTCTGCTGCCTTCCTCGCCCCTCTCCTTTCTGCCTCCACCATGGGCAAGAACAACAAGCGCAAGCGCGAGCCAACTCCTCCATCGGAGGAGTTTGGTTACTCGGAATACTCGGAGGAGGAGTTCTCCTCCGAGTCCGAGGGGTCTCCAGCTCCCGTCTCTCCCCCGGCGTCGTCTGATGACTCAGACGACTCCCAGGGGATTGCCGCGGAAGTCTGGACGTACATCCGGGCCGTCGAGCGCTCTAGGCTCAAGGGCTCGGATGAGTCGGAGTACTCCTCGGATGAGGAGGATTCGGACAGCGGCGAGGACGAGGACGACGACGACGACGGCGACGACGACGACGGTGGCGACGGCGACGGTGATGGCAGCGGCAGCGGCGGGGGCAGCGGCGGCGGCGACGAGAGCAAGGGCAGCACCAGAGGCGGCAGCAGCAAGGGCAGCACCAGGGTCGGCGGCGGTGGCAGCAGCAAGGCCAGTGGCTAGACGCCACTGGTCTTTAGATATTAGTATAGTGTAGTTAGAATAATGTAGTAGTAATGTAGAGTAGTATAGCGTAGTATAGTAGTAGTAGTAATGTAATGTAGTAATCGTAGGGAAGCATCAACTTGCAAAGAGTTGATTTGTAAGCTTATTGTCTTCCCTTAATGAAAGAATGACGTTGGCTTCCTCTTGATGACTCGCTTTGCTTGATTATAAAACTGATTCTTTTGAGACAGTAGATGAATAACTTGGACATCACACTGACGCTTCCAGAAGTAGCTGCCGAGTAATCTTGTAGTCTGTGTCGACGTTTTAGAAGTAGTGCCGAGCGACTGAACGCTATACCAGCGTCTTAGAGGCAATGCCGGGTGATTGAAGGTCGACGTCGGCATTTTAGAAGTAATGTCGAGCGATTGAACACGAGACCAGCGTTTTAGAGGCAACGCCGAGTGATTGAAGGTCGCCGTCGGCATTTTAGAAGTAATGCCGAGCGATTGAACACGAGATCAGCGTTTTAGAGGCAACGCCGAGTGACTGGAGGGTGATGTCGGCATTTTAGAGGTGATGCCGAGCGACCGAATACGAAAACAGCGTTTTAGAGGCAACGCCGAGTGACTGGAGGTCGGCATCAGCTTTTTAGAGGTAATGCCGAGCGACTGAATATGAAATCAGCGTTTTAGAGTCAATGCCGAGTGACTGGATGGTGACATCGGCATTTTAGAGGTAATGCTGAGCGACTGAATATGAAATCAGCGTTTTAGAGTCAATGCCGAGTGACTGGATGGTGACGTCGGCATTTTAGAGGTAATGCCGAGCGACTGAATATGAAATCAGCGTTTTAGAGTCAACGCCGAGTGATAGCAGGCCGCATGAGCTATTTTGAGGATGATAACCGAGTGATGAGGTGGCCCATCGGCTTTTTGGAAATAACTGTCGGATGACCACGTGGCATGCTGGGGTTTTGGAAATAACCGCCGGGTGATGACTGGGCACTTTTTGAAATGGTATATGGCTCGAGAATATCCCATAAGAGCTGCGCTTTTAGCCGCCTTTGCTTTCCGTGCCCTAGTTCTTGCATTCCCGCTTCCGAATCCTCCCTGCCATTCGCCTCCTACTCTGCTCGCTGGTGAAATCGAGATGGCGCCCAAGAGGAAGACTGCGAGCTCGTCTGCTGCGGTGATCCCTCCGATCGACCCCAACAACCAGTTGCCTTTCGCAGGTAACCATATGTCCATCATTTCCGAAGCTGAACTTCTCCACCTCGTATCCATCGGGGTTCTTCCTCCGCGAGAACTCTGTTCTTGGCGGATTTGCCACGGGACTACTGTCCCGACAGAGGATACCCACGAGTCTGTAGTTTACGCTCCTTTTCTTCTCCGCGGCCTCGGCCTTCCCATCTCTCCCTTTTTCCGTGGCCTCCTTGATTTCTACCACATTAACTTGACCCATTTGAACCCTAATTCCATTATGCAAATCTCCATTTTCGTTCACCTATGCGAAGCCTTTCTTGGCGTGCTGCCGCATTTCGGTTTATGGAAGTATTTGTATCATTGTCGTCCTAGGATGGCCGGGGGACAACATCAGTTGGTCGGAGGTGCCAGTTTGGAGATGCGTCGCGGGCGGAAAACTGAGTATCTTGAGATTCCCCTTAAGGACAGTATTAAGGGATGGCGCCTAGAGTGGTTTATAGTTGATAATTATGGGAATTCTCTCCCCTCCCGGTCGGGAAGACAGCCAGACGTTCGCACCCCGAGCTGGACTGAGTCTCCCACAGACCAGGAGGTAGCTGAGGCAGGCGTGTTGCTAGCTGAAGTTGGATTGCTGAAAGAGAGAGGTCTAACTGCTGAAGTTGTGGTTGCTGACTTTGTTTTCAAGAATATCCAGCCACTGAAAGACAGGGCCTATCCAGCTTATCTGTACCGAGGGCTAGCTGACTCAACTCGGGTTACCAACAGGAGAATCCCTTCTGCAGACTTGGTGAGCCGACTTGAAATGATCCTTAGGGGCAAGGTGTCAAACGTTGGTGCTCCAGTGGCGTACTCGGCCTGGAATTTGCCTCCTCCCAAAACTTTCACCCTATTTGTATCGAATCCACCTGTTACTGATGGCAGTTTGGGCCTTAGAGTGCGACCCTCTGCTGAAGAAGTCAGTGCTTTGGTTGTTTCGCTTGGGGAGATTCCTGATGACGAATGGCAGGTCCATTTTGAGGTGCCCCTGAACCCTAGTGATGCGGATATAAATGCCATGCTTGATCTGCTAGCTGAGGATTCCTCCGACGTCGCTCCTACTGGTACGTTGGCAGTGGTGCCCCTTCCAGAGGTTGATACAACTTTGGATGTCCAGAAACCTGTCAGTACTCGCCCGAGGCGCCCTAACCGAACCAGTCAGCCTGAGCCTTCTGCTGATGAGCAAAAGAAGAAAAGAAGACGCCTCCGGCGAGTATCCAGTTTTGATGAGGATGCTGGTACCTCAGTTCCTGTTACTGAAGAAATGCCTGCGACTGGACTTACTAACGCTGACCCCAATGGGTGTACCCAAACTGCTACTGATCCCAATGTGGGCGCTCCTTGTGTTGTCACTGTGGAAGATGAGGAGGAAGAAAATGAGGCTCCTTTAACTCGGAAAAACAGTCGGCAGTTCATCGCCAGCGGTGAAAGTAGCGGAGTTCCTTCTCCTGCTTTGTCTGCCCTCATTGGTCTGCAAGAACTGTCCCTGGCCAACTTTGATCAAACTCTTGAGGATATGGTCCCAGAGGACTTGTTATCAGAGCCAGTGGATGATGATGCAACGGAGGCTTGCGCTGCCGTGCCTGATGCTGGGTTGAGGTCATCCCGTGCCTCGTCGACCTTAGAGCGTGATCTCGAGGGTCGGGATGCTAACTTGGATTGTCCTGGTCCCATGGAAGTGGCTGAAGGCCCGTCAACCTTAGAGGTGGTTACTGCGGAGAGTCTGGACCTCAAGAATGGTGCTGACACATGCCGAGCCCCCGAGGATGTCGCCGGGGATGACTTAGCTCGGGTGAAGAGTGTAAGCCACTGCCCAGCCCCCGAGGGTGCTGCCGGGGATGATCCGGCTCAAGTGGGCAGTGCCAACTATGACCCAGCCCCCGAGGGTACCCAAGCAGGGTCTCCTTCCTGCACTTCCATGGACGTTCACGCGGGATCACCTCCACACTCTGGCTGCATGGTGGTAGCCCAAACTTTGGACCAGGGAGTCGCTTTAGAGGGTAGCGTCCCCGCTGATCGGGCGTTTGGCTCTGTTGAAGGCGCTGAGCTGATTCCTACTGGTCCGTTGCAAGCTGCTTCGGGTGGTGGCCTTGCGCCTGGTTATCAGCTGATTTCTCCTGATTTGGGGATCCCTTCGTTCTTTTCCAACCTCCAGGTACTATGCTGTATTTTAGCTTGATCTTTACATTGCATGAACTTTTGTTATTATGCTCATCTGTTCTTCTCATCAGGTTTTGGTGGATGGGATGGCCGGCCAGCTGAGATTGCAGGGTGCTTCCGTCCCAGAAGTGGCTTCGTCTCTTGCGTGTTGGAATCCAGTGTCACTTCATCGTCGTGTATCCGAGTTGGAGGCAACTAACGCTGGTTAGTGCCCTTTTTCTTCTCTTCGTCTTTGTTGTGGACTGTTTTACCTTCTGACCTCGTTTTGTTTGATTACCTCTTGCTAGGAATGACTCGGCAGATTGCAATTCTTGAGGAAAAGCATTCCCGAGATCAGGCTGAAATGGTTCAACGGTGCGCTGACTTCGAGGAGAAGTACTCTCAGAGCCAAACTGAACTAAATCGGGTCTCTGCTGCCTTGGATGACGCCAATGCCCTGAGTTCTTCTCTTCATGCTCGGCTTGACTCTGAAAAGGTAACTTACAAAACTGTGCCTTGCCTTGCTATGTTCCTATTACTTGCTTGGTTTCTGAAGGAGTTGATTTTTGTTTGCAGGAGGAAAAGCGTATCCTTGCTGCTTCTCGTGACAATCTTGACAGATTGTATCGTGATTCTAGCAACTCGCTGTCAATCTTGGAGAGGAGTCACCGTTTTACAATGGAGGAACTGGACAATCAACGTTGTAAGCTGCAGGAATCTGCAGACGAAGTGACCCGCCTTAAGCAATTGATATCAGCAAAGGATGCCACCATCAAAGAACTCTGAGCTTCCAAGAAATCCATTGCCCAGGAGTTAGAGGCTGCTCGGCTGGCTGCTAAAGTTGCCGAAGAAACTGCTGCTACTCTCAAAGCCCAGCGCGATAAAGCCATGGACAAGGCTATTCGGGCGGGACGAATCTTAATGAGGAGACCCGGCGTGGTTGTTTCTGAAGACATAAAGGCTGACGTGAATGCTGCCCCAGATTCCTCGAGTCGCCCTTCTTCGTCGGTCGCTCCTGAGAAAGACATTGCGAAATAGAGAAACATTTTGCGTGCTCTGAGCGCGCGGTTAGCATGATCGAGTATTTGTTAGAGGACATCAATTTATCATTCGAATGACATAATTACTCTCTTATTGTATCAGAATTTATTGGTTCGTAAATTTGTGGTAATGAAATGATGCATGATGATTATGAAATTTGTTTGCGGGATATGGAAGTCATCCCCTGAATTACATAGGCGCGAGTATGTTGCACCGGCTTAAGTCGCCACTGACTTTAGCCGATAGCTCCGTTAGTAGGGTATAGTGGTCACCCCGAGTTAAGTAAGAGTGAGCATGTTGCACCGCCTTAAGTTGTTGCCGACTTAAGTCGATTGCTCCGTTTGTAGGGCATAGTGGTCACCCCGAGTTAAGTAAGCATGAGCTTGTTGCACCGCCTTAAGTCGTTGCCGACTTAAGTCGATTGCTCCGTTGGTAGGGCATAGTGGTCACCCCGAGTTAAGTAAGCATGAGCATGTTGCACCGCCTTAAGTCGTTGCCGACTTAAGTCGATTGCTCTGTTGGTAGGGCATAGTGGTCACCCCGAGTTAAGTAAGCGTGAGCATGTTGCACCGCCTTAAGTCGTTGCCGACTTAAGTCGATTGCTCCGTTGGTAGGGCATAGTGGTCACCTCGAGTTAAGTAAGCGTGAGCATGTTGCACCGCCTTAAGTCGTTGCCGACTTAAGTCGATTGCTCCGTTGGTAGGGCATAGTGGTCACCCCGAGTTAAGTAAGAATGCAAGTCAATCGTAAACGAGCTGAGTATCTTTGAAATCTCTCTTTATTGATGACATATTTCCACTTTTCAGAATACATTGTCGCCCCAGCAGTTTTGAAATACAACTAGGGATAAAACTTTCTGAGGTGCTCTATGTTCCAGGAGTTCCCAACTTCTGTGCCATCCATCTGAGTGAGGCGATACGATCCGGGCCGAGTGACTTCTGTTACTATGAAGGGTCCTTCCCAAAAGGGTGATAACTTGTGCTGTCCCTCCCCCGTTAGAATTCGGCGGAGGACGAGGTCTCCTACTGAAAAGAACCGTTGCCGCACAGCCTTGTCGTGATAGCGCCTTAGAGTCTGCTGGTACCGTGCTGATTGGATTACCGCATTCAGCCGTTCTTCCTCAAGTACATCAATGTCCTCCAACCTGGTGGCCTCAGCTTCTGCTATGCTTTCGAAGATCAACCTTGGCGCCCCAAACTTGAGATCAGCAGGTAGCACTGCCTCTGACCCATAGACCATGAAGAAAGGAGTGTTTCCATGCAAAGCTCGGCTAGGTTGGGTTCTTAGGCTCCAAACGATATAGGGCAATTCCCTTATCCACTTTCCTGTGAATTTTTCATTCTTATCAAAGACCTTTTTCCTGATTGCCTCCAATATCATCCCGTTGGCTCGCTCAACCTGCCCATTGGCTCTTGGATGGGCTACAGATGCATACTTGATCTGAATGCTCTTTTGCTCGCAGAAGTCGAAGAATTCTGAACTTGTGAAGTTGGATCCTAAATCGGTTATGATGCTGTTTGGTATCCCGAATCTGAATATTATGTCTTGTATGAATTCCACGGCCTTAGCAGAGGTTAAAGAGGCAATGGGCTTGAACTCTATCCATTTAGTGAATTTGTCAATCGCTACCAATACATGAGTGTATCCCCCTTGAGCTTTCTTGAAAGGTCCAATCATATCCAGTCCCCAGCACGCGAAAGGCCAAGTTACTGGTATGGTCTGCAGTTGCTGTGCTGGCATGTGTTGTTGCTTTGACAAATATTGGCAGGCTTCGCACCTCTGAACTAACTCGGCTGCATCGTTCTTTGCTGTTGGCCAATAGAATCCTGACCTGAAGACCTTCCCGACTAGTGTTCTGGAGGCTGCATGTATTCCACATTGCCCAGCATGGACCTCCTCCAGAAGTTGCTTCCCAGTAGACGAGAGAATGCACTTCATGAGGACGCCTGATGCACCCCTTCTGTATAATGTCTCCCCAATAAGTGTATAGTGAGCTGACTGTCTTGCAATGCGCTCTGCCGAATTCTTGTCGTCTGGTTCTTCTTCATTCTTTATATACTTAATGATCGGCCTTCTCCAGTCATCAGGGTTTGACTCGGGTTGATCTATGATGTTGCACTCTTCTGTTTGATCCATTGAGATACTCGGCTGCAGAATTTCTTGCACGAAAACTCCGGGTGGGACCTGAGTTCGACTGGACCCTAGCTTGGACAATACATCGGCTGCTGTGTTCCGATCTCTTTCTACATGATGAAATTCCAGACCCTCGAATTTATCTTCCAGCTTTCAGACGGTAGTGCAGTATTTTCCCATTGAATCGCTTGAGCAATCCCACTCCTTGTTTATCTGGCTGATGACTACCAGAGAGTCTCCGTATACCATCAATCTTTTGACGCCCAACGATATGGCAATGTTCAATCCATGGATCAAAGCTTCATACTCGGCTGCATTGTTGGAGGCCGGGAATAGCAACTGGAGGGCGTACTTGAGGTGTTCGCCTCCAGGCGCAGTGAAGAGAATCCCTGCTCCTGCTCCCTGCAACTTCAGTGAGCCATCAAAATACATTCGCCATACTTCTGCAGTCTCCGGGTTGTCTGGTACTTGTTGTTCGGTCCACTCTGATACGAAATCAACCAGTGCTTGAGTTTTGATGGTAGTGCGAGGTCGGAACTCGATGTCATGAGATCCCAGCTCGCAAGCCCACTTGGCTATTCGACCGATGGCTTCCTTGTTGTGAAGAATATCCCCTATTGGAAAACTTGTAACTACTATGACTTTGTGGTCGTCAAAGTAGTGACGCAGCTTGCGGGCAGTTAGAAGTACTGCGTATAATAGCTTCTGAACTTGAGGATACTTTTTCTTTGAGGGGCCTAGGACTTCACTAATGAAGTAAACAGGATGTTGTACTGGATAGGCATGTCCTTCTTCTACTCGCTTGACTACCAACGCAGTGCTTACCACGTGAGTCGTGCAAGAGATATACAGTAGCAAATCTTCAGCTGGTTGAGTTGACGTAGCTCGCCGGGGTGGTTTTAGTACTGGTGGTGTGGTCAAGAATTTTTTCAGAGCATCTAGAGCTTCTTGTGCTTCTGAAGTCCATTGAAACTTATCCACCTTCTTGAGTAACTTGTAAAATGGCACTCGGCAAAGAGTCTTCTTTGCCGAGTGTCGCCCAGTTGACGCTCGGCAAAGAACTCTTTGCCGAGTGCCATCCCTAGACACTCGGCAAAGTATATTTTTATTTCTTTTATTTTGTCTCCCAAACTTTTTGTGGTATGTTCCTACACTATGTAGACCTACATGTATCATTTGTGGACAATTTTAACAGAGTTTCAATCGTTAGTAGATTTAGTTCGTTTATTTGAATTTCTTCGGAAAATTTAGATTTGAACTGCAGGTCACTCGAAACTTGGAAATCCGTGCATGAAAAAATGATATTCATGTTACTTAGCATAAGTTACGACCGATTCCAGGAGCGGACCAAAAACTTCGAGCAACATGCTCACTAAACATGGTCGTGAACTTGTCATCAACATGTTTAAAACTTGTATAAAACACAAACAAAGTCAGAAAATCTTGAAACTTGTCCACGTGTCATGATATCATATGTACAGGCTGCGATAAAAAATTGAAAAAATTTCGAGAAAACTATGACGCGCTATGTGTACAAACCTAAGAGATCCACATTGAAACTCTATGATTTCATGTGTAGTTCTCTTAGGTTTCTACACATAGTGTCTCACAACTTTGTCCAAACATTCTCAATTTTTTATCACAACCTGTACATATGATATCATGACACGTGGACAAGTTTCATGATTTTCTGACTTTGTTTGTGTTTTATACAATTTTTAAACATGTGGATGGCAAGTTCACGGCCATGTTTAGTGAGCATGTTGCTAGAAGTTTTCGGTCCGCTCATGGAATCGGTCGTAACTTATGCTAAGTAACATGAATATCATTTTTTTCATGCACGGTTTTCCAAGTTTCGAGTGACCTGCAGTTCAAATTTGAATTTTCCGAAGAAATTCAAATAAACAAACTAAATCTACTAGCTATTTCAAACTCTGTTAAAATTGTCCACAAATGATACATGTAGATCTACATAGTGTAGGAACATACCACAAAAAGTTTGGGAGACAAAATAAAAAAAATACAAATGCACTTTGCCGAGTGTCTAGGGATGACACTCGGCAAAGACTTCTTTGCCGAGTGCTAGATGTGTGACACTCGGCAAAGAGGTAGTAAAGAACCTTTGCCGAGTGCCGCAACGGGGGACACTCGGCAAAGAACTCTTTGCCGAGTGCCGCTGATCTGGCACTCGGCAAAGAATATTTTAATATTTTAAAAAAATCTTTGCCGAGTGTCGGATCACGGGCACTCGGCAAAGAAACAAACCTTAACCGGCCGCGCGGCCGGCTTTCTTCTTCCTTCTGCTTTGCTTCTTCTTTTTTCCCGCGCCTCACCGCCGCCGCCGCCGCCTTCCCACGCCTCAACGCCGGCCGCCTCACCGCCGGCCGCGCCCGGCCGCCCGCGCGCGCGCCGTCGCCTGCCCTCGCCGCCGCACTGCCCGAGGTCTCCTGCCCTCGCGCGCTCGCCGCCCGCGCGCGCTCGCCGCCCGCGTTCGCCGTCCGCGCCCGCTCGCCGCCCGCGCGCGCTCGCCGTCCGCGCCTGCACTCGCCTGCCCTCGCCGCCGCACTCTCCTTCCCTCGCCTCCCCTCGCCGTCGCGTGCGCCCGCCTGCCCTCGCCATCGCGCCCCGCCTGCCCTCGCCGTCCGTCGCGCGCGCCCGTCCGTCCACGCCGAGCTCGACTGTCCACACCGTCCGTCGCGTGCGCCCGCCGTCAGTCCACGCCGAGCTCCGTCGCGCGCGCCCGCCGTCCGTCCACGACGCCCTCGTTCCCCGCGGTGAGCCTCCCCGTCTCCCTTCTTCCCCCTCTGTCGAGAAATTTGCCATTATAGAAGGCCGCTGCGCAGTTACAGGAGATCGCCCATGGGAATAAAATTGGATCCAAGCAGAGAGCCACTTGCGTTGCGTGTTACAATGTGATTGACAGTTTTACCTTATTTTATGAATCAATTCACTGATGATTGTATCTAGCAATAGCGTATTCTGATTTTTAGCTAGAATATGCTACCGAGGAAAGCTCGCAGTTCTTTATCACCCAGCATATATTTATCTGTCAAATCCTCTAACTCATGCTCCATCGAATCTCTTTGTCACATAGATCATAGTCCAAGCTAACATTCGAACAGATCAGATAACAGGATCAGCCATGATGCTCACTTTAGTGCATGATCATTTGCCGAGCTTCAAATCCTTCAAGAACTCCTCAAACGCCACCCGCGACGGCCCGCCGTCAGCCAGCGCCTCTGCCGCCTTCTCCTTTGCCAACGTCAGCCTCTCACTGAGCTTATCCCCTTCCTCAAACTCCATCACCAGCCTCACCTTCTTCTCCACCTCTGCCGCGCTCACCAGCTCCTCGTCGTAGCCGTCCATCACCACCCCGGCCTTGATCTCGTCCACTACGAACACCTTGTTCACCCTCTGAACGGCGTACATCGGCCAGCACAGCATGGGGACGCCGGCCGACGCCGCCTCCAGCATCGAGTTCCACCCGCAGTGGGTCATGAATGCGCCGGGGAAGTGGAGGAGCGCCTTGCCCATGTCTTTGAAGCTGGGCCCGCCCTCCGTCATGGCGAAGTAGTGGGGAAGGTGGAGGAACGCGGCGAGGTCGCCAGCGCAGGAGGTGTAGTAGAAGTAGGCCGGGATGCCGGCGGATGCGGCCGCGTCGAGCGCGTCGCCGCAGAAGAGGTCG
Source organism: Zea luxurians (assembly GCA_029449295.1). Taxonomy (NCBI): domain Eukaryota; kingdom Viridiplantae; phylum Streptophyta; class Magnoliopsida; order Poales; family Poaceae; genus Zea; species Zea luxurians. The sequence continues at coordinate 56,145,039 of JAOPSE010000018.1, read as the reverse complement.
AGCACGAGCCCGGCGACGGAGGGAAGGGAGCGGAGGAAGGCGGTGAGGGAGGGGACTGTGAGGCGGAGCGCGTCGAGCATCCAGAGGAAGGGGTCCGGGTCCGGGACAGGGTAGTCCGGCGGCGGGAGGTGGTGGAAGGATATGGCGGGGTCGGTGACCCCTGCTTCCCTCGCTTCCCGGACCCCCGGCCGGCTCGGCGCTGGGGTCTTTGGGCTTCTTGCGCGCTGGCTTCGTCAGCGGAGAACTCACGGCGCTGGCACGGCGGCTGTATCAACGGCACTAATCGTCGTTCGTTACCGGTAATGGCGTGGTCTTGTCTGTTTTAGAGTGTGGGCTATTCACTGCCATCACCCTCCCTCACGATGGCAAGGTCAGGTCAAGCCGGATGCGGATGCATGGGTGACCTCTGGCCTTGGAGCTCACAGCAACAACCATAGTAGACAGGGGCGTGAGGCTCCGGCCGGTCCTTGGCCTCGTGCGGTCGGAGCTCGAGGTGGAGGAGCCTGCAAGCGGGGAGTAGCTTGTGAGACGGTGGTGGTGGTGGCATACCAGGGTTGAGCGCGCGGGCGAACGGGAGCGCCGAAGAGGAGCCTGCAGCGGTGGTGTTGGGGGCATGAGGCAGCGTGAGGAGTTACGGATTTCCCATGGCATGGGGAGACTGATATTTGCCATCACCACACTGTTAGCAACACTAATCTCTTAAAGTCAAACCAGTAGCGACAAGGGAATAGAATGGAAGAGAATCTAGATACTTGAGAGAAGGGAGGAAGAAGATGAGCAGTAGTTGGAAGATAGAGAGTTCAGGTTCTAAAAAATGATTCTTGGATGATCCTCGCCCTTCCTTTATTCCTGCTCCTTGTAGTGCTCATTTCAGCTAGTTGGGCTAGTGTGTACTATATGGGTCGGTTCCTAACATTCTCCCCTCCTTAAGCTTCGTCTTGTTCCTGTGCCACTAGATACAATCCAACATATGCATAACTGAACAATGCACATAAGCTTCTTTCCAGTCTGCTAGCCAAGGTTGCAAATATTTCTTTCACGCTATGATCCAAAAACAAGAATTCGGCCCTAGCCCCACGACCCACCACCTGCAGAAGGCGCCGTTGACAGTCGTAGATCCGCCGACGACCAACGCCCCTGACCCAGGCAAACCACGCCGCCGCCGTAGCGAGCCAGCCCCGCTGGCCAGCCACAGCCACGCGAGCGCGGGCATCGCCGCCACGAGTCAGTCGTGTGAGCCACCACGCCACCCGCCCATGCTAGCAGGGAGGAGCAGTAGACAACGACCAGCATCCTAGATTAGGCTAGCCAGCTCGCTGATCCGGCCTTCCCAACGGCGGTCCAGGTCGTCGTCCACCTCCAGGTCCGATCCTGCCCCTTCTGCAGCCACAACGACCCGGGCAGCGTCCAGTGCGACATCTTTCTCAAGGAACGCCGGTCGTTCGCCGTGGCTGCGGTTGGCACGACCGGCACCACAACGACTGTGGCTGGCGTGGTGACGACGACGGCCGTGGCTGGGCGCCATCGACTCTGGCTATTCTAGGTTGTGGCGGCCTGGAGAGGTTGGAGCGTGTGAGTGACAGTTGCGAAGATGATGCTCTCATTTCAGTGGCAACGAGTGTGGCGCACAGGCAAGGTGTTACTGGTTCCGTGTGCCCATCTGCTGGGTAGTGGTGGTGGTGCGCGTGCGCCGCCCACGGCGCGTAGGGGACGACGGCGGAGGGGAAAGGGAGGCGGTGGTGGTACTGGTGGTGCACGACGGGCGGGTCGGGTCGGCACCGCCAGTCGATGAAAAGCCTGCCGCGCGCCGCCTCGCTGATGCCGCGGCCGAAGGAGACTGTGTCCCCGGCGTCGAGGCGCTTCTCCTTGACGAAGCGGCTCCAGCCCTTGGTCATCACGTAGCTCTGGCTACTGTTCCAGTAGGAGTAGCGGAAGCGCCAGGGCTTCCCCGTGCGGTCCTCGAAGCTGAGCAAGAGGCCCTTCTCGTTCGCCGCCGCGTCCAGCGGGAAGTACTTCTCCGCGTGCTACTTCGGGATCACCAGCCGGTTCAGCTTCCCGACGTCGCTCGGCGTCACCACCTTGTCGAACATGTGCTCCTTCTCCACCGTCGCATGCTGCTGCTGGTGGTGCTGGTTGTGCTCAGCAGCCGCCCTCTCCTCTCCGCCGCCCGACCGGGTCGCGGGCGGGGGAGTGGTGAACTCCATCGATCTCCGATCGACGACCGGCGATCGGTCGAGATCGAGCCGGCCGTCCGTCGAGGCAGCAAGTCGAACGTAGGCCGTAGACGCCGGCCGATCGATCGACGCTGCTGCCGCTACCGCCTCCGCGTTGAGACTTTACTTTGTTTTGGAGGTCGGGTAAAAACCAGAGGTGGGTGTTGGATCAAGATCGCTGGCGAAAAATTGGAGCTGCCTCGAGTCTGGGTGTGTTGAGGCCCGGGAACGATAGCTCTTTTGGCCTTGTGCTCACTTGTTCTCAGCACTAATTAGATTGCTCTATTACCTTTGCAGTGTATACTTTAGGTGATTTTTTTGTTACTGTGTGCATGTCAGCCATCGTGCTGTTAGTGTTATTTGCAGGTTTTAAAAACCTCAACGTACAGGGGAGGTGCTGTCGATTTTTTTTTGTATTAATAGACTTGTGTTTCTTTTTTACAGAGAAGATACTTGTCTTCCTAGCCGCTGCGGGTCTGCCTGCACCGCGTCGCGTCGCCACTGCACCGACCCGCCACAGCCCCACTAGCCTGACTCCACCGCCACCCTAGGTATAACCTCTATTTCCGCATCATGGTCGTAGATCACGTAACCCAGTTAGGCGTCTCCCGTTCGAAAGTGATACGGTGTAGATATGCAGATCTTTGCATATCTACAAATGTATCAGTTTTGAATTGTCCACGTTTTTTGGACAGCCCGCGGTTGCGTAGATGGTGTTAGTTTCCATGCTCTACTCCGGTCCGAGAAAGAGTTTCGGCGTCACCTCCCTGTTGTTCTCCGGACAGTACACTCTCCCTGCCAGGACGTGTATCCGGAGAACAGCGGGGAGGTGCTGCCGAAATTCTATCTCGGATCGGAGTAGAGCATGGAAACTAACTCCATCTACGCAACCGCGGGTGGGATTAGGACCTATCCTCACCTATTAGAAGGTAGGAACGTAGTGTACATGCATTACATGTCTATATTAAACTATACTCGGTTATATATGTTAGAGGATGGAGGACCGTGAGTGGATGTACACGGGCCGCGTTCGACGTAATGATGTCACCCCAGAATGGATTAGGAAGACCGATGCTTTCGTGGAACGGGCATATGGCGAAGCTGCTAAAGGAGCTAGCCTAGTCCCTTGTCCGTGCAGCAAATGTGACAACCGGAAAAGAAAACCAAAGAAGGCCATGGTAGAACATATTTGGAAGAATGGATTTATGCCGGACTATACTCGGTGGATCTTCCATGGTGAAGCGCATCGCACGAGAGAGGAGGTGGTGAGACAACGCGTCGAGGATTACGATGCTGATGCCGGGGTAGCAGACATGTTGAACGACTATCATGAGGCACAGTTCGCCGAAGGACGTACGGAGGACGAGCCAGAGGCGACCGCAAAGGCATTCTACGACATGTTTGACGCGGCACAAGTGTATTATCTTCCATATGCGTGCCAAACGAAACAACATCTTAAGGGTTGGGATGTTGTGTATAAGGTATCACCGCACGCTAAATTACCTGTTCCAAACGATGAAGATTATAACTTAGACCCGGACACATATGACGGAGAGTTCTTCCAAGAAGATGGGCTCGAAGGGCAATTTGAGATAGACTTAACCGAAGCGATCGGAATGGAAGTAGATATTGAAATGGTTGTTGATGACGAGGATGATGAGGTGCAAAATGAGAATGACTTAGAAATACTTGAAGGCAATGCCAATGATGAAGTTGCGCCTTCAGATGATGTTGACTATGAAATGGTTGATAGTGATGATGACAATTATGATCCGGCTAACCCGGACACATATGAAGATTATTTTTAATCGATGTAATGCTATATTTCATTTATTTTGCATATGTTTCTAAATACATATTTTATCTGTGCTTAATTGTTTACTCTTAATTGCAGGTTGTTGGACAAAGATGGTGGGCGGTGGGACGAGGACGAGGAGGGGGAGGGGGAGGGGGAGGAGGAGCACCCGTAGGACGAAGGAGGAGGCGCAGCAGGACGACACCGTACAGCAGCAGGTGGAGCAGCAAGCCGCTGTCGATGCGGCACAGCAGGACGACGACGATGCGGTGCAGCAGGACGACGACGACGACGCCGCCGCTCAGCAGGACGTCTCAGGTTCTGGCTCCTCAGGTTCGAGGAGTATCTACCTGCGAGGTCCCGCGAGCCTACCTAAGCGACCCATACTTCGTGACAGACGTCCGCTCATACGACCCGATGGAGAGAGGTAGGTAACTTTAGATGTTGTTGCTGCTTTTTCATATTATATGTTCAAATTAATAATAGAAACTAATACTTCATCTTAATCACTTCGACAGGTCTTGGATGGTTTTGGAGACTGCAGGGGGTCACGGCCGCAACCCCAATGGCATCCTCGGCCTTCTATGCCGGGAACACTTCCCTGGGCTTGTCGAGTACGCCGGAGTGACGAGCCCAGCGTACACCTTCGACCACTACGCCGTCGCCCCCGATGCAGTAGATCGGGACGGCAGACAATTCAACAACAAGGCGGAGCGGGTCAAGCAAGAGCTGTGGGTAAGTCTTCCTCGCACTATATTGTTTAATAAGTCGCATTTGTTGCATATTCTTTAAATAATGTATGGATACATCGTCTTTGTATATAGGATTTCTTCAGGTGCGATGCTGGATACGAGGCCAGGGCGGATGTGGTGTCTACGACGTGCTGTAAGAAGCTCGTCGTGGACATGCACTACGAGGCGCGCATCCAGGCCATCGTCACTTACCACGGCTCCGTCCTTGGGGAGAAGGTGAACAAGAAGGACGCCCGAACCATGTCATTGACTGCGGACCAGTACTTGCAGGTAAATACAAAACTTTATTATTGGTACTAAATATGCTTATTCTTATCTTCTGATATGCGGTGTACTTATATTTTTTTAGATGATTCCTCATTGGTGCGCCGCGCATCCTGAGTGCTGGGAGAAGATGGTGCAGAGGTGGTGCTCGGCTGAGTGGGACGAGGCGCACAACGCTAGCCGGGAACGGCGTTTGCTGATGCAAGGTCCCTCCCACCATCAAGGCAGCCGCAGCCTTGGCAAATACGCGGAAGCATGGGTACGCGCTCTTTTTTATTTAGGTATATAACTTTCGATTAGACATGATTTCTAACCATATCGTTGGTTTTCTCGCAGTCGGCGGCACATGGTGGCGCGCCTTGCTCCACGTTCTCGGCATATGCCATGGCCCACAAGGGGAAGGCGACGTCCGACGTCACCTACAACCCGGATGACGGGCCCGAGGCGTACACCAACCCCGCCATCCACAGCCGACTCAGTGAGTACACCGCAATGGCCAAGGAGGTCCATGGGCCAGATTACGATCCGAGGACCGAGGACATCGACGGAGATGTCCTCATGAGGGTCGGAGGAGGCAAGAGGCATGGGCGGTACTGGATTGCCGACGGGGCAATCGACTCGTCCTCCACTCCCACTCTCTCTCAGGTGCGAGCAAGGAGCACGAGCGCGAGCCCAGCCATACGACCTCGGCAGGACACCTCACAGCATCGTATCCAGCAACTCCAGGTTATTCCTTATCTATTCATCGTTCATTAATTTTTATATATCTTCTCTTTGCATTATCGTAACATTAGGGCGAAATATTACAGACTCAGCTAGATGATGAGAGGAGGCAACGTGAGGAGCTGGAGAAGAGGATGGCGGATTTGTTCGCGTACGTGCAGAGCCTTGGCGCCGCACAGGGTCATGCTCCACCACCTCCGTTGTTCCCTGCAACTGACCCTGCTGAGTTCACTACTCCTGTGAGTATCAAAATTTTAGTACTGCATGATATATATTCATATGTTCTCACACATACAATCTATTCTCTGTGCAGGGTCAATCGGCGGCGTCGAACAACCCTCATGCTTCGTCCAGCCCTTCGCCGAACCAGTCCAGATGCCCACCTCGTTGATGATCCAGACTTGGTCTTGTGAGTGTTGGTGATGTTTGGCTAGTGACACTTTGTGATATATATGTGACGGTTGGTGATGTTTGGCTAGTGATCCAGACTTGGTAAATACACATACTTGTATTTGTGAGACTTATATTAGTGACACTTTGTGATATATATGGTGTTGATGATAAATGTGTTCATTCTGTGATGCGATTGATATATAATGTGATGTGAATGATATATATCTTTTGTTTGTTTGGATGGAACAGCAAAAACAAATAAAAAAGGGACATCCTGGTCACTTTGCCGAGTGTAACACTCGGCAAAGGTCGCTTTGCCGAGTGCTATGACCATGGCACTCGGCAAAGAAGGCAACCTGGGAACCGGTAAAGCCATCTTTGCCGAGTGCTGACCATGGCACTCGGCAAAGAAGGCAACCTGGGAACCGGTAAAGCCATCTTTGCCGAGTGCTGACCATGGCACTCGGCAAAGAAGGCAACCTGGGAACCGGTAAAGCCGTCTTTGCCGAGTGCTGAAAATGGCACTCGGCAAAGAAGGCAACCTGGGAACCGGTAAAGCCGTCTTTGCCGAGTGCTGAAAATGGCACTCGGCAAAGAAGGCAACCTGGGAACCGGCAAAGATGTCTTTGCCGAGTGCCACTGCCAAGGCACTCGGCAAAGGGACTGGCAAAGGGGCCCACTGGAGGGTTCTTTGCCGAGTGCCAGTCCACCAGACACTCGGCAAATAAACCTCCTTTGCCGAGTGTCGCCGTGGGCACTCGGCGAAGGTTCCGTCACCGTCACTTGGCGCCGTGACGGTGACTTTTCTTTGCCGAGTGCCAAATGGCACTCGGCAAAGTCTTTGCCGAGTGCCCGACAAAAAGTACTCGGCAAAGATGCTGTTGCCGATGTACAGTTCGCCGAGCGTTCTTTGCCGAGTGTTACACTCGGCAAAGCGTTTGCCGAGTGTAAAATAGCCTTTGCCGTGTGTCTCAGACACACGGCAAAGAAGCTGATTCCGGTAGTGTGGGGGAAAGAACAATATCACAACAACTTTGGGTGTTACAGCTTCGGTGCCCGCTCCGGGTCAAGCCGCCCTGTGCCAACCTTTCGGAAGAGGTGGCCCGGAGCCTGGATGACAGAGTGGTTCTATGTAAAGAATGACTTAACAGCGCAGGAAGATGTTAAGAGTATTATTATGCGCCCCATTTGGCAACGCTTCGGACTTCGAAGGCCGAAGGTTGAAATGGGTGAAGCAGCCGAGGAATGCCAAAGAGCCTTCGGCGTAATCTGCTCGTTTATTGGGACAAGGGACTTGGTCCAAGAGCATATTGCCTTCAGGGTGTGGCCACTTGCAGGAAAGTGGGAAATGCCGAAGGAGACCATCAAAGAGTTCGACGAAGGCGGACTGGTCAGACTGAAATACACATTCAAATACGGGGATAAGTTTGTTGAACCTGATGACGACTGGTTGAAAAGCATTGAAACATTAAGTGACGAACTGCTTGGGGTGTATTCGAAGGCCGAGAACACTGCATTATCGGCAGCCTTCGGAGGCCGAAAGAAGAAAAGGCTCAACCGAGTATTTGATGCAATCGGGTTTGTCTACCCTGACTACCACTATCCGGTGCCGGGCCGCAAAAGAAAAAATACTTCTCCTGCAACAGAAGTTGCCACAAGTGCTTCTAGTGAGCCAGCGCCGCAAAGAAAAAAGATGAAGGTGCTCACCCACCGGGCACGTTTTATTGAGCCAGCCACAGTGCCTGAATTTATTGGTGAAGTCTCTTTGGCCACTGAAACTACAGAACCAGCTCCAGTGCCGAAGATAGAAGAAAAAACTGAAGCGCCTTCGGCAGAGAAGGCAGAAAAACCGAAGACTGAAGGACAAAAAATATTGGAAATCTTAAGTCCTTCAGCAAATGTTGAAACAATAAAAAATCAAAAGGGCCCATCGGTGACCCCAAAAAGAAAAAGAATGGTGAACGTGCTAGATGTCTTGGAGACAATTAAGTCTTCAAGCACAACTCCAAAGAAGACTGTTGAACTTGCTGAAGCGTCTACTGAAGCTTCGAAGCAACAACTTGAAGCTGAAGCTGGGCCTTCAGAGCCCAGCAAGGAACAATCTTTGGAAACCGAAAAAATAAAAATATCAGAACCAGTTTTGGTTGAAGAAATTGACACTGCCGCCCCCGAAGCTCCTTCCAACATATGCGATTACATCGTGCGACATGCTTCGGGGAAGAAATTATCTGAAGAAGAGACTTATGAAGCCAATCACTATGCTAGAGAGTTAAAATATCCGAAGGGGGCAGTAGTGTTCAATGGGACAAATGAAGATGAGTTCCTATACTGCCTCCCTGATAACAAAGAATTATCTGTCTGCCGGGAGATGGCTAGAAGTATGGGGTTCCCGAAGCTTGAAGCTGGATTATGTGCTATGACGAAGGAGGATCTCGCGGACAGTCTTGCGTACAATAGCCTAAAGGTATGGGAATTAGGCGCTTGGAAAATTTTTTAATTCGTAACTCATTCTTTTATTCTTATACCAACTTTTTTACATATAGGGTTTAATCCTAAGCAACGCATTAAGAGCACAAAAGAGTGCCAAAGATGAGAGCTATGAAATTGCGTTCAACAACCTACGGTCAGAAGTTATTAAACTGAGAAACGAAGCTCTGGAAAAGGATAAAATTCTGCTTACATTGGTAGACAAGGTAAAAAAGGACGAAGCTGCCTCAAAGGTCCAGGCCGAAGCCCAAAAACGTGAGATTAAAGATCTTCAGAAACAGCTAGCTAGAGCTAAAGAGGAACGTGTGCTTGAAGAAACAAAACTAGAGCTTAGTGATCAGTTGGTCAATCATTTAGAGTTAAGTGTTAAGGAGCTTCGTGCATCCCAGAGGAAATGCTATGTTAAATCTATAGAATGCGTCAAAAAGATAAAATCCAGCTTCGCCAGCGTTGGCGCATTTTCTAGTGAAGAGAATTTCTCAAGAGGCAATCCCGAAGGTCCACTGGATTGGATCAGTCACGAAGCAGAGGCCTTCGATGAAATCCTGAGTAGCCGCGGTGACATCTGCGCTTTTTCGGGCGCCAGAGGAGTTGCTACTGTTTTGGAGAAGAAAGGTTGTGAACATGTAAAATCCTTAGCTCAGTCCGAAGCTGCCTTGTCCTCCGAAGACATCAAAGACCCCTCGACCGAAGCAAGCATGGTTGGCGGTAAATTCTTTACTGATATCTGGGACAACGGCGGCCGGGAAATGGCGCAAGAAATTATTCAAAGGAGTGAAAAAGGCATCCATGATGCTAGGAAAGTGACAGAAGTTGCCGAAAAAAGTACAGAGCCCGAAGGGCAAATAGGTATTAATTAGTCGTTCTTATTGTGTTGTAATTTTTTATTTCAAACTTTGCTCGTGGTTTGTGATAGTAATGTAAACATATTCCCTTCGCTCAGAACCTACTGGATCGTCTGCTGACCCTCACACGAAAGGGGATGACGAAATTAAACAAATGGCCGAAGCTATCATGGATAAAGTTGTTGAAGAACTTCTAAATGAGGCTGCCGAAGTAGTACTAAGAGAAGACTACATGTTATTAGAAAAAACATTTGAAATGTGATCTATGTAATATTTTGTACATTTGAATGTAATATACAAGTTTCTTTTCATTATTCAATCCTTTACGATGCATGAAACTTTACATACGTACCGTTTTTAAGCCTTCGGCGAAAAAACACCTTCCCTTCTTTTCATGCTTCGTGAAGATAGAAAAACTTTTATGCATCACAAAATCCATAGCGCTCTGATGAAAAATATCCAAACTTCGTGAAAACATTCTCCGAAGCTATATTCCGAAGATTTTTACTTTCTCAAAGCATTCTTCCGAAGGTTGATACTGTCCTCCCTTCTTTTGCCATATGCAATATGATGTATGATGCTTATGCTATGCAAAATGATGTGATGATGTTATGTTATGTAGATGAGATTGATTCCGAAGATACACACATATCCCCGTGAAACACACAATCTTTTTATATCAGCGCTGACTTTTCGCTGTAAGCTCTGCATTCCCTTAGGAACGTCTTTGGAGCTTCTTCACCTTTTACTTAGGCGGTATCAGCGTTAACTTTTCGCTGTAAGCTCTGCATTCCCTTAGGAACGTCTTTGGAGCTTCTTCACCTTTTACTTAGGTGGTATCAGCGTTGACTTTTCGCTGTAAGCTCTGCATTCCCTTTGGAACGACTTTTGAGCAGAAAACTTACACTGCGCTCCCTTTAGAACGGCTTTTTGTGACTTCAGCGACTTACTCTGCGTTCCTTAGAACGACTTTCTGTTGCTTCGAAGGATTTTTAATAATTCGAAGGTCCTCCTTGTTATCGCAAATTTTTAAGCTTCGGCAACTTAAGCCTGTGAAGAAAATAGGTTTTCCTCGTGGGAAACAACGAAATTATTACATGAAAACTAACAATGTTCTTTGTTACACAGAAAATAGAACTGAATAGAAAAGACTGCTATCAAAGGTAGGATATGTGTCAATAAATGTGCTTCGACTCTGGCAAAGTGCTATTGACTGTGCGAGCTTCGGATTGTTCTCTGAAGTCCCTTTGGTGTGGAGCATATTGGCTCCCTTCTGGCTGTTGGCCTTGTTGCAGTGGAGGTGGAGGCGGAGGCTGTTGCCAGGAAGCTTGAGGTTGACTTGCCGAAGCTACAGAAACTGCAGGGTGGTTGTCTATGTACTGTGGGATGTAAGGCGGATGGTACGAAGCAGTATGCATGACCTGCTTCGGCTGAGCTTGTTGCGCTGCAGCTTCGGCTATTTCCTTTTGCTTCTGGATTGTAACATGGCACATCCTGGTGGTATGGCCCTTGTTTTCTCTACAGAACAAGCAAAACATTTTCCTTGGTTGATCTCCAAATCTTCCGCCGAAGCCCCTGGCGCTTCTGCCTCTTGGAGCTGGTGGCCGGAAGAAACTTTGCTGTTGCCCCGAAGACTGTGAGGAGCACTGCGGCCTGTTCTGCTGACTCCCCTTATCATCATTTTGAGTAGAGTTGTGGATGGACCTGACATGCCTCGGATAGAATCATCCTCCGAAGCCCCTGGTCATTTCAGAAAATCTGAAAGCCTCCTCCCTTCTTTGGCGAAAATCATTGTCGGCACGAATGTACTCGTCCATCTTTTAGAGCAGCTTCTCCAAAGTCTGAGGAGGCTTCCTAGCGAAGTATTGAGCTGAAGGTCCAGGTCGAAGCCCCTTGATCATGGCTTCGATGACAATTTCATTGGGCACCGTTGGTGCCTGCGCCCTCAAACGTAAGAACCTTCTGACATACGCCTGAAGGTATTCTTCATGATCCTGAGTGCACTGGAACAAGGCTTGAGCAGTAACCGGCTTCGTCTGAAACCCTTGAAAGCTGGTTAACAACATGTCCTTCAGCTTTTGCCATGAAGTAATTGTTCCTGGTCGAAGGGAGGAATACCATGTCTGAGCAACATTCCTGACAGCCATAACAAAAGGCTTTGCCATGACTGCAGCATTGCCACCATACGAAGACACTGTTGCTTCGTAGCTCATCAAAAACTGCTTCGGGTCTGAATGGCCATCGAACATGGGAAGCTGGGGTGGCTTGTAGGACGGAGGCCAAGGTGTAGCCTGCAGCTCAGCGGACAGGGGAGAAGCATCATCGAAAACAAAATTTCCATGATGGAAATTGTCATACCAGTCATCTTCGTTGAAGAAGCCCTCCTGATGAAGGTCTTTTTGTTGAGGCCTTCTGTTCTGCTCATCGTGAGTAAGATGGCGAACTTCTTCAGAAGCTTCGTCTATCTGCCTCTGCAGCTCAGCTAGCCTGGCCATCTTTTCCTTCTTCCTCTGCACCTATTGATGAAGCATCTCCATATCCCTGATCTCTTGATCTAGTTCATCCTCCTGAAGCGTCGGGCTGACAGCCTTCCTCTTCTGGCTTCGGGCCTAAGAGAGACAGTCTCCTGGTTGGGGTCCAGCGGTTGCAGTGCTGCAGCCCCAGTCGCTGAAGCTTTCTTCGGCGCCATAGCGAGGGTCTATGGCTTCCGAAGGTGTTCAAAAAACTCAAAGTGGAAGTGAGTTCACCGGAGGTGGGCGCCAATGTTGGTGACTTGTTCTCAAATGCTTCGGATTAAGAACAAGGCAACATAAAAAGTGTTAAATGATAAAGTCCTTCGTCCTTTGAAACATTATTTCCCTTCGGGATATAATGTGCTCCGGACGAAGGTTACAAATAATATATCTTCGTAAGCACAATAAGCTATGACGAAAGGATTTACACGCGACATAAAAAGTAATATAAACATTTAAATCTCATAGTATCATTTCTATTTTATTATCGCATAATAATTGAAATGATTTTAGATTACAAGTGTACCTTCGGATTGCAGGAAGACAAAAGTACAAGGATGACGCAAAGCAAATGCCAAATCCGCGTGAGCAGTACGGGAGTACTGTTCATCTATTTATAGGCGTGAGACGCAGCCCATGTAAAATTACATTCATGTTCATTACATTTACTAATGACCTATGGGAGTCTGTCAAGGCCTAAGTAGTCTTTTCATCTTTTAGGTCGGTTCTCCGTTCTGCTATCGCGACGAAGCTTTCCTGCGCATAGCTTCGGCTACGCACCATCCTTCGTACAGCATGGTAACCAGCCCGTCCTTCATCTCAACCTCCTTTCGTCTGGCTTAAGCTTCGCCCTGTCCGTACTCCATGTTCATAATCTGAGTCTGAAAATACCTGTTCATATAATTCACTTGGAAAATATTGTCAAATCTTGTTTTTGAGGACCTTCGGAGGACGAAGGCCCCCAACACAAGGTAAACTGGATAAACAGACTAGGGTGACCTATTGGGTCCCATCAAAATTAAACCTATGCATGGTAAATGATTATAAAGAACATTATTGGGTAACAAAAGTGAATCAAGGGCACAACTTGCCTGGCACTTGAGATTCCAGTTACCAGGGTGATTCTTCAGATCCTCAAAACCTCGCACTAGTCGTAGCAATACAAACAGACATGGTATAGACAAAATTAACATCACACCAAACATAAGTACAAACTGAATAATAATGATCTACGCGAAGCTACAGGATCGCGGGAACGAGAACCACCAAAATCGGAGTTACGGTTATCAAGTTATGAATTTCCGGAGTTAATTAGTACTTGGAATAGCATAACTCATGAGCATAATTTTTGTTCAAGTTTCCTGGTTAAACAAATTACTAAGTGATAAAGAATATTAAAACAAAATTAATGTCTCTGGAATGACTCAATTTGGAGCAAAAATGAATTTTATATGAATTATACAAGTTTCTGGAATTTCATTTGCATTAAAAAAACAATTTCCATATTTAATTCTCTATTTTTATTTCCCCCTCGACTGTGTGTCATTTCCTATAAAGTACAGGGGCTAAATCGAAAGTTCCTACAGACTCTAGCTATAGCTCGCGGTGGACTGCGGGTTTGTTTTCGGAAAGTATAGGGGCTCATATGCAAAACAGACCCGACGAAGGGGTATGGCTAACGCTTGGCCACCCGATTCACTACGGACGACCAAGATTAGAAGTTATATCCACTGAACCGGTGTGCAATCCGAGCCGCTGGATCTGGCATCAATGGTCGACCAGCGCCCACGCTTATGACGCACCCATCACCCGCCCGATCCCAAACCGATGGATCGGATGAGTCTACGTGAGAGAGGTACACACACGTCTATCACTGACCGTTGATTTAAAGATCAATGGAGGACGCGCCGTCAGTCATCGTCTACCCAGGCCGACAGCCCGGCACCCAGCCTTCGTCTACCTTCTGCCCAAGTTTACGCACCAGCTCCAGCAGCCAGCCTCCCTCCCCAACAGCGCATGGAGCATCGCCCGGCGTGTAACCATAGAAAAGGAAACGGAGTGTGGAAGAGAGTCTCACCGCCGATGGAGTGAAAACGCCAACGACTACGCCAGTGAAGTGTGCGGTTCAGTGGCGGCGCGCGATGATGTCCCAGCCAAATCCTTCGCGCGCACAGGAAATCCCTCCCCGAGTTTGCCGGTGAACCCCACCTGATGAAGCTGCGACATCAGGGGCGCGCAGCAGAGGCGGCACGCGGAGGGATTCGTTGGCCGCGACACGCAGGGAGGATCCCCACCCACGCGAGGGGGTCGATTCCACCGCGAAACCAAATCCCGGTGGGGAATTCCTAAAGCTCTATGAATTAAACTCTGGCGCGGTGCGAATTTCTATTGACCATGGACGGTTCCCCAGGTAGAAGGGCAGTTTTACCGGTGAGGGAGGTAGAGGATGGTATGGTTGCGGCGTCGGTCGCCTTGGTGGCAATGGCGGCGCTGCTGGTGATGGCGGCGGCTGATGTGGATGAGAGGACTCGGCTTCTTGCGGAGCAGGCCATTTGGAGTAGAGATAGGGGCGCCCAGTATATAGGACCAGGGGTACGGTCAACAGGGGCGAGTGCGCCATGCACGGCGGCCGTTGGACGGTCAACCGAACGAGCTTGAAGCGGGCGAGCGAGTTCACCGTGGGGAGGATAGACCTGACAAGTCGGTCCCGCGCGCAGGAGTTCGGTGCTGACAGGGGTTGGGTAGGCGCGCGTGCTTGAATGGCTGACAAGAGGGGCCTACATGCAAGTGTCTCAGGGAGATGGATCAAAGGGGAAAGCGCGTGCGGGGACTGGTGCTTGGGCCCCACCGGTCAGTCCCGGTTACCAGACGGTCGCGTAGCTGGGGGTGTCTTGGGCCAATTCCTGAAGCGGTCGGCCCAGCAGGATGGAGTCGCTTCCCCCCCCCCCCTTTTATTCTTTTAGATTTTAGTTCTCATTTGATCAAATTCAAATTCCCTTTAGTTTTGAATTCAAACCTCAGCCATATGCACTACTAGAACTACCAGTTTTAGAAATATGTTTTCATTTATATTTTATACTTTCATGGTTTTGTTTTCAAATTAGGGTTTGGATGTTGTGGGTACATTAATACATTGCTATTAATACTTTTATTTTTATTATCCACAAATGCACAATCAAATAAACTCCAGCATGATGCACAAGTTATTTATGTGTTCTTTGTTTTAATTATCCACTTTTGAACTAGGGTTGATCACATGTAATGATAAGTAGAGGTCACAAATTATTGAGATTATCTCAATTCTCATTATTGCTCTTTTGAGTATTACAAATCCTACCCCCCTTAAAAAGAATCTCGTCCTCGAGATTTAGGAAGAACTAGGGAAAAGATGGGGAAAATCTATGAAAGTTCTTCTTCTCTTTCCTATGTTGCCTCATCTTCTCCATGGTGACTACATTGCACTTTGCACATCTTTATAACTTTATTTCTCGTAACACGAGTCAATGTATCGAGAATCTTGACGGTGTACTCCGTGTAAGTCAAATCACCCTGAACACTAAGTTCTTCCAATGGTAACTGTTCCTCAGGGACACGGAGACACTTCTTAAGTTGAGACACATGAAATACATTATGCACATCAGATAGATTATTAGGTAGCTCGAGTTGATAGGCCATCTCTCCAACTTGCCTAAAGACTCAGAATGGTCCAATAAAGCGAGGGGACAATTTGCCCTTAACCTTGAATCTCTTCATTCCACGAAGTGGTGACACCTTGAGGTACACATGATCACCTTCCTCAAACTCCAGTGGTCTTCTTCTATTATTAGCGTAGCTCCTTTGCCTGGTCTGAGCTACCCTCAAATTCTCCCGAATTACACAGACTTGTTCTTCTACCTCTTGGATAAGTTTAGGTCCAAAGAACTGTCTTCCTCTAGTCTGGTCCAAAAATAGAGGAGTCCTGCATTTCCTGCCATACAGAGCTTCAAAAGGTGACATCTTCAGACTAGCCTGATAACTATTATTATATGAAAACTCAGCATAAGGTAGATTCTTATCCCAACTTCCTCCATGCTGAAGGGCACATGCTCTCAACATATCTTCCAATACTTGATTAGTCCTTTCAGTCTGTCCATCAGTCTGAGGATGGTAAGCCGAACTAAAATTCAACTTAGTATCCATATTCTTATGAAAACTTTTCCAAAATTTGGAGGTAAACTGTGATCCTCTATCCAAAATGATCTTCTTCGGTATACCGTGTTGAGACACAATCAGCCATATATAACTCAACCAATGTAGATCACTTATAAGTAGTCTTGACCGGAATGAAATGAACCACTTTGGTCAGCCTATCCACAGTAACCCATATCGAATCATATCCTTTCGAGGTGCGAGGCAATCCAGTAATAAAATCCATACCAATCTCTTCTCACTTCCATTCGGGTATCTTCAGTGGATGCAGTAGTCCAGCTGGCCTCTGGTGTTCAGCCTTAACTCCTTGACACATATCGCACATAGCCACGTGTGCAGCCACATCTCTCTTCAATCCATACCACCAGAATTTCTGCTTCAAATCCTGATACATCTTGGTACTACCAGGATGAATAGAATAATTCGAGTCCTGGGCCTCCCTTAAAATACTCTCACGAAGGCATTCAATATCAGGTACACATATCCTGTCCTTGAACCATACGGTGCCTTGCTCATCTTCCGTGAATTCCGGACCTCGTCCTTCAGTAATCGGACCCTTAATATCTTGTATTTTAGCATCACCAATTTGTCCTTTGCGGATTTTTCTTGCTCCGAGGTAGGTTCCACATCAATAATGACTCCTTCAGTGTGAGCAACTATCCCCAGGTTAAGTCTCCTAAAATCCTCAACAATCTCATCGGGTAGCTGGGCATCAACAGCTGAATTAACATGCTCCTTTTGACTCAAGGCATCTGTAACCAAATTTGCCTTGCCCGGGTGATAGTGAGTCTCCAAATCATAATCCTTAATAAGCTCCAACCAATGACGTTGCCAAAGGTTGAGATCCTTCTGAATGAATATATACTTCAAACTCTTATGATCCGTGTATACTTGACACTTGGTTCCCATGATATAATGTCTCCAAATCTTAAGCGCATGCACAATGGCTACCAATTCTAAGTCATGAGTGGGGTAGTTCAACTCTTGTTTCTGCAACTGACGAGACACGTACGCGATGACATGTCCTTCTTGTATGAGTACACATCCCAATCCTTGGCCACATGCATCACAATAAATGTCAAATCCCTTCTATAGATCTGACATAATCAACACTGGTGGCGACATCAACCTCTTCTTTAATTGATCAAAGCTGTCTTGGCACTTCTCATCCCACTTAAACTCTCTTTCCTTCTCCAAAAGTGAGGTCATACGCTTAGCGACCTTAGAAAATCCTTCAATAAATTTCCGATAATATCTTGCATGTCCCAAAAACTCTGAATCTTTGTAACTATAGTGGGTATGCTCCACACCACTATCTCCTTGACTTTAGCAGGATCCACTGATATCCCACCATTAGAAATGATATGACCAAGAAATGGCACCTCGCCAATCCAAAACTCGCATTTGCTGTACTTGGCGTAGAGTTGATTATCTCGTCGCTTCTGTAGCACCAATCTCAGATATTTCTCATGATCACTATCACTCTTGGAACAAATAAGAGTATCGTCGATGAAAACCACGACGAATCTGTCCAAATACTCCATAAACACCTTATTCCTCAAGTTCATAAAATAAGCTGGTGCATTGGTTAATCCAAATGACACAACGATGAACTCATATAAACCATATCAGGTCGAGAAATCTATCTTGGGAATATCCGATGGCCTAATGTTCAATTGATGGTAACCCGATCGGAGATCAATCTTCGAGAATACCCTTGCACCTCTCATCTGATCAAATAAATCTTCAATGCGGGGTAATGGATACTTGTTCTTCACAGTGACATCATTAAGGGTCCTATAATCCACACACATCTCTTGCGATCCATCTTTCTTCTGTATAAATAGAACTGGCGCTCCCCAAAGTGAGGAACTCGAACGAATGTACCCATCCTCTTGTAATTCCATTAATTACTTCTTAAGTTCCTTTAGCTCTTATATGGACATCATGTATGGCCATTTAGAATTAGGAGCAGTCCCAGGTAAGAGATCCACGACAAACTCAACTTCCCTACCTGGTGGCATCCCTGGCAACTCCTCTGGGAAGACATCCAAAAAATCCTCTAACCACACGGATGTTGACACCAACAAAGTTCTCATCTACTAGGAATGTCGCTAGTCTGATGGGGGTAGTTACTGTAACTTCAACTTCAAACCTTTGTCCTTTGGAACTGGTGAGTTCTACGGTTCCCTTAGAACAATGTATATACTTCCTTTGCCTTTCTTAACCATGACATACCAAGGATCACGTCTATAGTGCTCTCTTCTAACACTATAGGGGTAGCCCATCTGGGTTAGAAATACAGGGTAAGAAAGGAAGAATTGTAGACAAGGCGAGTAATTACGAGAAATGTTACTGCGGGGGATTTATTAGCTAAGTAGATTAGTGTGTCACCCACTAAAGCTAATACATTACCTTATAGTGGTACATGCTAAGATGCCCAACTATAATGTTGCAATCAACCAAAGAAGCAAATCAAACATTTATCATCAGAACAATAAACCAACTTTTTTTAATAGAGAAAATAGTTTTAATTTTTGTCTTAGGTCTCCTATCTCTTAAGAAGTTCATAAATATAGGATTCCAAGGTGTGAAATCCATCTTGTCTCATAGTATAAAAGGTAAGAATAATCAGAGTATGACAGCAAAAGGTGAGATAGGATCAAGGTAAGATAAGTATAGAATGAATCAGAGTAAGGTAAGTAGGTAAGGGTTGTCCATTTCTATCTAGGTTTCGTCCTACAGTCAACATTTCCTCTGATACCACTTCTGTCACACCCGGCTTTAAGGAACAAAGCCAGATGCATCTCATACATGCGCCAAGAAGACAACATATATAATAACAGAGTGTATAGAGATAAATGTCACAATATAATCAGAGTATTTATTACATAGCGAAAGACTTACAAAATAAAAGATAAATATAACAGGATCTAAAATTCATCCTTGGCGCCAGAAAGTCAACTGAGAGACGACGACCTAGACCTCTCTCGAACACAGCGCAACATCCACCATGCGCCATCCAGTGGTACCTGCTTTTGACCTGTGGGGGGTGTGAGATAGCAAGGGTGAGCTCACACATGATCGTAGCTCAACAAGTTGTGGGGAACTAGTGGACATGAACTCACAAAGGTGGGAGTTCATGTGATGTGTAAGGCTAATCAATGATAGGGGTTAAAGCTGAGCATTGCTTTTAAGTAGTTGATCAAAATTTTATTAGCCATTAATAAGTGTAAGTAAATACCAAACCATAATGAATAATAATAGAACAAAATTAATAAGAAATCCCATGCAAATGCATATGACAAATTGAGTTTAAGTTCCATAATTTAATCATCGGAGAGTCCTTAGCTGCTCTTGACTATGAGCTCGGCTAGTATACCAGTTTTACACTCTGCAGAGGTTGTACCCTTTACCCACAAGTCGTGTTTCCCATGTCGCCAGGGCTAGCTAGACCCTTAGACACTACCGAGGTGAATGGCTAGGGATCCACTACGAGGTCTTTACAAAGTTCCACTAGCTTCCGAAAACCCGCTACAGTTTATGGGAAGAGCACTTGCAAGAATCCCTCGTCTGACCGCCATCGCAGTAAAATCAACCCGAGAACATCCTTGCATGCAACTCCCCTACTGCCCTTGCCCCTTTCGGGTAAGGTAGTCTTCCACTAGCTTTCCTAATTAGTTAGCCAAGGGGTCCCATTCCTCCCTTGTGGTGGCACGTGTTTCTCAAGTTAAGCTCCATGTTCCAATTAACAATAATATAATGATCTTGACATGAACATAAATAAAATAACATAATAACTGGAACATGGATATAATGAAATATTAACTCAAACCATGTAAAGCAATAGCAGAAACTACCCATGTGATTCAGGGGTAAACAAGGTAAACTGGATAAACAGACTAGGGTGACCTATTGGGTCCCATCAAAATTAAACCTATGCATGGTAAATGATTATAAAGAACATTATTGGGTAACAAAAGTGAATCAAGGGCACAACTTGCCTGGCACTTGAGATTCCAGTTACCAGGGTGATTCTTCAGATCCTCAAAACCTCGCGCTAGTCATAGCAATACAAACAGACATGGTATAGACAAAACTAACATCACACCAAACATAAGTACAAACTAAATAATAATGATCTACGCGAAGCTACGGGATCGCGGGAACGAGAACCACCAAAATCGGAGTTACGGTTATCAAGTTATGAATTTCCGGAGTTAATTAGTACTTGGAATAGCATAACTCATGAGCATAATTTTTGTTCAAGTTTCCTGGTTAAACAAATTACTAAGTGATAAAGAATATTAAAACAAAATTAATGTCTTTGGAATGACTCAATTTGGAGCAAAAATGAATTTTATATGAATTATACAAGTTTCTGGAATTTCTTTTGCATTAAAAAACAATTTCCATATTTAATTCTCTATTTTTATTTCCCCTGGACTGCGCGTCATTTCCTGTAAAGTACAGGGGCTAAATCGAAAGTTCCTATAGACTCTAGCTACAGCTCGCGGTAGACTGCGGGTTTGTTTTCGGAAAGTACAGGGGCTTATATGCAAAACAGACTCGACGAAGGGGTATGGCTAATGCTTGGCCACCCGATTCACTACGGACGACCAAGATTAGAAGTTATATCCACTGAACCGGTGTGCAATCCGAGCCGCTGGATCTGGCATCAATGGTCGACCAGCGCCCACGCTTATGACGCACCCATCACCCGCCCGATCCCAAACCGATGGATCGGATGAGTCTACGTGAGAGAGGTACACACACATCTATCACTGACCGTTGATTTAAAGATCGATGGAGGACGCGCCGTCAGTCATCGTCTACCCAGGCCGGCAGCCCGGCACCCAGCCTTCGTCTACCTTCTGCCCAAGTTTATGCACCAGCTCCAACAGCCAGCCTCCCTCCCCGACAGCGCATGGAGCATCGCCCAGCGTGTAATCATAGAAAAGGAAACGGAGTGCGGAAGGGAGTCTCACCGCCGATGGAGTGAAAACGCCGACGACGACGCCAGTGAAGTGCGTGGTTCAGTGGCGGCGTGCGATGATGTCCCAGCCAAATCCTTCACGCGCATGGGAAATCCCTCCCCAAGTTTGCCGGTGAACCCCACCTGATGAAGCTGCGACATCAGCGGCGCGCAGCAGAGGCGGCACGAGGAGGGATTCGTTGGCCGCGACACGCAGGGAGGATCTCCACCCACGCGAGGGGGTCGATTCCACCGCGAAACCAAATCCCGGTGGGGAATTCCTAAAGCTCTATGAATTAAACTCTGGCGCGGTGCGAATTTCTATTGACCATGGACGATTCCGCAGGTAGAAGGGCAATTTTACCGGTGAGGGAGGTAGAGGATGGTATGGTTGTGGCGTTGGTCGCCTTGGCGGCAATGGCGGCGCTGCTGGTGATGGCGGCGGCTGATGTGGATGAGAGGACTCGGCTTCTTGCGGAGCAGGCCATTTGGAGTAGAGATAGGGGCGCCCAGTATATAGGACCAGGGGTACGGTCAACAGGGGTGAGTGCGCCATGCACGGCGGCCGTTGGACGGTCAACTGAACGAGCTTGAAGCGGGCGAGCGAGTTCACCGTGGGGAGGATAGACCTGACAAGTCGGTCCCGCGCGCAGGAGTTTGGTGCGGAGAGGGGTTGGGTAGGCGCGCGTGCTTGAATGGCTGACAAGAGGGGCCCACATGCAAGTGTCTCAGGGAGATGGATCAAAGGGAAAAGCGCGTGCGGGGACTGGTGCTTGGGCCCCACCGGTCAGTCCCGGTTACCAGACGGTCGCGTAGCTGGGGGTGTCTTGGGCCAATTCCTGAAGCGGTCGGCCCAGCAGGATGGAGTCGCTTCCCCCCCCCCTTTTTATTCTTTTAGATTTTAGTTCTCATTTGATCAAATTCAAATTCCCTTTAGTTTTGAATTCAAACCTCAGCCATATGCACTACTAGAAGTACCAGTTTTAGAAATATGTTTTCATTTATATTTTATACTTTCATGGTTTTGTTTTCAAATTAGGGTTTGGATGTTGTGGGTACATTAATACATTGCTATTAATACTTTTATTTTTATTATCCACAAATGCACAATCAAATAAACTCTAGCATGATGCACAAGTTATTTATGTGTTCTTTGTTTTAATTATCCACTTTTGAACTAGGGTTGATCACATGTAATGATAAGTAGAGGTCACAAATTATTGAGATCATCTCAATTCTCATTATTGCTCTTTTGAGTATTACAATTTCACTGAAATGGCGTACGAAGAGGGCTATATCCTCACCATCTTCACCACTTGACCTTGAGCATTCATCATCATCACTAGATTCTTCTATATTTTTCTTGCCCTTGCTCTTAGATGATGTGGTTTTTAGTGCCACATTTCTCTTTTTCTCAATTAAACCCAACCCATATTTCTTGGTATGCATCTTGTGTCATTACATCACCAAGATCTTAGGTAAGGGTGATATTCTTAAATCTTCCACTCATAATAATGTAACCAATGTGTTCAATATTTGTGGGACACATCTTTAAGAAAGTCAAAACAAGACGTTGGAAATTAGAGATCTAGTGTGGAAAACTATACTATCAATTAGAGCTAAGAGCTACAAGTTTGGCAAGTGATCTCTAAGAAGGGTCGTTATAAAATGACCAAAACAATATGTGGAAACTCATATATACAAACATTATAAGATGATAGTCTACCAAGAACAATCCATGGAGGATATTTAAAAATATATATTTTTAAGTGTTTAACAAGATTCCTAGAGTACTCTTCAAACAATGGTCGATACTTGTATAGTCCTTAGATGTTAGAAAGTCGTTTAGTTAAACATCATTGGTATTTAGTGTTCTTATATGATATATTATTCGTCTAAAAACATAGGGGATGATGTTGACACACAAAAGTATCTTGCCAAAGTCGACCTGACCATCATCCTGAGCCCATCAAGCTGGGTGTCTAAAGTCATCCTAGACACGGCGAAGTTGGCCTCGTCAGGTTACTTGTTGTCGGTCTGGCCATGGTGCCAAGGCTCGTGAAAGCTAACATGGTCGGGTTTGGAGGCTGACAAGAATGAGTTTGTTGGGATCATGAATTGATGTTTTTTCAGCTTTTGCTATGGGAAACATGCAAAATGTGTATCTGATTTGTTTTCTACTTGGTTAAGACCACTGCACAACAGTGAAACAGAAAATTTCCACGGCCAAAGCCGTTAGAAATAAAGCCTAAATCATCGAAAATAAGTTATTTCCGACGGCCTTCAGCTTATATCCGACGACAGCCGTCGGTCTTAACGGGTCGGAAATTGTGCCTATTGTGCTGCCTCTATATAAGAAGGATCACAGACGATTGAGTTATCAAACATTCAATAGATAAAAAAGTATACCTACTGTTACTTTTATCTATTTTTCTCTTTATCTTACTGCTCATCTTATCTTATGATGTGATTTGACGGCGTCTATTATAGATGGTCCTACCAATCCTAGTATAACCTCCACGTTCTTCTCCCTGTTGGATCATCTCAGGAGGTGTTTAAAAGTCTAACTGACGAAGAATAGGATCGATATGCTTTGAAGGTCGTGGCGGTCGTTCTGGTCTTTATAGATGTGGCATGTGTGTTTTGATTCTCTTCCGGTTTGAAGACATGATTTATTTGATTGAGAATGAACGCAGCTGCGGACGGCACATTGCCCTGCCGCCATTGCCCTCACGGACGGGTGAAGATCGTGCAAATTGCCAAGGACAGCCGACTGAAGCTAGCGCCTGTGCGATCAATCGAGTATATTATATTGTGTGCCTCGTCACGAATAGTGTTTGGATTGAGCAAAAATATTGGAATCTAATAATGGCCGGCCAGGATCTGAAGCAGCAGCTCGTTCCACACATCGATCGGTCCCGGCAGACACCAGTGCAGGCAGTCGATGTCGAAGCCTTCGTGCTCGCCTTGGCCGTGGCCGTACCCGTCGGGGTGCCCGTCTGGCCGGCGCAGCATCATCTTGGTCACGTCCATCATCCTCATCCGCACGCCGTTCCTCCTCGCGTCCTCCTCCGCGGCCGCGAATTCCTCCAACTGCGCCTCGTAGAAGTCGCCATCCGGCTCCATCAACTCCAGCGGCTCCTCGGGGTCCGCTGGCTCCGTGGCCGTGCACTCCCCGCCGTCGAACCACCCGCCGTTCCCGTAGTGCGTCGGCGCCACCGTCCGCAGGATGGCGGTCCCCTTGAACCCCTTCATCCCGGCTAGCGCCCGGAGCACGGTGCGCAACGCGGCCCGCTGCGCGTACTGCGGCTTGAGCGCGGTGACGTTGGCCATGCCGCAGCCGTGGCACCCGACGACACGGCCGCCGCTGTAGTAGACGGCTGGGCGCTCGAACCAGTGCGACGCAGACAAGACCACGTAGTCGTGGTCCTTGGCGGCCGGCATCCACCGATCGTCGGGCTCGTTGACGTGGAGGTCGCTGGGACCGGCGAACACCTCTCCCTGCAGGTCGGGCCCGACCGCCTCCGGCGGACCCCGCGTCAGGCGCCACCGCACTTGGAACGGCGTCCAGAAGAAGGCGACCGTGAACGCGTGCGCCGGGAACCGCCAGTACTCGAATCCCTCGTAGCGCGACCTCGACGGGCTCTCCACCTGCGACAAGGCGCACAAGAGCGACCGGACGTGGCTACTGGCCAGGGAGTCCCCGACGAAGAGGATCGACCTGCCCCGGACGAGCCCGAAGAATCGCGCGGCGTCGAAGCGCTCCAGCTCGCCGCCGTCTGGCTGCCACCGCCACCGCAGGAACTCCATGCTTGGCTTGCCGTGCTTCATGCAGTTCTGGTAGCCCTCGATGAACGCGCACGTAGCGTTGGTGTAGTACGGCCGCGCGGCGGGGTCGCGCACCCACTGGCCTCGCGTGAGGTCGCAGTCGGCGGCGGCACTGGAGAACGTGGAGGCGGAGGAGGGGGACCACCATTGGAAGGGGCCGAGAAAAAGAACCGACAACGTGGCACCAGCGAAGAAGAGGACGGCAGCAAGAGCGCGAACATACTTGATCTTCGGAGTGGTGTGGCGGCTCCGGCGAGCTCCGGTGAGGAGGCCACGAATGGAATGGATCATCGTGGGTGTCAGGTGGCGTGGGGTTGTGCAGTGGCTACGGATCTCTGCGCATTGCACGGGAGCGCAAGGCCAAGAGCCCAAGAATGTGTGACCCGGAATTTATAATAATTTTAGATTTATGGTGAGTCAACGCAGCATGTATAAATGTTGAAATACTGCTGCTACAAGTGCTCAAGGAGTGGGAGGACACTATAGAAGTTCAAACGGGCCGCACGGCCCGGTCCGACCCGGACCCGATTAAGCCCGGCCCGATTAAGCCCGATTATTTATCCGTGCCGGGCCGGGCCGCCCAACGGGCTCAACCATCTGCACGAGCATGGCACGGATAAGGCACGATCGTGCCGGGCCGGCCCGGTAAGCACGGCCCATTTACACAACCGGGCTAGCCTGAGCCCGCACACATATAAATCCCAGTTTTCAGGTCAAAAATCACAACTTCACAAAATCTACTGTCTACAGTCACATATAAATACAACTTCACATAATCACAACTTTATAAATCACAACTTGACATATAAATACAGTTCTCACTTCTCAGGTCACAAAATGAAATCAAAAAATCACAGTTATTTCACAGTCTCACAGATAGTAGTAGTTAGTCTAATATACTATAAATACAGTTCTCACTTCTCAGGTCACAAAATGAAGTCACAAAATCACAGTTATTTCATAGTCTCACAGATAGTAGTAGTTAGTCTCATAGACTATAAATACAGTTCTCACTTCTCACTTCTCAGGTCACAAAATGAAGTCACAAAATCACAGTTATTACACAGTCTCACAGATAGTAGTAGTTAGTCTCATAGACTTTAAATAAAACATTAGAGCTGTTTGTGCAATGGCTGCCTCATTAAAAACCTTTCTAGGTAAAAACTCACACCTCGTGAGAAAACCCTAGAAAGGAAAAAAGAGTACAGCCCAGCTCTAATATAATTAGTTCATTGTTTAGTTACATCAATATCACACCAGATCAGCAGAGCACAAATGCAAGATTACAAAGTCTAGGGCTCTAGGGCCCTTGGGAGTCATCAAGATAAAGGCCTTCAAATGCATCTTCAAGTTCTTGGTCCTGGGTACAGTGCTGGCCTCTAACATCAGATGTAACCACACTAAGATAGTCCTCCTTAGCATTACCACACTAAGATAGTCCTCCTTAGCATTACCACTCCAAATATCAGATGTAATTGCAATAGAAGAAACAGATTGTAAGCATTCAACAACTATCTTACGTCGATCATTGAAAAACTTAACAAAGTCCCTACAAGTTGTTTGTCTAGAGACTTTCTTAAAGACAGGATTATGAGATAACCTAATGTACTCCTCAAAAGCAGGTGACTCAGCAAAATTAAGAGGAAGATCAAGCCTAGCAATCAACCTACACATTTGAGTTCTAGCACGTTTAGGACAATAATCCCAGTTACGGACAGTACCATCAGGGTTAAATTTAAGCATTGACTGCTTGCCCTGTTTAGCAAGGTTAACTTTGCAATCACGTTGATGCCTAAGCAAATGACCAGTACCACTAGTCGACACAGCACTCAATGTACATTTGCACCAATGACACTTACCACCATACCTGATCTTCTTACCATCTACGGTTCTGTAAAGTGGTTCGAAGTCCTGCCACACTTTAGATGTGCAAATTCTTTTGCGCTTCTTACCATCAGCATCAGAAGTGGGGGCAGAACCATTGTCGGTAGCAGCAGCACCCTCTTCAAGGTCAATAGGGGTAGGGGTAGGGGCAACACTGCTTAGATCATTGTTAATGGACTGAGATGGAGCATTTTCTTCACTTGGAACAATCCTCAGATCATTGTTAATGAGCTGAGATAGATTCTCTTCACCAACATCTCCATCCATCACAAATTAGAAATCCAGAGGCCGGAGCACCGGTTTCGTTGCCCGTCAAGAGTGGTGGCACGCACCGTTCCCTCACGACCTATCAAATAACAGCAAGGTCATGAGTTCATCACAGTCTCACAGAGAATAACAGATCAGGCACACTTACTTTAAGTAATGACAGGAGGTACTAGACACAATAACCAAATAACAGCAAGGTCATGAGTTCACCTCTGAGCTTGACGCAGCTCGTTAATGGCGTAAGCAGTAGGGTCGGAGCACCGGTTCCGTCACCCGTCAAGATGGTGGCGCGCACCGTTCCCTCACGACCTACCAAATAGCAGCAAGGTCCATCACAGAGAAGAACAGATCAGACACACTCACATTATGTAATGACAGGAGGTACTAGATACAATACTCAAATAGCAACAAGCATGTTCCAACAAATTAATTAATGATAGCTAGGTCATGAGTCCATCACAGAGAAGAACATATCAGGCACACTCAAATTTTTAATGACAGGAGGTACTAGATACAATAATCAAATACCAAGCAAGGTCATGAGTTCATCAAAGAGAAGAACAGATCATGAGTTAATGGCATAAGCAGTAATGACAACAAGCATCATCCAGAGTCCAGACATCTCACCTCTGTGCTTGACGCGGCTCGTTAATGGCGTAAGCAGTAGGGTCGGAGCACCGGTTCCGTCGCCGCCAAGGTGGCGCGCACCGATCCCTCACGACCTACCAAAATACAGCAAGGTCATGACCATGAGTTCATCACAGAGAAGAGCAGAGCAGATCAGGCACAGCCACATTAAGCAATGACAGGAGGTACCAGACGCAATAATCAAATAACAGCAAGCATGTTCCAAGAAATAAATACCTAGATCAGGAGCATATGGTCCATGAAGAGCTAGATCCAGACATCTCACCTCAGTTAGTTAGGGTTAGGGACTTAGGGTTTACGACTGGTTACCTGGGCCGGTCAGATACTCAGATCCAGGTCGATGTAGAGATGGGGAGGATAGGATTAGCCGGAGAACGAGCACCAGAACTCCAGAAGACCGAAGACGAGAGGTGGAGCATGGAGCACCAGACGAGCGGTGGAGCGCCAGAAGAGCGATGGTCGGTGGAGCACCAGACGAGCGGTGGAGCACCAGACGAGCGGTGGAGCGCCGCCGCGCCGGTGCGGTGGAGGCTTGGAGTGACCGAAGAGGCGAAGACGGAGGGCCGGTGCGCCGCCAGTTCGCGAGAGGAGACTGGAGAGGGGAGGAGGAGAGGAGAGCTGGAAAGCCACCGCGCGAGTGAAAGTGAAATAGGTTGAATGGACGCTAGGGTTTTCGGCTTTGGGCGGTAGGGCTGGCGGCTGGCTTATGGCTTCTACTCACGCCGTAGACAAGCCGGTTTCAAAGCCCGATTCCGTCGTGCCGTGCCTGGGCCAGCCCAACGGGCCGAAACCGCTGCCGAGCACGGCACGCCCTTCGTGCCGGGCTGGGCCCGGGCCCGTTTCCACTCGTGCCGGGCCATGCCAGTCCCCGGCCGAATTAACGGGCTCCGTGCCGGGCTTTCGTGCCGTGGGCTTTCTGGCCATCTATAGAGGACACGCTGCCAACGAAAAGTCAACTCGGCGAAGTGTGCTCGACTGGTCCGTGACAATCTCTATCTCTACTATCATAAAGCATCAGTTTCAATAGTCGTTCTGCGTCATCTTTTTACAAATAACCTCTCACATCTATTTCAAATTAACCTGCTGCAGTAGATGGATTCGAACCCACACCCTGATGGAATAAGAGCAGAAGCAGGGTGGGCCCATATAGTAGCAAGGGTATCCAGTTGAATACCCATTTTTTTTGGCAAAAAATAGATATACATATATATGTTAGATATATACACTAAAATATTACAAAAACATAAAATATGTGGTTCTGTTCTCAAATTTGCATATGCGGTTCTGTTCTCAAATTCGTATTCCAGGTCTCGTTTTTTCCCTAACGCACAACCTATTAAAGCATCAGGCTCATTGAACGAGCCAACCAGCACCCTGTCTTTCATGGCTTGGTGGCTGGCCTTTGGTTCGTCGCTTCCTTCAAGGCTTCAAGGGTTCAACCTCTGGTGGCGACGCACCAGCGCGGGTTTGCAGGAGTGGAGGAGCCATGAAGCCGAACTAACGTATCGAGGGCGGGAGCGTGAAGCAAGCGAGCAATCGATGGCCTGACCTCGACGCCTGCTATGCCGCTCACCGAGGCTCAAGGGAAGGAGCTGCTCGTCTGTGCATGCGAATCAATTATATATATCTAAAGGCTACTCTAATAGGCTTTAAGCCATCAATTATATATTACTAAGGCTACTGAGATGGATTTTAGGCTATCAAAACATTTTTTTGCTCTAGTAAAATTTCGAATACCCATTGTCTAAATCATCGGCCCGTCCCTAAGCGGAAGACACTGGGTAAAGCCGTCTAACCAGTAGAACATCATGCTTAATTGTTTTTAATATTGAATATAGATTGTATATATGTGTATATACATTTTTTGTAAAATAAAAATATATAATCGTGTCAGGCCTGGTCAGTACTACGGACCGAGGCTACGGGCCAAGCACAGCGCGACGCTCATGCCGAGCTGGTGCATGCACTATTAAATGGGTCGTGCCTCAGGTCGGCCCGCCACACACGACCCATTTGTCCATCTATATCTCCGCACGATAAGGCCTCCCAACTTGCTACAAGGCAAGAACCAACCACTATAAGTCAACTCCAATAAAGAATCTTGGTGGAAAGAAGGAAAGAGAGAAAAAGCTACGTCTCTTTGATCAGTTATCTAAAATAATAGGTTTTGAGACCCCTCTACTCTATTTGTCTAGGCTGGGCTGATCTGAAACGAAATAAAATAGTTCTTTCCATTTTCCAAGTCGGAAAGCCCTGGGACGGCATAGTTCACTGCCAGGATATTTTTCATAAAGATACTCTGGACAAGATCATCAATTGTCCTTGCCTCAGTTGTCGTCGCCTTGTTCGCCATCCTGTTTCTTTTCTCTCTCCCCTCATGCAACCGCCTCCACGCCATCCCATTCTCGACAGAGAGTGTAGGAGCAGGTGCCTCCTCCCCTGTATTCGTCCGGCACCAGCCCCGACACCGACCCGCGCACTGGCTATTGCACGTCCACAAGGACGTTTTACAGCATGCGTGTACCATCGTTTTCACCGGCGTAGGACGTCCCATTCGTCTTTCCGGCCTTCGTCTTGTTCTTTCTCCCCAACCTGCTGCCCCCGCCCACGGTCGCAACCACGAGCCGACCGACGCTCGTCGACGTGGGTACGAGGCGAATTGGTCTTGCTCCTGGCCTTTCTTCGTGTGTGCAGCCGAGGAGGACACTGTGGCTCCTGCCACGCTTAGGTTATCTTGGCGATGAGGAGTCCAGGTCTGAGATATTAGACAATCAAGGCCCATAGCGTGGCAGCAGTCGGCATATGCTATGGAGTTGGTGGTGGTGGTGTTGTGTCGCCTCGGCGGGTCCAGGGTTGGGAAGGCACTCGCATTCTCTTGCCCTTCTCGGACTAACGTCTGGTGTGGGTGCCTCTAGGTTTGGAGCTGCTCCGGTTGGGCTTTTTTCTCCGCTTGCGTGCTCTCTCTCCCTATATGTATCTAGCGATATACTACCTATGTCGCCTCCAGATGCCCATGTCTTCGCTGTGTCCTTCTCTGGCAATGAACATGTATGCCCGCCTCTTCCCTTCCCTTTCCTTCCTGCTCTACGAAACCTTGGAAGTGGGAGAGGCGAAGGATGGGGGTCCCTAATTTGCTGCCTATGGTACCTGTCGGTGTTTTGGGTCCGACCGCACACCTAGGGTTGCTCCTCGAGGTGTCTTTTAGGAGCAGGGTGGTGTCGCCGACTGTAGCAAAATGGTTCGTGCCAGATGCACGAGAGGCTAGAGACAATGTTTACAGGTTCGGGCCGCTTAGAGATGCGTAACACCCTACGTCCTGGCGAAGATGCTTCGTGTAATGGGTTACAAGGTGATTCTCTAGAGCGAGGATGTGGAAAGTTTAGGTAGATGGGTGGATAGTGTGTTCGATCGTCCTGAAGGGGTGCCCCCTGGGCCTTATATATTCGGCCGTGGGGCGATACATGTGGATATGATAACAACGTGCGCCTAAAAGATAGTGAACTGTTCGAGTCTATCTTCCTATGATTCAGCCGACTTATCCTCGCCTGGTTCTACTGCATGATGCTCTAGCGCGGGGAAGTCGGATCTTTTGTTGTGATTTCTCGCTCAACGCTATGGGGCCTATCTGGACTTGCGCCGATCCGGCTTTTCATCGGTTTGCCTTGCTGATTGTCCTCTCCTCTGGGCCCATGAAGAAATGACCTTACGATTTATCGGGCCCTTGGGCCTTTCGTGAGGTCTTTTTGCCGGCGTTTCGAGACCGGGGGGTCCCCGAGCCGACGAGTGAGTGTGCCGCGTGCCCCAGCCCAGATGGGTTGAGCGCGTGGGCGAGCGCGAAGGGGGGAAGAGCGAGGTGGCCGGAGCCGGGTCGTGAGGGAGGCGGAGATCCCGCGGCCTTCATGTTCGTCCCGCGCCCAGGTCGGGTGCTCTTGCAGTAGGGGGTTACAAGCGTCCGCGCGGGTGAGGGGAGCGAGCGGCCTCAAGAGAGCGCCTGCCCCTGCCCTCGTTCCCGCGAGGCCAACCTTCTCTAAGAAGGCCCTGGTCCTTCCTTTTATAGGCGTAAGGAGAGGATCCAGGTGTACAAATGGGGGTGTAGCAAGGTGCTACGTGTCTAGCGGGGGAGAGCTAGTGCCCTAAGTACATGCCAAGGTGGCAGCCGGAGAGATCTTGGCACCCAGCTGGTGTGGCGTCGTGGCCGTCGGAGAAGCAATGGAGCCTGGCGGGGGGACAGCTGTCGGAGTGGTTGGGCCCTTGCTGACGTCCCCCTGCTTCCGTAAGGGAGCTGAGAACCGTCGTCGTCATGGGTCCAGCGGGGCGCCATCATTGCCTATCTGGCGGAGCTAGCCAGATGGGACGTCGGTCCTGTTTCCTGCGGCCCGGGTCGGCTCGGGGTAGGGTGATGATGGCGCTTCCTGTCGACGTGGCGGACTCGTGCCCTAGGTCGGGCAACGTGGAGGCTCCTCCGAAGCCGAGGTCGAGTCTGTCCTGCATGGCCGAGGCCGAGCCCGAGCTCCTGGGTCGGGCGAGGCGGAGGTCGTTCGGCAGAGGCCAGGGCGGAGTCCGAGCCCTGGGTCGGGCGAAGCGGATTTCGTCGTCTTCTGGGGCCTTAGCCCGAGTCCGAGCCCTGGGTCGGGCGGAGCGGAGTTCGCCGTCTTCCGGGGCCTTAGCCCGAGTCCGAGCACTGGGTCGGGCGGAGCGGAGTTCGCCGTCTTCCGGGGCCTTAGCCCGAGTCCGAGCCCTGGGTCGGGCGTAGCGGAGTTCGCCGTCTTCCGGGGCCTTAGCCCGAGTCCGAGCCCTGGGTCGGGTGTAACACTATAAAAGTCATCAAATAAAATAATACATTTAGTTTGTTAGTGGTATTTATTTTAATAAATTTTTCATTGAAGTGTTTGTTATTTATTTTATTCGGAATGATTTTTGATTGCTCATAAGTAATTTTGAATATTGAATATCATTTCTTCTTAAATTAAAATTCACATAAATAATTTAATAAATATTAGTCTAAGAATTAATATTTTATTTATAAATAATTTTGGTTGGATTATTACGAATTTTATGGTTATTTGAACAAGTATTTCGAAATTTTGAAAAGGAAATAAAAAAAAAGAAGAAAAAAAAACAACAAACCTAAACTAAACCCTAAAGCCTTTTGGCCCACTAGGGGCCCATCATCCCCAACAGCCGGCCGCCGCCCCCTGCTTCTCCTAAACCTAGCCAGCCGCCACCTTGCTCCTCCCCAGCCGCCGCTCCTCTCTCCTCACTCTTCTCTTTCCTCCCCCTGGCTCCTCTCTCTACCGCGCCCCTGCACGCGCGCCAGGGAGCCGAAGCCAGCCGCTGAGCGCGCCGAACCGGCGCCGCGCCCCTGCACCTGCACGCCCGCGACGCCCAGGCGCGACTGCCTCGCGCCGCCATCCGCCGCGCGCAGCGCGACCACGCCGACCCTGCACGACGTGCGCGCTGCCCAGCCGAGCAGAACTGCGCCCGCAAACCAAGCGCCCGCCTCGCGATCCCTGCATGACCCGAGCCGCGACCCCGAGCAACGTCGAGAACCGAGCTCGATCGTGACACCCGAACGGTGCCCAGCGCCATTACCCCGCGCGACCGTTCTTCCTGTGCGTTGATGGACCTTCATTGCATCTGTTTCTCTTCCCCCAATTACTCCCTCCATTGATGCGTCATGAAGAACCCGCCGACGCCACTGATGGCCATGAAGCACCCCCGGTCGTCTCTTCCTCTCCCTCCCTCTCCCTATAAAATACGGGAGTCCCTTCCTCTCTTCCTCCCCGAGCTCCTCTCTCCCTTCTCCCACAGCCGAGTTGCCTCTCTCTCACTCTGTTACTCGCCGTCGATCGCCGTCACCGGAACTAGTCTGCGCAGCACCCCGCCACCCGCAGCAACGCCACGTGCCCGTCGTCGAGCCCCTGCTCGCGCTGTGCCAAGCTCGTCGTCGCAAAGCTCGTCGCCGGACCGTCCGCATCCGTACGCCGTCCGTGGAGACTCGCTGGAGTTTGTACCTCGCCGTCCACCGACGACCGCGTCCGTTCCCTACCGTTCGTCGAACCCCCTGTCCCGCTCCCTGCTCGTCGACGCACATGAGCTAACTCAAGGTTGAAGACAACCTCAACCCACTAATTTACTTTCTAAATCATGTTTTAAATTACTTTATGAATCTTGTGAATTATTTTTGTAAAATTAATGCGATTTGTCGATTCGTGTATGAGTTTAGAGATTCGTTGTATATATACGGGTAGCCAAAATTGAACCCAGCGACAATATTTTAAATATGCGTATGATTTTATAAGTCTAAAAATAAACACGGTCATTACTCACTAACTTAGTGATTTTCATACTAGAATTGTTTACGGATTTGTTTTTGCTTTAGTGTGTGAAGCGACAATCGGTTAGTAATGATATAAGTATAATTTTAGTGATATAAGAAATTGAAATAGGAACTAAGCCATGTATTTTCGGACGAATGAAAAATGTATAGATTTTACTATTCATAATGAATGTATTCATAAGTATAGCACTTAATTACGTAGAATAGTAAAATACTCCTTTATGTCATAATAACCATGAATAGGTTATTTTAAGTCCCATATAGTTATTTTACAATTAATTCTTAGTATATTAAGGTTAGAAGAATTAAATAAACATTTTTTTGTTATATGTATAAATTCTATTTAGAAAAGAAAGGAGAAAACTGAAATAGTAGAATTTTTAATAGTGTTAAAATGACTTAACTAGGCATTTATATTTTTTTTAATAAAGAAATTAATAGTATGTTGATAGGTTTCTTACTGATGAAGAAGATAATTTGTTCATAATATAAAAATGATATTTTTAATAGATATCATATTTAACAGGCTTCGTATAGATGTTTATGTGTAGCCGTACTAAATAGTAATATGTCATATAACTTTTCTAATAATGATATAATTGCTTAATTTAGTGCTCACACTGTCATAACTAAAATGATAGTTAATAAATATAGTATTTATTTTAATTATCTGGATCATTTATCCCTGCAATAGAATTAAAGGTAATTATAGACTAATTACCCTTTATCATAATCAAACCGATAGTCAATTTGTTCTTAACTAGATTTATGGCAGGATTAATGATTTCATAGAATTTAATCCACATTATATACGAATCACTTAGTTTTTTAAAGGATAAAATAAACTAATAAGAGTTTAAGTTCTTTTATAACTTAAAAATGTTACTTTATATATATTGACTTCAAATATAATATTATAGGCCATATGCTTTTTAATGACATTAAATGATGGTTATGCGTTCATTATCTTTTGCATGAAAATCCACTTAAGATCCATAACCTAACTCGTCTTAAATAAGTGATTAATAATATATGGTCTTTTCACCTAAAACCTGTTTAGACTTATATTTTAATTTGTCATAAGTGAATGATTAATAATATGCTCCATAATGCTTCTACAATTAATAACGTGATTAGTAGCCCATTAACGTTAGATATAACATATATCTTTTCTAAAATGTTAAAAAGGTTTAATATTGTTATAACGTGTTTTATCATCTTATAAACCCTTTATCTTAGATATATCGCGTATGTCGTTTTATAAAAGATTAATTTGGTGAACCTAATATTTGTATATTTTAATTAAGATATTTATAAGCTTATGTCTTGTTTTATAAAGTATAGATCACACATTTTTGAAAAGAATACCCGCTTATTATAACCATTACTTGCGACGTTTTTGAAAAGCGAACGCTCTTTTCGTTAGGCTTTCTTTTAGCTTTACGCATGGTGAATGTGGTATGTTATTGAGTGGTGTTTGTTCTTCTTGTTTGTTTGTGTGATATTCAGTGGTTGATCTAGTAGTTAAGGATCAAGATCTATTCCTACCCGTGGAAGAACCTCAAGTTTTCAATTAGCAAGGCAAGTGGACTTCTCCCTCTGCATACTCTGTTTGATCCCAAACAATACATTTAATAAAGTTTATTCTTTTGGATATATATGCATAATTTGACGGGTTACCTATTTAGATAACCTTTCCAACCTTATTCCTTGATCAAACCTGGGAATTATACTTTACCTTCGTAGTTATGCTATTGCTACAAGTTAACTTTATGCAGTCACTCCCGCTTATGATATTAATGTTCCAAAATGGTAAGTTTACATTATTGTTGTTAACCCGATGGTTATACAAGATTATTGCATATTAATTGGAACATGGAGTGACCACCCGGGAAAACAGTGCTACCATGAGAACTATCATGGCTCTGGTCTTGGCTAAATAACTAGGGAAGTCTTATGTTGGGTGCTGGTCGTGGTCGACAGGAACGGGGGCGTCTGGCAAGCTCTTATAGTTCCGGCTCAGGCAGATTGGATACGGGCATAGCTCCCAAAGCTTTACCCTGTAGTCTGGACTATAAGTTGGTTACGGTAGGTGTGCCTTATGCGGTTTGACCATTTCCAGCATTTGCGTAATGAGGACTCTAGGGAGAAGCCTCGTAGTGAGACCCTGGCCATTCACCTCGGAAGTGAATACGGGTCTAGCTAACCCGGGCAAGAAGGGAATCGCGACTCATGGGTAAAGATGCGCCACCTCTGCAGAGTGTAAAACTGATATATCAGCCGTGCTCACGGTTATGAGCAGCCTGGACTCCTCACATGATAATTGAACTTGAAGATGAAAATAAATCGAGATCTGATGATCTGTCAATGGTTTGCTTAAGTGGTTTCACTTAAGTGTTTTTGAAATACTCTTGTATCTTTGCTTAATGGGAATACTTGGGATTCACACTTATTAGTAAGACAGGTGTTGTTAATAAAATGTTGACCAACTAAAATGCTTACTGCTCAACCTCAGCCTCACCTTGTTAGACTTGCATTAGTTTTTCCCCCACTTGCTGAGCCCCGACCATAAGTGAGCTCACCCTTGCTTAATTTTGATCAGAAGTTGCAGATGAAGATATGATGCTGAACTCCATGGATGCTAGTCTAGTGATACCCCCGGTCATCTTCCTGTGGATGGATGTCCTTGTTTCGCTGTACTTTGATGAATAAAGGTTAAGACATTATGTCTGTTCAAAGTGTAATATGTTAATATAATCGTTATTTACGCTTTTATGCATTGTTCTTTTGATATATTACACTTGTGACGTCAACATATGTGTGGAAATAGATCCTGGCACACATATGCTATGCACCCGGCTCTGCCCCTTAGAAACGGGTGTGACAGAAGTGGTATCAAAGCAATGTGACCGTAGGTCGCTAGATTAGTTAGAAATGGAAAGCCCAGTCAGTCTTTCAAAGCCTGATATATTTTCCTCCATAAAAACTTACTTTATATCACTACTCGTCTCTTTTATCTTCAACCCTTCTTGTCTGATTCTTTGTCTATCAGAAAGTTCTAATGAGAAGCATTGCAAGATGATCAAGCTAGGATTGCGGAACTTGAAGCGAAGTTTGCCAGAAGAAATCTTTTCGAAGCTATCGATGATGCCCTATTCTCTGTCTTATCCCCACTCCGCAAGAAGTTTTGTTATGGATCCCCTGGATCTATTATTTGACTTCTTGGCTATGTTGATAGGATTGTTCTTAAGTATTAAGATTTTCGACTAGATCGGTAAGGACGATATTATATTATATTATAATGGTTTTCTAATCCCTAATATTGCTATATAACCCTTGACTCCTTATACTTTTGCTTTCTTGCTATTATATTGCCACCCTTGCACAATATCTACCTTGATATACTGAATTGTTTGTCTCCCTACTCCTGCTTGATAATGCCTCTCTACTTCTCTCCTTGATAATGCTTTCTCCCTAACTCACTTTATATCCTTGGTTATATCATTTATCCTCACTTTAATAGTTCATGGTTATCTTATTTCACTATTGGCCACCAACAAATATGTCTTGTCTAACTCCTTGCTATTTCTTACCTGACTCCTTGACTTTATAATATCTTTCTTATTCCAAGCCTTGTCTCACCTTTTGTTTTGGTTGAATGAGTAGAATTGGATTATGTTGTGCTGGTATGCTTGAATTCATTCCCTTTGTGTCCATGTTTGATTTGCTTCTTTGAAATGATTGTTGGTGTATTGTGTGACTTTTGTCCACAATGGCATCAGTTAGCTAGGTAAAACCTTAAATAGATGGGTTTTCTCTGCTCTCTATAATCTGTCTTTGCTCAACCCTTTCGTCCCTTCCATTCTTCCATACCCATACAGATGTCAGACCCTGGAATGTCAACTGCAAGTGATGTCATTAAGTGCAAAGAATGCGGTGTGTTGGCAAGTCAAAACAGCACTATAAAAGAAACAGCTGATGAACAAACCTTCAAGACACAAAAGGATGAACAACCAAACCAAAAGACAAGTGACCTTGGAACATGTTGTTGTTGTGAGTACTATGGAATTCCTTGTCGCCAGATCAGTACAAACGAAAGTGAAACTACAAAACAGAAGAACCGGATTTTGTTTTCTGGTATAAAAAGACAATGGTCTCCCCAAGAACAACTAATAGCAGATGCACTATCAGACGATGAAATGTCAGGTATTCCAAAAAGGAAACATCACAAGGATGCCCAGCCCCAAGAAGAAATACATGAGTGTTACATTGATGGATGGACTATTACTTGCACACAGTTTCAGCCTCGTCGTCGCATCAGTTCCAAGAAACGAAAAGGGAACCATGGAAAAAGTCAAGAAATAACTTCAAGAAAAGCTTGCTATCAATGTGGACGCGAAGGTCATTACTTCCGTAATTGTCCTGAGAAGAGTTCACTACAAATCACCTCCGAGATGAAGCTATCTCAATCTTTAGACATGGAATATGAACAAAAATGCACAGAAACTTCTACCAACAACGTAAAGACAACTCCACCATGTAACTTATCAAGTCGTGCTTGTTTTGGCTGTGGTGATACCGGCCATCTTGTTAATGGTTGTCCTAAGAAGGATGTGGAGATCAATAAGGTCCAAAAGAAAAGACAACACCCTCAAACTCATGCATCAACAAAGAATAAACAACGAAAAGAGACCACAGGAAGGATAAGTTATGCAAGGACAGAAACCATTCCATATGATGATGCAGTAATTTTTGGAACACTAGTCATTCACACAACCATCGCCACCGTGTTGTATGATCCTCGTACAACACATTCTCTTATCAGTGCCCAGTTTGCAACAAAGTATGGTATCTTAAAGTGTCCCTTAAGATCAAAAAAGACCATCAGTACACCTGAAAGGAAAGTGTTAGCAAACTACATATGTCCGAAAGTAAGTATTAAAATCAACGGGATAGATTTTTCAGCTGATCTCCTAGTGATAGAATCAATGGGAAAAGATGTGATTCTTGGAAAGAATTGGTTACAAAGAACTAAGGCAGTAATCCAACATACTGAGAGAACCATGTGTTTGGAAACCCCATCTGGAGAAAGAATAATAGTTGAAGACAATCGACCTCCAGCTCAGATTGGTACATCTATCAAGGAAGAATAATATATCATTTAGCTAGAAGGAGTATGTCTCACGAAGAAGAAAAAAAATGTGTCAAAGTGTTGCCCCTTTCAAGATTTGTAATAGTGCTAAGTGATATATGAAATAAATTTGGAGAATCTTTCGCACCTATTGTGTTTTGCCTCTTTATAAAGAAAATAAAGTATGGTGTCATCTGTTATATGCAAACAGTATGATACTCTAGTTGCCCTAAAGTCCCGCTCAAGTCTTTCTCTCAAATTGTGCTCAAAGAAAAAAAAATGTTGGATCAGAAAGATGATTTGGATATCAAGCTCTGAAATCTATAAGGTTCAAAAGGATCTATGTTAAGGATTATGACACTTGTACGCTCTTGTAGTATGATGAAGCTAGTAGAAATCTGAAACCACCCTTGTTCCTTAACTAATCTTATATTGGAAATTAAAATGTTGTGTTAGCTCTTTATCTTAATGTCATACAAGCCTCTTATGCAGTCTGTCTCACTAACTCTTTTACCCTCAGACTAGATGATGAACCCCAATGGAAATGAAGTAAATGATGCCAACGACAATATTCCTACCTTAACAACTATGAACGAGAGAAATGAGTCACCGAGATATTCGATGAATGGAATGAAGAACAACAAAATGAATAGAAAAAATGTTTGGATACATGATTATTCCACCTCAAGCGAAAGCCACAAAACACATGGATACCCAAACAGAAGAATCAAGTCAGGCTCAGCTACATGAGATACAGACACCCAATGAACCCTCACCCCTGTTGGTCAAGCAAAGTTGACTCGCAAAGAACTCAAAGCAAGAGGTGCTTGCTACTACTGCAAAAATGAAGGACATCTTATTCGCGAATGCCCCAAGAAGCGTCTAGACCAAATAAAGAAGAAAACTGCCAAGCATGACCTAAGCAATAGTCCAGAAGACCCACCATTTTATAAGTACGATGATGAAGGCCGCTTGATTAGTATACATTGCGGAGCAAAGAAGTAAGGAAATTCCTTGATATTAGAAGAGTTCAATGTGAACTAAGAACCTACAAATAACCATGTATCTCCTTTGCCTTCGTGCTAGCCTTCCCTAATCTCGAGGACGAGATTCTTTTTAAGAGGGGTAGATTTGTAACACTATAAAAGTCATCAAATAAAATAATACATTTAGTTTGTTAGTGGTATTTATTTTAATAAATTTTTCATTGAAGTGTTTGTTATTTATTTTATTCGGAATGATTTTTGATTGCTCATAAGTAATTTTGAATATTGAATATCATTTCTTCTTAAATTAAAATTCACATAAATAATTTAATAAATATTAGTCTAAGAATTAATATTTTATTTATAAATAATTTTGGTTGGATTATTACGAATTTTATGGTTATTTGAACAAGTATTTCGAAATTTTGAAAAGGAAATAAAAAAAAGAAGAAAAAAAAACAACAAACCTAAACTAAACCCTAAAGCCTTTTGGCCCACTAGGGGCCCATCATCCCCAACAGCCGGCCGCCGCCCCCTGCTTCTCCTAAACCTAGCCAGCCGCCACCTTGCTCCTCCCCAGCCGCCGCTCCTCTCTCCTCACTCTTCTCTTTCCTCTCCCTGGCTCCTCTCTCTACCGCGCCCCTGCACGCGCGCCAGGGAGCCGAAGCAAGGCGCTGAGCGCGCCGAACCGGCGCCGCGCCCCTGCACCTGCACGCCCGTGACGCCCAGGCGCGACTGCCTCGCGCCGCCATCCGCCGCGCGCAGCGCGACCACGCCGACCCTGCACGACGTGCGTGCTGCCCAGCCGAGCAGAACTGCGCCCGCAAACCAAGCGCCCGCCTCGCGATCCCTGCACGACCCGAGCCGCGACCCCGAGCAACGTCGAGAACCGAGCTCGACCGTGACGCCCGAACGGTGCCCAGCGCCATTACCCCCGCGCGACCGTTCTTCCTGTGCGTTGATGGACCTTCATTGCATCTGTTTCTCTTCCCCCAATTACTCCCTCCATTGATGCGTCATGAAGAACCCGTCGACGCCACTGATGGCCATGAAGCACCCCCGGTCGTCTCTTCCTCTCCCTCCCCCTCCCTATAAAATACGGGAGTCCCTTCCTCTCTTCCTCCCCGAGCTCCTCTCTCCCTTCTCCCACAGCCGAGTTGCCTCTCTCTCACTCTGTTACTCGCCGTCGATCGCCGTCACCGGAACTATTCTGCGCAGCACCCCGCCACCCGCAGCAACGCCACGTGCCCGTCGTCGAGCCCCTGCTCGCGCTGTGCCAAGCTCGTCGTCGCAAAGCTCGTCGCCGGACCGTCCGCATCCGTACGCCGTCCGTGGAGACTCGCTGGAGTTTGTACCTCGCCGTCCACCGACGACCGCGTCCGTTCCCTACCGTTCGTCGAACCCCCTGTCCCGCTCCCTGCTCGTCGACGCACATGAGCTAACTCAAGGTTGAAGACAACCTCAACCCACTAATTTACTTTCTAAATCATGTTTTAAATTACTTTATGAATCTTGTGAATTATTTTTGTAAAATTAATGCGATTTGTCGATTCGTGTATGAGTTTAGAGATTCGTTGTATATATACGGGTAGCCAAAATTGAACCCAGCGACAATATTTTAAATATGCGTATGATTTTATAAGTCTAAAAATAAACACGGTCATTACTCACTAACTTAGTGATTTTCATACTAGAATTGTTTACGGATTTGTTTTTGCTTTAGTGTGTGAAGCGACAATCGGTTAGTAATGATATAAGTATAATTTTAGTGATATAAGAAATTGAAATAGGAACTAAGCCATGTATTTTCGGACGAATGAAAAATGTATAGATTTTACTATTCATAATGAATGTATTCATAAGTATAGCACTTAATTACGTAGAATAGTAAAATACTCCTTTATGTCATAATAACCATGAATAGGTTATTTTAAGTCCCATATAGTTATTTTACAATTAATTCTTAGTATATTAAGGTTAGAAGAATTAAATAAACATTTTTTTGTTATATGTGTAAATTCTATTTAGAAAAGAAAGGAGAAAACTGAAATAGTAGAATTTTTAATAGTGTTAAAATGACTTAACTAGGCATTTATATTTTTTTTAATAAAGAAATTAATAGTATGTTGATAGGTTTCTTACTGATGAAGAAGATAATTTGTTCATAATATAAAAATGATA
Organism: Zea luxurians; assembly: GCA_029449295.1. Taxonomy (NCBI): domain Eukaryota; kingdom Viridiplantae; phylum Streptophyta; class Magnoliopsida; order Poales; family Poaceae; genus Zea; species Zea luxurians. The sequence goes on along the minus strand of JAOPSE010000018.1, from coordinate 56,102,626 downwards.
TTTTTAATAGATATCATATTTAACAGGCTTCGTATAGATGTTTATGTGTAGCCGTACTAAATAGTAATATGTCATATAACTTTTCTAATAATGATATAATTGCTTAATTTAGTGCTCACACTGTCATAACTAAAATGATAGTTAATAAATATAGTATTTATTTTAATTATCTGGATCATTTATCCCTGCAATAGAATTAAAGGTAATTATAGACTAATTACCCTTTATCATAATCAAACCGATAGTCAATTTGTTCTTAACTAGATTTATGGCAGGATTAATGATTTCATAGAATTTAATCCACATTATATACGAATCACTTAGTTTTTTAAAGGATAAAATAAACTAATAAGAGTTTAAGTTCTTTTATAACTTAAAAATGTTACTTTATATATATTGACTTCAAATATAATATTATAGGCCATATGCTTTTTAATGACATTAAATGATGGTTATGCGTTCATTATCTTTTGCATGAAAATCCACTTAAGATCCATAACCTAACTCGTCTTAAATAAGTGATTAATAATATATGGTCTTTTCACCTAAAACCTGTTTAGACTTATATTTTAATTTGTCATAAGTGAATGATTAATAATATGCTCCATAATGCTTCTACAATTAATAACGTGATTAGTAGCCCATTAACGTTAGATATAACATATATCTTTTCTAAAATGTTAAAAAGGTTTAATATTGTTATAACGTGTTTTATCATCTTATAAACCCTTTATCTTAGATATATCGTGTATGTCGTTTTATAAAAGATTAATTTGGTGAACCTAATATTTGTATATTTTAATTAAGATATTTATAAGCTTATGTCTTGTTTTATAAAGTATAGATCACACATTTTTGAAAAGAATACCCGCTTATTATAACCATTACTTGCGACGTTTTTGAAAAGCGAACGCTCTTTTTGTTAGGCTTTCTTTTAGCTTTACGCATGGTGAATGTGGTATGTTATTGAGTGGTGTTTGTTCTTCTTGTTTGTTTGTGTGATATTCAGTGGTTGATCTAGTAGTTAAGGATCAAGATCTATTCCTACCCGTGGAAGAACCTCAAGTTTTCAATTAGCAAGGCAAGTGGACTTCTCCCTCTGCATACTCTGTTTGATCCCAAACAATACATTTAATAAAGTTTATTCTTTTGGATATATATGCATAATTTGACGGGTTACCTATTTAGATAACCTTTCCAACCTTATTCCTTGATCAAACCTGGGAATTATACTTTACCTTCGTAGTTATGCTATTGCTACAAGTTAACTTTATGCAGTCACTCCCGCTTATGATATTAATGTTCCAAAATGGTAAGTTTACATTATTGTTGTTAACCCGATGGTTATACAAGATTATTGCATATTAATTGGAACATGGAGTGACCACCCGGGAAAACAGTGCTACCATGAGAACTATCATGGCTCTGGTCTTGGCTAAATAACTAGGGAAGTCTTATGTTGGGTGCTGGTCGTGGTCGACAGGAACGGGGGCGTCTGGCAAGCTCTTATAGTTCCGGCTCAGGCAGATTGGATACGGGCATAGCTCCCAAAGCTTTACCCTGTAGTCTGGACTATAAGTTGGTTACGGTAGGTGTGCCTTATGCGGTTTGACCATTTCCAGCATTTGCGTAATGAGGACTCTAGGGAGAAGCCTCGTAGTGAGACCCTGGCCATTCACCTCGGAAGTGAATACGGGTCTAGCTAACCCGGGCAAGAAGGGAATCGCGACTCATGGGTAAAGATGCGCCACCTCTGCAGAGTGTAAAACTGATATATCAGCCGTGCTCACGGTTATGAGCAGCCTGGACTCCTCACATGATAATTGAACTTGAAGATGAAAATAAATCGAGATCTGATGATCTGTCAATGGTTTGCTTAAGTGGTTTCACTTAAGTGTTTTTGAAATACTCTTGTATCTTTGCTTAATGGGAATACTTGGGATTCACACTTATTAGTAAGACAGGTGTTGTTAATAAAATGTTGACCAACTAAAATGCTTACTGCTCAACCTCAGCCTCACCTTGTTAGACTTGCATTAGTTTTTCCCCCACTTGCTGAGCCCCGACCATAAGTGAGCTCACCCTTGCTTAATTTTGATCAGAAGTTGCAGATGAAGATATGATGCTGAACTCCATGGATGCTAGTCTAGTGATACCCCCGGTCATCTTCCTGTGGATGGATGTCCTTGTTTCGCTGTACTTTGATGAATAAAGGTTAAGACATTATGTCTGTTCAAAGTGTAATATGTTAATATAATCGTTATTTACGCTTTTATGCATTGTTCTTTTGATATATTACACTTGTGACGTCAACATATGTGTGGAAATAGATCCTGGCACACATATGCTATGCACCCGGCTCTGCCCCTTAGAAACGGGTGTGACATCGGGCGGAGCGGAGTTCGCCGTCTTCCGGGGCCTTAGCCCGAGTCCGAGCCCTGGGTCGGGCGGAGCGGAGTTCGCCGTCTTCCGGGGCCTTAGCCCGAGTCCGAGCCCTGGGTCGGGCGGAGCTTCCTATGGCGCTTTTGGCCAAGCCCGGCCGCCCGTCAGTCTCACTCTTTGCGTCAAATGCCCTAGTGACTTGGTCGGTCGGCGCGGTGATTTAGTCAGGGTTGCTTCTTAACGAAGGCAAGGCCTCGGGCGAGCCGGAGATGCGTCTGCCGTAAAAAAGGGGGCCTCGAGCGAGACGGAAACACCTCAGGGTCGGCTGCCCTTGCCCGAGGCTAGGCTCGGGCGTGGCGTGATCGAGTCGCTCGTATGGACTGATCCCTGACTTAATCAAACCCATCAGGCCTCTGCAGCTTTATGCTGATGGGGGTTACCAGCTGAGAATTAGGCGTCTTGAGGGTACCCCTAATTATGGTCCCCGACAGTAGCCCCCGAGCCTCGAAGGGAGTGTTAGCACTCGCTTGGAGGCTTTCGTCGCACTTTTTTGCAAGGGGACCAGCCTTTCTCGGTTGCACTTCGTTCCGGAGGGTGCGCGCGAGCGCACCCGCCGGGTGTAGCCCCCGAGGCCTCGGAGGAGTGGTTTCACTCCTTCGAGGTCTTAATGCCTTGCGCAATGCTTTGGCTGGTCTGGCGGTTCCCTCATGCGAACAGGCAGTAGCCCGGGTGCACTGTCGGGGCCCAAGTTCTCGGGCTGGTATGTTGACGCTGTCAACGGTTCAGCCGGAGCCGGGTTTGCGAGAGCAGCCCCCGAGCCTCCGCACAGGGCGAGAGGACGATCAGGGACAGACTCGGCTTTTTTACATACGCCCCTACGTCGCCTTTCCGCAAGGAGGAGGGGGGAGAGCGCCATGTTACCCTTGATGGGCACCGAACATGGTGTCTCCGGTGAGCTGCAATCGGGTAATCCGAGTGGACGTCCGTGCCCCGTTCGTTGGGGGTCGGCTAGGGGCCCGGAGGCACGCCCAAAAGTACCTGCGGGTGACCTGCCGGACCCGGTCCCCTGGCGACGGGGTCCGAGGGCTCGATGCCTCCCTCCGATGGGATTCCGTTACAGGATCGTTCCCGCTGGTCTCGGAAATGTCCTAGGGTACCTCGGGAGCGCAGCCCGAGCCTTGGTTATGTATCGAACGTACCCCTGGTCATCCCTCGCTCGGTGTCTGAGGCGACTGTGAACCCTTCGGGGGGCCAGGCTTCGAACCCCTGATCAGTAATGGGCGCGGAGCCCGAGTAGCCTGAGGCGGTCGTGGAACCTTTCGGGGGGCCGACCTTCGAACCTCTGACCAGTAGTGGGTGTCGGGCCCACGCGATCTGAGGCGGCTGTTGAACCCTTCGGGGGGCCAGCCTTCGAACCCCTGATCAGTAAGGAGGCTCGGAGCCTAGTTCCTTCACGGGGAAGGATCCCTTTGGGGGTATTCCCTTTCCCGGTCCCTGTTGCAAGAGATAGAGAAAGAGAAAAAAGGGAAAAAAGGATACGAATTCGAACGACGTGGCGTACCTTTTTTGGTGTGGTCGTTTTGGCGAAGGCGAAGCGTCGCCAGCTGCTCCTGCTGGAAGCGTCGCTTGTCCAGCCGCGGAGTTAATGCGCCGGGGTGAGCAGTCGGCGAGGCTGTCGTTGCGCGTGCGCGATCTGTTCGAGGAACGGGTCACGGGCGCGTCGTCTTCACACCGTGAGAGGGGGTTCTCTCGCTGCCTCCGGATGGGACGTGAGCTCGGCTGACGGCGTGACCGCTGCTCCCGTGCGCCTGCCACCGTCATTACTGCCGGCCCACTTTTGACCGCGTTTGACCGCTGCGTCCGGCTGGCGCTGCTGGGTCGCGCGCTAGGTCGCCTCGGGTCGCGGTATCGGTTCCACAATCGAGGAGGTGCGGCGGTGGCGCAAGTGGTACAGTGGCTTGCATGCAGCATCCGGCGCGCTGGTTGTGCGACGCGTGGGCTTGAGCCTCCGTGCTGGCCTGTCAGGAGTCCGTATCCCGGAGGCGTGGGAGTCCCTCGGCTCGGTCGGCCTTGCCGCTTACGCGCACTTTTACTCGTCCATGAGGCCCTATCACCGACTTGGTCGAGAAAACTCGAAGAATCGCTTCGACAGAAGGGCTTCCGAACGTAGAGACTTGTTCGATCCGTGGAGTCACCTTATCCGAACGCGAGTTACTTATCGCAGAAGGTGATGAGTGAGGTATCCGTATCCCGGAGGCGTAGGAGTCCCTCGGCTCGGTCAGCCTTGACTGCTTACGTGTACCCCGTCGTTTCCAGGACCCACTTTTCGAAGTAGTCAAAAAGCACGAAAGATATTCTGGTAAAAGAGATTTTCTGTTCGAGGAAAATTTTGACGCAGAGGGGGTTTCCCCCCTTTTAGCCCCCGAGGGAGGGTCGGGCTTTGCCGAGGCGAGGCCGACCCTTCCTTGTTGACTAAACTTTGCGTGGGTGCGAGGTATATGAACAACTTGGAAACATCTTAAGGGTAGAAGCGACGTAGCTGTTGGATGTTCCAAGCGTTGCCGTAGACCTCGCCTTGACTGTTGGCCAGCTTGTATGTTCCGGGCTTCAGAACTTTGGTGATGACGAATGGCCCCTCCCAGGGGGGCGTGAGCTTGTGCCTCCCTCGGGCGTCTTGCCGCAGCCGAAGCACCAGGTCGCCCACCTGGAGGTCTCGGGGTCGGATCCCTCGGGCGTGGTAGCGTCGCAGGGACTGCTGATACCGCGCCGAGTGTAGTAAGGCCCTGTCCCGAGCCTCGTCCAGCTGGTCCAGCGAGTCTTCTCGGCTAGCTTGGTTGCTTTCATCATCGTAAGCCCTCGTCCTCGGGGAGTCGTATTCCAGGTCAGTGGGCAAGACGGCCTCGGCCCCGTAGACCAGGAAGAACGGCGTGAAACCTGTGGCTCGGCTCGGCGTTGTCCTCAGGCTCCAGACCACCGAGGGGAGTTCCTTTATCCATCGCTTGCCGAACTTGTTGAGATCATTGTAAATCCGAGGCTTGAGCCCTTGTAGAATCATGCCGTTGGCACGTTCTACTTGCCCATTCGACATGGGATGAGCTACGGCGGCCCAGTCCACCCGGATGTTGTGATCCTCGCAAAAATCCAAGAATTTTTTGCCGGTGAACTGGGTGCCGTTGTCGGTGATGATGGAGTTCGGGACCCCGAAGCGATGGATGATGTTGGTGAAGAACGCCACCGCCTGCTCGGATCTGATGCCGTTCAGGGGTCGGACCTCGATCCACTTGGAGAATTTGTCGACGGCGACCAGCAGGTGCGTGTAGCCCCCGGGCGCCTTCTGCAGAGGGCCGACAAGGTCCAGACCCCACACAGCGAAGGGCCAGGTGATGGGTATCGTCTGCAGAGCCTGAGCGGGCAGGTGGGTCTGCTTCGCATAGAATTGGCACCCTTCGCAGGCGCGGACAATTCTAGTGGCGTCAGCCACCGCCGTCGGCCAGTAGAAGCCTTGGCGGAAAGCGTTCCCGACGAGGGTTCGAGGTGCTGCATGATGGCCGCAAGCCCCCGAGTGTAGTTCCTGCAGGAGTTCCTGACCTTCGGCGATGGAGATGCATCGCTGGAGGATGCCCGAGGGGCTACGGTGGTAGAGCTCCTTCTCATCGCCCAGCAAGACGAACGACTTGGCGCGTCGCGCTACCCGCCGAGCCTCGACTCGGCCGAGGGGCAGTTCTCCTTGGCGGAGATATTGCAGGTACAGGGTCTGCCAATCTTGATCTAGCGTGACCCCGCTCCGCTCCTCCTCGATGCGCAGTGCTTCGCCCTCAGGGGTCGAGGGTTCCTCGGGCTGAACCGAGGATGGCTCGGGCTGGGCCGAGGTCACCTTGGACGGGGCCGAGGGCGTCTCGGGCTCGGGCGTGTCGCCGATCTTGACGGAGGGTTGGTGCTGGTCCCGGGAGAAGACGTCCGGGGGAACCGTTGTTCGCCCCGAGGCTATCTTTGCCAGCTCGTCCGCAGTCTCGTTGTAGCGCCGGGCGATGTGGTTAAGCTCGAGCCCGTAGAGCTTGTCTTCTAGGCGTCGAACCTCATCACAATAGGCCTCCATCTTCGGGTCGCGGCAGTGGGAGTTCTTCATGGCTTGGTCGATGACGAGCTGCGAGTCGCCGCGTGCATCGAGGCGTCGGACCCCTAGCTCGATGGCGATTCGCAATCCGTTGATCAGAGCCTCGTACTCAGCCACATTGTTGGACGCCGGGAAATGGAGGCGGAGCACGTAGCGCAGGTGTTTCCCGAGGGGCGAGACGAAGAGCAGGCCCGCGCTGGCTCCCGTCTTCATCAGCGACCCGTCGAAAAACATGGTCCAGAGCTCCGGTTGGATCGGAGCCGTCGGCAACTGGGTGTCGACCCATTCGGCTACGAAGTCCGCCAGTACCTGGGACTTGATGGCCTTCCGAGGGGCGAACGAGATTGTCTCGCCCATGATTTCCACCGCCCACTTTGCGATCCGTCCCGAGGCTTCTCGGCACTGGATGATCTCCCCCAGGGGGAATGATGACACCACAGTCACCGGATGAGACTCGAAGTAATGCCGCAGCTTTCGCCTCGTCAGGATCACTGCATACAGCAGCTTCTGGACTTGTGGGTAGCGGATCTTGGTCTCAGACAGCACCTCGCTGACGAAGTAAACTGGCCTCTGAATGGGCAAAGCATGCCCCTCTTCCTGCCTTTCGACCACGATCGCGGCGCTGACCACCTGAGTGGTAGCGGCGACGTAGACCAAGAGGGCTTCTCCATCAGCTGGGGGTACCAAGACGGGCGCCTGGGTGAGGAGCGCCTTCAGGTTCCCGAGAGCTTCCTCGGCCTCGGGAGTCCAAGTGAAGCACTCGGCCTTCCTTAAGAGACGGTACAGGGGCAGGCCTCTTTCGCCGAGGCGCGAGATGAAATGGCTCAAGGCCGCGAGACATCCCATGACCCTCTGTACGCCTTTTAAGTCCTTGATGGGCCCCATGCTTGTGATGGCTGCGATCTTCTCCGGGTTGGCTTCGATACCCCGCTCGGAGACGATGAATCCCAAGAGCATGCCTCGGGGCACCCCGAAGACGCACTTCTCGGGATTGAGCTTGACGCCCTTCGCCTTGAGACACTGGAATGTCACTTCAAGGTCGGAGAGAAGGTCGGAGGCTTTCCTCGTCTTGACTACGATGTCATCGACGTAGGCCTCGACCGTGCGACCGATGTGTTCGCCGAACACATGGTTCATGCACCGCTGGTACGTTGCACCCGCGTTCCTCAAACCGAACGGCATGGTGACATAACAGTACATGCCGAAGGGCGTGATGAAAGAAGTCGCGAGCTGGTCGGACTCTTTCATCTTGATTTGGTGATACCCTGAGTAGGCATCGAGGAAAGACAGGGTTTCGCACCCTGCAGTGGAGTCCACGATTTGATCGATGCGAGGTAGAGGGTAGGGGACCTTCGGACATGCTTTGTTGAGACCAGTGTAGTCTACACACATCCGCCATTTCCCCCCTTTCTTCCTCACGAGTACAGGGTTGGCAAGCCATTCGGGATGGAATACCTCTTTGATGAACCCTGCTGCCATCAGCTTGTGGATCTCCTCGCCTATCACCCTGCGCCTTTCCTCGTCGAATCGGCGCAGAGGCTGTCTGACCGGTCGGGCTCCGGCCCGAATATCCAGCGAGTGCTCGGCGACATCCCTCGGTATGCCGGGCATGTCCGAGGGACTCCACGCAAAGACGTCGGCGTTTGCGCGGAGAAAGTCGACGAGCACTGCTTCCTATTTGGGGTCGAGCCCGGAGCCGATCCGGATCTGCTTGGAGGTGTCGCCACTGGGGTCGAGAGGGACGGCCTTAACCGTCTCCGCTGGCTCGAAGTTGCCGGCATGTCGCTTCACGTCCGGCACCTCTCGGGAGAGGTTTTCCAGGTCGACGATGAGGGCCTCGGACTCGGCGAGGGCCTCAGCGTACTCCACGCACTCCACATCGCATTCGAACGCGTGTTTGTACGTGGGACCGACGGTGATGACCCCATTGGGGCCCAGCATCTTGAGCTTCAGGTAGGTGTAGTTGGGGATGGCCATGAACTTCACGTAGCATGGCCTTCCCAACACTGCGTGGTAGGTTCCTCGGAACCCGACCACCTCGAACGTCAAAGTCTCCCTTCGGAAGTTGGAGGGTGTTCCGAAGCAGACAGGAAGGTCGAGCTGTCCGAGGGGCTGGACGCGCTTCCCAGGAATGATCCCGTGGAAGGGCGCAGCGCCTGCTCGGACGGATGACAGATCGACGCGCAGGAGCCTGAGGGTCTCGCTGTAGATGATATTGAGGCAGCTGCCCCCATCCATCAGGACCTTGGTGAGCCTGACGTCGCCGATGACGGGAACGACGACGAGCGGGTACTTTCCCGGGCTCGGTACGTGGTCGGGGTGGTCATCCTGGTCGAAGGCGATGGGCTTGTCGGACCAGTCTAGGTAGACTGGCGCCGCCACCTTCACCGAGCAGACCTCCCGACGCTCTTGCTTACGATGCCGAGCCGAGGCATTCGCCGCATGCCCTCCATAGATCATGAAGCAGTCGCGGACCTCGGGGAACTCTCCTGCTTGGTGATCTTTCTTTCTGTCGTCGTCGCGGGCCCTGCCACCCTCTGCGGGTGGCCCAGCCCGGTGGAAGTGGCGCCGAAGCATGACGCACTCCTCGAGGGTGTGCTTGACGGGCCCCTGATGGTAGGGGCACGTCTCCTTGAGTGCCTTGTCGAAGAGGTTGGCGCCTCCGGGGGGCTTCCGAGGGTTCTTGTATTCGGCGGCGGCGACAAGGTCCATGCTGGCGGCGTCGCGTTTCGCTTGCGACTTCCTCCTGCCTTTCTTCTTGGCGCCGAGCAGAGTAGACGCCTCGGGAGCATCCTCCGACGGGCGGCCTTGGGGCTGCTTGTCCTTTCGGAAGATGGCCTCGACCGCCTCCTGACCAGAGGCGAACTTGGTGGCGATGTCCATCAGCTCGCTCGACCTGGTGGGGGTCTTGCGCCCCAACTTGCTCACCAGGTCACGGCAGGTGGTGCCGGCAAGGAACGCACCGATGACATCGGAGTCGGTGATGTTGGGCAGCTCGGTACGCTGCTTCGAAAATCGCCGGATGTAGTCCCGAAGAGACTCTCCCGGCTGTTGCCGGCAACTTCGGAGGTCCCAGGAATTCCCGGGGCGCACGTACGTGCCCTGGAAGTTGCCGGCGAAAGCTTGGACCAGATCCTCCCAGTTGGAAATCTGCCCCGGAGGCAGGTGTTCCAACCAAGCGCGAGCAGTGTCGGAGAGGAACAGGGGGAGGTTGCGGATGATGAGGTTGTCGTCGTCCGTTCCACCCAGTTGACAGGCCAGGCGGTAGTCCGCGAGCCACAATTCCGGTCTCGTTTCCCCCGAGTACTTTGTGATAGTAGTCGGGGGTCGGAATCGGGTCGGGAACGGCGCCCGCCGAATGGCCCGGCTGAAGACCTGCGGACCGGGTGGTTCGGGCGAGGGACTCCGATCCTCCCCGCTGTCGTAGCATCCCCCACGCCTGGGGTGATAACCTCGGCGCACCCTTTCGTCGAGGCGGGCCCGACGGTCGCGATGAGGGCGCTCCTCGCCGAGGTGGCCCGGGGCCGCAGGCGCGGTGTTGCGCGTGCGCCCGGTGTAGACCGAGGCTTCCCGCATGAGTCGGGAAGTCGCGGCACGAGGTTCCGAGGGGTACCCCTGCCTTCGGGAGGCAGAGCTCTCGGCCCGCCGGGCCGCAGCGCCTTCCAGGAGATGCTTGAGCTCTCCCTGGATTCGCCGACCCTCGGTGGTTGATGACTCCGGCATCGCGCGGAGGAGCATCGCTGCGGCGGCCAGGTCCTGACCGGTTCCACCGGATGCGGGTGGCGGTCTGTCCCTGGCATCGTTGGCGATGCGGTGCTGGAGACCTTGGGGCAGGTGACGTATTCCTCCGGCCGGGGGCTGGCCCGCCCATACCTGCCCGACGTCCCGGCGGATTGCCTCGAGCGCTCCTGCTCCCTCATCGAGCCCGGCCTGCGCCCCGCGGACTTGCTCGAGCTGTGGGTCGTGACCCCCCACCGGAACGGGGACCACAGCTAGCTCCCGCGGGATGTCGGCGCGAGGCGCTGGCCTAGGGGGATCACCATCCTCCGGCATGCCGAGACAGCTGCCTCCGGAGGGATCCCCTAGCTCGACGTGGAAACATTCGCGGCTCGGGCCGTAGTCCTTGTCGTCAAGGCTGCGGCTGCCGTCGGAACAGTCGGAGAGGCAGTAGTTGCATGCGGTCATGAAGTCCCACATGGCACTGGGGTTGCCAGATCTAGAGAAATCCCAGCAGATGCTGGGGTCGTCATCTTCCTCGGACCCAGAGGTTCCGTAGGTCGAGACGCCCGTCAATCGGTCCCAAGGCGACCGCACACGAAACCCGAAAGGGGTTGCGCTCGCCTCAACGTGAGCGCCCGCCAGAGCGAGGTCACTAGGCGGGTTGAGGTCGAGTTGAAATGACAAAGGATGGGAATCAGCCGGTACCTTTTGGTCGACGAGGAGCGACGAAGTCACATCGGGGGCTGATCGCGCCGTCGTCCTGGGTGCGAGGGCGACGTCCTGCAGGCCCTCCGTGAGCGCGCTGGCGTCGTCCACTTGCTCGGGGTTGGCGTGTCGCGGGGGGACGGCGCTCGCCTTCGCCTCAAACGCGAGGGTGACGCCCGACGCGTCCTCCGTTGGGGCGCTGGGGATGTCGATTTGCTCGACAGCCGACTGAGCGCAGCCTCTCGCTCGGCCCTGGTTGCCCCGCCTCCTCCTCCGATGGCGAGGGAGAGGATGGGGCGAGCTCGAAAGTTGTCCTTCCCCCACGCGGGAAAGACGTCGTCGATTCCGCCGCCGGCGGGCGGGCTGTCCGCCACCATTGTCGCTGTCGCGCGGCAGTGGAAGGAGTATCATGTCGTAGCTGCCGTCGAAAGACATGAACTCGAGGCTCCCGAAACGGAGCATCGTCCTGGGTTGAAGAGATCGTTGGAGACTGCCCATCTGGAGCTTGACGGGAATCTGCTCGTCAACACGCAGCGTGCCCCTACCTGGCGCGCCATCTGTCGGCGTTTCGAGACCGGGGGGTCCCCGAGCCGACGAGTGAGTGTGCCGCGTGCCCTAGCCCAGATGGGTCGAGCGCGTGGGCGAGCGCGAAGGGGGGAAGAGCGAGGTGGCCGGAGCCGGGTCGTGAGGGAGGTGGAGATCCCGCGGCCTTCGTGTTCGTCCCGCGCCCAGGTCGGGTGCGCTTGCAGTAGGGGGTTACAAGCGTCCGCGCGGGTGAGGGGAGCGAGCGGCCTCAAGAGAGCGCCTGCCCCTGCCCTCGTTCCCGCGAGGCCAACCTTCTCTAAGAAGGCCCTGGTCCTTCCTTTTATAGGCGTAAGGAGAGGATCCAGGTGTACAAATGGGGGTGTAGCAAGGTGCTACGTGTCTAGCGGGGGAGAGCTAGTGCCCTAAGTACATGCCAAGGTGGCAACCGGAGAGATCTTGGCACCCAGCTGGTGTGGCGTCGTGGCCGTCGGAGAAGCAATGGAGCCTGGCGGGGGGACAGCTGTCGGAGTGGTTGGGCCCTTGCTGACGTCCCCCTGCTTCCGTAAGGGAGCTGAGAACCGTCGTCGTCATGGGTCCAGCTGGGCGCCATCATTGCCTATCTGGCGGAGCTAGCCAGATGGGACGTCGGTCCTGTTTCCTGCGGCCCGAGTCGGCTCGGGGTAGGGTGATGATGGCGCTTCCTGTCGACGTGGCGGACTCGTGCCCTAGGTCGGGCGACGTGGAGGCTCCTCCGAAGCCGAGGTCGAGTCTGTCCTGCATGGCCGAGGCCGAGCCCGAGCTCCTGGGTCGGGCGAGGCGGAGGTCGTTCGGCAGAGGCCAGGGCGGAGTCCGAGCCCTGGGTCGGGCGAAGCGGAGTTCGTCGTCTTCTGGGGCCTTAGCCCGAGTCCGAGCCCTGGGTCGGGCGGAGCGGAGTTCGCCGTCTTCCGGGGCCTTAGCCCGAGTCCGAGCCCTGGGTCGGGCGGAGCGGAGTTCGCCGTCTTCCGGGGCCTTAGCCCGAGTCCGAGCCCTGGGTCGGGCGGAGCGGAGTTCGCCGTCTTCCGGGGCCTTAGCCCGAGTCCGAGCCCTAGGTCGGGCGGAGCGGAGTTCGCCGTCTTCCGGGGCCTTAGCCCGAGTCCGAGCCCTGGGTCGGGCGGAGCGGAGTTCGCCGTCTTCCGGGGCCTTAGCCCGAGTCCGAGCCCTGGGTCGGGCGGAGCTTCCTATGGCGCTTTTGGCCAAGCCCGGCCGCCCGTCAGTCTCACTCTTTGCGTCAAATGCCCCAGTGACTTGGTCGGTCGGCGCGGTGATTTAGTCAGGGTTGCTTCTTAACGAAGGCAAGGCCTCGGGCGAGCCGGAGATGCGTCTGCCGTAAAAAAGGGGGCCTCGGGCGAGACGGAAACACCTCAGGGTCGGCTGCCCTTGCCCGAGGCTAGGCTCGGGCGTGGCGTGATCGAGTCGCTCGTATGGACTGATCCCTGACTTAATCAAACCCATCAGGCCTCTGCAGCTTTATGCTGATGGGGGTTACCAGCTGAGAATTAGGCGTCTTGAGGGTACCCCTAATTATGGTCCCCGACACTTTTACTCTGCTAGTGGACCCGGGGGATATCTGTCCCCCACAAGCCCCCGATCTTTGGGTTGATTTTGAGATAATCGACCCAAAGATCCTAGGCCCAACTTGCAGGTTATCCTTACAACAAGAAATGCTTCTCGAGTAGTCTGGTGAAGATGATTTCTTACTGTCTTCTTCTGCTTTTCTTCACTCGAAATCTGTGGTTCTGCCTCACATTTGTGTCTTAGAAGTCGACTTATCATTTCGCAAGACCTTGAATTTCATTGGGTACACCAGGGGTGCACCCAATGGGTGTAGCCTCTGAGCTTCGAGTAGATTTTAGAAGATAATCTACTCGAAGGTCTTCATCAGAAATCGTTTTTGTTTTCTTCTCGTGTTCTGATTGAGGTCCAGCCTTGTCTTTTAATCTCGTCTTATGCCTTAGAAGTCGGCACTACCTTGGCTTGAGATGGTGATCCATGGGGTGCGCCGAAGGTGCACCCAATGGGTGTAGCCCCCGAGCTTTGAGTGGATTTTTGAAAACAATCCTCTCAAAGGTCTTTCCCTCGTGTCCTTTTATCGAGAGCCATACTTTCTCTCTTTTTCGTTTTTCGGATGCCTTAGAAGTCGGTATTATGTCATCCATATTATGCTTTAGAGGTCAGCATTATGTCATCACTATTTTGCATCTGAGGTCAGCATGTATTTTGTCTTTTGCAGCCAAGTTCGAGATCTGCTCATATCTCGCTAAGTGGTGCAATTTATTTGCTCTGTGACTGATTGGACATTTGATGGACGTTCCCTGGCTAGTCTTCACGTCACTTCCATCGGTCCGATTTTGTACTTCACCGGCTATATTTGGCTTTCCTCTGATCCTTACTGATATCTCATTTTTGTCTTGGGGTGTTCATTGCTGGGCATCCCCCCCAATGGGTGTGGGTAAGAGACGGCTTGGTACGCTGAGTGTTTTAACCGGCTGCTTCTGATTAGTAATGTCATGTGACGACGGGTGTAATCATATCTTCTGTGCTGTTTAACTGGAGTCCCAATGGGTGTTGCATTGTGTGAAACGGCGTCAGCTGTAACACCCTAGGTGTTACTCAGGGTGTCCACCCCCAGGGTTACCCCTGTTTACCCATTATCACATGAAGATTGAATTGGGCAAAATATACCAAACTTGGAATTCTAGGTCCTAAGCAAGTGTAACACACCTTGGATGCCCTGCCCTAGCTTATCATGCACATCTAAGTGGGGATCTCCCAAAACCCTAAAGCAAACCCCCCCATAGGCAATGAGAACCCTAATTGAAGCCATGATCAAAAGATCATGTAAACCTTATGATCATGGTTTGGGCCAAAAATAAAAGTTGTAATATACTTAATAACCTACAATTAATAGTAAGGAAGTACCCCCAAAAAGTTTTCAGAAAAGTCCTCAAAAGATCACCTAAGGTTCAGCTCAAGGGAGAATTCAGATTTTGCCTAAGTATAAAAGCTAACCCTTGAGCAAAGACTCCTCATGTTCACCTTGATCCCCTTTTCAAAACCTTTCGACCCAATTGACAAAATGGCGCCAAATTAACCCTAGAACACCCTGGAAAGAGATGACACCTACCCTAGGGCGTTAGACACGACTTGACATCACTTTTGTCTCGGTTTGGACCCAGCTGACACAGCAAACTTCTCCCCTCTCTATCTCCCTACCCCGACCATATCTCGACTTGGAACTCACAGCAAAAAGATAGGATTTGGAGCAGAGAAGCGACCGTACACAGTGACTTTGCCAAGATACGCACGCTATGGCGCTCAAATCGGCCGTTGAACCATGGCAGAAGCAAGCTTCCACGTGTTCGACGCGAGCTGGCATCCGGGGGCGCGCTCGGAGCACGCCCGTGCGCGAACCCCCGCGCGCCCGTGACCACGCCCGCGCCACGGCTATAAAACCCGCCCCAGCGCTCGGCTGCCTTCCCCATTGCCTCCTCCGTACCTCGCCTGACTTACCCGAGCCAGCCATTAGCTCCGACGACCTCCCCGTGACCCGCCAGTGCCGCCCGAGAGCAACCACCGTGGCCAGCCCCTCTCCCGTCCTCCTCCGTTCGATCCAAGCCCCCAGATGGCTTCCTGGTGAGGCCGTGAGACTTGCTCAAGCTTGACCCGGGGACCCTCGTCACCGGAATAGCCCAATCGTGCTCACCGGAGTTCAAGAACCCGCCGGCGCACGTGGACCGGGTAAGCCCCTACACCGTTTTCCAATTCGTTGCGCGCATGGCCTCTGTGTCACCCCGTGAAGCTCCTCGTGCACACTAATTGAACTATACCGCCGTGGTTTGGCCGGAGCAGGCGCCGCCGACGACCCCCGCCGCCTGTGCTCGTGGCCAGGGTAACTCCGACCACCTCCGACGCCGACCCGCACATCGACGTGACCGTCGCGACCTCCCGGACGTCACTGACCACCCCGCCGGAGCTCTACCGCCGCCGGTAAGCCCCACCGCCGTAATCTACGCCGCGGGTACTGTTTAAGCCGGTCAGGGAGCGCAGGTTAGATTTCAGATAAGTCCAGGGGGCTTTGCGCAATGTCAGTGACCCAAGCCAATAGTGGACCAAGGGCTGTTCTGTGAGAAAAGAAAAGGAAAAACCCCAGGGGCCTCAGCGTAAACCGGTTTTCTTTTCCTTTTTCAAATTTATTTTTCTTTTAATATGGCAGATAACTTAATAAATGCATAACGTGATGAATAATCATCCAAAAATTATCAAACCAATTTTGCTAGACTGTGGGAAATATGAACTATCAGATAAAAATAATAAAACCCATAGTTCCTGTATTCTTTTCTGAAGTTTTGAATTAAATAAGAAAACTGCTAAAAACTTAATATTGATAGGAAAAATAGAAATATTGTTTGACTAGGGTTAGCAAAATTTGGAGAAGTTTATATCTCCCTACTGACCTGTTTAAAAATGATAAACCTCTCTGCCCACCCCATTAAGTTAGTTTTTACCCTTATTCCATAATATGCTTAAGGTTAAGAAAAATAGAAAAGGTGACATAAATAATGAACCAGAGGGCACCCCTATTTTTGTTGAGATACTTATTCAATGTAGTTCACTGGAAAAATATATCATACCCTGTTTTAGTGTAAAATAAGAAGGATACCTTTTAAATTAATAAAATAAGGATAACTTAGAAAAACCCTACAAAAATAACCCTAAGGCAAAGACACCCCAAACTTTGGGATAACTAATGTTTGGTTATTATGAACAGAGGAAAAATACAAAATCTGTTGTTTGATATTTTTCAAATAACAAGCTAGTTATAAGCGCCTTTTTGATATTAAACTTAAGAAAATCATAACTAAATAACCACCCCTTAGTTTTCTGTGATTTTTAGCATAAAGGCCTATTATTACTATGGGATGCCAGCAAAAATAACCTTTAGGACAGAACCTACCCCTAACTAAGAGGTGTAGTGTAAAGTGGCCCATTTTGCCTAACTATTGTTATTTTTGTTTAAAACCTAGCTTTTGTACTTTAAGCCTCAAATTCTTAAAACAAGCTAGAATAGCAAGTGACAACCCACTGTAATTTTTACAGAATTTTTGGAAATTATTAAAACACTGTCGTAGTTCAAACCTACACTAGAAACCCTAAATGGAAATTAAAGAAAGGAAAATGGATAATGGAAATTAATGTCCTCCTAAGACCTTTGTAAATTTGTCCACTGAAATCTAGAAAGACAATGCAAATCCACTATGTTATCCTAAAAGAAAACCTAAACCTAAAAGGTAATAAGTCTATGTATATAAATACCACTAGAAGACCCACATAGCCAGGGAACCCTAAGTTAATTCTTGACTTAGTTTCTGTAGCTTAATGTTCTTAAATCTTGCATAATTATAACATACATGTTCATTGCATTCGATAGATTGTAATCTTGCTGACGGAGAGTACATCCTCGTGCCGGAGCAAGGAGCTGCCCAGGAGGTTGCCCCAGATCCAGCACCAGAGCCTGCACCAGAGGATCTGCCTGCCACTGCTTTGGAAGGCAAGCCCCGGTTTTATGCATAACCTGTTTTATATGATATTTTACTACACTTAATGTTTGTAGGCTTGTATTGTGCACTTAAGTGTAGGAGTTGACTGAAACCCTAGTTGCATGATCTCAGGAATCCCATTGAGATGAACACTAGTATGCTAAGTCGAGTAGCTGCTTTATCAATTAGGATCTCGGTAGAAGTCGAGTGATTTTTCTAGCACTCGCGCGAGGTCAGGAATTGGCTGTATCCACTTTCTTATCATATTGATGTTGGTTTGTGGGCAACAATCCATGGGGATTGGTTGTTCACGGGATAAAAATTTGAATAAGGATTAAGGTGTGGTACCGTGAGTCAAGCGTTTGAACGTACTAAGCACATGCCGAGAAATATGGTAAATCGGTAAGCCTAGTACCTGAGTGAACCTGGCAGTGGACTTTACCCCTCACGCGACCTGAGACGTAGTCTCCCATTCTGGTTATGGTGGGTACAAGTGCGGTCACTGCACGACGGCCAGTCGGGGTCAGTGAGGCATTGTACGCCAAGGCGGTGAGCCCTGATCTGCTGACGTGGAATCGATGGGGACGGTTGATATGTGTGGGGACGGAGTGCCCCTACATGTCGTGTGTTTAGGTTTACCTTGCAAGGATAAAAACTCGATTCGAATCGTCTGCTTCTCGCAGCTAATGAGACTGCTTGATCCATGCTGCTACATTGAGTAACAAGTGGAACTGTGTTGAGATGATACAAGCTGTTGATTGCTAAAAATGCTTGCTACTATGTATGAGTAGATAGTACACTTTTAGCCTTAAGAGAGTCACACTTAATTTTGACAAAGTTAAAATCTTGATTTAGAAACTCAGCTAGTGCTTTTGGCAACCAAACCCCACAGCCAAACAGCTGCATGTCTAGAGGTAGAGGAGTAGACTCCTCACACCGGGTAAGTCTAGCTGAGTATTAGTATACTCAGCCTTGCTTGTGGCATAATTTTACAGGTTCTCTGGAGGACATGGTTGCTGGAGTGACTTGGCCGTCCACCCTGCCACCGGGTTGGACTGTCGAGTGGGACCCTGCCTCGGCTGAGGAGGAGCATGAGGAGTGATGGGACAGGCTTCCCCATCTCTCTATTTATTTACCGTTAGTTTATTTCCGCTGCACTTCGAAACATTGATGGTCACTTTTGCAAAAACTTCGATGATGTCAATGATGATGTAATAATTTAATACTCTGACATGTATGGTTTTATGCTTTATTGTATTTGCTCTGTGACTCACCATCGAGTGAGAGTGTGGTACTTGATCCTGTCAGTGGCCGTGTCGGACTAGATCCGAGGGATTGACGGGTTATTCCCATTTAAGTGTGGTCTAGCCTCTAAGGCAGGGCTTAGGCACTTAAGTTGGAATAATTCAGGCAGTTCCGCCACAGCTGGTATCGGAGCTTGTACCACCACAGAGGAATCAATAAAACATAAATGCCATCCCTTTTCTAAAGTAAAATTTGATAGAAACAATGTTGGATAGATCATAGGACGAGCAGGATAGACCTAGGACGTGAAGCCTTAGGATGATAGAAGGGTAGCTAGGTGGCTAAGTGACTAGGCCCTACAGGCCACTTTTTAAGGGATGGGAGTTCTTCCCTATTCCTTTTATCTTCTGGAGAGGTCGTTCAGGACGAGCATGCATGCATTCCTAATTAAGCAAATGGATAACCGAGTAAAAGGACTTAAAAACAAGATAACAACCAACTAGGTCCGCAGTGTCTTTTTATTTAACTAGAAAAAGCTTAGTTTTATTTTTCTGGTTCTTTTTATAATTCCTTTTCTTTTACTTACGTTTCACCGTGCACAGATGACTTCCCACGGATCCTCAGACGACGAAAATGCACTGTCCCACACTGACGGGTTAGCACGAGAGGGATTTCCCCGCATTTTGTGGGAGGTACTTCAGGGGGCCGGATACGCGACACCCCCTCAGTACGCGGTGCAGCAGTTCGAGAAGCACCGGGTGCCTCGCTGTAGGGTGAGGATGATTTTGGAGCCTCATCCCCTGCAGCCAGGCTGGCGCTCCTTGGACTCCGAGTCTTTCGGATACCGAGCGGAGGACACGATCGAGGCAATCGCTCTGCATGGATTGACTACTTTCTGCGGATTCCATCCCTTGGAGCTGGCTACCCACCCCATTGGGTTGTTCCCCGCGGAAAAGGAGGACGACCCGATGTGGAAGGATCGGGTGGAGCATGCCAAGGACATCTGGGCCCTCTACCCAGGCCACACGGCTCACTTGTCGGTGCGATGCATGAACGCCCTGTATCGTCTGCAAGTGATGCGTGGGGAGGCCATGTCTCATTTGATGGCACTACTAGAGGCAACCAAGATCACCTTGGACAACAGGGAGGAGCTCGTGGTTGACTTGTCCTAGGAGCTGGTAGAAAAAGATTTGCAAGTGGAGCAGCTGTCTGATGAGATTCACGAGTTGGAGGAGCTAGTGGGCACCAGGGAGAACACCATCGAGGTTCTCGAGGATCAGCTCCTCAACACCCAACAGCAGCTAGCAGAAGCTAATGAGCATCTAGATATGCATCATCAAGAGATCCATGATGAGGAGGTTGATGAGGACGTTGACATCGAGGGAGGGGAGGAGCCTGCTTCCAGTGTAGACACCGCTGGCTCAGGGAGACCACCTTCCCCCGAGTCAAGCGTTGCCTCGTTCGCTCACTAGATGCCAGGGATAATACTAGAGGTTGGTGATAGTTGGACTCCTTGCCGCTAGCTTAGCTTTTGCACCCTTAGGGTACTAGGCTAGGTAGAGTTGAGTCTTTTGGATCATTAATGTAACCGTGTTAAACTCTTTTGGAGGTTTGGGGATGATTAATGGCAGTTTAAATTTGGACGGGAGGTTTATGTTTTTTTTGTTTTGTGTGGAATCTATCAAATTGCTTTAAACTCCCCTACCGTGTTTGAACCTTAAGCTTGGAGATGTGTTATTAAGCAACCATGTGATTTTTCAGATGGCTGGGAGAGCGTGCCGTGGTCAAAATGAGCACGTTCCTCCACCGCCACCGCCTCCCACTCTGCAGGAGCTCATGGCCCAGCAGAATGAGATCCTGAGACAGCTAGCTCAGCGTCAGCCACCACCTCAGCATTATGGTGGAGACCATCAGCGTCACCCCGTCGCTGCTACCTACCAGGAGTTCATCAGTACTCAGCCACCATTGTTTACCAGGGCGGAGGACCCGCTTGATGCAGATGTGTGGTTGAGGGTGGTGGAATCCAAATTTCCGCTACTCCATGGAGCTTGCTCAGAGGTTGCCAAGGTCAGGTTCGCCACCCAGCAGCTTCGCGGACCTGCGAGGACTTGGTGGGACCATTTTCTTGCCATGCAGCCAGAAGGTAGAGAGGTGGAATGGAGGGAGTTCAAGGCAGCTTTCAGAGGACACCATATCCCCGCTGGCATCATGGACCGGAAGCTCAATGAGTTTCTGGCACTCACTCAGGGCAACAGGACAGTGTTGCAGTATGCCCAGGCTTTTAATGACCTGTGTCAGTATGCTGGATATCATGCCGATACGGATGAGAAGAAGCGAGACAGGTTCAGAAGGGGGCTCAGCACCAAGCTCCGTGATCGTCTCAACACCGTCAGGGCCAACAGCTACAATGAGTTGGTCAACATGGCTATCTCCCAGGAGGACTGCATTTTAGCTCGGCAGGCAGAGAAGAAGAGGAAGACCCCTGTGGCAGGACCCTCAGCTCAGCCACAGCGCTTCAGGATTGTGTCTGACACACAGAACAAGGGACCTCAGCGGCAGCAAGGGAGATGGGTGATCAAACCACCGCAGCAGCAGCAGCAGGCACCCAACCGCACCCAGTTTCCAGCTCAGAGGAACAATCAGCAGCAGCAGTACCGCCAGGCAAATGACAACAGGTGTTTCACCTGTGGTAACACTGGGCATTATGCCAAGAATTGCCCTAGAAACCAGCAGAGGCAGGGGCAGAATGTCAATCAGAACCAAGGCAAGAGACAGAAGGTGCAAGTGAGGCAGGGCAAGCTGAACTTCACTACCATGGCTGACATTCCAGAGGGAGCACCCGTCATGACTGGTATCTTTACAGTTTTAAATTATCCCGCTATTGTTCTTTTTGATTCCGGTGCTTCACATAGTTTTATCAGTGCCAAGTTTAGTGCTAAATGCCAGTTGCCTTTTCACCACACCAATGGGGGTATCACAATTTCAACACCAGGAGGCAGGGTTGCCACCTATCAAGTCAACCGGCATGTGCCCATAAGGTTTGGTAGTATTGTAATTAAGACCACCCTTCTCATTTTAGGGTTGGATAGCGTGGATATTATACTGGGAACCGACTGGTTAACCAGGCACCAAGCAGTTATTGATATTGCAGCTAGGGCCATTGAAGTGCACTCACCAACTTGTGGGGCAACCACACTATATCTGCCTGACCAGGGATGCACCCGCTCTTGTGCCTTTGTTATGATAGAATCCCCAGTAGCACAGATCCCAGTGGTCTGTGACTACCCGGATGTGTTTCCGGATGAATTGCCAGGGATGCCACCTGACAGAGACCTTGAGTTCACAATTGAGTTGCAACCCGGGACTGCTCCTATCTCCAAGAGACCCTATAGGATGCCTCCCGCGGAATTGGTGGAGCTGAAAAAGCAATTGCAAGAGTTGTTGGACAAGGGGTTCATTCGCCCAAGTACTTCACCATGGGGATGTCCGGCATTATTTGTGAAGAAAAAGGATGAAAGCTTGAGGATGTGCGTTGACTACCGCCCTCTCAATGCGGTGACTATCAAGAACAAATACCCGTTACCCCGCATTGATGTTCTGTTCGATCAGTTGGTAGGAGCCAAGGTATTCTCCAAGATAGACCTTCGCTCAGGATACCATCAGATCAAGATCCGTGCCAGCGATATTCCCAAGACGGCCTTCTCGACCAGATATGGGCTGTATGAGTTTTTGGTGATGTCTTTTGGGCTAACCAATGCCCCGGCTTATTTTATGTACCTAATGAACTCAGTGTTTATGCCAGAGTTGGATAAGTTCGTGGTCGTTTTCATTGATGATATTCTGGTCTATTCCAAGAATGAAGATGAGCATACTGAGCATCTACACATCGTACTTCAGTGACTGCGCGATCACCGTCTTTATGCAAAGTTGTCTAAATGTGAATTTTGGCTGAAGGAGATTAAATTCTTGGGTCACACAATTTCTCAGGATGGGATATCGGTTGACCCTGCAAAGGTGCAGGAGGTGATGGATTGGAAACCCCCGACTACAGTGAGGCAGATTCGGAGTTTTCTGGGATTGGCAGGGTATTATCGACGATTTATTCCGGATTTCTCTAGAATTGCCAAACCAATGACTGAATTGTTGAAGAAGGGAGTCAAGTATGATTGGAGCCAGAAGTGCGAGGATGCCTTTCACACCTTGAGGCAGCATTTGACAACAGCTCCAGTGCTGGCCCAACCTGACAATACCAAGCCCTTTGAAGTTTATTGTGATGCTTCTGGTACAGGATTGGGTTGTGTCTTGATGCAAGATAACCGGGTCGTTGCTTATGCTTCCCGAGCCCTCAGACCCCATGAGCAGAACTATCCTACACATGATCTGGAATTGGCAGCAGTGGTTCATGCTCTTAAGATATGGAGACACTATTTGATGGGAGCTCACTGCAACATCTACACTGATC
Organism: Zea luxurians; assembly: GCA_029449295.1. Taxonomy (NCBI): domain Eukaryota; kingdom Viridiplantae; phylum Streptophyta; class Magnoliopsida; order Poales; family Poaceae; genus Zea; species Zea luxurians. Next base: position 56,079,897 of record JAOPSE010000018.1, on the reverse strand, counting down.
ATAAGAGCCTCAAATATATTTTCACTCAGGCTGATCTGAACATGAGGCAGAGGAGATGGTTGGAATTAATCAAGGATTATGATTTGGAAATACATTACCATCCTAGCAAGGCCAATGTGGTGGCAGATGCCTTGAGCAGAAAGGCCCAGTGCAATTGTTTGAACATGGATGTGGGAGTTACCACCTTGTGTGATGAGTTGTGCAAGCTGAACCTAGAAGTGGTTCCTTCCGGTGAATTGAGTTATATCTCAGTGGAGCCCACATTGCAAGAGCAAATAGTTAGGGCACAGATTGGGGACAAAGGAGTTCAGGTTATCAAAGAAATGATCAAGCAGAAGGCAGAGAAATACAAGTGTTTCCGTCAGGACAGCAAGGGAATTTTACGATTTGGAGATCGATTAGTTGTTCCCAAGGACCATGAGCTCAGAAAGAAGATATTAGATGAAGCTCACCTTTCAAAATTCTCCATGCACCCTGGCAGCAACAAGATGTACCATGACCTCAGATCGTTATATTGGTGGACCAGAATGAAGAGGGAAATTGCCAAGTACATCTCCAAGTGTGACACCTGCCAGAGGGTCAAAGCTAGTCATTTGAAGGCGGCAGGCCCTTTGCAACCCCTTCCCATACCATCTTGGAAATGGGAAGACATTTGCATGGACTTTATAGTGGGATTGCCCAATACCTCCAGGCACCATGATTCTATATGGGTTATTGTGGACAGATTGACCAAGACTGCTCATTTCTTGCCAGTGCACACCACCCACCGGGCGGAGAAGTATGCAGAGGTCTACATTGACCAGATAGTTCGTCTGCATGGGATACCAAGGACTATAGTCTCAGACCGAGGAGCACCATTTGTGGCACGATTTTGGGAGCAATTGCAGGAATCACTTGGGACCCATGCCATACGAAGCTCAGCATACCATCCCCAAACTGATGGCCAGACGGAAAGGGTGAATCAGATTTTGGAAGACATGTTGCGAGCATGTGCACTACACTACGGGAAGGACTGGGACAAGTGTCTTTCCTTGGCCGAGTTTTCTTACAATAACAGCTATCAGTCCAGTCTGAAGATGGCACCTTTTGAGGCCTTATATGGGAGAAGGTGTAGGACCCCACTAAATTGGTCTCAAGCAGGAGAGAGGGAAATTTTTGGGCCAGATTTGGTGCTTGAAGCAGAGGCAAAGGTTAGAATTATCAAGAAGAACCTAGAAGCTGCTCAGGCCAGGCAAAAGAGTTATCATGACAAGAGGCGAAAGCCTCTACAGTTTGAGGTGGGAGATCATGTATATCTTAAGATATCACCAACCAAGGGTGTCCAGAGATTCGGGATCAAGGGCAAGTTAGCCCCTCGTTACATTGGACCCTATAAGATCAAGGCAAGTTGTGGACCCGTAGCTTACCAATTGGAATTGCCACCCCGTATGTCAGCAGTTCACAATGTGTTCCATGTATCTCAGCTGCGGAAATGTGTTCGTCTACCCACTGAAGTGCTACCAGAACCAGGCATTGAGATAGAGCCAGACTTGTCCTACCAAGAGTACCCCGTCAAGGTATTGGATCAAAAGGAGAGATCAACTCGGGCAAGATCAATCATAATGTATAAGGTTCAGTGGAGTCATCATTCAGCAGAAGAAGCTACATGGGAGACGGAGGATTTTCTACGCTCTCGCTTCCCCGACTTTCTGCCCAAAGGAGTCGGTATGTAACCCCAAAAACCCCACCCCCACCTGCCCTTTGAAGTCAATTATAAGAAAAACTTAGATAACAAGGATAGTCTAAATTGTGGATTTAACTTAAGAAGGGCTTCCTTCTGAAGTTGCAAAGAGGATGACATTCGAAGAACAGTTAAAAAGGTGAAACTTGAGTATAAGGGGAGAGTAGCACCAACACACCTTCAAGCATCCCTCCAAGGGACTCTACCTGAAATCTCGGGACGAGATTCCTTTAAGGGGGGAGGGCTGTAACACCCTAGGTGTTACTCAGGGTGTCCACCCCCAGGGTTACCCCTGTTTACCCATTATCACATGAAGATTGAATTGGGCAAAATATACCAAACTTGGAATTCTAGGTCCTAAGCAAGTGTAACACACCTTGGATGCCCTGCCCTAGCTTATCATGCACATCTAAGTGGGGATCTCCCAAAACCCTAAAGCAAAACCCCCCATAGGCAATGAGAACCCTAATTGAAGCCATGATCAAAAGATCATGTAAACCTTATGATCATGGTTTGGGCCAAATATAAAAGTTGTAATATACTTAATAACCTACAATTAATAGTAAGGAAGTACCCCCAAAAAGTTTTCAGAAAAGTCCTCAAAAGATCACCTAAGGTTCAGCTCAAGGGAGAATTCAGATTTTGCCTAAGTATAAAAGCTAACCCTTGAGCAAAGACTCCTCATGTTCACCTTGATCCCCTTTTCAAAACCTTTCGACCCAATTGACAAAATGGCGCCAAATTAACCCTAGAACACCCTGGAAAGAGATGACACCTACCCTAGCGCGTTAGACACGACTTGACATCACTTTTGTCTCGGTTTGGACCCAGCTGACACAGCAAACTTCTCCCCTCTCTATCTCCCTACCCCGACCATATCTCGACTTGGAACTCACAACAAAAAGATAGGATTTGGAGCAGAGAAGCGACCGTACACAGTGACTTTGCCAAGATACGCACGCTATGGCGCTCAAATCGGCCGTTGAACCATGGCAGAAGCAAGCTTCCACGTGTTCGACGCGAGCTGGCATCCGGGGTCGCGCTCGGAGCACGCCCATGCGCGAACCCCCGCGCGCCCGCGGCCGCCCGTGACCACGCCCGCGCCACGGCTATAAAACCCGCCCCAGCGCTCGGCTGCCTTCCCCATTGCCTCCTCCGTACCTCGCCTGACTTACCCGAGCCAGCCATTAGCTCCGACGACCTCCCCGTGACCCGCCAGTGCCGCCCGAGAGCAACCACCGTGGCCAGCCCCTCTCCCGTCCTCCTCCGTTCGATCCAAGCCCCCAGATGGCTTCCTGGTGAGGCCGTGAGACTTGCTCAAGCTTGACCCGGGGACCCTCGTCACCGGAATAGCCCAATCGTGCTCACCGGAGTTCAAGAACCCGCCGGCGCACGTGGACCGGGTAAGCCCCTACACCGTTTTCCAATTCGTTGCGCGCATGGCCTCTGTGTCACCCCGTGAAGCTCCTCGTGCACCCTAATTGAACTATACCGCCGTGGTTTGGCCGGAGCAGGCGCCGCCGACGACCCCCGCCTCCTGTGCTCGTGGCCAGGGTAACTCCGACCACCTCCGACGCCGACCCGCACATCGACGTGACCGTCGCGACCTCCCGGACGTCACTGACCACCCCGCCGGAGCTCTACCGCCGCCGGTAAGCCCCACCGCCGTAATCTACGCCGCGGGTACTGTTTAAGCCGGTCAGGGAGCGCAGGTTAGATTTCAGATAAGTCCAGGGGGCTTTGCGCAATGTCAGTGACCCAAGCCAATAGTGGACCAAGGGCTGTTCTGTGAGAAAAGAAAAGGAAAAACCCCAGGGGCCTCAGCGTAAACCGGTTTTCTTTTCCTTTTTCAAATTTATTTTTCTTTTAATATGGCAGATAACTTAATAAATGCATAACTTGAAGAATAATCATCCAAAAATTATCAAACCAATTTTGCTAGACCCTGGGAAATATGAACTATCAGATAAAAATAATAAAACCCATAGTTCCTGTATTCTTTTCTGAAGTTTTGAATTAAATAAGAAAACTGCTAAAAACTTAATATTGATAGGAAAAATAGAAATATTGTTTGACTAGGGTTAGCAAAATTTGGAGAAGTTTATATCTCCCTACTGACCTGTTTAAAAATGATAAACCTCTCTGCCCACCCCATTAAGTTAGTTTTTACCCCTTATTCCATAATATGCTTAAGGTTAAGAAAAATAGAAAAGGTGACATAAATAATGAACCAGAGGGCACCCCTATTTTTGTTGAGATACTTATTCAATGTAGTTCACTGGAAAAATATATCATACCCTGTTTTAGTGTAAAATAAGAAGGATACCTTTTAAATTAATAAAATAAGGATAACTTAGAAAAACCCTACAAAAATAACCCTAAGGCAAAGACACCCCAAACTTTGGGATAACTAATGTTTGGTTATTATGAACAGAGGAAAAATACAAAATCTGTTGTTTGATATTTTTCAAATAACAAGCTAGTTATAAGCGCCTTTTTGATATTAAACTTAAGAAAATCATAACTAAATAACCACCCCTTAGTTTTCTGTGATTTTTAGCATAAAGGCCTATTATTACTATGGGATGCCAGCAAAAATAACCTTTAGGACAGAACCTACCCCTAACTAAGAGGTGTAGTGTAAAGTGGCCCATTTTGCCTAACTATTGTTATTTTTGTTTAAAACCTAGCTTTTGTACTTTAAGCCTCAAATTCTTAAAACAAGCTAAATAGCAAGTGACAACCCACTGTAATTTTTACAGAATTTTTGGAAATTATTAAAACACTGTCGTAGTTCAAACCTACACTAGAAACCCTAAATGGAAATTAAAGAAAGGAAAATGGATAATGGAAATTAATGTCCTCCTAAGACCTTTGTAAATTTGTCCACTGAAATCTAGAAAGACAATGCAAATCCACTATGTTATCCTAAAAGAAAACCTAAACCTAAAAGGTAATAAGTCTATGTATATAAATACCACTAGAAGACCCACATAGCCAGGGAACCCTAAGTTAATTCTTGACTTAGTTTCTGTAGCTTAATGTTCTTAAATCTTGCATAATTATAACATACATGTTCATTGCATTAGATAGATTGTAATCTTGCTGACAGAGAGTACATCCTCGTGCCGGAGCAAGGAGCTGCCCAGGAGGTTGCCCCAGATCCAGCACCAGAGCCTGCACCAGAGGACCTGCCTGCCACTGCTTTGGAAGGCAAGCCCCGGTTTTATGCATAACCTGTTTTATATGATATTTTACTACACTTAATGTTTGTAGGCTTGTATTGTGCACTTAAGTGTAGGAGTTGACTGAAACCCTAGTTGCATGATCTCAGGAATCCCATTGAGATGAACACTAGTATGCTAAGTCGAGTAGCTGCTTTATCAATTAGGATCTCGGTAGAAGTCGAGTGATTTTTCTAGCACTCGCGCGAGGTCAGGAATTGGCTGTATCCACTTTCTTATCATATTGATGTTGGTTTGTGGGCAACAATCCATGGGGATTGGTTGTTCACGGGATAAAAATTTGAATAAGGATTAAGGTGTGGTACCGTGAGTCAAGCGTTTGAACGTACTAAGCACATGCCGAGAAATATGGTAAATCGGTAAGCCTAGTACCTGAGTGAACCTGGCAGTGGACTTTACCCCTCACGCGACCTGAGACGTAGTCTCCCATTCCGGTTATGGTGGGTACAAGTGCGGTCACTGCACGACGGCCAGTCGGGGTCAGTGAGGCATTGTACGCCAAGGCGGTGAGCCCTGATCTGCTGACGGGGAATCGATGGGGATGGTTGATATGTGTGGGGACGGAGTGCCCCTACATGTCGTGTGTTTAGGTTTACCTTGCAAGGATAAAAACTCGATTCGAATCGTCTGCTTCTCGCAGCTAATGAGACTGCTTGATCCATGCTGCTACATTGAGTAACAAGTGGAACTGTGTTGAGATGATACAAGCTGTTGATTGCTAAAAATGCTTGCTACTATGTATGAGTAGATATACACTTTTAGCCTTAAGAGAGTCACACTTAATTTTGACAAAGTTAAAATCTTGATTTAGAAACTCAGCTAGTGCTTTTGGCAACCAAACCCCACAGCCAAACAGCTGCATGTCTAGAGGTAGAGGAGTAGACTCCTCACACCGGGTAAGTCTAGCTGAGTATTAGTATACTCAGCCTTGCTTGTGGCATAATTTTACAGGTTCTCTGGAGGACATGGTTGCTGGAGTGACTTGGTCGTCCACCCTGCCACCGGGTTGGACTGTCGAGTGGGACCCTGCCTCGGCTGAGGAGGAGCATGAGGAGTGATGGGACAGGCTTCCCCATCTCTCTATTTATTTACCGTTAGTTTATTTCCGCTGCACTTCGAAACATTGATGGTCACTTTTGCAAAAACTCCGATGATGTCAATGATGATGTAATAATTTAATACTCTGACATGTATGGTTTTATGCTTTATTGTATTTGCTCTGTGACTCACCATCGAGTGAGAGTGTGGTACTTGATCCTGTCAGTGGCCGTGTCGGACTAGATCCGAGGGATTGACGGGTTATTCCCATTTAAGTGTGGTCTAGCCTCTAAGGCAGGGCTTAGGCACTTAAGTTGGAATAATTCAGGCAGTTCCGCCACATCAGCCGCGCGTCTTCAGACGGGTTGAAGTGTGTATTGAATGCTTCGCGACTGTTCAGTGACCACGGTTGGAGGTGAGCAGTTGCCTTCTTTTCCTATAAATAGCGCCTTTGCCTGCCTGGTTTTTTCACATCTCTCGCTATTCTCCACTGCCTGCTTTCATTCTTCTACCTGCATTTCCACCATGGGCAAGAAACGCAAGCGCGAGCCAACTCCTCCGTCTGAGGATTTTGGTGACTCGGAGTATTCAGAGGAGGAGTTCTCCTCTGAATCCGAGGGGTCTCCGGCTCCCATCCCTCTGCGTGAGTCGTCTGATGATTCGGACGACTCCCAGGGGCTCGCGGCGGAGGTCTGGACTTACATCCGGGCCATTGAGCGTTCTGGGCTCGCGGGCTCGGATGAGTCGGAGGACTCCTCGGACGAGGAGGACTCGTCCGAGTAGGACGGCGGCGACGGTGGCGAGGGCGACGACGATGACGACGACGACGACGACGACGACGACGACGACGGAGGCGGTGGCGGCGACGACGACGTTGACTGCGGCGGCGGGGGCGGCAGCAGCGGCAGGGGTAGCAACAGCGGCGGGGGCGGCAGCAGCGGCGGCAGCAGGGGCGGCGACAAGGCCAGTGGCTAGGTGCCACTGGTTTTTAAATATTAGTATAGATTAGAAGTAGTATAATGTAGTAATATTAGTAATGTAAAGTAGTTTAGTGTAACGTAATTGTAGTAGTAGTAGTAGTAGCAGCAGTAGTAGTTGTAGCAATAGGGAAGTTATCAACTCATAATGAGTTGATTTGTAAGTATGAAAACTCCCTTAATGAAGAACAGTTTCGTCCCTTCTGTGCAGATTTTGAGCCCTTAATCAACTAAATTGTCAATTATGATCAACGCCGAGTTTTTGAGTCCTTCCTCCTTTGGGATAGTAACTAAATAACTCGGGCATCACGCCGACGTTTTGTGATGGCCGAGCTATTATTGTCACCATATGCACTTTTAAGTCAGCGTCCGAGTGATTACGAAACTGTGTCAGCGACGGAATGACTGAAGGCTGCATCGGCGTTTTAGAGGTAACTGCCGAGCGAATGAAGACATCATCAGTGCTTTAGAGATAGCTGCCGAGTGACCGAAGACATTATCGGCGCTTTAGAGATAGCCGCCGAGCAACTGAAGACATCATCGGTGCTTTAGAGATAGCCGCCGAGCAACTGAAGACATTGGTGATAACGTCAGCGTCTTAGAAATGACAGCCGAGTTACAACGGGCCGCGTCGGCCACTTTTGAGGATAATGGCCGAGTGATGATGTGGTACACCGGCGTTTTAGAAGTAACCGCCGGGTGCTGACTGGGCGCTTTTGGAAACGGCATCCAGCTCAGGAATATCCTGTTTATACAGCGCTTTCAGCCGCCTCTGCTTTCCGTGCCCTAGTTCTTGTTTTCCTGCCTCCAAATTCTCTCTGCAATTCAGCTCTCGCTCTGTTCGCCAGTAGATTCGAGATGGCGCCCAAGAGAAAAGCTTCGAGTTCATCTGCAGCAGTAATTCCCCCTATCGACCCCAACAGCCAATTGCCTTTCGCGGGTAATCACATGTCCGTTGTCTCCGAGTCTGATCTCCTTCACCTCGTGTCCATCGGGGTTCTTCCCCCGAGGGAGCTTTGTTCTTGGCGAATTTGTCATGGGGTCACTGTCCCGACAGAGGATACTCATGAATCCGTGATTTACGTTCCCTTTCTTCTCCGCGGTCTCGCTCTCCCCGTTTCACCTTTCTTCCGCGGCCTCCTTGATTTTTATCACCTTAACTCGACCCACCTGAATCCCAATTCTATTCTTCAAATTTCTATTTATGTTCATTTGTGCGAAGCTTTCCTGGGTGTGCTGCCACATTTTGGGTTGTGGAAGTACTTGTATCACTGCCGTCCTGGAATGGCCGGGGGTCAACATCAGCTGGTCGGGGGTGCTAGTTTGGAGATGCGCCGTGGGAGAAAGGCTGAGTATCTTGAAATTCCACTTAAAGATAGCATCAAGGGATGGCGCTTGTAATGGTTTATTGTTGAGAACCATGGAAATTCCCTCCCTACACGGTCGGGAAGACAGCCGGACGTTCGCACTCCGAGCTGGACTGAGTCTCCCACAGATCAGGAGGTAGCTGAAGCGAAGGCTTTGCTAGATGAAGTTGGTCTGCTGAAAGAAAAGGGCCTGACTGCTGAAGCTGTGGTTGCTGATTTTGTTTTCAAGAATGTTCAGCCGTTGAAGGACAGGGCATTCCCAGCTTATCTGTACAGAGGCTTGGCTGATCCGACTCGGGTTACCAACAGGAGAATTCCCTCTGTAGACTTAGTGAACCGACTTGAGACGATCCTTAGAGGCAAAGTATCAAATATTGGCGCCCCAGTGGCATATTCAGCATGGAACATGCCTTCTCCCAAGACCTTCACTTTTTTCGTGTCGAATCCACCTGTTACTGATGACGGTTTGGGCCTTAGAGTGCGACCCTCTGCCGAAGAGGTTAACACATTGGTTGCTTCGCTCGGGGAAATTCCTGACGACGAACGGCAAGTCCACTTTGAGGTGCCCTTGGATCCTAGTGATGCAGAAATAAGTGCTATGCTTGATTTTCTGGCTGAGGACTCCCCTGATGCTGCTCCTGCTGGGACATTGGTGGTGGCGCCTCTTTCAGGAGCTAGTATAACTTTGGATATTCAGAAGCCTGCCAGTGCTCGCTCAAGACGCCCTTGCCGAGCCAATCAACCTGGTCCTTCTGCAGATGAGCAGAAAAAGAAAAAGAGACGTCTCCAGCAAGTGTCTAGTTTGGATCGGGGTGCTGGTCCCTCGGCTCCTGCTATTGAGGAGGTTCCCGTGCCTGATTTCACTGACGCCAACCCCAATGGGTGTGCTCCATTTGCTGCTGATCCCAATGGGTGTGCTACTTATGTTGTTGATGAAAATGACAAGGACGAAGAAGATGAGGTCCCTCTGACCCGGAAGAACAGTCGACGGTATATTGCTAGTGGGGAGAGTAGTGGGGTTCCTTCTCTTGCTTTGTCAGCCCTCGTTGGCTTACAGGAGTTATCTCTGGCCAATTTTGATCAGACCCTAGAGGATATGGTTCCAGAAGACCTTTTGTTAGAGCCAGCGGACGACGGTGTGATGGAGGTTTGTGCCGACGTGCTCGATGCTGGGTTGAGGTCATCCCGCGCCTCGTCGACCTTAGAGCGCGGTCTTGAGGGCCAGGAGACTGTTTTGGATCATCTCGATCCCATGAAAGCAACTGAGGGGCCTTTAGCCTTAGAGGTGGCCATTGCAGAGAACTCGGCTCTCAAGGGTGGTGTTGACGCTTACCCAGCCCCCGAGGGTGTTGCCGAGGGTGACTCGGCTCGGGTGGAAAGTGCAAGCCACTGTCCAGCCCCCGAGGGTACTGCCGGAGATGATCCGGCTCATGTGGGTAATGAAAACTACGACCCAGCCCCCGAGGGTGTCCCAGCAAGGTCCCCCTCTTGTACTTCCATGGACGTTCATGCGGGATCGCCCCCGCACTCCGGCTGTGTGGTGGTCGCCCAAGCTTCGAACCAGGGAATCGCTTTGGAGGGCAGCGTCCCCGCTGGCCAAGTCTTGAGCCCTGTTGATGGCACTGAGTTGGTTTCTGCTGGTTTGTTGCCAACTGCTTCGGGTGGTGACCTTACGCCAGGCCATCAATTGATCCCTCATGATCTGGGAGCCCCTTCGTTCTTTTCCAATCTTCAGGTATTGTAATATATCTTGTCTTAACTTTCGCGCTGTGTGAACTACCTTCATTACACTCGTCTGTTCTTCTTATCAGGCTTTAGTAGACGGAATGGCTAGTCAACTGAGGTTGCAGGGTGCTTCTGTTCTAGAAGGAGCTTTGTCTCTTGCACGTTGGAATCCGGTGATACTTCAACAACGTGTTTCTGACTTGGAGGTGACCAATGCTGGTTAGTGCCTTTCTGCTTCTCTTTGTTCTGCATTACTGAACTGCTTTATATCCTGATCCTTTTTGTTTGATTTTTCCTGCTAGATATGACTCGGCAAATTTCCACTCTTGAAGAAAAACATTCCCGAGATCTAGCTGAGTTGGTCCAGCGGTGCTCTGACTTTGAAGAAAAGTATTCTCAAAGCCAGACCGAACTAGCTCAGGTTTCTGTTGCCTTAGATGACGCCAATACACTGAGCTCTTCTCTGCGCACTCAGCTTGATTCTGAAAAGGTGACTTGTGGAGCTGAACCTTGCATTGTTGTGTTCCTATTGTTTGTTTGATGTTTGAAAGGAGTTGATTCTTGTTTGTAGGAAGAGAAACGTGCCCTTGCTGCATCTCGCGATAATCTTGACAGACTGTATCGCGATTCTAGCAACTCGCTGACCATCCTGGAGAGGAGTCATCGCTTTTCCATGGAGGAGTTAGACAATCTTCGCTATAAGCTGCAGGAGTCCTTGGATGATGTGATTCATCTTAGGGAGTTGATATCGGCTAAGGATGCTATTATCAAAGAACTTCGTGCTTCCAAGAAATCCATCACGCAGGAGCTAGAAAACGCTCGATTAGCTGCCAAGGTTGCTGAACAAACTTCCACTACTCTGAGAGCCCAGCACGACAGGGCCATGGATGCTGCGCCATACGAGCGGGACGAATCTTGATGAGGAGACCTGGTGTAGTTGTTCCTGAAGACATAAGGGCTGATGTGAATGCTGTGCCTGATTCCTCAAGTCGCCCTTCCTCGTCGGTGGCTCCTGAGAAAGACATCACGAAATAGAGAAATGTTTCGCGTGCTTTGAGCGCGCGGTTAGCACGATCATATATTTTTTAGAGGACACCAGTTTAGCATTTGAATGATATTGCTATTCTCCTACTGTTTTAGAGTTCAACAGTGCATAAATTTGTAGCAGTAAAAAGGTTGTGTAATGGTTTTTGAGGCTTGTTTGCGGGATATAGAAGTCATCCCTCGAGTTTCGTAAGCGCGAGTATGTCGCATTGCCTTAAGTCGTTGCCAACTTAAGCCGATTGCTTCGTCAGTAGGGCATAGTGGTCACCCCGAGCTATGTAAGCGTGAGCATGTCGCACCGTCTTAAGTCTTTGCCGACTTAAGCCGATTGCTCCGTTAGCAGGGCATAGTGGTCACCCCGAGTTATGTAAGCGTGAGCATGTTGCACCGTCTTAAGTCTTTGCCGACTTAAGCCGATTGCTCCGTTAGCAGGGCATAGTGGTCACCCCGAGTTATGTAAGAGTGCTAGTCAATCATGAACAAATTGAGTATCTTTGAAGTCTTCTTTATTGATGACATATCTCCCGTTTTACAGAGTACATTGTCGTCCCGATAGCTTTTGAAATTCAGCTAGGGGTAAAACTTTCTGAGATGTTCTATATTCCAGGAGTTCCCAACTTCTGTGCCGTCTATCGGAGTTAGACGATATGATCCCGGTCGAGTGATTTCTGCTACTATGAATGGTCCTTCCCATAAGGGCGATAACTTGTGTCGTCCCTCCCCTATTAGAATTCGGCGGAGGACGAGATCTCCCACTGAGAAGGATCGTTGTCGCACAGCCTTGTCGTGGTAGCGTCTCAGAGTCTGCTGGTACCGTGCTGATTGAATTACTGCATTCAGCCGTTCTTCTTCGAGTACATCAATGTCCTCCAGCCTAGTAGCTTCGGCTTCTGCTATGCTTTCGAAGACCAATCATGGCGCCCCGAACTTGAGATCAGCGGGTAATACTGCTTCTGATCCATAGACCATGAAGAAGGGAGTGATTCCATGCAGAGCTCGGCTAGGTTGAGTTCTTAGGCTCCAGACGACATAGGGCATTCGCGTATCCACTTTCCTGCGAACTTTTCATTCTTTTCAAAGACCCTTTTCCTGAGTGCCTCCAGTATCATCCCGTTAGCTCGCTCAACCTGCCCGTTGGCCCTCGGGTGTGCTACCGAAGCGTACTTGATCTGAATGCCCTTTTGCTCGCAGAAGTCGAAGAATTCTGAACTTGTAAAGTTGGATCCCAAGTCAGTTATGATATTGTTTGGTATTCCGAATCTGAATATTATGTCTTGTATGAATTCCACGGCCTTGGCTGAGGTTAAGGAAGCAATGGGTTTGAATTCTATCCATTTGGTGAACTTGTCGATTGCTACCAGTACATGAGTGTATCCTCCTTGAGCCTTCTTAAAAGGTCCAATCATATCCAGTCCCCAGCATGCAAAGGGCCAAGTTACTGGTATGGTCTGCAATTGCTGTGCTGGTAAATGGTGTTGCTTTGACAAGTACTGGCAAGCTTCGCACCTCTGAACTAACTCAGCTGCATCGCTTTTCGCTGTTGGCCAATAGAATCCTGACCTGAAGACTTTCCCGACTAGTGTCTTGGACGCTGCGTGTATTCCGCATTGCCCAGCATGGACCTCATCTAGAAGTTGCTTCCCAGTAGATGAGAGAATGCACTTCATGAGGATGCCTGATGCACCCCTTCTGTATAACGCTTCCCCAATGAGGGTGTAGTGGGCTGACTGTCTGGCGATGCGCTCGGCTGTGTTTTTGTCATCTGGTTCCTCTTCATTCTTTATGTATCTGATGATCAGCCTTCTCCAGTCGTCAGAGTCTGACTCGGGTTGATCCACGATATTACATTCTTCTGCTTGATCTGTTGTGATGCTCGGTTGTGGTATTTCTTGCACGAAGACTCCGGGTGGGACCTGAGTTCGGCTGGATCCTAACTTGGACAATACATCAGCTGCCGTGTTTCGATCTCTCTCCACATGATGAAATTCTTGACCTTCAAACTTATCTTCTAGTTTCCGGACGGCGGTGCAGTATTTTCCCATCGAATCATTCGAACAGTCCCATTCTTTGTTTATCTGACTTATGACCACCAGAGAATCTCCGTATACCATTAATCTCTTGATGCCCAATGATATGGCGATGTTTAGTCCATGGATCAGAGCTTCATACTCAGCTGCATTGTTAGAGGCTGGAAATAACAGTTGGAGGGCATATTTGAGGTGTTCGCCTCCAGGCGCGATGAAGAGAATTCCTGCGCCTGCTCCCTGCAGCTTTAGCGAGCCATCAAAATACATCCTCTATACTTCTGCAGTTTCCGGGTTCTCTGGTATTTGTTGTTCAGTCCATTCTGATACGAAGTCAACCAATGCTTGGGACTTAATGGCAGTACGAGGTCGAAATTCAATATCATGAGATCCTAGTTCACAGGCCCACTTGGATATTCGGCCAATGGCTTCCTTGTTGTGAAGAATATCCCCTATTGGAAAACCGGTGACTACTATGACTTTGTGGTCATCAAAGTAGTGACGCAGCTTGTGGGCAGTTAGAAGTACTGCGTATAATAGCTTCTGCACTTGATGATACTTTTTCTTCGAGGGACCCAGAACTTCACTGATGAAATAAACGGGGTGTTGCACAGGGTAGGCATGTCCTTCTTCTGCTCGCTCGACTACCAACGCGGTGCTTACCACGTGAGTCGTGCAAGAGATATATAGCAACAGATCTTCAGCCGGTTCAGTTGACGTGGCTTGCCGTGGTGGTTTCAGTACTAGTGGGGTTGTCAAGAATTTTTTCAGCGCGTCCAAGGCTTCCTGCGCTTCTGAAGTCCACTGAAACTTGTCCACTTTCTTGAGCAGCTTGTAGAACGGTAAACCTTTTTCTCCTAACCTGGATATAAATCTGCTCATAACGGCCATACATCCGGTAAGTCGTTGAACCTTCTTTTGTGATCGTGGAGCTTCCATTTTCATGATAGCTTCAATCTTTTCCGGGTTAGCTTCAATTCCCCGGTGGCTGACAATAAATCCGAGTAGCTTCCCCGCTGGTACCCCGAAGACACATTTTTCGGGATTAAGCTTCCATCGGTACCGCCGTAGACTGTTGAAAACCAGCTGCAAGTCTTCGATGAAGTTTTCTGAGTTCTCCGTTTTGATTACCACATCGTCTACGTAGGCTTCCACATGCTTGCCCCAGTGATCGGCTAAGCATGTTTGGATGGCTCTCTGATAAGTTGCTCCAGCGTTCTTGAGGCCGAACGGCATGGAGGTATAACAGAAAGCACCAAACGGAGTGATGAACGCCGTTTTTTCCTCGTCTTCCCTTGCCAAACTGATCTGATGGTATCCGGAATAGCAATCCAGAAAAGATAGCACAGAACATCCAACGGTGGAGTCTACCACCTGATCTATCCTTGGGAGCCCGAAGGGATCCTTCGGACAATGTTTGTTGAGATCAGTATAGTCGACGCACATGCGCCAATCCACTTTATTCTTTTTGAGTACAAGAACAGGGTTGGCTAACCACTCAGGATGTAACACTTCTCTAATAAACCCAGCCGCGACCAAGCGGGCTAGCTCAGCGCGAATGGCCTCTCTCTTGTCGGGCGTGAAACGACGTAGTTTTTGCCGGATTGGCCTTGCTTGGGGGTAGACCTTCAGTTTGTGCTCGGCCAGTTCTCTCGGGACTCCCGGCATATCCGCAGGTTGCCATGCGAATACGTCTCGGTTGTCTTGCAGAAACCGGATGAGCGCGCTTTCCTATTTATTATCCAGGCTAGAGCTGATGATGGCAGTTTTGCGTTCATCAGCAAATCCCAGATTGATCCTTTTAGTTTCTTCAGTCGGCCGCATGGAGGTCGCGGCTTGAGCTTCATTAGCCGGTGTTGTATGGTCATCCTCAGGCTTAGAGTTTGCCTGGGTCGAAGAAGTCGCCGACGGTTTGGTGGTGAGGGCCGCCTGGATGGCCACTCGGAAACATTCTGCGGCGCCTTGGAGGTCAGCACGCACAGTTATAATTCCTTGTGGTCCCGGCATCTTCAATATCATATACCTGTAATGCGGAATGGCCATGAATTTTGCCAGTCCCGGCCTCCCGATGATGGCGTTGTACCCGCAGTCGAAGTTTGCCACTTCAAACCTCAGGAACTCGGTTCTGTAGTTTTCCGGAGTCTCGAAGGTGACAGGCATGTAGATGTGGCCCAGCGGGTATTCTCCCTCAGTTGGCACGATGCCAAAGAAGGGAGTGTCTGACTCGTGGAGTTCTTTGAGGTGAACTCCCAAGCCTCGGAGTGTCCGGGGGAAGGTGACGTTGATGCTGCTCCCCCCCCCCCCCCCCGTCCACTAACACCTTCTTCACCCTACTCTCTCGGATCACCGGATCGACGAGGAGCGGGTATTTGCCCGGATGGTCGAAGTTGAGCCATTGATCCGCCCGAGTGAAGGTGATCGGGTGCTCCGACCACCGGTATGGGGTAGGAGGGCCGGTGGTCGCCACCAATATCTGCCGATCGTTGAGCTTTTGTTGTCTTCTGTTCTCCTGCGATCCGTGTCCGCCGAAGATGACATTGACCTCCCTGTCAATGTGCGGGAAGGCTCCTACTCCTCCCTCCTCCTGCTGCTGGGGTTGTCATGGTTCTTCTGGTCCTCCCCGCGGCGGAGGAGGAGGTAAAGGTTGGAAGGGTCGGCCGTGCCCAACGGAATGCTTGAAATCCCGGCAGTTCTGAAGAGTGTGGCGCATGTGAGAGCACCTAGAGAGGGGGGTGAATAGGTGATCCTGTAACACTTAAAACTTAGGCCACAAAAACTTGGTTAAGTGTTAGCACAATAACCGCCAAGTGGCTAGAGAGGAATCTTCAACAAAACACAATAACCAACAAGATCAATCACAGAGATGGCACGGTGGTTATCCCGTGGTTCGGCCAAGACCAACGCTTGCCTACTCCACGTTGTGGCGTCCCAACGGACGAGGGTTGCAATCAACCCCTCTCAAGCGGTCCAAAGACCCACTTGAATACCACGGTGTTTTGCTTGCTTTTCTTAATCCCGTTTGCGAGGAATCTCCACAACTTGCAGCCTCTCGCCCTTACACTTGAAGTTCACAAAGAATCACGGAGCAAGGGAGGGATTAGCAACGCACACAAGACCCAAGAATCACAGTGTCAACACGCACACAAGTCGCAACAAGAGCTCGCAACACAACTCAATGAGTTCACAACTCCACTAGAGCTCTATATGCTATCACAATGAAACAAATGCGCGTAATCGAGGTCTTGGTGCTTAGGAATGTTGTAGGAATGCTTGGTGTCCTCCTCCATGCGCCTAGGGGTCCCATTTATAGCCCCAAGGGAGCTAGGAGCCGTTGAGAGCAATCTAGGAAGGCTGATCTTGCCTTCTATCGACTGGCGCACCGGACAGTCCGGTGCACACCGAACACTGTCTGGTGCCCAATTTCTTTCCAAAAATGGCGCAGTCGACCGTTGGCAGCCTGAGAGCCGTTGGCGCACTGGACATGTCCGGTGCACACCGGACAGTCCGGTGTCCCCTTCTAGCCGTTGGCCCGGCCACGTGTCCCGCGCAGATTGCGCGGCCGACCGTTGGCCCTGCCGACCGTTGGCTCACCGGACAGTCCGGTGAATTATAGCCGTACGTCGCCGATGAATTCCCGAGAGCGACGAGTTCGCCTGTGAACGGCCCACCGGACAGTCCGGTGCGCCACCGGACAGTCCGGTGATTTATAGCCTTACACCGCCGTCGAAGTCCCGAGAGCGGCCTGTTTGCCAGAGCCAGCCTGGCACACCGGACACTGTCCGGTGCACCACCGGAAGACTGAGCAGAGTCTTGGCTGCTCGAGCCAAGGCATTTCCAATTGGATTTTTCCTGTTTCCAGCACTTAGACACAATACATTAGTCCATAAACAATGTACTAAGTCTGAGAAACATACCTTTATCCTTGATTTGTACTTTGTCCACCTTTTTACACTTAAGCACTTGTGTTGGACACTAGATCACCAAAATACTTAGAAATGGCCCAAGGGCACATTTCCCTTTCAATCTCCCCCTTTTTGGTGATTTATGCCAACACAACATAAAGCAAGTAGAACAAGTACAAAATCAATTCAAATAAGAACTCAAATTGTTTTGATTCAAATTTGACATATATGGATCACTCTATGCCACCACTTGGTTTGTTTTTGCAAATCAAATTCAAATTCCTATCTCTAAGCCAAATCCACTTGTAGAGACAAAAAGAGAGGTATTCCAACGAAATTTGATCAAGGTTTTCAAAAACTCCCCCTTTTTCCCATAATCAACACTTCTCCGCACAAGAGGCCAACTTTTGACATAAGAGACAATAAAAGAGTTTTGACAAACCAAAAGCTCTAATCTACTATTTTCAAAATCTCTCAAGTGGTAGCTGATCCATTTATCGCTTTGGCCTTTATTTTCTCCCCCTTTGGCATCAAGCACCAAAACGGGATCAATCTTGGCTCTTAAATCCTATTGCCTCACCAAAATCTTCAACTAAGAGCAAATAGGCAATAAGAGGATAAAGATGAACTTGGAGAAGTTACTCTTTTCATCGGAGTGCAGTGGAAGTCTTGCATGGTCCAAGTCCACCTTTTCCCTTTCAATCCTCCTTTGAGACTAAAACAACCAAACTCAAGTACATGGTTAGTCTCAAAGGGTCAAGTTGTAGCACAGCTCCCCCTAAATATGTGCATCACTTGCAAAAAGGACTTGTGAGGTCCAGGGAGTGTTTGTACAACTTGAGCACCACAATAAGCAACAAAATGCAGAATGAACATGATCAAAGGCATAAACACATGTATGCTACAATTCAATCCAAGTTCCGCGAATCTAAGACATTTAGCTCACTACGCAGCCTGCAAGAGGTCTTCTCATCTAGAGGCTTGGTAAAGATATCGGCTAGCTGGTTCTCGGTGCTAACATGAAACACTTCGATATCTCCCTTTTGCTGGTGGTCTCTCAAAAAGTGATGCCGGATGTCAATGTGCTTTGTGCGGCTGTGCTCAACAGGATTTTCCGCTATTCGGATAGCACTCTCATTATCACATAGGAGTGGGACTTTGCTCAGATTGTAGCCAAAGTCCCTGAGGGTTTGCCTCATCCAAAGTAGTTGCGCGCAACACTGTCCTACGGCAACATACTCGGCCTCAGCGGTGGATAGGGCAACAGAAGTTTATTTCTTAGAATTCCATGACACCAGGGACCTTCCTAAGAATTGGCACGTCCCCGATGTACTCTTCCTATCGACCTTACATCCAGCATAGTTGGAATCTGAGTACCCAATCAAGTCAAAGTTAGACCCCTTTGGATACCAGATCCCGAAGCAAGGCGTAGCGACTAAATATCGAAGAATTCGCTTCACAGCCACTAAGTGACACTCCTTAGGATCGGATTGAAATCTAGCACACATGCATACGCTAAGCATAATATCCGGTCTACTAGCACATAGATAAAGCAAAGAACCTATCATGGACCGGTATGCTTTTTGATCAACGGACTTACCTCCTTTGTTGAGGTCGGTGTGTCCGTCAGTTCCCATCGGCGTCTTTGCGGGCTTGGCGTCCTTCATCCCAAACCGCTTTAACAAGTCTTGCGTGTACTTCGTTTGGGATATGAAAGTGCCGTCCTTGAGTTGCTTCACTTGGAACCCAAGGAAGTAGTTCAACTCGCCCATCATCGACATCTCGAATTTCTGCGTCATAACCCTGCTAAACTCTTCACAAGACTTTTGATTAGTAGAACCAAATATTATGTCATCGACATAAATTTGGCACACAAAAAGATCACCATCGCAAGTCTTAGTAAAAAGAGTTGGATCGGCTTTCCCAACCTTGAAAGCATTAGCAATTAAAAAGTCTCTAAGGCATTCATACCATGCTCTTGGGGCTTGCTTAAGTCCATAGAGCGCCTTAGAGAGCTTACACACGTGGTCGGGGTACCGTTCATCCTCGAAGCCAGGGGGTTGCTCCACGTACACCTCCTCCTTGATCGGCCCTTTGAGGAAAGCGCTCTTCATATCCATTTGGTACAACCTAAAAGAATGGTGAGCGGCATATGCTAGCAAAATACGAATTGATTCTAGCCTAGCCACAGGAGCGAACGTCTCCTCAAAGTCCAAACCTGCGACTTGGGCATAACCTTTTGCCACAAGTCGAGCCTTGTTCCTCGTCACCACCCCGTGCTCGTCCTGTTTGTTGCGGAACACCCACTTGGTTCCCACAACATTTTGCTTGGGACGAGGCACCAGCGTCCAAACTTCATTGCGCTTGAAGTTGTTGAGTTCCTCCTGCATGGCCAACACCCAGTCCGGATCTAGCAAGGCCTCTTCTACCCTGAAAGGCTCAATAGAAGAGACAAAAGAGTAATGCTCACAAAAATTAACTAATCTTGAACGAGTAGTTACTCCCTTGCTAATATCACTCAATATTTGGTCGACGGGATGATCCCTTTGAATCGTCGCTCGAACTTGGGTTGGAGGTGCCTGAGGTGCTTCTTCCTCTTCAACTTGAACATCCTGTGCTCCCCCTTGATCATGCGCCTCCACTTGAGGTACCTGTTCGTCATCTTGGGTTGGGGGATGCACCATAGTTGAGGAAGACGGTTGATCTTGCTCCAAATGTTCCTGAGGCCGTACATCTCCAATCGCCATGGTGCGTATCGCGGCCGTTGGAACGTCTTCTTCATCTACATCATCAAGATCAACAACTTGCTCTCTTGGAGAGCCATTAGTCTCATCAAATACAACGTCGCTAGAGACTTCAACCAAACCCGATGATTTGTTGAAGACCCTATACGCCTTTGTATTTGAATCATAACCTAATAAAAACCCTTCTACAGCTTTGGGAGCAAATTTAGAGGTTCTACCTTTCTTCACAAGAATATAACACTTGCTCCCAAATACCCGAAAATAAGACACATTGGGTTTGTTACCAGTTAGCAGCTCGTATGAAGTCTTTTTGAGGAGGCGGTGAAGGTAGACCCTGTTGATGGCGTGGCAAGCCGTGTTCACGGCTTCCGACCAAAAACGCTCGGGGGTCTTGAACTCTCCAAGCATAGTCCTCGCCATATCAATGAGCGTCCTGTTCTTCCTCTCTACCACACCATTTTGCTGAGGTGTGTAGGGAGCGGAAAACTTGTGCTTGATCCCCTCCTCCTCAAGGAACTCCTCCACTTGAAGATTCTTGAATTCGGACCCATTGTCGCTCCTTATCTTCTTCACCTTGAGCTCAAACTCATTTTGAGCTCTCCTGAGGAAGCGCTTGAGGGTCCCTTGGGTTTCAGTTTTATCCTGCAAAAAGAATACCCAAGTGAAGCGGGAAAAGTCATCAACAATAACTAGACCATACTTACTTCCTCCTATGCTCAGATAGGCGACGGGTCCGAAGAGGTCCATATGCAGCAGCTCCAGAGGTCTTGAAGTGGTCATCACATTCTTGCTGTGATGTGCTCCTCCCACTTGTTTACCTGCTTGACAAGCTGCACAAGGTCTATCTTTTTCGAATTGCACGTTAGTCAAACCTATCACGTGTTCTCCCTTTAGAAGCTTGTGAAGGTTCTTCATCCCCACATGTGCTAAGCGGCGATGCCACAGCCAGCCCATGCTAGTCTTAGCAATTAAGCATGCATCTAGACCGGCCTCCTCTTTTGCAAAATCAACTAAAAAAAGTTTGCTGTCTAATACACCCTTAAAAGCTAATGAACCATCACTTCTTCTAAAGATAGACACATCTATATTTGTAAAAAGACAATCATATCCCATATTACATAATTGACTAACAGATAGTAAATTATATCCAAGGGACTCAACTAAAAACACATTAGATATAGAGTGCTCATTTGATATTGCAATCTTGCCTAAACCTTTCACCTTGCCTTGGTTCCCATCACCGAATATGATTGAATCTTGGGAATCCTTATTCTTGACGTAGGAGGTGAACATCTTCTTCTCCCCCGTCATATGGTTTGTGCATCCGCTGTTGATAATCCAGCTTGAACCCCCGGATGCATAAACCTGCAAGGCAAATTTAGGCTTGGGTCTTAGGTACCCAACTCTTGTTGGGTCCTACAAGGTTAGTCACAATTTCCTTAGGGACCCAAATGCAAGTTTTATCACCCTTGCATTTTGCCCCTAATTTCCTAGCAACTATCTTCCTATCCTTTCTACAAATAGCAAAGGAAGTATTTAAAGCATGATAAATTGTAGAGGGTCCATTCATAACTTTCCTAGGAACATGAACAATATTCTTTCTAGGCACATGACGAATATTTTTCCTAGGCATATCTCTACCATGCATATAGGAAGAACTGGAAGCAAACATAGAATAAGAATCATAGGCATGTGAATCAAAAGCATTACAACTCCTATGAGACTGTCTTCTATCATTGTACATAAAAGCATGGTTCTTTTTAGTACTACTTGCCATAGGGGCCTTCCCTTTCTCCTTGGCGAAGATGGGAGCCTTATGGCTTGTTAAGTTCTTGGCTTCCCTCTTGAAGCCAAGCCCATCCTTAATTGAGGGGTGTCTACCAATCGTGTAGGCATCCCTAGCAAATTTTAGTTTATCAAAATCACTTTTGCTAGCCTTAAGTTGGGCATTAAGACTAGCCATTTCATCATTTAACTTTGCAATAGAAGCTATGTGTTCACTACAAGCATCAATATCAAAATCTTTACATCTATTGCAAATAACAACATTTTCTACACAAGTTGTTGATTTACTAGCTATTTCTAACTTAGCATTCAAATCATCATTAATGCTTCTTAAGCTAGAAATCGTCTCATGGCAAGAAGATAATTCACAAGAAAGCATTTCATTTCTCTTAACTTCTAAGGCATGAGATTTTTGTGCTTCTACAAATTTGTCATGTTCTTCATACAACAAGTCCTCTTGTTTTTCTAAAAGCCTATTCTTATCATTCAAGGCATCAATCAATTCATTAATTTTATCTACCTTGGTTCTATCTAGGCCCTTAAATAAACATGAATAATCTATTTCATCCTCATCACTAGATTCGTCCTCACTTGAAGAAGCATAAGTAGAGTTTCGAGTACATACCTTCTTCTCCCTTGCCATAAGGCATATGTGACGCTCGTTGGGGAAGAGGGATGACTTGTTTAAGGCGGTGGCGGCGAGTCCTTCATTGTCGGAGTCGGACGAGGAGCAATCCGAATCCCACTCCTTGCCAAGATGTGCCTCGCCCTTTGCCTTCTTATAGTTCTTCTTCTTCTCCCTCTTGTTCCCTTGATCCTGATCACTATCATTGTCGGGACAGTTAGCAATAAAATGACAAAGCTTACCACATTTGAAGCATGAGCGCTTCCCCTTTGTCTTGGTCTTGCTTGGCTGCCCCTTGCGACCCTTTAGCGCCGTCTTGAATCTCTTGATGATGAGGGCCATCTCTTCATCATTAAGTCCGGCCGCCTCAATTTGTGCCACCTTGCTAGGTAGCGTCTCCTTGCTTCTTGTTGCTTTGAGAGCAAGGGGTTGAGGCTCGTTGATTGGACCATTCAATGTGTCGTCCACGTACCTCGCCTCCTTGATCATCATTCGCCCGCTTACGAATTTTCCAAGGACTTCTTCGGGCAACATTTTGGTGTACCTGGGATTCTCACGAATATTATTCACCAAATGAGGATCAAGAACGGTAAAGGACCTTAGCATCAGTCGGACGACGTCGTGGTCCGTCCATCGCGTGCTTCCGTAGCTCCTTATTTTGTTGATAAGGGTCTTGAGCCGGTTGTATGTTTGGGTTGGCTCCTCGCCCCTTATCATCGCGAATCGTCCAAGCTCGCCCTCCACCAACTCCATCTTGGTGAGCAAGGTGACGTCGTTCCCCTCATGAGAAATCTTGAGGGTGTCCCATATTCGCTTGGCGTTATCCAAGCCGCTCACTTTGTGGTATTCATCCCTGCACAATGAAGCTAGAAGAACAGTAGTAGCTTGTGCATTCTTATGTATTTGCTCATTAATGAACATGGGACTATCCGTACTATCAAAGTGCATTCCACTCTCTACAATCTCCCATATACTAGGATGGAGAGAGAATAGGTGACTACGCATTTTGTGGCTCCAAAATCCGTAGTCCTCCCCATCAAAGTGTGGAGGCTTGCCGAGAGGAATGGAGAGCAAATGTGAAATTGAACTTTGTGGAATACGAGAGTAGTCAAAAGAAAAGTTTGAATTAACCAGTTTCCTTCTCTCGTAGTCGTTGTGGTCGTCGTCCTTTTGGGAAGAAGTAAACTCATCGCTGTCGTCGTAGTAGACAATTTCCTTGATGCGCCTTGTCTTCTTCTTCTTCCCATCTTTCCGTCTATGGCCCGAGCCGGAGTCGGTAGGCTTGTCATCCTTCGGCTCGTTGACGAAGGATTCGTTCTCTTTGTCGTTGATCACGATTCCCTTCCCCTTAGGATCCATCTCTTCGGGCGGTTAGTCCCTTTGTGAAGAGAACGACTCTGATACCAATTGAGAGCACCTAGAGGGGGGTGAATAGGTGATCCTGTAACACTTAAAACTTAGGCCACAAAAACTTGGTTAAGTGTTAGCACAATAACCGCCAAGTGGCTAGAGAGGAATCTTCAACAAAACACAATAACCAACAAGATCAATCACAGAGATGGCACGGTGGTTATCCCGTGGTTCGGCCAAGGCAAGCGTTGCCTACTCCACGTTGTGGCGTCCCAACGAACGAGGGTTGCAATCAACCCCTCTCAAGCAGTCCAAAGACCCACTTGAATACCACGGTGTCTTGCTTGCTTTTATTAATCCCGTTTGCGAGGAATCTCCACAACTTGGAGCCTCTTGCCCTTACACTTGAAGTTCACAAAGAATCACGGAGCAAGGGAGGGATTAGCAACGCACACAAGACCCAAGAATCACAGTGTCAACACGCACACAAGTCGCAACAAGAGCTCGCAACACAACTCAATGAGTTCACAACTCCACTAGAGCTCTATATGCTATCACAATGAAACAAATGCGCGTAATCGAGGTCTTGGTGCTTAGGAATGTTGTAGGAATGCTTGGTGTCCTCCTCCATGCGCCTAGGGGTCCCTTTTATAGCCCCAAGGCAGCTAGGAGCCGTTGAGAGCAATCTAGGAAGGCTGATCTTTCCTTCTGTCGACTGGCGCACCGGACAGTCCGGTGCACACCAGACACTGTCCGGTGCCCGATTTCTTTCCAAAAATGGCGCAGTCGACCGTTGGCAGCCTGAGAGCCGTTGGCGCACTGGACATGTCCGGTGCACACCGGACAGTCCGGTGCCCCCTTCTAGCCATTGGCCCGGCCACGTGTCCCGCGCAGATTGCGCGGCCGACCGTTGGCCCTGCCGACCGTTGGCTCACCGGACAGTCCGGTGCACACCGGACAGTCCGGTGAATTATAGTCGTACGTCGCCGATGAATTCCCGAGAGCGACGAGTTCGCCTGTGAACGGCCCACCGGACAGTCCGGTGATTTATAGCCGTACACCGCCGTCGAAGTCCCGAGAGCGGCCTGTTTGCCAGACCAGCCTGGCGCACCGGACACTGTCCGGTGCACCACCGGACAGTCCGGTGCTCTCAGACTGAACAGAGTCTTGGCTGCTCGAGCCAAGGCATTTCCAATTGGATTTTTCCTGTTTCCAGCACTTAGACACAATACATTAGTCCATAAAACAATGTACTAAGTCTGAGAAACATACCTTTATCCTTGATTTGTACTTTGTCCACCTTTTTACACTTAGGCACTTGTGTTGGACACTAGATCACCAAAATACTTAGAAATGGCCTAAGGGCACATTTCCCTTTCAGCATGTCCTTGTGGTATGGGCACTGGGCATCGAGGATGTCGTCCAGTGTGCGCTCGCCTCCGCGAGGTCCTCCTCGGGCGCGAGAGGCAGGTGGTCCGGCAGCGTGCACCTCTTCGCGCGGTCTCTTCTCCCAGCGTTTGTCAGGTTGCTGGTTCGCGTCGCATCGTGGTGCTGCCGGTGCGGGCTTTGCTCCTCCGATGAGGTCCTGGGCTCGCTCGTCGGCAGTGATGTAGAGGTCGGCTTCCCGGAACAGCTCCTCGGAGGTAGTTGGTGCCTTCTGTAATATGGCTCGGACGAAGGCCGAGTCATTGGATCCTCTGTAGAAGTCCTCGATCACGGCCGCCTCCGTGACCTCAAGGATACGATTTCTCATGGTCTGGAACCTTTTGAGGTGTGATCGGAGAGTTTCATCCCCCCGGCGCTTGATGGATTTGAGGTCCCATGGTTGCGCCGGTTTGTCGGAGAGGGACTGAAAATTGGCAGTGAAACGCCGGCTGAAGTCGCTCCAGTCGTCGATGCAGTGTCGAGGTAGATGTTGTAGCCATTGCAGTGCGTCTTGCCCGAAGACAATAGGTAAGTACACAGTCATCACGTCCTCGGATGCTCCGGCGGCTCGAGCGGCGGTGGTGTAGACGGCCAGCCAGCCTCCTGGGTCCTGCTTAGGTTCATATTTATCGACATTGGATACCTTGAAGTTAGGGGGCCATTGAATGGCCCTAAGGCGTGGAGTAAGGGCAGACACTCCACATGTGTCCTCCTGTCGTCGGGGATGATGTCTGTCCCGGGGAGGGGAGTAGTTGTTGTGGTTCCTCGACCGTCCCCGGGCAGTTCCGCCAGTCGAGGCCGTCGTTGATTCGGCTCTGGTGGCTTGACTCCGAGTGGGGATGCCATGATCCCTGTCGTATTCCTCTCGGCGGCGTATCTCGTTCTCATGCCGTCGTTCATGCGAAGCGTTGATAGAACTCCGCGCGTCTCGGCGACTGTTGATGGCGTGTCGCAAGTCGTTCGGCGGGTGAGCGAGAGGTAGAAGATGGTTGGCTGCCTGGGTGAGCAGGCGTCGATAGCCCTCGGCGTCTGGAGTCCGAGGGAGTCCGTCAGCTATCCGAGCTAGCACTCCTCCGACTTCACTCGGCGTGTTCATGGCTCGGGCGAAGTCGGGGTTCAGGTTACGGCCGAATAGTGGATTTTCTCGGTGCTGCCTCGCGTCTTGCTCGGCTTGTTCCTGAGCTCGTCGACGATCACGTCGTCGGGAGTTCCTTCGTTCCCTGAAGACGCGTTCTTCCGGAGTTTCTCCCATCTCCGAGACCTCGTCTCGCGAGACAGGCTGCTCCGGATCCCGTTCTCCGGCTTGGTGATGTCTCCGGATGTTTCGGCGCCGATTTCTTCATCGACGGGATTCCCGCTGAGGTGGTTCCTCCCTAGGCGCGGTCGGCTCGTCGTCAGAGACGGGAGGCGACTCCACTCTTCTGATGAAGAGAACGTCGGGGTAGAATGGCGTGGCTGTCGTGGCGATCTTCTTTCGGAGAGCTGAGGGTAATGCTTCCCCGGTATTTTCGGAGTTTGTTGGAGGAGGCTTCCTTCCCGGCGGATCTGCAACGCGATGTAGAATTCCCTTTTCGTTGGCTATGGATGAGATCGTTCCAAAGCAGAACATGGATCCAGGACGGAAGGTGATCCTGCTGTTGATGGTGATGGCCATTAAGCTAGCTTAGATCGTTGACACACCCCTACCTGGCGTGCCAGCTGTCGGTGTTTTGGGTCCGACCGCACACCTGGGGTTGCCCCTCGAGGTGTCTTTTAGGAGCAGGGTGGTGTCGCCGACTGTAGCAAAATGGTTCGTGCCAGATGCACGAGAGGCTAGAGACAATGTTTACAGGTTCGTGCCGCTTAGAGATGCGTAACACCCTACGTCCTGGCGAATATGCTTCGTGTAATGGGTTACAAGGTGATTCTCTAGAGCGAGGATGTGGAAAGTTTAGGTAGATGGCTGGATAGTGTGTTCGATCGTCCTGAAGGGGTGCCCCCTGGGCCTTATATATTCGGTCATGGGGCGATACATGTGGATATGATAACAACGTGCGCCTAAAAGATAGTGAACTGTTCGAGTCTATCTTCCTATGATTCAGCCGACTTATCCTCGCCTGGTTCTACTGCATGATGCTCCAGCGCGGGGAAGTCGGATCTTCTGTTGTGATTTCTCGCTCAACGCTATGGGGCCTATCTGGACTTGCGCCGATCCGGCTTTTCATCGGTTTGTGAATGGGAATTAGGCTTACACCTAGTTCCTAAATAATTTTGGTGGTTGAATTGCCCAACACAAACAATTGGACTAACTAGTTTGCTCTAGATTATATGTTCTACAGGTGCCAAAGGTTCATCTATAACTATACTAAATCGACTGTCCGGAATACCGTAGATTATTCCGGACAGGAGAAGCTTTTTGGAAAAACAGGCCAAGCGCGGACCGTCCGGGCCCTTGCGGCGGACCGTCCGCGACACTAGGATGACTCTCGGACAGAACCAATGCAAAAATACAAGTTTCCACTACGGACTGTCCGGAGGAAAAGGAAAGACCGTCCGAGCCCACTCGCGGACCGTCCGGCCTCAGGCGCGGACCGTCCGGTCGGTAAGAAACCGAAAAACCCGAAGGTAACGGGTTCGGAGAAATGAATTATAGAGGGCCTCGCGGACCGTCCGGGGTGCACGACCGGACCGTCCGCGACTGGCTCTGTCTGACATCTGACGTCGCATTAAATGCAATATAGCCGTTGATATAGCCGTTACTGCTGACCGTTGCATTTTCAGCCGTCGATCTACAGGGGCGGACCGTCCGGACCTGGCTCGCGGACCGTCCGCGCTCAGCAGAATGGTGCAACGGCTAGGAAGTGGTTGGTGGCTATAAATACAACCCCAACCACCTCCACTCACATCATCCAAGCATTCCAACCTTCAACATTCAATACAAGAGCTAGCAATCCATTCCAAGACACATTAAAAGCCTCCACCTCTCCAAGTTTCACAATTGAGAAAAGAGATCATTAGTGATTAGTGGCTTGAGAGAGAAAGTGATCCGTGTGCTATTTGTCGCTCTTGTTGCTTGGCTTTTTAATCGTGCTTTCTTGATTCTTTCATTGCAACCAAACTCACTTGTAATTGAGGCAAGAGACACCAATCTTGTGGTGATCCTTGTAGGAACTTTGTGTTCCAAGTGATTGAGATAAGAAAGCTCACTCGGTCGGAGGGACCGTTTGAGAGAGGGAAGGGTTGAAAGAGACCCGGCCTTTGTGGCCTCCTCAACGGGGAGTAGGTTTACGAGAACCGAACCTCGGTAAAACAAATCCACGTGTCTCACTTGTTATTCGCTTGCGATTTGTTTTGCTCGCTCTCTCGCGGACTCGTTATTGTTTCTAACGCTAACTCGGCTTGTAGTTGTGATTATATTTGTAAATTTCAGTTTCGCCCTATTCACCCCCCCTCTAGGCGACTATCAATTGGTATCGGAGCCCGGTACTTCATTAGAGCCTAACCGCTCGAAGTGATGTCGGGAGATCACACCAAGAGGGAGATGGAGACCGGCGATGACAAGCCCACTACAAGTCAAGGGAGCACTTCATCCTCATCGGAAGAGTCCCGCACCAAGAGAAGAGAGAAGAAGAAGAAATCCTCCAAGCGGAAGGAGAAAAGATCTTCCTCTTCTCATCACAAAGAGAAGAAGGAAAAATCTTCTTCTCACAAGCCGCATCGGAGTGGGGACAAGCACAAAAGGATGAGGAAGGTGGTCTACTACGAGACCGACACTTCATCAACATCTACCTCCGGCTCCGACGCGGCGTCCGTCACTTCTAAACGCCAAGAGCGTAAGAAGTATAGTAAGATCCCCCTACGCTACCCTCGCATTCCTAAACATACACCTTTACTTTCCGTCCCATTAGGCAAACCACCAACTTTTAATGGTGAAGATTATGCTATGTGGAGTAATTTGATGCGATTTCATCTAACCTCTCTCCACAAAAGATTATGGGATGTTGTTGAGTATGGTGTACAGGTACCATCCGTAGGGGATGAAGACTACGACACGGACGAAGTGGCCCAAATCGAGCACTTCAACTCCCAAGCCACAACCATCCTTCTTGCCTCTCTAAGCAAGGAGGAATACAACAAAGTACAAGGGTTGAAGAACGCCAAGGAGATTTGGGACCTACTCAAGACGGCGCACGAGGGTGATGAACTCACCAAGATCACCAAGCGGGAAACGATCGAGGGGGAGCTCGGTCGCTTCCGTCTTCGCCAAGGGGAGGAGCCACAAGACATGTACAACCGGCTCAAGACCTTGGTGAACCAAGTGCGCAACCTCGGGAGCGCAAAATGGGATGACCACGAAGTGGTTAAGGTTATTCTAAGAGCCCTTATTTTCCTTAACCCTACTCAAGTACAATTAATTCGTGGCAATCCTAGATATACACAAATGACCCCCGAGGAAGTCATCGGGAATTTTGTTAGTTTTGAATGCATGATTAAGGGCTCCAAGAAGATCAACGAGCTTGATGAGCCTTCCACATCCGAGGCGCAACCCGTGGCCTTCAAGGCAACGGAGGAGAAGAAGGAGGAGTCTACACCAAGTAGACAACCAATTGACGCCTCCAAGCTCGACAACGAGGAGATGGCCCTAATCATCAAAAGCTTCCGGCAAATCCTCAAACAAAGGAAGGGGAAGGACTATAAATCCCGTTCCAAGAAGGTTTGCTACAAGAGTGGTAAGCCCGGTCACTTTATTGCTAAATGTCCATTATCAAGTGATAGTGACAGGGGCGACGACAAGAAGGGCAAGAGGAAGGAGAAGAAGAAGTACTACAAGAAGAAGGGCGGCGATGCCCATGTTTGTCGGGAGTGGGACTCCGACGAAAGCTCTAGCGACTCCTCCGACGACGAGGACGCCGCCAACATCGCCGTCACCAAGGGCCTCCTCTTCCCCAACGTCGGCCACAAGTGCCTCATGGCCAAGGACGGCAAAAAGAAGGTAAATTCAAAGTCCTCCACTAAATATGAAACATCTAGTGATGAGGATAATGATAAAAATGAAGAGGATAATTTGCGTATTCTTTTTGCCAACCTTAACATGGAACAAAAAGAAAAATTAAATGAGCTAATTAGTGCCATCCATGAAAAGGATGATCTCTTGGACTCCCAAGAAGACTTCCTAATCAAGGAAAACAAGAAACATGTTAAGGTTAAAAATGCTTATGCTCTAGAGGTAGAAAAATGTAACAAATTATCTAGTGAGCTAAGCACTTGCCATGACATCATTGCCAACCTTAGAAATGAAAATGTCAAATTAATTGCTAAGGTTGATTCTCATGTTTGCATTGATCCTAGAAATGATAATGTTGATTTGCTTGCTAGGATTGATGAGTTGAATGTTTCCATTGCTAGCCTTAGAAATGAGAATGAGAAATTAATTGCTAAGGCTAAGAATTTTGATGTTTGCAATGCTACTATTTCCGACCTTAGAACTAAAAATGATATGTTGCATGCTAAGGTCGTTGAACTTAAATCTTGCAAACCCTCTACATCTAATGTTGAGCATGTTTCCATTTGTACTAGATGTAGAGATATTAATGTTGATGCTATCCATGATCACCTAGCCTTAATTAAAAAACAAAATGATCACATAGCACAACTTAATGCTAAAATTAGAGAGCATGACTTAGAAAATGAAAAATTTAAACTTGCTAGAAGCATGCTCTATAATGGGAGACGCCCTGGCATTAAGGATGGCATTGGCTTCCAAAGGGGAGACAATGTCAAAATTAATGCCCCTCCTAAGAACCTATCTAACTTTGTTAAGGGCAAGGCTCCCATGCCTCAGGATAACGAGGGTTACATTTTGTACCCTGCCGGCTATCCTGAGAACAAGATTAGGAAAATTCACTCTAGGAAGTCTCACTCTGGCCCTAATCATGCTTTTATGTATAAGGGTGAGACATCTGGATCTAGGCAACCAACCCATGCCAAGTTGCCTAGAAAGAAAATCCCTAATGCATCAAATGATCATGCCATATCATTTAAAACTTTTGATGCATCTTATGTTTTAACTAACAAATCCGGCAAGGTAGTGGCCAAGATTGTTGGGGGCAAACACAAGGGCTCCAAGACTTGTGTTTGGGTACCCAAAGTTCTTATATCTAATGCCAAAGGACCCAAAACCGTTTGGGTACCTAAAATCAAGAACTAAACTTGTTTTGTAGGTTTATGCATCCGGGGGCACAAGTTGGATACTCGACAGCGGGTGCACAAACCACATGACCGGGGAGAAAAGGATGTTCTCCTCATATGAGAAAAACCAAGATCCCCAACGAGCTATCACATTCGGGGATGGAAATCAAGGTTTGGTCAAAGGTTTGGGTAAAATTGCTATATCCCCTGACCATTCCATTTCTAATGTTTTTCTTGTAGATTCCTTAGATTACAATTTGCTTTCCGTATCCCAATTATGTCAAATGGGCTACAACTGTCTTTTTACTGATATTGGTGTTACTATCTTTAGAAGAAGTGATGATTCGGTAGCATTTAAGGGAGTGTTAGAGGGTCAGCTATACTTAGTAGATTTTAATAGAGCTGAACTCGACACTTGCTTGATTGCTAAGACTAACTTGGGTTGGCTCTGGCACCGCCGACTAGCCCATGTTGGAATGAAGAATCTCCACAAGCTTCTAAAGGGAGAACACATTTTGGGACTAACCGATGTTCACTTTGAGAAAGACAGGATTTGTAGCGCATGCCAAGCCGGGAAGCAAGTTGGCATTCATCATCCACACAAAAACATCATGACTACCGACAGGCCACTGGAGCTCCTTCACATGGATTTGTTCGGCCCGATCGCTTACATAAGCATCGGCGGTAGTAAGTATTGCCTTGTAATTGTGGATGACTATTCTCGCTTCACTTGGGTATTCTTTTTGCAGGAAAAATCACAAACCCAAGAGACCTTAAAGGGATTCTTGAGACGGGCTCAAAATGAGTTCGGCTT
Organism: Zea luxurians; assembly: GCA_029449295.1. Taxonomy (NCBI): domain Eukaryota; kingdom Viridiplantae; phylum Streptophyta; class Magnoliopsida; order Poales; family Poaceae; genus Zea; species Zea luxurians. Next base: position 56,047,944 of record JAOPSE010000018.1, on the reverse strand, counting down.
AAGGATCAAGAAAATTAGAAGCGACAATGGAACGGAGTTCAAGAACGCTCAAATTGAAGGTTTCCTTGAGGAGGAGGGCATCAAGCATGAGTTCTCTTCTCCCTACACTCCACAACAAAATGGTGTAGTGGAGAGGAAGAATCGAACTCTATTGGACATGGCAAGAACCATGCTTGATGAGTACAAGACACCGGATCGGTTTTGGGCCGAGGCGGTCAACACCGCCTGCTACGCCATCAACCGGTTATATCTTCACCGAATCCTCAAGAAGACATCTTATGAACTCCTAACCGGTAAAAAGCCCAATATTTCATATTTTAGAGTTTTTGGTAGCAAATGTTTTATACTTGTTAAAAGAGGTAGAAAATCTAAATTTGCTCCTAAAACTGTAGAAGGCTTTTTACTAGGATATGACTCAAACACAAGGGCATATAGAGTCTTTAACAAGTCCTCAGGACTTGTTGAAGTTTCTTGTGACGTTGTGTTTGATGAGACTAATGGCTCTCAAGTAGAGCAAGTTGATCTTGATGATGTAGGTGAAGAACAGGCTCCATGCATAGCGCTAAGGAACATGTCCATCGGGGATGTGTGTCCTAAGGAATCCGAAGAGCCTCCAAATGCACAAGATCAACCATCCTCCTCCACGCAAGTATCTCCACCAACTCAAGTTGAGGATGAGGCTCAAGATGTTGAACAAGAAGATCAACAAGATGAGCCACCTCAAAATGACGGCAACGATCAAGGGGGAGATTCAAATGATGAAAACAAGGAGGATGAACAACCAAGGCCGCCACACCCAAGAGTCCACCAAGCAATACAACGAGATCACCCCGTCGACATCATCCTCGGCGACATTCACAAGGGGGTAACCACTCGATCTCGTGTTGCACATTTTTGTGAGCATTACTCTTTTGTTTCCTCTATTGAGCCACACAGGGTAGAGGAAGCACTTCAAGATTCGGATTGGGTGATGGCGATGCAAGAGGAGCTCAACAATTTCACAAGGAACGAGGTATGGCACTTAGTTCCACGTCCCAACCAAAATGTTGTAGGAACCAAGTGGGTCTTCCGCAACAAGCAAGACGAGCATGGTGTGGTGACTAGGAACAAAGCTCGACTCGTGGCCAAGGGGTATTCACAAGTCGAAGGTTTGGATTTTGGTGAAACCTATGCACCCGTAGCTAGGCTTGAGTCAATTCGTATATTATTAGCCTATGCTACTTACCATGGCTTCAAGCTTTATCAAATGGACGTGAAGAGTGCCTTCCTCAATGGACCAATCAAGGAGGAGGTCTATGTTGAGCAACCTCCCGGCTTTGAAGACAGTGAGTATCCTAACCATGTCTATAGGCTCTCTAAGGCGCTTTATGGGCTTAAGCAAGCCCCAAGAGCATGGTATGAATGCCTTAGAGATTTCCTTATTGCAAATGGCTTCAAAGTCGGCAAGGCCGATCCTACTTTATTCACTAAGACTCTTGATAATGATTTGTTTGTATGCCAAATCTATGTTGATGATATCATATTTGGGTCTACTAACAAATCTACATGTGAAGAATTTAGTAGGATCATGACACAGAAATTCGAGATGTCTATGATGGGGGAGTTGAAGTATTTTCTAGGATTCCAAGTCAAGCAACTCCAAGAAGGCACCTTCATTAGCCAAACGAAGTATACTCAAGACATTCTAAGCAAGTTTGGAATGAAGGATGCCAAGCCCATCAAGACACCCATGGGAACAAATGGGCATCTCGACCTCGACACGGGAGGTAAGTCCGTGGATCAAAAGGTATACCGGTCAATGATTGGTTCATTGCTTTATTTATGTGCATCTCGACCGGACATTATGCTTTCCGTATGCATGTGTGCAAGATTCCAAGCCGACCCTAAGGAATCACACCTTACGGCCGTAAAACGAATCTTGAGATATTTGGCTTTTACTCCTAAGTTTGGGCTTTGGTACCCTCGGGGATCCACTTTTGATTTGATTGGATATTCGGATGCCGATTGGGCGGGGTGTCGGATTAACAGGAAGAGCACATCGGGGACTTGCCAGTTCTTGGGAAGATCCTTGGTGTCTTGGGCTTCAAAGAAGCAAAATTCGGTCGCTCTTTCCACCGCCGAAGCCGAGTATATTGCCGCAGGCCATTGTTGCGCGCAATTGCTTTGGATGAGGCAAACCCTGCGGGACTACGGTTACAAACTAACCAAAGTCCCCTTGCTATGTGACAATGAGAGTGCAATCAAAATGGCCGACAATCCCGTCGAGCACAGCCGCACTAAGCACATAGCCATTCGGTATCATTTTCTTCGGGATCACCAACAAAAGGGGGATATCGAGATTTCTTATATTAATACTAAAGATCAATTAGCCGATATCTTTACCAAACCACTTGATGAACAATCTTTTACCCGACTTAGGCATGAGCTTAATATTCTTGATTCTAGGAATTTCTTTTGCTAGTCTTGCACACATAGCTCATAAATATACCTTTGATCATGTCTCTTTTATATATGCTATGACTAATGTGTTTTCAAGTGTATTTCAACCAAGTCATAGGTATATTGAAAGGGAATAGGAGTCTTCGGCGAAGACAAGGCTTCCACTCCACTCTACTACTCATCCTTCGCCGTCGCTCCACATCACCTCTCCAACTTTGGTATAATCTTCACTCATTCATTTCATGACCAAAGGGGGAGAAAGTACTTCATTGGGCTCTAATGATTCCGTTTTTGGCGATTCATGCCAAAGGGGGAGAAAATATGAGCCCAAAGCAAAAGGACCGCACCACCACCTAATTTTATAAATTTAATGATTTTATATTGGTAAATTTCAAAATTGGTATTTCTTTGTGTTCTAAAGGGGGAGCAACTAGTATTTTCAAAATTGATGTCTTAAAACCCTCTTGAACACTAAGAGGAGGATCTCATTTAGGGGGAGTTTTGTTTAGTCAAAGGAAAAGCATTTGGAACAAAGGAAGAAAATTTCAAAACTTGAAAATGCTTTGCAAATCTTACTCATTTACCTTTGACTATCTTGCAAAATGCCTTTGAAAAGAATTTACAAAAGAGTTTGCAAAAACAAAACTTATGGTGCAAATGTGGTCCAATATGTCAAAAACAAAGAAACCATCCATGCGCATCACATAAGTATTTATATTGGCTCAATTCCAAGCAACCTTTGCACTTACATTATGTAAACTAGTTCAACTATGCACTTCTATATTTGCTTTGGTTTGTGTTGGCATCAATCACCAAAAAGGGGGAGATTGAATGGGAATTAGGCTTACACCTAGTTCCTAAATAATTTTGGTGGTTGAATTGCCCAACACAAACAATTGGACTAACTAGTTTGCTCTAGATTATATGTTCTACAGGTGCCAAAGGTTCATCTATAACTATACTAAATCGACTGTCCGGAATACCGTAGATTATTCCGGACAGGAGAAGCTTTTTGGAAAAACAGGCCAAGCGCGGACCGTCCGGGCCCTTGCGGCGGACCGTCCGCGACACTAGGATGACTCTCGGACAGAACCAATGCAAAAATACAAGTTTCCACTATGGACTGTCCGGAGGAAAAGGAAAGACCGTCCGAGCCCACTCGCGGACCGTCCGGCCTCAGGCGCGGACCGTCCGGTCGGTAAGAAACCGAAAAACCCGAAGGTAACGGGTTCGGAGAAATGAATTATAGAGGGCCTCGCGGACCGTCCGGGGTGCACGACCGGACCGTCCGCGACTGGCTCTGTCTGACATCTGACGTCGCATTAAATGCAATATAGCCGTTGATATAGCCGTTACTGCTGACCGTTGCATTTTCAGCCGTCGATCTACAGGGGCGGACCGTCCGGACCTGGCTCGCGGACCGTCCGCGCTCAGCAGAATGGTGCAACGGCTAGGAAGTGGTTGGTGGCTATAAATACAACCCCAACCACCTCCACTCACATCATCCAAGCATTCCAACCTTCAACATTCAATACAAGAGCTAGCAATCCATTCCAAGACACATTAAAAGCCTCCACCTCTCCAAGTTTCACAATTGAGAAAAGAGATCATTAGTGATTAGTGGCTTGAGAGAGAAAGTGATCCGTGTGCTATTTGTCGCTCTTGTTGCTTGGCTTTTTAATCGTGCTTTCTTGATTCTTTCATTGCAACCAAACTCACTTGTAATTGAGGCAAGAGACACCAATCTTGTGGTGATCCTTGTAGGAACTTTGTGTTCCAAGTGATTGAGATAAGAAAGCTCACTCGGTCGGAGGGACCGTTTGAGAGAGGGAAGGGTTGAAAGAGACCCGGCCTTTGTGGCCTCCTCAACGGGGAGTAGGTTTACGAGAACCGAACCTCGGTAAAACAAATCCACGTGTCTCACTTGTTATTCGCTTGCGATTTGTTTTGCTCGCTCTCTCGCGGACTCGTTATTGTTTCTAACGCTAACTCGGCTTGTAGTTGTGATTATATTTGTAAATTTCAGTTTCGCCCTATTCACCCCCCCTCTAGGCGACTATCAGTTTGCCTTGCTGATTGTCCTCTCCTCCGGGCCCATGAAGAAATGACCTTACGATTTATCGGGCCCTTGGGCCTTTCGTGAGGTCTTTTACTCTGCTAGTGGACCCGGGGGATATCTGTCCCCCACAGTACCCTTTCGATGGCTCGGCATTGCCTGTCTATATTGCCTTTCCCTTACCACGGCGTCGGCTCGGTATGCTTCTACCACTTCTATGTACCTGTCACCCATCCTTCCATCATTGCAAAAAAATATTGTGTTATTCCTCTATTGTTTTTTGTGTTAGTTTTTTGTTGTGCTAAGGACTGAACATAATTTGGGTGTGTTAATACTTTATTTATTATCTGCACATGGTTTGTGTTCTTCTGACGATGGCTCATGAATCCTGCAAAATATGTGTTGGAGATCCATGCGGGCACTATCATAGGATGCTCGTCCCTTGTGTTATTGGCTCTTGCATGCATTAGGTCGTTTCTGATAGCATTGGTGCAATGAAGTTCATGGTGTTTGAGGTTGCTGAATTGGATGGAGCAATAATGATTTGTAACGCTAACGGTAAAAAGGAAAGGTTATTTGTTGGTTTTAAACGTTAGTAATTGCTACGAAGTACCATAGTTTGTATAGAGCGCATCCAGATTTTATTGATGTCTGACTTTAGCAACCACTTCATATTTTGATCTATCTTTTTTATAAGTTTAAGTTCATGTGACTTATTTTAGGAACTTGAGCTCACAAACTTCTTCTTATTTGGTCTCTGTATGATGGAATTATGTCATTCTATACTCTCTGTTCATTTAGTCAGTCGTTATGAACTTTCTTCTAATCATTCCCTTTATTGGTTGTGTTGTACCAAGACATATTGATGGAGTAAACAACATCAGTTAGTCAAATCAAAAAAAATTATGCGGAGAGCGGAGACAATCAATAAAAAATCTTGAGATTTTTTTGGTGAATAGTTTACGTGGATATTGTTCTGAGTCGTCGCAACGCACGAGCAACCGGCTAGTATTCTCTAATGTTATGCTCCTGGCTTAGTTCAACGTACTATCCTCGTGATTGGTTGTCTGTGCCTATCTATCCAGCCTCTCCATATGCCTTGACCAAGAGGCGGTCCCTATTTGGTTGCGTGCTTCCGCGAGGCCAAGGATTTTGCATCCCCACCTGTATTGCAGGTTAAGGGTATATTTGGTTTACTAACTAAGTTGTTATACTTTATCTAACTTTTTTGTCTAAGATTAATTCTTCAATTCGGACGACTAACTTTAAGAAAAATGTGACACATTTAGCCACGAACCAAATATGCCCTAAAAATATCTCTTTAGCTGCATGCGCAGGTAGGCAATAGGCATTCCGTTTCCAATGGGCCTTGCTGACATGAGCTAGACGAGGCTTACGCAACGAACCAATCATATGGTATGTGATTTTAAAAATATACTAACTCCGTTCTTTAATATTTACCACCCGTTAGTTAACTTTTGAAGTAAAATATGATAAATAAAAAATAACGAAGAATTTGAGTTTTCACCCTGCGTTTGCAGCAGCCGAGGCTGAGGACATGGCTAGCTGGGCCGCACCTCAGCCCTCGCAGAGTTTTTTTTAGCATTTATGCAACTCCGAACATTGCTTTTTACTGGAATGGAATTCCAAAGACGTGGATCTTCAAAATAGGACTGATGTGGTCGTTCTCATCGCCATTTTGGAACTGAGGTCTTGTAAACTCAGTTAGCCTCTGTTGATAGCGTGTCAGCAATTCGAATGGACTTCCTTGCCCCTGCTCTCTTTGCCTTTGAAGCAATCTGCTGGTCACTCGCATTTCTGGCAGCCGGCACTCGTTTCCCCACCTCCGCGGATCCCCGCCGCCGAGCGAGTGCTCCCGCCGAATCCATCCCCCGGTACTGTGAAGCTCCTCCCCTCGCTTGCCCCTACACTCCCGCGCTCAGATCCTTTTGTGAACATGGCCGGCGTCCACAATAGACGAAAACACAGAGGTTTTGTTTGTTAGTCTAGTATTGACTACAGTCTACAGTCCACATGTGTTGACGTAGATTATAGTATAAATTAGTTTAAGTTATATTTTAATCTACATCAATATATATGGATTTTGATCAATACTAGAGTACCTAAACTAGACATAATAGTTTGGAGTATTCAATATAATAGAAACAGCTGGTAGTGTGTTTGTCCTACAAGTCTGTTTTTGTGTCCAGTTTTTGTCGGTCTATTTTATTTATTCAGTTTACTGGAAAGTTCCACACACATGAGATTTCAATTTGTCAGTATTCTCAGAAGCCTGCAATGTATTACTATGAAGCAGTGAGTTGAGCACATAACAATTGGTTTCAGTACTGTTTCATGTATATGTTAAGTGGTTGGCTAAGTGTTGAGCACCATTTATATATTAGGCATAATTAATCCTTTTTCGTACGAGTATATCCCTCTAAACCCGCAGTTTGATGTTAGGAGACGTCTAGGAATGGGTTCAGACCTCCCTATATATATATATATATATATATATATATATATATGTGTGTGTGTGTCGTGGACCATAATTAGGGGTACCCTCAAGGCTCCTAATTCTCAGCTCGTAACCTCCATCAGCATAAAGCTGCAAAGGCCTGATGGGTGCGATCAAGTCAGGGATCAGTCCATTCAAGGGACTCGATCACGCCTCGCCCGAGCCTAGCCTCGGACAAGGGCAGCCGACCCCGGAGGATCTCCGCCTCGCCCGAGGCCCCCCTCCAGCGGCGAGCACATTCCCGACTCGCCCGAGGCCCCCCTCCAGCGGCGAGCACATTCCCGGCTCGCCCGAGGCCCTGTCTTCGCCGAGAAGCAACCCCGACCAAATCGCAGGAGCATTTAATGCAAAGGTGGCCTGACACCTTTATCTTGACGCGCGCCCCTCAGCTAACAGAGGCGAAGTGACCGCCGTCACTTCGCCACTCCACTGACCGGTCTGACAGAAAGACAGCGCCGCCTGCGCCGCTCCGACTGCGGTGCCACTTGACAGAGTAAGGCTGACAGGCAGTCAGGCCCGGACGCACACCATAGGAAACTCCGCTCCGCCCGACCCAGGGCTCGGACTCGGGCTAAGCCCCGGAAGACGGCGAACTCCGCTCCGCCCGACCCAGGGCTCGGACTCGGGCAAGGCCCTAGAAGACGGCGAACTCCGCTCCGCCCGACCCAGGGCTTGGACTTGGGCTAAGCCCTGGAAGACGGCGAACTCCGCTCCGCCCGACCCAGGGCTCGGACTCGGGCTAAGCCCCGGAAGACGGCGAACTCCGCTCCGCCCGACCCAGGGCTCGGACTCGGGCAAGGCCCCGGAAGACGGCGAACTCCGCTCCGCCCGACCCAGGGCTCAGACTTGGGCTCAGCCCCAGAAGACGACGAACTCCGCTTCGCCCGACTCCAGGACTCAAATTCCGCCCTGGCCTCAGCCAACGGCCTCCGCCTCGCCCGACCTAGGGGCTCGGACTCGGCATCGGCCACGGAAGACAGACTCGACCTCGACCTCGGAGGAGCTTCCACATCGCCCAACCTAGGGCGCGGACCAGCCACGTCAATAGGAGGCGCCATCATTACCCTACTCCAAGCTGACTCAAGCTACGGGGAACAAGACCGGCATCCCATCTGGCTCGCTCTGCCAGATAGGCGATGATGGCGCCCCGCACGCTCCCTGACGATGGTGGCTCTCGGCCCCCTTACGGAAGCAAGAGGACGTCAGCAAGGACTCGACGGCCCCGACAGCTGTCCCTCCGCCAGGCTTTAGCGCTCCTCCGATGGCCACGACATCACACAAACCGGGCGCTAAAATCTCTCCGGCCGCCACGATGGCGTGTACTTAGGGCGCTAGCTCCCCTCCGCTAGACACGTAGCACTCTGCTATACCCCCCATTGTACACATGGATCCTCTCCTTACGCCTATAAAAGGAAGGACCAGGGCCCTCTTAGAGAGGGTTGGCCGCGCGGGGACGAGGACGAGACGGGCGCTCGCGTGAGGCCGCTCGCTCCTTCCCCCGTGTGGACGCTTGTAACCCCCTACTGCAATCGCACCCGACCTGGGCGCAGGACGAACACGAAGGCCGCGGGATTTCCACCTCTCTCACGCCCATGTCCGGCCACCTCGCTTCCCCCCCTTCGCGTTCGGCCTCGCGTCGACCCATCTGGGCTGGGGCACGCGGCAACACTTCACTCGTCGGCTCAGGGACCCCCCGGTCTCGAAACGCCGACAGTTGGCGCGCCAGGTAGGGGCCTGCTGCGTGTTGACGAACAGCTTCCCGTCAAGCTCCAGATGGGCAGTCTCCAGCAACCTCTCCGGCCCGGGACGGTGCTCCGTTTCGGGAGCCTTGAGTTCATGTCCCTCGACGGCAGCTACGACATGATACTCTTTCCACCGCCGGGCGACAGCGACAATGGCGGCCGACAGTCCGCCCACCGGCGGCGGGATCGACGACATCTTCCCCGCGCGGCGGAAGAACAACCTTCGAGCTCGCCCCGTCCTTTTCCCCGTCGACGGAGGAGGAGGAGGCGGGGCAACCAAGGCCAAGCAGGAGGCGGTGCCTCGTCGGCCGTCGAGCGAGTCGACAACGCCAGCACTCCAACGGGGGGCGCGCCGGGCATCGACTTCGCGCTCGAGACGAAGACGAGCGCTGTCTCCCCACGACGCGTCAATCCTGAGCAAACAGACGACGCCAGCACGCTCGCGAAAGGCTTGCTGGGCATCGCCCTCATACCTGAGACGACGGTGCAGCCAGTCCCCGACGTGACCTCATCACCGCCCGTCGACCAAGAGGTACCGACCGATTCCCATCCCACGCCTTTCGGATTTAGCCTCGACCCGCCTAGCGGCTCCGCTTTGGCGGACGCCCTCGTAGAGGCGAATCCGAACCCTCTGGGGTTTCGTATGCGGTCACCTTGGGACCGGCTGACGGACGTCTCGACCTACGGGCCCTCTAGGTCCGAGGGAGACGACGAGCCCAGCGTCTGTTGGGATTTCTCCGGACTTGGCAACCCCAGTGCCATGCGGGGCTTCATGGCCGCATGCGACTGCTGCCTTTCCGACTGTTCCGACGATAGCCGTTGCCTCGGCGACGAGGACTACGGCCCGAGCCGCGAATGTTTCCACGTCGATCTAGGGGGTCCCTCTGAAGGCAACCATCTCGGCATGCCGGAGGACGGCGATCTCCCTAGGCCGATGCCTCGCGTTGACATCCCGCGGGAGCTAGCTGTGGTCCCCGTTCCGGCGGGGGGTCACGACCCACAACTCGAGCAAATCCGTGGGGTGCAGGCCAGGCTCGACGAGGGAGCAGGAGCGCTTGAGCCAATCCGCCGGGACGTCGGGCAGGCATGGGCGGGCCAACCTGCGGCCGGAGAAATGCGTCATCTACCCCAAGGCTTCCAGCACCGCATCGCCGACGATGTCAGGGTCAGGCCGCCACCCGCATCCAGTGGGGTCGGCCAGAACCTAGCTGCAGCAGCAATGCTCCTCCGCGCGATGCCGGAACCATCAACCACCGAGGGGCGGCGAATCCAGGGAGAGCTCAAGAATCTCCTAGAAGGCGCCGCGGTCCGGCGGGCCGAGAGCTTCGCCTCCCGAAGGCAGGGGTACCCCTCGGAACATCATGCCGCGACTTCCCGGTTCATGCGGGAAGCCTCGGTCTACACCGGGCGCACGCGCAACACAGCGCCTGCGGCCCCGGGTCACCTCGGCAACGAGCACCATCACCACGATCGTCGGGCCCACCTCGACGAGAGGGTGCGCCGAGGCTACCACCCGGTCCACAGGCCTTCAGCCGGGCCATAAGACGGGCACCGTTCCCGACCCGGTTCCGACCCCCGACTACTATCACAAAGTACTCGGGGGAGACGAGACCGGAACTGTGGCTCGCGGACTACCGTCTGGCCTGCCAACTGGGTGGAACGGACGATGACAACCTCATCATCCGCAACCTCCCCCTGTTCCTCTCCGACACCGCTCGCGCCTGGTTGGAGCACCTGCCTCCGGGGCAGATCTCCAATTGGGACGACCTAGTCCAAGCTTTCGCCGGCAATTTTCAGGGCACGTACGTGCGCCCCGGGAATTCCTGGGACCTCCGAAGCTGCCGACAGCAGCCAGGAGAGTCTCTCCGGGACTACATCCGGCGATTCTCGAAGCAGCGCACCGAGCTGCCCAACATCACCGACTCGGATGTCATCGGCGCGTTCCTCGCCGGCACCACCTGCCGCGACCTGGTGAGCAAGCTGGGTCGCAAGACCCCCACCAGGGCGAGCGAGCTGATGGACATCGCCACCAAGTTCGCCTCCGGCCAGGAGGCGGTCGAGGCAATCTTCCGAAAGGACAAGCAGCCCCAGGGCCGCCCGTCGGAAGATGCCCCCGAGGCGTCAACTCAGCGCGGCGCCAAGAAGAAGGGCAAGAAGAAGTCGCAAGCGAAACGCGACGCCGCCGACGTGGACCTTGTCGCCGCCGCCGAGTACAAGAACCCTCGGAAACCCCCCGGAGGTCCCAACCTCTTCGACAAGATGCTCAAGGAGTCGTGCCCCTATCACCAGGGGCCCGTCAAGCACACCCTTGAGGAGTGCGTCATGCTTCGGCGCCACTTCCACAGGGCCGGGCCATCCGCGGAGGGTGGCAGGGCCCACGACGACGACAAGAAGGAAGATCACCAGGCAGGAGAGTTCCCCGAGGTCCACGACTGCTTCATGATCTACGGTGGGCAAGCGGCGAACGCCTCGGCTCGGCACCGCAAGCAAGAGCGCCGGGAGGTTTGTTCGGTGAAGGTGGCGGCGCCAGTCTACCTAGACTGGTCCGACAAGCCCATCACCTTCGACCAAGCCGACCACCCCGACCATGTGCCGAGCCCGGGGAAATACCCGCTCGTCGTCGACCCCGTCATCGGCGACGTCAGGCTCACCAAGGTCCTCATGGACGGAGGCAGCAGCCTCAACATCATCTACGCCGAGACCCTTGGGCTTCTGCGTATCGATCTGTCCTCGGTCCGGGCGGGCGCTGCGCCTTTCCATGGGATCATCCCCGGGAAGCGCGTCCAGCCCCTCGGACAACTCGATCTTCCCGTCTGCTTCGGAACACCCTCCAACTTCTGAAGGGAGACCCTGACGTTCGAGGTGATCGGGTTCCGAGGAACCTACCACGCGGTATTGGGGAGGCCCTGCTACGCGAAGTTCATGGCCGTCCCCAACTACACCTACCTCAAGCTCAAGATGCCGGGTACGCCGAGGCATCACCGGCTACGCGAAGTTCATCACCGTCGGCCCCACGTACAAACACGCGTTCGAATGCGACGTGGAGTGCGTGGAGTACGCCGAGGCCCTCGCCGAGTCCGAGGCCCTCATCGCCGACCTGGAGAGCCTCTCTAAGGAGGTGCCAGACGTGAAGCGTCATGCCGGCAACTTCGAGCCAGCGGAGACGGTTAACTCCGTCCCCCTCGACCCCAGCAGTGACGCCTCCAAGCAAGTCCGGATCGGCTCCGGGCTCGATCCCAAATAGGAAGCAGTGCTCGTCGACTTTCTCCGCGCGAACGCCGACGTCTTCGCGTGGAGTCCCTCGGACATGCCCGGCATACCGAAGGATGTCGCCGAGCGCTCGCTGGACATCCGAGCCGGAGCCCGACCCATCAAGCAGCCTCTGCGTCGATTCGACGAGGAGAAGCGCAGAGCCATAGGCGAGGAGGACCACGAGCCAATGGCGGCAGGGTTCATCAAAGAAGCAAAAGGCGTTAAGCCCAAATCCCGAAAAGTATGTCTTCGGGGTGCCCCGAGGCATGCTCTTGGGGTTCATCGTCTCCGAGCGGGGCATCGAAGCCAACCCAGAGAAGATCGCAGCCATCGCCAGCATAGGGCCCATCAAGGACTTGAAAGACGTACAGAGAGTCATGGGATGTCTTGCAGCCCTCAGCCTTTTCATCCCGCACCTCGGCAAAAGGGGCCTGCCTCTGTACCGCCTCGGGGCGAATAACGTTTCCCCCGGAGGCCCGCTCCCAAGACCTGCATCAACCCTCCGTCAAGATCGATGACACGCCCGAGCCCGAGGCACCCTCGGCTCAGTCCGAGGCATCATCGGCACGGCCAGAGGCACCCTCAGCCCGGCCCGAAGCACCCTCGGCACTCGAGGGCGAGGCCCTGCGCGTCGAGGAGGAGCGAGGCGGGGTCACGCCTAATCGAAGCTGGCAGACCCTGTACCTACAATATCTCCGCCGAGGAGAGCTACCCCTCGACAGAGCCAAGGCTCAGCGGTTGGCATGGCGCGCCAAGTCGTTCGTCTTGTTGGATGATGGGAAGGAGCTCCACCACCGCACCCCGAGCCCTCGTCGGAGACACCCGGGGGCTACACGCACCACTGGGAAGGGCCGCTTGTCATCGCCAATGTTCTGAAACCCGGAACAAGCGAATTGGCCAACAGTCAAGGCGAGATCTGCACCAACACTTCGGACGTCTAGCAGCTACGTCGCCTCTACCCTTGAGATGCCTTCAAGTCGTTCGCTTACCTTGCCCCCACGCAAGTTTTAGTCATTAAGGAAGGGTCAGCCTTGCCTCGGTAGAGCCCGACCCTCCCTCGGGGGCTAAAAAGGGGGAAACACCTCTGCGTCCAATTTTTCAATCGAAAAGGTTTTGACGTTCCCCCGGCTATGTCGGAAGCAGGACCCCAAGGAGCGAATGCGGGTGCATGTAAGTGGCAAGGTTGACTGAGCCGAGGAACTCCTGCGCCTCCGGGTTACGGACACCTCACTCGTCACCCACCACGAAAAGTGACCCCTACTTGGGGAAGCCACCCTGCTACTGACAGGAGGGGCCGGACACGCAAAATGAAAGGGAAAGGAGCGCGACTTCATGCAACGGTGATAAAGTGTTCAGGCCTCAGCGGCCGCAGAAAGACACACGTGCATCCAACAGAAACTGCTCCAACAGAGTTAGGCGTCGCCACGGGAAGGAGACGCGCCTTCGGCTTCGTCCCCACCCTCGGCAAAGTCCATCCCGGCTTCGGACGACGGCGCAGGCGGGAGGATCTCTGCTTCGAAGGTGGTCGCCAGCACTGCGCTCAGACCCGCGGCGGCCGCATCGAGCCTCCGGACTTCTGCCAGGGCGGCTTCATCTTCGTCAGGAAGGCAATACCCCTCGCTGACCCGCTCTAGGTCCACGATGTAGTGGGAAGCAAGCACGGCGAAGGCCCGCCTGACGCCGTGGTGTAGCGCCTCGCGGAGTCTGCCACGCACATGATCGTCCAAGGCCTGCAGGCGACTTTGAGGGGAGCTTCCCGAGGGAACGTCGCCGGAGCCAAGGCCCCGGCAGAAGTCCGAGATGGCCTCGGACGTGGCCACGTGGTCGGCCTCCCTCTGCTTGGCCGCCCCGGCAAGCGCCTCGGCAAGCGCCTTGGCGGACTCATCAAGGGCGGACTCGAGTTCTGCGAACAGCCAGAACGAAAGATCTCAAACACAAGCAGAGGAAACAAGCTAAAACGAAAACCAAAAATGGCCAAGGCGTACCTCCGGCTCGGGCACGCTGCTCCGAGGCTGCGACCTGGGCTACGGCTAGGTCGGCTGCAAGGGCTCTAGCCTGGCTTTCAGCCTCGGCAGCCCGGCCCCGAGATTGGTCCCGCTCATCGACGATCCGGTCGAACTCCGACTGCTGTCGTTGCACTTCTGCGCGCGCCGCTGCCGCCTCCGCGCGTGCCGCTGCCGCCTCGGCTCTCAGATCGGTGCAGAGCAACCGAAGGTCCGTCGCCTCGGCGCCCTGCTGAGAGAGGGGCGCAGTAGCCCCGGCGAGCGAGGTCCTCAGTGATCGCAGTGAGCCCCAGACGTCGACCTCGTGGCGGATGAACGACGACTTGGCGGCGCTCAGATCCGTCAGATCCTGAGGAAAGGAAGCGGGGCGTCACGAAAGGCGCCTTGGCCACAAAAAGAAAAGGTATGCCTGAAACCGTTACCTGGAGGATTTTGGGGACGTCCCTGCAGAAAACCTCCAGTGACGACCGGAGCGACCCCACCGTTGCTTCGGCACACTCGCAGAGCTCGTCCCAGGACTGCTCCTCCCGCTCATCGTCGAGAACGAAGAAGGGATCCGAGGCCTCGCGGGTCCAGAACCGGAGCATCTAGCGCCGACCCTCGGAGCCCCGCCGCACAGCGACAAGGCTGCCGCTCGGCGGGACGGATCGCGTCTCCACGCCCCCCTCCTCCGAGGCACCAAGCGCCGACGCCTCGGCCGTCTCAGCGTCGGCAGCGACAGCTCGCTCCCCGACTGTGACGGCGGCGGCTTCAGTAGCAGCAGGTGTCGGCGCCGCCGGCACATCCGGTGGGGCCTGGGCCACGTCCGCATCAGCCACCTCCCCTAGCATGATGGCCGCCTCAGCAGAAGAGCCAGCCTCGGGAACTCGCTCCACGGCGACTGGTGCCGCCTGAGCCCCCTGCTGTGGAGTGCCTTGCGAGAAGGTTAGCTGAACGGCAAGGCCCGGAGTAGCGCCGGCTGCGGAAGCCGACGCCGTCTTAAGGGCCTTTCGGGGAGGCAGATCGGTCAGGCCATGGCTTCGCTTGCTGAGGAGGAAAGAAAAGTCACGGTCGGGACATACGAATGAAAAGCCAGGACGAAGACGTTCCAAGATACTTACCCGCTCCGGGCCATGATCAATCGTGCCTGAGGGGAGGTCTCTCGGATCTCGACCCCCGAAGCCGCCGCCAAGGTCCGTTTCGCCGGCAGCTTCGGCACCACCATCGCTTCGGGCGCATTGGACGCCCGAGAGGCGGACTGCCCAGGCACCGCCACGGCGACCTGACGGTCGCTCTCCTGCGTTGCCGGCGTTGGCGACGGCTCTCGGGGAACAGACGCCTCGGCCTGTCTCCCCAGGGGCGCCTCAACTCCCCCAGCCGAGGAGTCAGGTACCCTCTCGGTCTGCCCCCGCTCTTCGGGCCGGGACCTCGGCGTCCCGACTCCGGGGACTGACTGCATCAGCCCACTCGGGGGCTGGCTTGACGACTCCTGGCCTAACCTCAAGCCAGGGCTGAAGCCGAGACGGGCAGCCATGTCGTCTTCCTCGTCATCATCTTCATCATCGTCGTCGTCATCAGGCGTTTCCGGCGACGGCTCTCTCGGGAGCCCCTCCCTCTCCTGCCGACGACGGAGCTTTTCCAAGGCGTCCCGAGCCCGCATCCGCTCGCGGGCCCGGGTCTTCTCCGCGTCCTTATTTTTCTTCTTCTCCTCCGCGGCAACCCACCGCGCTGCTCGGTCCACCGCATCCTGCGGGACCCGTGGCAGGGAAGGCTTGTGCCGCCCCACCTCTTGAGGACGGATGGAAATTCCGACCGTAAGAATCAGGGGTAACCCGATGCAAGAGGGGGGAAGGAGCGGACACTCACCAGAGTCACGCACCCTTGGTCAGGGCGCATCAAAGGTTGGGAGAAGGCGCTGGGGTCCAGTTTACCCAACGCGACGGCCACCCGCTCGTGGAGAACATCGAAGGGAAGAGGATCCGAGGACATCCGCGAGCCTTCCAAGTCAGCCTCCGGTGTCATCTCCTAGAGCGGCAACCGTCGCTCCGCCAAGGGAAGCACCCTCCGGCGGTGGATGGCGGCAATCACTCCCGCGGCGGTGAGTCCCCCTTTCCGCAACGCCTCCAAAGCCTTGAGAAGGGGTTCGAGGTTCTTCTGTCTTTCGTGCGGGGTCCCGTGGCGCCAAGCATCGGCGGCGACGGTGACTACTCGTTGGGAAAACGGCGGGAGCAGCTCGCCGTCATTCCGAAGGTAGAACCACCGGCGCTGCCACCCTTTGTTCGAGGACGCAAGGGTGGCAGGAATGTACAGCGAGGCCCGCGACTGCCTCAGCTGAAGGATGCAGCCGCCGGCCTGCACTGCCGCGTGGACCTTTCTCTCCCCCGTCGGCGAAGCGAAAAGCTCCGCGAAAAAGGGATGAGTCCACAAGTCCCAGTGGGGGGCGATCCCCAAGTACCCCTCGCACACCGCTACGAAGATGGCGGCCTGCGAGATGGAGTTGGGGCTGAAGTTGTGCACCTCCACCCCGTAGTGGTGCAGGATCGCCCGCATAAAGCGGCTCGCCGGCACACCAAATCCCCGCTCGTGGAAGGAGACGAAGCTCACGATGTACCCCGGCGGTGGGGACGGAGCGGCTCCGCTCACGGGGGAATCCATTCCGGCCGCCTCTCATCAGAGAGAGGGTGAAGTAAACCCTCAGCAACAAGATCCTCCAGATCACCCGCCGTCACTGTGGAGAAAGGCCATGGGTCGCGCGGCGAGATGATGGTCACCCGGTCGGCCATCACCGAACAGAAGGGGTGGCGGCGCAAAGGACAGGGTGGGCGGTTTCCTTTTCTCTGGCTAAGTCTCTCGGGTTGCGAAAACCTAAGAGGGAAGCAGGAAGCAAAGCAAAGAACCATCGCCAGACCCTCCCCCGAGTATATAAAGGTCAAGGCTAGACCGGTTCAACGTTCCGCCCGGACCGGCCGCGGGATTCAAAAACACAAAGCGAAACGGCCGTTCCTCGAACGGCTCGCGCACGCGCAACGGCTGCCCTGCGAACCACTCGCCCCGTCGCATTAACTCCACGGCGGGACACGCGGCGCCTCTGGCAGGAGAAGCGAGCGACGCTTCGCCTTTGCCATAATGACCACGTCAAAAAAGGTACGCCGCGTCGTTCGATTTCGTATCCTTTTCCTTTTTTTCCTCTTTCTCTCTCTTGCAACAGGGACCGAGAAAGGGGGATACCCCGAAAAAGGACCCTTCCCGTGAAGGAACCAGGCTCCGAGCATCCCTACTGATCAGAGGTTCGAAGGCTGGCCCCTCGAAAGGGTTCAACAGCCGCCTCAGAGCACGTGGGCTCCACACCCACTACTGGTCAGAGGTTCGAAGGCCGGCCCCTCGGAAGGGTTCAACGGCCGCCTCAGGCTACTCGGGCTCCGTGCCCACTACTGATCAGGGGTTCGAAGGCTGGCCCCCGAAGGGTTCACAGCCGCCTCAGACACAGAGTGAGGGATGACCATGGGTACGTTCGATACATAACCAAGGCTCGGGCTGCGCTCCCGAGGTACCCTAGGACATTTCCGAGACCAGCGGAAACGATCTTGTAACGGAATCCCATCGGAGGGAGGCATCGAGCCCTTGGACCCCGTCGCCAGGGGACCGGGTCCGGCAGATCACCCGCAGGTACTTTTGGGCGCGCCTCTGGGCCTCTAGCCGACCCCTAACGAATGGGGCACGGACGTCCGCTCGGGTTACCCGCCTGCAGCTCACCGGAGACACCATGTTCGGCGCCCACCGAAGGCAACATGGCGCTCTCCCCCCCCTTGCGGAAAGGCGACGCAGGGGCGTATGTAAAAAAGTCGAGTCTGTCCCTGATCGCCCTCTCGCCCGGTGCAGAGGCTCGGGAGCTGCTCTCGCAAACCCGGCTCCGGCTAAACCGTTGACAGCGTCAACATACCAGCCCGAGAACTTGGGACCCGACCGTACACCCGGGCTATGGCCAGCTCGCATGAGGGAACGACCAGACCAGCCGAAGCATTGCGCGAGGCGTTAAGACCTCAGAGGAGTCAAACCACTCCTCCGAGGCCTCGGGGGCTACACCCTGCCGGTGCGCTCGCGCGCACCCACCGGAACAAAACGCAACCGAGAAAGGCTGGTCCCCTTGCAAAAAAGTGCGACGAAAGCCTCCAAGCGAGTGCTAACACTCCCTTCGAGGCTCGGGGGCTACTGTCGGGGACAATAATTAGGGGTACCCTCAAGGCTCATAATTCTCAGCTGGTAACCCCCATCAGCATAAAGCTGCAAAGGCCTGATGGGTGCGATCAAGTCTGGGATCAGTCCATTCAAGGGACTCGATCACGCCTCGCCCGAGCCTAGCCTCGGACAAGGGCAGCCGACCCCGGAGGATCTCCGCCTCGCCCGAGGCCCCCCTCCAGCGGCGAACACATTCCCAGCTCACCCGAGGCCCTGTCTTCGCCGAGAAGCAACCCCGACCAAATCGCAGGAGCATTTAATGCAAAGGTGGTCTGACACCTTTATCCTGACGCGCGCCCGTCAGCTGACAGAGCCGAAGTGACCGCCGTCACTTCGCCACTCCACTGACCGGTCTGACAGAAAGACAGCGCCGCCTGCGCCGCTCCGACTGTGGTGCCACTTGACAGAGTAAGGCTGACAGGCAGTCAGGCCCGGTCGCACACCATAGGAAACTCCGCTCCGCCCGACCCAGGGCTCGGACTCGGACTAAGCCGCGGAAGACGATGAACTCCGCTCCGCCCGACCCAGGGCTCAGACTCGGGCAAGGCCCCGGAAGACGGCGAACTCCGCTCCGCCCGACCCAGGGCTCGGACTTGGGCTAAGCCCCAGAAGACGGCGAACTCCGCTCCGCACGACCCAGGGCTCGGCCTTGGGCTAAGCCCCGGAAGACGGCGAACTCCGCTCCGCCCGACCCAGGGCTCGGACTTGGGCTCAGCCCCAGAAGACGACGAACTCCGCTTCGCCCGACTCCAGGACTCAAATTCCGCCCTGGCCTCAGCCAACGGCCTCCGCCTCGCCCGACCTAGGGGCTCGGACTCGGCCTCGACCACGGAAGACGGACTCGACCTCGACCTCGGAGGAGCTTCCACATCGCCCAACCTAGGGCGCGGACCAGCCACGTCAACAGGAGGCGCCATCATTACCCTACTCCAAGCTGACTCAAGCTACGGGGAACAAGACCGGCGTCCCATCTGGCTCGCTCGCCAGATAGGCGACGATGGCGCCCTGCACGCTCCCTGACGATGGCGGCTCTCGGCCCCCTTATGGAAGCAAGAGGACGTCAGCAAGGACTCGACGGCCCCGACAGCTGTCCCTCCGCCAGGCTCCAACGCTCCTTCGACGGCCACGACATCACACAAACCGGGCGCTAAAATCTCTCCGGCCGCCACGATGGCGTGTACTTAGGGCGCTAGCTCCCCTCTGCTAGACACGTAGCACTCTGCTATACCCCCCATTGTACACCTGGATCCTCTCCTTACGCCTATAAAAGGAAGGACCAGGGCCCTCTTAGAGAGGGTTGGCCGCGCGGGGACGAGGACGAGACAGGCGCTCGCGTGAGGCCGCTCGCTTCTTCCCCCGTGTGGACGCTTGTAACCCCCTACTGCAATCGCACCCGACCTGGGCGCGGGACGAACACGAAGGCCGCGGGATTTCCACCTCTCTCATGGCCTTCTCCGGCCACCTCGCTTCCCCCCCTTCGCGTTCGGCCTCGCGTCGACCCATCTGGGCTGGGGCACGCGGCAACACTTCACTCGTCGGCTCAGGGACCCCCCGGTCTCGAAACGCCGACAATATATATATATATATATATATATATATATATATATATATATATATTAAGAGGTATGGACGATTGCAATCACTAACAATCGATCAAACAATCAATATATCTTTCATTTTTTACATTTTGCTCTAGAAGTAGACAGTAACATAGACTTCTTACTCTAATTTTCACCTCTCTCTGATTCTACGTCGTATAGAGACGTCTTGGGTGGCCTGCTGATCCCAAGACAAACCCTAGGATCTCTCCTCTCCGACGGGGTTCCTCCCGGGAGCAAGATTCAGGTGCTGTTGACGAACTTCGTCGGCTTTGCACACGCGCGGACCATCCAACCACCAGACGCAGACCATCCGGCTCGTCGACAGAAACTCTAGCATCTGCGCGTGTGTAAAAGGTTTTGAGTTGCTTTGGTTATAGCAAATGTGAACCTACTCCAACACCATATGATCCTAGTAAGCTTTTGAAGAAAAATCGAAAGATATATAGGGATCAATTGAGATATTCCCAAATAATTGGTTCACTCATGTACTTAGCTAGCGCTACGAGGTCTGACATCTCGTTTGCTATGAGCAAACTTAGCCGGTTTGTTTGAAATCCAGGAGATGATCACAGGCATGCTCTTGAGAGAGTTCTGCGCTATCTATAAGGTACTATGAGTTTAGGCATCCATTATACTAGGTACCGAACAGTATTGAGGGTTATTGTGATGCAAATTGGATATCTGATGCTGATGAGATATACGCCACAAGTGGATATGTGTTTTCACTTGGAGGTGGCGTTGTTTCATGAAAGTCTTGCAGGTAGACCATCTTAACGAGGTCGACTACAGAAGCAGAACTCATAGTATTAGATACCGCTTCAGTTGAGGCTGAGTGGCCCTATGAACTCCTTATGGATTTACCGGTAGTTGAGAAACCTATGCCGGCTATTTCTATGAACTGTGATAATCAAGATAAACAGTTCTAAGAATAATATGAAGTCGACAAGGCACATAAAGAGGCATTTAAAATCTATGAGGAAATTGAGAAACTCCGGAGTAATAGCGTTGGACTATGTCCATACGTCTAAAAATCTGGCAGATCAATTTACTAAGGAGCTATCACGTAGTGTGATAGATAGTGCATCGAGTGAGATGGGCTTGAGACCCACCTAAAGTTTATCATAGTGGTAACCTGTTTTATGTGATCGGAGATCCCATGAATTAGAATGGTGAAACAAGCTAGTGGTAGACTGAGAGTCTGAGAGGAAAGACCCTTAAGAAGGTTCATTTCAGATGCACATCTTTTCTTACTATAAGGTAGGTTGGTGTTTGCACCTTAATATGTTCCAAGTGGCTTTGTGAAGCAAAGATGGTGTCCTACAGAACATCTTTAGAGGAACATACGTATATGGGTTAACTGCTAGTCACAATTTATGAGATCTGAGTGCCCTCTAGATACCCATGAAAGGTTACGGAGTTTGACTTATATGCTGCAACCAGAGGGGATGCACTCGGCAATCTAGTACTGGTAAAGAGTTTAGATGAAACTTATTCCACACAAAACTGTCAATTCAAGGCCTAGTCCATTATGCAATTGTGATCAAGTGTAGTCTAGATTCTAGGTGGATGTTCAACTTAACAGTCTCCATCGAAACACCAGTATATCAAACGTTTGAGATGATGAGAGCATTTTAGTGTGACTTAGCATTTGGTGGGAATTGTTGAATTAATGTGGGCCTAGCCTAAATTAATATTCAATAATAGTCAATGCTAAAGGCCCACTTTAATGCTACGGCGTACTAGTAATTTAGTACCATATCGAAAGTTCAAGGGACAATTCAATCAACTTAAATAGGTGGGCTTTTGGTATATCTATTGAGAAGCTGAGAAAGAATGAAGGACAGCCACACGAGCGAGCCGCCAGCCGGGTCGGGCCGTGGTAGATCGGATCTTGGTTCGAATATTCCTTCCTAACAGTTGCACATTTTACCGGGAGTGATGACCGACCATTACTGTCGTCCGTTACTACTTACTAGTCGTGTCCTATGTTATGGCTAGTAACGGATGGGCTGTAATGGCTGTCAGCTAGTAACTGATGTCGCTGATGGCGTCGGTTTCTGGCTGGCTGTAACGGTAGCTCTGATGGCGACTGTTATTGTCCGTTGGCCTCCCTCTGCGCGTGTATATATACAGAGGAGGTGAGGCTACTTCTGGTTACGATAGTACATATGAACACCAAACAGTCTCGGACGCGTTGCACACAGCCATTTCCGTGCCACCTGCAAGCACAGAGAGTGTGGGAGAGCAGGCCTCTGAAATTGCCGTTCGCATAGCTACACTTGCACAGATGTGTGGGCGATAAGGTTTTTGGGGGCGTACTCATGACTGCTCGCTCCGTCGGCTTGACCAACGCTGATCCAGTTCTTCGTCGTCGACGCCATTCGTGGGACTGCACTGTATACATCTGCCTGCATCGACTATGTACGACTACATCAAACATACACACGAGATGTCTCGTGTGAATGGAGCAACTGATGCCTTGAGCATCGCTCCCTCCGCAGGGTACACTCTATTCTTAGTATTTTGCATATTTTACTGTTGTTTATTGTTTATGTGAGTAGTGATACACATATGCACATACATGCCGTCACATACATCACTGTGATTTTCTGGATTAAATTAAAACTGAAAATGCCTATTTCTGCAACAGTGTCTACTTTTCACTGGATGATACGAACCCAGTTATATTTTTAATTTTTTCACATAGAAATCACCTTTAGTTGGATGGAGGGTCGGCACTTAGACACTCCACCCAATGGAGGGACGTCTTGTCCTCTCCCCTAGACCTGATCATGAGCCACTCAACCCGATCTGACCTATCCAAAAAAATCTAACCCGATCTTATTCGACTAATTTAACAGGCGAGTACAGGTCATAATTTTTGACCGACAATAATTCACGGACCATGTACGAGCCATGATTTTTGACCTAAAACACTACCCAACCCGAAAAAACTCAACCAAAACTAAAAAACCTGAATTGACCGAAAAATCCGGCCCAACACATCAAATAGAGAGGCACGAGCCAACCCGACCTAACCTAATATTAGGCACGGTTCAGGTACAAGCCATGCTAAATGACCCACAACCTGATCTTGACCCGAGCCGATGTTTGAACAGGTCTACTTCCTCGGCATACTCATGTTTGTTGGTATTAAGAGGATGTTCAGTACATTTCACATGTAACAGACAGACTGGAGATGTATAAAACAAGATGTCGTAGGTTTGATCCAATTATCAATTTAATCTAGAGGGATCACTTGCCCTCAGCGACAAAATACTATTGTCGAATCCTCCTCGGCGAAAAATATAATTATGTATTTAATCTAAAAAATTATTTGAAGATGGATCAAACCTATGACGTCTTGTCTTACATCTCTCTATGCTATTCAGTCTTTCTATTACAGTTTTACATATAAAACACACTAGGCACCCTATTTAATAACCGCAAAAGGGGACATGGGGGAGGAGGCCTGCCACCCCTCTCCCCCCCCCCTGAGCCCCCTCCACTAAGCTGTAGATCCCTCTAAATACTTTTATGGGAAATAATTTTTT
The DNA here is from genome assembly GCA_029449295.1 of Zea luxurians. NCBI lineage: Eukaryota > Viridiplantae > Streptophyta > Magnoliopsida > Poales > Poaceae > Zea > Zea luxurians. The sequence goes on along the minus strand of JAOPSE010000018.1, from coordinate 56,024,564 downwards.
AAAAAATTACAACAGATCCCTTCCACCTAGTGAAAGGATGGCATTCACCCATTTTTGTAACATTTTAGTTTTGGTGTATCGTATTGAAAGTACCCTTTGGAGATACTCATGACCTAGATATCATCTAGAGAGGGGTCAAAGCACCCTTTGCGAATACAATTTTTAACTCTAAAATAATCTTTTCTTACTCTACTCAAAGCATTGCTCACAGCGAAATGAAGTCAAGTCAAGTAGGTCGTAGCAGAACTGAAACCCTTATCTCAAAAGATCCTGCACTTCGCAAACAGCTTCTACCAAAGATAAGTAGAGAAGTGCAAATAAGAAAGCTAAACAAGAGACACAAAGATTTTTCCCCGTGGTTCGGCCAAGTCCGAAATTCTTGCCTACATCACGTTGGAGATAACAAATCTGGCATGGAGTCTATTTCAACTCCTTCCTCCGGTTTCTTCGGTTTATAACCATGTTGATAAATATAGTCGTCCACTATATCACATTGGTTACATAGAACCAAGATTGTTCACAACTCTTGACAGCTCTCCTGTTAGAGTAACAACTTTCTCAAGATCACCACTAGCTCTTGTAGCAGCACTACGCCTCCCTCTTTTGACTAGCACACATGCCAACACTTTATCTACATAGAATTACACAAGAGAGGGAAAGAATGAGTATGCACTTGTTCTACACTTGTTTGTTGCTTTGGTGTACTGGTTGAGGTCGAGGGAGGGCTTATTTATAGCTTCAAAGCCTCCCATAGCCGTTGAAGTATCCTCCAAAAATCTAAACAAAATCTGCTCTCGAGTGGCGCACCGGACCTCTTCCTGTAGCGGCTCCTCCGAGATCTTGATTGGGTACTTCCTTTTTGGGCTGGCACTAGACCGGTCCGGTGCACCACCGGATCGAGTGCCACATAAACTAGTTGTTAGCCTATCATTGGCCACTGAGTTAGCCATTGGATCTTGAGGTCCGGTGCACCACCAGACCAATTACTATAGACGGTCTGGTGAATTTTCTCCAAGTTCCCGAGACTGTGAAGTTCATTGTTGGTGGTCCGGTGCACTATAGGGGGTACGGTGCACATAGGACTAGTTCCTGTAGTGGGTACGGTGCATTTTAGTCAAACTCCGGAGACTGTGAGTTCATTGCTAGTGGTCCAGTTCACACAGGACCGATTCATGTAGAAGGTCCGATGCACACATACTAGAACTCCTAAGTCCTTTTTCTTTCGATATTCTTCTAATCAACTTGGATGACTGAAAGGGAAATAGGGTTTAACCTTTTCCTATAAATAATTTTGGTGGTTGAATGCCCAACACAAATATTGGACTAACTAGTTTGCTCTAGAATACATGTTCTACAGGTGCATAAATGTTCAACACAAACCAATAAAAGATTGAAGAAAAGGTTCAAAAACAAAGGAGCAAAGAAACCAAGAGTGCCCTGGTCTGGCGCACCAGACTGCCCGCTGTGCCACCGGACAGTGTCCGGTGCACCAGTACCGTATAGCGTCCAACTCCCCAGTCTCGGGTTTCTTAGGGCGCGCTCCACTATAATTCACCGGACTGTCCGGTGTGACACCGGACTGTCCGGTGGACTAGCGGAGTAACGGCTATCCAGCGCAACGGTCGACTGCAAAAGCATGGACGCAGAGCTACAGTGCACGAATAGTGCATGCAGAAGTCAGAGCAGTCGTCAGAGGCGCACCGGACAGTGAACAGTGCCTGTCTGGTGCGGCACCGGACTATCCAGTGCCACTAGAAGACAAAGCCTCCAACGGTCAGAAGCTCCCAAACCCTAATGGTTGGGTGACGTGGCTGGCGCACCGGACAGTGTCTGGTGCGCCCATCGACAGCAGCCATCCCCAACGGCTATGTGGTGGTTGAGGGCTATAAATACCCCCAACCACCACCACTCCAAGCATCCAAGTTTCCAGCACTTCTCATTCAATACAAGAGCTAGTGCATTCACTCCTAGACACAATTCAATAGAATCAAAGCCTCTCCAAGCCCCAAACTCATTCCAACCACTTAGTGACTTGAGAGAGTGTTTTGTTTGTGTTCTTTGCGCTCTTGTTGCTTGGATCGCTTTCTTCTTCCTCATTCTTGTTCTATAAGTGACTTGTAATCAAAGCAAGAGACACCAAGTGTATGGTGGTCCTTGTGGGGTCTAAGTGACCCATTTGATTAAGGAGAAAGCTCACTCAATCTAGGTGACCGTTTGAGAGAGGGAAAGGGTTGAAAGAGACCGGGTCTTTGTGAGCACCTCAACGGGGACTAGTTTCTTTAGAATCAAACCTTGGTAAAACAAATCACCATGTTCATTCACTTTATTTCTTGGTTGATTTGTTTTCCCTCTCTTCCGGACTCGAATTCATTTCTAACGCTAACCCCGGCTTGTAGTGTGTAACACCCCTGGTGTTACTGTCACTAAAACTTGAGCATCACATCATTAGCATTGGCATATCATATGTTTGTTACACCTAGAGTGCATTCACTAGATAAAAAATTCAAATTAGTTGTACTGATGTGACTTGAGGTATGGTTAACCCTAGGATAAAGTGCTTAACCTTAGATCAGGGCTTATGCATATAAGTGAAGCCCAAATATGTAAAAACCTCAAAATACATGAGACATGATCATAAGATATCATCTTTGATAGACTTTAGTTACTCTAAAACCCTAAAGTGCTAAAAACCCTGAAAAGACCCCTGAAAAGACTCCTGAAAAACCCTAAACTAGAACCTTAGGGGGCTAAGTGTAAATTTTGTGCACTTTTGGACCCAAGTGCAAAAACCGAAGTATTAGAGCACCACAAATTATGTGTTTCACACATTTGAGGAATTGCAAGTCAAATTGTTGGATTTGGACTTGTTTGCAAAATGGGCAACCCATAAACCATATGTGACTAAGTCTGAATTCAGTTGAAATGGGTCAACTTTGGAGCCTTATATCTCCCAATTCATAAAGAATTTACCCTAGGTCAACACATCAAGATTATAGAGCTATTAAAGGAGTATAACTTTGGTTAAGTCATCAGACATGAGTGCTGTACAAAAGTTAGAGTTAAATGGACTCAAAGTACTGCTGTCGGTCACCCTATAGTCTGAATTTTCACTGACAGTGAAATCTGCTCAACTTTGGACTCGATTCAAGCTCAAAGGAGTGGGTAAATGAGTTAGGTCGCTATAGTCGATTTGTAGCAGGTTTATAGAGCTACAATCTTGATACGGAGAGGTGGTCCAGTCACTATATAAAATTCGAAGCAAATCGCGCTGCAAAACGCTCTGTCAAAACGACTGAAGCAGTTCTTGATGGTACAGTAGCAAAAAGATCTGCTGGTTCAGTGAACCTTGCCGCCGGTGACCTTGCGCCTGGATTCGCACCGGTCGCCATGATTCGTCCCTGGCACGCAGTGGATATTCACAGGGAGGTAAAAAGATCTCGCGAGGGCGCAGATTTGATCGCGGTAGAAGCTTATCACCGCGCCTATAGCCGTGCGATGTGCCCGGACCGCCGGTGTCGCCGTGGACACTCCAGTGACCTCGGTTATGCCACACTGTGGCTCGTTACTGCGCGGTAGTAACCTTGGCACACATAGGATTAAAATCTTTGAGCCATTGCACCGGTGAATGCCACGACTAAGCCACCAGTGTTCTCCCCTCTCTCCGGCCGCCACCGCGCCATGCTAAATTCAGGCGCCACCACCCTCGGGCCCTATAAATTGATTGTGCCATTGGCTCCGCTAGGTAGTCACGCACCCAATACACTAGCCCGTGCCTCAAATCGTCCACCAGAACGCCCTGCATGTGTGAGCTCGTCGTGGCCAGCTCTCCACAGGTCCGATCATGCCCTCCTTGCTCTTGTTTTAGCATCCTTGTGTGCTTGTGATGCTTCTCGACCCGGCCAATTGAGGTAGAACCCATAGGATCACCGGGAACGCTTCGGGTTGTCCGTTGATCGCACTATCACCGTGGGCAGAGAGATTAGGAGCTAGAACTTTGAAATTGGTTGAGGGGTAATGGTTATTAGGGGTCGAATTAGGTGTCAACCACTCTAGAGCACCGGTCATTGCGTATCTTGGCTGGTACAGGCTCGCTGGAGCCGTTGCTCCGCCGTCCTCGGTCAGGGACTTTAGATCGCGAAGAATTAGAAAGTGAAGGGCCTCTGTGCAAAGAGTCAGTGACACATAGGAACAGTGCATGGGGCTATTAACGGGTTTTTCAAACAACCAGGGACCCCTGTGCAAAGTTGACACCGCGGGAGCACGCGCGCGGGCGCACTTTCGCCTGTCTTGGGCCTACTCGGATTAGATTAAGCCCATCACTGTTGATGTTTTTCCTTTTTCTTTTTCTGCAAGACTTGAGAAATCTATAAAAAATTATAGAAAAATGAGAAAAATATGAGACTAATTTTGTTGGATTCCTAAATTTCTCTAGTATTTAATAAAAATAGTTCTAGGATTTTTAGTCCAAACAAAGAATTAATTAGTATTTAAAAGAGCTTAAACCTATACCTCTGGAATTTTAGCAATTATTTAATGACTCCAAAAATCACCAAACTTTTTAGATAAGCTTAATATGATATTTAGATCCTATAAGTGAAGTTTGAATTGCTTTGGACATTGTTTGATGCCTAAACCAAAAACCCTAGCTTTTTAGGGTAAAAGTGTCTAATCCTGCTAGGGTATTGACTTAGAAAAACCCTAGTTTCCCTAGAGCACCGTGAAGGAAAGTTGTATTTAAGATACAACTTGATACCTCTTTTATATTATTGCATTTTCATAAGCATCACATGAGCATTCATGGTTATATATGGTTATATATAGAGAACAAGGAAGAAGTGACTGTTAAAGAGGAAGAGACTACTCCATCAACAGAAAATCCACCAGCCAGGAACTGTTTTTACTTTGATATTTGTGGAACAGAGCCCGACTCTCCTACAACACAAGACAAGCCCCGGTACATTTGCCACCTCCTTGCTGTTTTAAACTCTTTATCACTTGAATAATGCATTAGGTGATAGAAGTTGGGTGTTAAACCAATTACTGCATTTCCTTGCTTGAAACTGTTTACCATTCCTTGATTACCTGTTTTATTAAAAGGTTTTCTGATGCTTAGTCCGGCTTTAGAAAAACAAATGTTTTGTTTTTAACAAAAGATGATGCTTCACAGTGGATGGGATGTTTTCGAAAATAAAACTTGATGGTGGATCCATCATGGCCATGATGGGTTCAACATAGGAAAAGATGTACCTCTGCCAGATGTAATAATAATACTCTTTCTATATTTTAATGTAAACTAAGTTATTGTAATTCGCTTCCGCTTATTTGTTCCTCCGATGTGTTGTAATATCTGCGTGACGGGTGAAACGTTCTTGGGAAAGGTAAAGGATACAGATACTGAACTTGTCGAGTGATTATGTGCATCTACAGGGTTGTCCGAGGTCCGTTGGACAAGGACAACTATAGGTGGACCTAATGACTTGGGAGGTTCCGTCACATCTGGTAACGGAGCGAAGCCCATCTCTTCAGATATTATGAAGCATTTCAAAAAGAATTTTCAAATACCTATCCAAGAAAATTTCTTTCATTCTTACCTTGCCACTTTCTGGAAGTACTCATCTTGTAATACCAGGTAGTTAGGGCTGGGCATTCGGTTTTTTTCTAAACTTCGGTTCGGTTTTTCGGTTTTAAAAACTTCGGTTTTTCAAACATTAGAAACCGATCGGTTTTCTAGAAAATGAAAAACCGAGAAGTTCGGTTTCGGTTTTTTACTTCGGTTTTTCGGTAAAAACCGAATACCAAACTTATAATCAAGACAATACATACAACAAGTTTACATAATAGATTACACATAATTTTAAAAAGTAAAAATTATATAGGTACAAATATTTAGATATACATCATACATCGCATACAAATAAGTGAATAACAATTTAATTGTATCACACAATTAGTTCACATAATCGAATAGTCAAATTTCAGAATTGATAAAGTTTGGTATTCGGTTTTTTTCGGTTCGGTATACGGTGAAAACCGATTACGATACGAAAACCGAACTTCTTAGATACAAAAACCGAAACCAAACCGAACTACCAAAAAACCGAAATTTCGGTTCGGTACGGTTCGGTTCGGTTTTCGATTTATGGTAAAAATGTGCCCACCCCTATAGGTAGTAGAGTGCAATATATAGGAGGTTGGGAATCAACGAAGGTTGATTCCGTAATTATGCATGCATCATGTTTAAAAACTATACTAATAAATTTTCCCCCTTATGGAGATATGCCGCGTACGAGGAAAACCGCGAGTAAATCCACTGGACCCATTGGCGTGCCTCGTCATCAGTTGGCTCCAAGACATGAAGGGAGCAGCGGCAGCAGCAACGATCCAATCGGAGACTTGGAAGCCCAAGTGGAACAGCTTCGGACGGAGCTACGTCACCAAAACAGGGTGTGGGCAGAAGACAATCAGGTTATAGTTGAGTTGTCAACCGAAGTCGGCCGTTTGCGGTTTGAGCTCTCGGAACGAGACTCTGCCGTTGATTGGGCCATCAAATCACATTCGATCGCTTGGTATCATGAAGCAAAAGCTCGAGCTCATGTGGATGAGCTTAGCACGGCCCTTGATAACCTGCAAGTATATTGTAATACTCTACATGAGGAAGTACATGTACTGTATGGTCGACTACACCCGGACGTGCCCGCCGACCCTGTTGGAATGGGAGCCGGACCATCGGGGACAACAGGTGAAGGACCTAATGGGGAACTGGATCTTTTTAAGCCCCCTCCTTCTATGAACCTGGCTGATGGGTGGTCTCCTGCAACAGACAGTGAAGCAACAAAAGATAACGAAGACTAGACTAGTATAGTATAGGAATTACACCTATGTAAAATAAGTAATGAAGTCATGTTGTACACTTGAGTCGGTATCATTACGTTTTGGTAATGTAAAATGATGGTATATCGACTTGTTATATTTTCCCCAAATGTTTCTTTGCCTTAGATGCCATCAAGGACTCGTGCGCATGACGGTGCGGGTACTTCCCGTGGTCGGGAAGATACCCCTAATCCACCACCTGTACCACCAATGCTGGCCGAGGCTATTGCTAACTTGGTCAACGCGACTGCAGATAATACCCGCTTTTTACGTGAAATGGCGGGTAACTAATTCCAGCAGCATGGCGGAAGGGCTCCTCCCTAGGGACCACGTGAAACTTCATACCTGGACTTCTCTGAAACGCGTCCCCCACTCTTTGTTAAAGCTGAAGATCCTCTTGAAGCCGATGAGTGGATCAGGGTAATAGAGCAGAAGTTCGGATTAATCCGCTGCACGGAAACACATAAGCTGTTGTTCGCTGCCTAGTAACTGAGAGGCCCTGCCAGTACCTGGTGGGGAAATTTTGTGGCAATTCAACAAGCCGGACATAAGGTCACTTGGGATGAATTTAAATTGGCATTCCGTGAGCACTATATTCCAGAAGGAGTGCTTCACATGAAACAAGAGGAATTCATTCGACCAAAACAAGGAGGGGATACTGTGATGCAGTATCTCAACAAGTTTAATCATTTATCCCAATATGCAATTGACCAAGTAAACACTGACCTGAAAAAGAAGAACTACTTTATGAGAGGACTCAACGACCGACTCCAAAGGAAATAGCCACCTGCCTAGATCTTACATATAGCAGGGCTGTCAACACGGCGCTGGCAGTAGAAGCCAAGAATACAGGCCAAGGAAAATCCAAGGGATTTGGAGGTGACAGGTCCAATCAGGGACCTAAGAAGCGAACAAGGTTGGTAATCCGACCTTTCAATCAGAATCGTTCTTCACCTCGTCCACCCTCCTATCCGTTTAAACAGCCTGTTTTCATCCCCTGCCACTGCCCCCACTTCTACAAATCAGCCAAGTGCCCCTCGTTTCCCCGCCCTCCCTAGTACCTCAACTGGTTGCTTCAACTGTGTGAAGTCTGGTCATTTTATCAAAGACTGCCCATATCCGAGGCAGAATAAGTCCAACAATCAGCAGAACCCGGGGAGCTCCAATCAAGGCAAAGGGAACGTGGCAAATAATTCAGCGGGCAAAAATGTGAAGAAGATTGGGCGAATTTAGTACACTCAAGTGGCCACTACACTGGAAGGAGAGCCGGTAATGATGGGTATGTTCCTTGTGGCCAATCACACAACAGTCATTCTCTTTGATTCTGGTGCTTCGCATACATTCATAAGCAAGAAATTCATGGAAAAATATTGCATTCCTTGCACTGAATCAAGGGAAGGGTTTATTATTTATTCGCCCGAGGGACAAATATTTACTAAGGAAGTAGCCTTCCATGTGCCAGTAACATTGGCTGAACGAGATTTTCCCACCAACATGATTGTTTTGAAAGGCCAAGATATAGATGTAATTCTGGGCATGAATTGGTTAGCCCAGCACAAAGCTATCCTTAACATTGACTTAAGGACTATCAAGTTGAGCCATGGCCATGAAGAGGTTCTCTTGTCCATCCCTATAGCTGTCACAACCAAACCATTTGGATGGGTCTATGAAGCTATTATACCAGAAATCCAGGATATTCCAGTAGTATGTGAATTTCTGGATGTATTTCTTGAAGATTTGCCTAGATTAACTCCAGAAAGCGATGTAGAGTTTGTGATTGAACTAAAGCCCGGTACAACCCCTATTTCAAGAAGATCGTATCGGATACCCCCAAATGAATTGGTGGAGCTCAAGACGCAATTACAAGACTTGCTTGAGAAGGGATTCATTTAGCCTAGTTCATAACCTTGGGGTTGTCCCACAATCTTTGTCAAGAAGAAGGATCAAACGCTTCGAATGTGCGTGGACTACAGACCCCTTAATGAGGTCACTATCAAGAATAAGTACCCTCTTCCCTAGATCGATATCCTGTTCGATCAACTTATCGGAGCTCGGGTATTTTCCAAGATTGACCTTAGGTCGGGCTATCATCAAATCCGTATTCGACCTGAGGATATACCTAAGACCGCATTTACTACGCGGTATGGATTATTCAATATTTGGTTATGCCCTTTAGGTTGACGAATGCTCCTGCCCACTTCACATATCTAATGAACTCGGTGTTTATGCCCGAGTTGGATAAATTTGTTGTGGTCTTCATTGATGATATCTTGATCTATTCCAAGAATGAAGAGGAGCATGCTAAACATTTACGGATCGTATTAACGTGCTTAAGGGAACATCAATTATATGCTAAATTCAGCAAATGCACATTTTGGTTGCAGGAAATCCAATTTTTGGGACATGTATTGTCCACAAATGGGATTGTGGTTGATCCCAGCAAGGTCAAGGATATTCTAGAGTGGAAACCACCAACCACTATTGTCACACCCGCCTTTAAGGAACAAAGCCAGGTGCATCTCATACATGCGCCAAGAAGACAACATATATAATAACAGAGAGTATAGAGATAAATGTCAATAACATCAGAGTATTTATTACATAGAGGAAGTCTTATTACAAAATAAAAGATAAATATAAAATGAACTAAGGATCGTCGTTGGCGCCAATGTCAACTGAGAAATGCCACCTACATTAGCTCGAACTCCTCGCCTTGTGGCTCCTCTTGAACCACCTATTCTTCTCCTGTGGGGGGGGTGTGAGACAGCAAGGGTGAGCTCACACATGATCATAGCTCAACAAGTTGTGGGGAACCAGTGGACATGAACTCACAAAGGTGGGAGTTCATGTGATGTGTAAAGCTAATCAATGACAGGGGTTAAAGCTGAGCATTGCTTTTAAGTAGTTGGTCAAAATTTTATTAGCAGTTACTAAGTGTAAGTAAATACCAAACCTTAAATAAAGTAATAGAACAAAATTAATAATAATCCCATGAAATGCAAATGACAAATTGAATTTAAGTTCCATAAATTAATCATCAGAGAGTCCTGAGCTGCTCATGACCGTGAGCTCGGCTAGTATACCAGTTTTACACTCTGCAGAGGTTGTACCCTTTACCCACAAGTCATGTTACCCATCTGCCAAGGGGTCGCGACTCTCATACACCTCTACCTAGGAGGCGAGGCAGGGCAACACTACCAGGCCTTTACAAAGTTCCACTAGCTTCCGAAAACCTGCTACAGTTTATGGGAAGAGCACTTGCAAGAATCCCCCGTCTGACTGCCATCGCAGCTAAATCAACCCGAGAACCTCCTTGCATGCAACTCCCCTACTGCCCTTGTCCCTTTGGGGTAAGGTAGTCTTCCACTAGCTTTTCTAATTAGTCAGCCAAGGGCGTCCCATTAAACCCTTGTGGTGGCACGTGTTTCTCAAGTTAAGCTCTATGTTCCAATTAACATTAATGATCTTGACATGAACATAAATAGAATAACAAAATAATTGGAACATAGATATAATAAATGATTATCCCAAAACCATGTAAAGCAATAGCAAACTACCCAAGTGATTCAGGGGTAAACAAGGTAATGAGATAAACAATCTAGGGTGACCTATTGGATCCCATCAAAATTAACCTATGCATGAATAAATGATATTAAAGAACATTATTAGGTATAAAAGTGGTCAAGGGCACAACTTGCCTTCAATGAGCTCCTGCTCAGCTACTTCTATCTGCTGCTCATCAGGATCCTCAGTAACGGGCTCTTCTACTCGCCACAATACAAACAAGCACAATATACAGAGGAAATTAACATCACACCAAATATATAAACAAAATACACAGTAATAATGTACACATTAAAATAAAATCCTAGGAATAGGAATCATAATTTTTGGAGTTATAGATTTTAAGATATGAATTTACAAAGTTTTATGTGCTTAAAATAGGATTAAGTGGGAAATTAATTTTTTTATTGTTTTCATGTCAAAACAGAGACTCTAGGTGATAGAGAATAAAATTACAAAATTTTAGAAAGTGGAATGGATTAATTCGAAGTTCATATGAATTTTCTATGAATTATTAAAGTTCTAGCATATATTTTTGTATTAAAAGGTAATTTCTAAAATTAAATAACTGAATTTACATAGCTATGGACTGGGCCTCATTTTCCAGGAAAATCAGGGGCTAATCTACAACTAATCCCGAGACTCAGAGCGCTGTTGCTCTGGATGGCGGGTTTTAAATCAAAGAAACCCAGGGACTCTTATATAAAATGAAACGGCGAAGGGGTATGGATGGGTCTCAGCCGCTGGATTAGAAACCAAGGGCCCAGATGAACTCCTCACTTACTGAACTGGTATGCACTCAGAGCCGCCCGATCTAGATCCGATGGCTCCGAGTTTAAAGTGTCGCGATCTAATCTAACTCGTGAGATCACGATCTAACGGTCCAAGATTTAGGGCGCTAGGGATTTGGCTTGCATCTAATCCGAACCGACCCTGCGAGATCAACGGTCCGAAACCCATCGCCACCACCCGGCCGGAACAGGGATGCGCAACCAAGCCCACCCACGGTGGAGCTTCGCCGGTGACCACACGATCCGCCACCCAACCGACCCAACCGTGAAATTGGTCGGCGCTAAACTTAGAGGGAAGGGTGGTGAACATGCCGAGATAGTTCCCACCGGCCATTGGGGTGATGGTGATGCTGATCATGGCATGGTGCGGTTTGAGCGGTAGAGGGAGAACTCCGGTGACAAATTCCCGAATCACGACGCGACGATCTCAACAATACTCGGGTGTAAACTTTGTGTGCATGATAATGGAGGGGGCCGGAGAGATTTCTCAACGAAGGGGGACGGCGTACACCCAAATTCACGCGACGATGCGGCTGCGCCGCGGCTCCCAGGCACCAGTGAGCTCCCCTCTTCCTCACCGAGTGCGGTGGCGATGGAAATTGGTCAGCTGGCGGGGTCCCTTGCGTCTGCCGGCTAGTCATTTATAATCCGAGGCACAGGTGCAACGACTGCGGCCGATTCGGCCGGAGTCCGAATCCCACGAGGAGTTAGTTGAGCTCCACAAGCGCCGCGCCTGGTTGTTCCATGACCGCGGAGGAGGACAAACCTGTCCCAAAGGTCCCACATGGCAGCGAGCAAGGTTTGAGGGGGCGCCCATTGTGGCTGACATACGGCCCCACGCGGCAGTGACGGCTCAGGTACGAGTGCGCGTTCCTGAGACCGAGCAGTGGGCCCCGCTTGGCAGTGGGTGACGGCGCGCGCAGAGGAAAGAGACTGACAAGGTGGTCCCCAGGTGTCGGCGCGGTACCCCGGTAGGATGGACTGACCCGCAGGCCATTGCTATCAGCGCCACTAACTGAAGTTGGGCTGCACGTGAGGAATTCTCCTGGTGGGCTGAATTGGTGTTCCGAGCCCAGGTAAGCTTTTATTTTATTTCCTTTTTCTTTTCTGATTTGTTTTTCCTTCTCATTTTGAATTCCCAATTTGAATTTGGATATTTTTATGAGTTGCACCTTTGAGTAAATGTACAAATTCAAATCTTAATGTAGAAATAATATATTTTATTATATATATTTTTATACTATATTTTTTGTCACATAGTATTCCCTTTCTTCTTTTCCAAACTCTAGAATTTCTTTTAGGGTTTAATTTCCCCTTGGAGCATTAACATACTTATTATTATATATATATATTTTTACTATATTTTTATATCATCACAAAATGCACACAAAGTAAGATCCAGCATGATGCACATGTTAATTCTGTGTTCTTTGTTCTATTTATCCACTTTTAACTAGTGTTGATCACGTGTAATGAATAGTAGAGGCCACAAACTATTGAGATTATCTGTATTCTCTTTATTACACTTTTGAGTATTACAAATCCTACCCCCTTAACAAGAATCTCGCCCTCAAGATTTAAGAAGATCTCGGGAAAAGATGGGGAAAATCTATGCGAAGCTCTTCTTCTCTTTCCCATGTTGCTTCATCTTCTCTATGGTGACTCCATTGCACTTTGCACATCTTTATCACCTTATTTCTTGTAACTCGTGTCAATGTGTCAAGAATCTTGACATGATACTCCGTGTAAGTCAAATCACCCTGAACACTGAGCTCTTCCATTGGCAATTGTTCCTCAGGGACACAGAGACACTTCTTCAGTTGAGATACGTGAAATACATTATGCACATCAGATAGAGTAGCAGGTAGCTCGAGTTGGTATGCCATCTCCCCAACTCGCCTAAAGATCAAGAATGGTCCAATATAGCGAGGGGACAATTTACCCTTAACTTTGAATCTCCTCATTCCACGAAGTCGTGACACCTTGAGGTAAACATAATCTCCTTCCTCAAATTCCAGTGGCCTCCTTCTATTATTAGCATAGCTCTTTTGCCTGGTTTGAGCCACCCTCAAATTCTCTCGAATTATACGGACTTGTTCTTCTGCTTCTTGAATTAGTTCAGGCCCAAAGAACTGTCTTTCTCTAGTCTAATCCCAATATAGAGGAGTCCTGCACTTCCTGCCATATAAAGCTTCAAAAGGTGACATCTTCAGACTAGCCTGATAGCTATTATTATATGAGAACTCAGCATATGGTAGACATTTTTTTATCCCAACTTCCTCCATGCTGAAGGGCACAAGCTCTTAACATATCTTCCAAAACTTGATTAGTCCTTTCAGTCTGTCCATCAGTCTAGGGTGATAGGCTGTACTAAAATTCAACTTCGTATTCATATTCTCATGAAAGCTTCTCCAAAATCTTGAGGTAAACTGTGAACCTCGATCAGACACGATCTTCTTTGGTACTCCATGTAAACACACAATCCGAGCCATATACTACTCTGCTAGCTGAGAACCTTTATAAGTAGTCTTTACAGGAATGAAGTGAGCCACTTTAGTCAATCTATCCACAATCACCCATATAGCATCATATCCTTTCTGGGTGCGAGGCAATCTAGTTATGAAATCCATACCAATCTCTTCCCACTTCCACTCAGGTACCTTTAGTGGGTGCAGTAATCCAGCTGGCCTCTGGTGTTCAGCCTTAACTCTTTGACACACATCGCACATAGCCACATGTGCAGCCACATCTCTCTTCAATCCATACCACCAATATTTTTGCTTCAAATCCTGATACATCTTAGTGCTACCAGGATGAATAGAATAATCCGAGTCATGGGCCTCCTTTAAAATAGTCTCTCGAAGGCTTTCAATATCAGGAACACATATCCTGTCCTTGAACCATACGGTGCCTTGCTCATCTTCCATGAATTACGGACCTCGACCTTCAGTAATCAGATCCTTAATCTCTTGTATTTTAGCATCACCAATTTGTCCATTGCGGATCTCTTGCTCCAAAGTAGGTTCCACATCAATAGTAACTCTTTCAATGTGAGCAACTATCCCCAGGTTAAGTCTCCTGAAATCCTCAACAATCTCATCGGGTAGCTAGGCAACAATAGCTGAATGAACATGCTCCTTTCGACTCAAGGCATCTGTAACCAAATTCGCCTTGCCCAAGTGATAGTGAATCTCCAAATCATAATCCTTAATAAGCTCCAACCAACCGCATTGCCTAAGGTTGAGATCCTTCTGAGTGAATATATACTTCAAACTCTTATGATCCGTATATACTTGACACTTGGTCCCCATGATATAATGTCTCCATATCTTAAGTGCATGCACAACGGCTGCCAATTCTAAGTCATGAGTGGGGTAGTTCAATTCATGTTTCCGCAACTGACGAGAAGCATAGGCAATCACATGTCCCTCTTGCATGAGCACGCATCCTAAGCCTTAGCCACATGCATCACAATAAATATCAAATCCCTTCTGCAAATCTGGCATAACCAACACTGATGGTGACATTAGTCTCTTCTTCAATTGATCAAAGCTATCTTGGCACTTCTCGTCCCACTTAAATTCTTTGGCCTTCTCCAGAAGCGAGGTCATAGTTTAGAAATCTTAGAAAATCCTTCAATAAATCTCTGATAATATCCTGCTAGTCCCAAGATACTCTGAATCTCTGTAACTGTAGTGGGTACTCTCCACTCCATAATCTCCTTGACCTTAGTAGGATCCACTGATATTCCTCCATTAAAAATAATATGACCAAGAAATGGCACCTCGCCAATCCAAAACTCGCACTTGCTAAACTTGGTGTAGAGTTGATTATCTCTTAGCTTCTGCAGCACCAATCTCAGATGTTCCTCATGATCACTATCACTCTTTGAATAAATAAGAATATCATCGATGAATACTATGACGAATCTGTCCAAATACTCCATAAACACCTTATTCATCAAAATCATAAAATAAGCTGGTGCATTGGTTAATCCAAACGACATAACAGTGAACTCATATAATCCATATCGAGTCGAGAATGCTGTCTTGGGAATATCCGATGGTCTAATCTTCATTTGATGGTATCCAGATCGGAGATCAATCTTCGAGAATACTCTAGCACCTCTCATTTGATCAAATAAATCCTCAATGCGGGGTAACGAATACTTGTTCTTCATTGTAACATCATTAAGTGATCTATAATCCACACACATCCTTTGTGATCCATCCTTCTTCTGTACAAACAGAACCGGTGCTCCCCAAGGTGAGGAACTCGGACGAATGTACCTAGCCTTTTGCAACTCCGTTAACTGTTTCTTAAGTTCCTTTAACTCCTCTACGGACATCATGTATGGCCGTTTAGAAATAGAGGCAGTTCCAGGTAGAAGATCAATTACAAACTCAACTTCTCTATCAGGTGGCATCCCTGGTAACTCCTCTGGAAAGACATCCGGAAAATCCCTAACCACACGGATGTTGTCACCAACAAACTCCTCAGGTATAAAGAACATTGCACGTTTGGATGAGGTGGTTACTGCAATGTTGACTTGAAACCTTTCTCCCTTAGGGCTGGTGAGTTCTACGGTACCCCTACCACATGCTATAATAGCCTTTGCCTTTCTTAACCATGACATACCAAGGATCAGATCTATACTGCTTGCCTCTAATATTATAGCAGTAGCTCCAAATTCTCGTCCCATAATTGTTAATGTCAATCTACGTGTCATTTGATTTGCCTCAACAGGCCCTTTAGGTGTAATTACTATCATTGGTTTTCTCATATTTAGCAGTGGTATCTCATTTGTGTTGGCATATCGAGCAGACATAAATGAATGTGTAGCACCAGAATCAAATAATATAGTTGCAAGAATAGCATTGACATAAAACATACCAAGTACGATGTTAGCACCATCCGGAGTAGCATCAATGCTGACTTGATTAACCTTGGCAATAGAGTATCCCTTGCCCGATCCTGGAGTTTGCTGCCTATTCTAAACTGGAGTAGTAGCAATCCTCTGTGGGCAAACATTTGCATAATGACCAGTCTTCCCACACTTGAAACAAGTGGTGCCTGCACTCTGCCCTGAAAACTTCGTCAGGGTGCCAGTGGGGGTAGCCTGACGAGGCGGTGGAGTCCTCTGAGGTGATTGCTGAATTGGGCGCTAGCCTCCGCCAGTGCGAACTGGTGTACCCTGGGGTGAACTATAGCGAGGACGAACACTGCTGCTTCCTTGTCCTTGAGATATAGCTTTCCTCTTCAAATCTCCTAGCTGAACACGCTTGTGTTCAATAGCTAGAGCCTTATCAAGCAGCCTCTGAAATGATGGGAATGTATGTGCCACCAGAGCATACTTTAGAGGTCCATTAAGTCCTTCAATGAAATGCTCCTGCTTCCTCTCATCCTCAGCAACTTCATCTGGAGCATATCTGGATAGCTGAATGAACTTATTGCGATACTCACTAACTGACATGCTTCCTTGCTTCAGCGATAGAAATTCCTTCTTCTTAATCTTCATCAATCCAGCTGGTATATGATAGTTCCTGAACTGTGTACTGAACTCTGCCCAAGTAATAGTATTAGTAGCATCGTGGGCAGCAGTATATGAATCCCACCAATCAGCAGTAGGACCTGTCAGACGTCCAGAAGCATATAAAACCTTCTCCCGTTCAGTGCATTGTGCAATATTCAACATCTTTTCCACAGATTTTAGCCAATCATCTGCGTCCAGTGGATCAGGAGAGCTTGCAAACGTTGGTGGCTTATGACTCATGAACTCCCTATGCTTATCTCGAGGTGGAACTGGTGGTGGTGGAGGAGGAGGAGGAGGCAATGGTACTTGTTGCTGTTGCTGTTGTTGTTGAAATTGTTGTTGCAGCTGCTGTTGCGCCCTTCTCTCCTGGCGTATCTCTTCTCGCTCCTGACGTAATTCCTAGCGTATCTCTTCTCTTTCCTGGCGCAGCTCCTGGCGTTCTTGCTGCATCTGAGCGTGCATATCTGTCATAGTGTCCACCATTTGTTGCATCATCCTCATCTGTGCTGCAATCAGTGGGTCAACTCCGTCGGGTGGAGGATTAGGAGGATTCATCTCTGCTGGTTGTGGCTAGGGTTGTCTAAATATCCTCCAAGTGTGTCGTTTGGGAGGTAAATCAATTCCACCACCCCTCCTGGTATTGACCATCTGAGTTAGATACATATGGTAAGAGAATAGTAGACAAGGCAGGTAGTTACAAATCATGTTACTTTGGGGGATTTATTAGCTATGCAGATTAATGTTTTACCTACTAAAGCTAACTCGATATCTTATGATGGTACATGCTAAGATTTCCATCTATAATAATTCAATCAAAGAAGCAAATCAGGCATTTATCATCAGAACAATCAACCAACATTTTTAAATAGAGAAAATAGTTTTAATTTCGTCTTAGGTTCCCTATCTCTTAAAAATATCATAGCTGTAGGATTCCAAGGTGTGAAATCCATCTCGTCTCAGGGTAGAGAAGGTAAGAGTAATCAGAGTACAAAAGCAAAAGGTGAGACAAGACCAAGATGGATAAGTATAGAATGAATTAGAATAAGGTAAGTAGGTAAGGGTTTTGTCCATTTCTATCTAGGTTTCGTCCTACAGTCAACATTTCCTCTGATACCACTTCTGTCACACCTGGCTTTAAGGAACAAAGCCAGGTGCATCTCATACATGCGCCAAAAAGACAACATATATAATAACAGAGAGTATAGAGATAAATGTCAATAACATCAGAGTATTTATTACATAGCAGAAGTCTTATTACAAAATAAAAGATAAATATAAAACGAACTAAGGATCGTCGTTGGCGCCAATGTCAACTAAGAAATGTCACCTAGATCAGATCGAACTCCTTGCCTTGTGGCTCCTCTTGAACCACCTATTCTTCTCCTGTGGGGGTGTGAGACAGCAAGGGTGAGCTCACACATGATCATGGCTCAACAAGTTGTGGGGAACCAGTGGACATGAACTCACAAAGGTGGGAGTTCATGTGATGTGTAAGGCTAATCAATGACAGGGCTTAAAGCTGAGCATTGCTTTTAAGTAGTTGGTCAAAATTTTATTAGCAGTTACTAAGTGTAAGTAAATACCAAACCTTAAATAAAGTAATAGAACAAAATTAATAATAATCCCATGCAATGCAAATGACAAATTGAATTTAAGTTCCATAAATTAATCATCAGAGAGTCCTGAGCTGCTCATGACCGTGAGCTCAGCTAGTATACCAGTTTTACACTCTACAGAGGTTGTACCCTTTACCCACAAGTCATGTTACCCATCTGCCAAGGGGTCGCGACTCCCATACACCTCTACCTAGGAGGCGAGGCAGGGCAACACTACGAGGCCTTTATAAAGTTCCACTAGCTTCCGAAAACCTGCTACAGTTTATGGGAAGAGCACTTGCAAGAATCCCCCGTCTGACCGCCATCACAGCTAAATCAACCCGAGAACCTCCTTGCATGCAACTCCCCTACTGCCCTTGCCCCTTTGGGGTAAGGTAGTCTTCCACTAGCTTTCCTAATTAGTCAGCCAAGGGCGTCCCATTAAACCCTTGTGGTGGCATGTGTTTCTCAAGTTAAGCTCTATGTTCCAATTAACATTAATGATCTTGACATGAACATAAATAGAATAACAAAAGAATTGGAACATAGATATAATAAATGATTATCCCAAAACCATGTAAAGCAATAGCAAACTACGCAAGTGATTCAGGGGTAAACAAGGTAATGAGATAAACAATCTAGGGTGACCTATTGGGTCCCATCAAAATTAACCTATGCATGAATAAATGATATTAAAGAACATTATTAGGTATAAAAGTGGTCAAGGGCACAACTTGCCTTCAATGAGCTCCTACTCAGCTACTTCTATCTGCTGCTCACCAGGATCCTCAGTAACGGGTTCTTCTACTCGCCACAATACAAACAAGCACAATATACAGAGAAAATTAACATCACACCAAACATTTAGACAAAATACACAGTAATAATCTACACATTAAAATAAAATCCTAGGAACAGGAATCATAATTTTTGGAGTTATAGATTTTAAGATATGAATTTACAAAGGTTTTATGTGCTTAAAATAGGATCAAGTGGGAAATTAATTTTCTTATTATTTTCATGTCAAAACAGAGACTCTAGGTGATATAGAATAAAATTACAAAATTTTAGAAAGTGGAATGGATTAATTCAGAGTTCATATGAATTTTCTATGAATTATTAAAGTTCTAGCATATATTTTTGTATTAAAAGGTAGTTTCTAAAATTAAATAACTGAATTTACAGAGCTATGGACTGGGCCTCATTTTCCAGGAAAATCAGGGGCTATTCTACAACTAATCCCGAGACTCAGAGCGCTGTTGCTCTGGATGGCGGGTTTAATTCAAAGAAACCTAGGGACTCTTATATAAAATGAAACGACGAAGGGGTATGGATGGGTCTCAGCCGCTAGATTAGAAACCAAGGGCCCAGATGAACTCCTCACTTACTGAACTGGTATGCGCTTAGAGCCACCCGATCTAGTTCCGATGGCTCCGAGTTTAAAGTGCCGCGATCTAATCTAACGCGTGAGATCATGATCTAACGGTCCAAGATTTAGGGCGCTAGGGATTTGGCTTGCATCTAATCCGAACCGACCCTGCGAGATCGACAGTCCGAAACCCATCGCCACCACCCGGCCGGAACAGGGCTGCACCACCAAGCCCACCCACGGTGGAGCTTTGCCGGTGACCACACGATCTGCCACCCAACCGACCCAACCGTGAAATTGGTCGGCGCTAAACTTAGAGCGAAGGGTGGCGAACATGCTAAGATAGTTCCCACTGGCCATTGGGGTGATGGTGACGCTGATCATGGCATGGTGCGGTTTGAGCGGTAGAGGGAGAACTTCGGTGACAAATTCCCAAATCATGACGCGGCGATCTCAACAATACTCGGGTGTAAACTTTGTGTGGATGATAATGTAGGGGGCCGGAGAGATTTCTCACCGAAGGGGAACGGCGTACACCCAGATTCATGCGACGATGCGGCTGCGCCGCGGCTCCCAGGCACCAGTGAGCTCCCCTCTTCCTCACCGAGTGCGGCGGCGATGGAAATTGGTCAGCTGGCGGGGCCCCTTGCGTCCGTCGGCTAGTCATTTATAATCCGAGGCACAGGCGCAACGGCTGCGGCCGATTCGGCCAGAGTCCGAATCCCACGAGGAGTTAGTTGAGCTCTGCAAGCACCGCGCCTGGTTGTTCCATGACCGTGGAGGAGGACAAACCTGTCCCAAAGGTCCCACATGGCAGCGACCAAGGTTTGAGGGGGGCGCCCATTGCGGCTGACATACGGCCCCACGCGGCAGCGACGGCTTAGGTACGAGCGCGTTTTCCTGAGACCGAGCAGTGGGCCCCGCTTGGCAGTGGGTGACGGCGCGCGCAGAGGAAAGAGACTGACAAGGTGGTCCCTAGGTGTCGGCGCGGTACCCGGTAGGATGGACTGACCCGCAGGCCATTGCTGTCAGCGCCACTAACTGAAGTTGGGCCGCGCGTGAGGAATTCTCCTGGTGGGCTGAATTGGTGTTCCGAGCCCAGGTAAGCTTTTATTTTATTTCCTTTTTCTTTTCTGATTTGTTTTTCCTTCTCATTTTGAATTCTCAAATTGAATTTGGATATTTTTATGAGTTGCACCTTTGAGTAAATGTACAAATTCAAATCTTAATCTAGAAATAATATATTTTATTATATATATTTTTATTCTATATTTTTTTGTCACATAGTATTCCCTTTCTTCTTTTCCAAACTCTAGAATTTCTTTTAGGGTTTAATTTCCCATTGGAGTATTAACATACTTATTATTATATATATATTTTTTACTATATTTTCATATCATCACAAAATGCACACAAAGTAAGATCCAGCATGATGCACATGTTAATTATGTGTTCTTTGTTCTATTTATCCACTTTTAACTAGTGTTGATCACGTGTAATGAATAGTAGAGGCCACAAACTATTGAGATTATCTGTATTCTCTTTATTACACTTTTGAGTATTACAACTGTACATCAAGTTCGAAGTTTCCTTGGGCTAGCTGGCTATTACCGCAGATGCATCCTGAATTTCTCCAAGATTGTGAAGCCAATCAGAAGTCTATTGAAGAATGATACAAAATTTAATTGGTCCTCAAGATGCAACGAAGCCTTCGAGCAGCTGAAGGTATTGTTGACCACTGCTCCGGTATTGGCTCAACTAGACATTGAAAAGCCTTTTGATGTATACTGTGACGCATCAGGCAGTGGTCTCGGATGTGCCTTAATGCAAGAGGGCCAAGTTATAGCATATGCTGAACATTATCCAACTCATGACTTGGAATTAGCTGCTGTGGTTCATGCCCTTAAAATATGGCATCATTATATGCTGGGAAATATCTGCCATATATATATAGATCATTAAAGTTTGAAGTATATTTTTACCCAGTCAGAACTAAACATGAGGCAGAGGAGATGGCTTAAGCTGATTAAGGATTATGAATTAGAAATTCACTATCACCCAGACAAGGTGTAACGCCCCGAATTTTGCAGTTGAATTTTTTCTTTCCTTTACTCGCCAAAATTCGGGCGTTACCTTTTCCTTTTCTTTTTCCCTCGCTAAACCTTGACCTTTTCCAAAGTTTTAGCGGGATTCGGTTTGGAATTCCCGTGTAAGAAAAACTCTACAAATACTTTATGTTGGTTGATGCACCATGCCGAACCTTGCATTTTTTTTGATTGTTTGAAAGTGCAAATGCATTCACAAAGATCGGATTTCGAAAATAGGGAAATAATCTTTTCTTTTCTCTTTCTCTCTCTTTCTCTCTCCTCTCTTTTTCTCTCTCTCCCGCGCCGTGGGCCGACCCCGGCCGGCCCAGCCGCCCCTGGCGCCCCCCTCTTGGGCTTTGGCAAGGCCCAGCCGCCCCCCCCCACCTCCTCTTTTTCCCCCAATCCTCTCCCTCTCCCTCTCATTTTCTCTCCCTCCCCACCTAAGCCGCCGCCCTACCCCTACCCGCCCCTGCCCTAGCGCCGGCCGCCGCCCCCTGCCGGATCGGCCACCCCCCCCCCGCCGGTGAGCCCCCTCCCCCTTCCCCCCTCCTCCCTCTCCTCCCTCCCCTCTCCTCCCCTCTCCCCCTCCCTGCCCGGCCAAGGCCTGGCCGCGCCGGCCACCACCCCGAGCCCCGCCGTGGCCGCTGGCCGGCCCTCGGCCGCGCCCAGCCGGCCCCAGCCGCCCCTGGCCTGCCCCGGCCGCCCCCTGGCCGGCCACGGCCAGCCCCCGGCCAGCCCCCCCCCCCCCCCCCGACCGCGCCCCCCTCGCCCAGCCGCCCCTGGCCGCCAGCTCGGCTGGCCCTGGCCGCCAGCTCGGCCGGCCTCGGCCGCCAGCTCGGCCGGCCCCGGCCCCAGCTCAACCGCCCTAGGGCCGGTTCAACCGCCCCCCCCCCTCTGTTTTTTTTATTTTTTTATTTTATTTTATTTACTTTCTGTGATCATAATTACTTTATTTTAGGTAGACTGATCATTGTTCATGCTATGGAAAATAGGAAGTTTAATTTAAAATTCCGTTATGCTATTGATTCACGTAGTTAATTGTTTATCCCGTGCAATGTTGATCAACTAAAAATGATTAGGTTTCCATTAGTATATGTATAACAGAATTCTTTTGTTAAGAATCAATTGTAGCTAATCATTAGTGCATAAGATTTAACCCCCCCCCTGCGAGACCCTTTCCCATTTCTTTCTAACCATAACAAATGCGATGTCGAATGTCATACTTGATGCATATTCGCTTCACTTGTTCCCTTGTATGGTGTACTGTTCTTTTGTATTAAATATGTGGATGTATGTATGTTTGCGCTCGCATAGAGAACGATCCGGTCGAAGAGCCCGAGGAATTTGCAGGAGAAGCCCCTGAGCAGCAGTCGGTTGGTGGAGGCAAGTGTCCTTTGACCTATCTCTGTCCTATTTACTCTTTAATTCACCTCCCGCATTACACATTTATACTTAAGGATTGACTAGCTTTTGTTATCCATGTCCTTGTTTACCTATTTGGGTCAGATTATTACTGCTTAGGTTGATGCTATTGCTCAACTCTAATCAATGAACATGATGTGATTATCTATGATACGCTGTTTTCCCCTTCTTATTTATGATCATACTTGTGGTATTTAAGGGGACTCGAGCGGTTTCTCGAGTGCCTCTCCGTAAGGACCTGTTCAATGGATGACCGCCCGGGAAAACAGTGCAACCATGAGGGTGGAATGGGACGCCCTTAGCTGAATAATTAGAGGAACCGGGGTGTAGTCCGCTTAGCCGTTGTGCCGTCAATGGGGCTCGGTGTATGCGGCTCGCTCTGCCAAGGTTGATTTGTCCCTTGGGGAGGAGTGCGGTACATTTAGGAAACCTAACGGGCGGCTACAGCCTCGGGGAATCTTTGTAAAGGCTTCGTAGTGAATCCCTAGCCATTCACCTTGGGAGTGAATAAGGGTCTTGCAAGCCCGGGCTAGAAAGGGAATCACGGCTTATGGGTAAAGTGCGCAACCTCTGCAGAGTGTTATGAAACTGATATATCAGCCGTGCTCGCGGTTATGAGCGGCCAAGGGAGCTCCAGAGATTAGTGATACTTGATCAGAGATACTTTGGTACAGGTGGCAATGAGATTGATGGTTCTGATTATGATTATGGTATTGGTAAGTGGTATTCTTTCCGTTTGGAAAGGATACATTGGGCTAATAACTTGGGTTAATGTTAAAACCTGGCTTTCTACTAGTAAGTAATAACCTGACTAACTAAAAGCAACTGCTTGACTTATCCCCACATAAAGCTAGTCCACTACAGCCAAACAGGATGCTTGCTGAGTATGTTGATGTGTACTCACCCTTGCTCTACACACCAAACCCCCCCCAGGTTGTCAGCATTGCAACCATTGCTCAGGAGGAGATGAAGCTGTGGAAGGAGACTTCCAGGAGTTCCAAGACTACGACGAGTTCTAGGTGTGGGTTAGCGGCAACCCCCAGTCGGCTGCCTGTGAAGGCCGCGTTATCTACGTTTCTTTTCCGCACTTTGATTTATTGTAAGAACTATATGGACGTCTCAGACGTATGATGTAATCGACTATTATTTCCCCTTTTAATACTATTTGAGCACTGTGTGATGATGTCCATGTTATGTAACTGCTGTGTACGTGAATAACTGATCCTGGCACGTACATGGTTCGCATTCGGTTTGCCTTCTAAAACCGGGTGTGACATAAGTGGTATCAAAGCCGTGCTGACTGTAGGACCGCTAACCTAGAGTAGAATGGTCGTTCTAAGGATTATAGACCTCTGTCCTTGCCTTGACTTTGGTATCCCTTCAAAAGTTGGTCCTACTGACCAAACCTATGTTCTACTATATATTATACCTTGCTGAAAATTTTGTTTTATTCTGATCCTTCATTTATTTATGATTCATTATTATTCTGATCCTTCATTTATTTATGGTTCATTATTTGCTGGTCATATTAATTCTGTTCTCACCCTTTTGCTTGCGATGTCTTTTGTAGATGGCTCGACTTAGACACACTGCACGAAAGTCCGTCATCCCCTTCTTACCCTCCCGCCTTGCTGAGCGTCCGCTTCGCCGTCCCGTGGCCGGACAGTCCAGCCACTTGGAGAGACTGCACCACCGCCTGCATGAGGAGCAGGAACGTCGACGACAGGAGCAGCAGGGCTCTTCCTTCTCGCTCCAGCAGGAGATAGAGTCTGTGAGGAGCTGCTCCCCTGTGCTTCCTCTGGAGGCGCCCCCTGCACCACCACTAGGCGTCCCAGCTTCTGGAGTAGCTGTTGGAGGAGACCCAGACGACGGAGGTGGCGACGACAGCCCGAGCCACGACACCGACCTCGACCTCTCTAGCCAAGAGCCGGAAGGATGGGTTGCTCGACCCATCACTCGCGACGCTGCTCGCGGGTGTCACTTCCACGACGCGCTCGACACCCTGCTACGTCGGGCACTTGACCGGCGTACTTGGTCCATCGAGTATCGCTGTGTGGTCTACCAGCATAGTCGCGGGGTCTACCCGGACCGCTGGGAGGCGACCTGCTTGGTGCGCCGTCCGGAGAACAGTCTCCAGGGCGCGGAGGCTTGCTCAGAGCACTATTCTATCTCTGAGCGGGACTCAGCTGAGGCAGCCATGCAGGATGCTGCACGGCGTGCGCTTTCGCACTACTGCTCGGTTCTCGGTGGGGTAGCTGACGGTCTCGACCTGAAGTATTACCCCCGCCGTCCATCTGGCAGCACAGGAGGCGTGATTGTTTCACCTGCTGGTGAGGACAATCCTAGGTTGAGCAGCACAGTCAACCTAGCCGTCGTGCTAAACACGGAGCTGGACCATGCATTAGACGAGCTGAGTAGGGCTCGTGCTGAGATCGTCCTGCTACGGGCTGAGCGCGCGGAACGTCGTCACTTGGATGATGGTTCCCCCGCTCCCGTCGGGACTCAGCACCCGTACCGCTCACCTCGGCGTGGACTCCAGTCTTATGGCAATCCCGACTGCAAGACCGAGATAAATCTAGAACCATAGCTCGTTAGAGTTGGATCTTGTAATTAATACGAAATATATATACATAGAAGCTTCAGTCTTAGCGTTAGTCTCGGTCTTAGTTAGTCTTAGTTAGACAGGGTAGTTTGCTATATCCTGTGCATTTATGTTTGTCATGATGAACTATGTTTGGTTTGGATCTTTGTAATGACTGTCACCAGAGTGTGGGTATCCCCTGCATTTTGGCTTACCTATGATGTTAATGGAGTTAGTTATATAGTTGGGAAACCCTTTTGTTCTACTTTCCTCTTTATCTGAGAAGCTGTGTGGTCTGTGTTGGAGATCAGTGAAGATGCTCATCTGTTCAGTGTTGTTGGAGAATTCTATACTCTTTTCTTATGCTGCAAGATTTGCCAGATCAGTTCTGATGTGTGGTTGCGTTCTGCAGATGTCAGAGAACAGGCGCAGAGGAGGAAGGCGTGCTCAGCAGGAGCAAGCCGCTCCGCAGGATGAGGTGCCCCAGCAGCAGCACCTGCCGCCCCCGCCCCCGATGTCGATCGAGCAGATGTTTCTGATGCAGACTCAAGCAGTTCAGGCCATCGGTCAGACTCTGGCCGCCATTCAGCAGCAGCAGCAGCAAGCACCACCCCAGCCTCAGATGCCTCAGATGCCTAGAGACAAGCGTGCTGAATTCATGAGAGGTCATCCCCCAACGTTCGCTCACTCTTCTGACCCCATGGATGCTGAAGATTGGCTGCGCACTGTGGAGCGGGAGTTGCATACCGCTCAATGTGATGACAGGGAGAAAGTCTTGTATGGTCCCCGTCTGTTGAGAGGAGCAGCCCAATCATGGTGGGAGTCTTACCTCGCCACCCATGCCAACCCCGATGCCATCACCTGGGAAGAATTCAGAGGTAGCTTTCGTCAGTACCATGTGCCTGCAGGTCTGATGACAGTGAAGAAGGAGGAGTTCCTGGCCCTTAAGCAAGGGTCATCATCTGTCAGCGAGTATCGAGACAGGTTTCTGCAGTTGTCTCGCTATGCTCCCGAAGATGTCAACACTGATGCCAAGCGACAGTACCGTTTTCTGAGAGGCCTGGTCGACCCTCTGCAGTATCAGCTGATGAACCATACCTTCCCGACATTCCAGCACCTGATTGACAGAGCAATCATGACAGAAAGGAAGCGTAAGGAGATGGAAGATCGTAAGCGCAAGATCAGTGGACCCCAGCCTGGAAGCAGCAGCCGTCCTCGTTTCTCAGGCAATCAACCTCAGCAGTTCAGGCAGAACCAGCGTCCACCTCAGCAGCATCAGCAGCGTCAGCAGTATCAGCAGTTCCAAAGGCAGTATCCTCAGCATCAGTACCAGAACCGTCAGAGCAATCAGTCAGGAGGAGGTCAGTTTCAGAGGCAGAATCAGCAGACACCTCGTCTTCCTGCCCCAGCAAGCCAGCAGAGCAATCAGGCAGCACCAGCTCAGGTTGGAAACAGGGCATGTTTCCACTGTGGAGAGCAAGGCCACTGGGTGATGCAATGTCCGAAGAAGGCAGCCCAGCAGCAGTCAGGCCCCAATGCCCCAGCAAAGCAGAATGCGTCTCAGTCTGGAGCAGGCAACCGCCCTCAGCAGCGCTATAATCATGGAAGACTGAATCACTTGGAGGCTGAAGCAGTTCAGGAGGCCCCCGGCATGACAGTAGGTATGTTCCCAGTCGATTCCCATATTGCAGAAGTGTTATTTGATACTGGAGCAACGCATTCTTTTATTACTGCATCATGGGTAGAAGCACATAATCTTCCAATTACTACCATGTCAACCCCCATTCAAATTGACTCAGCTGGTGGTAGAATTCGAGCTGATAGCATATGTTTGAATGTAAGTGTGGAAATAAGGGGGATAGCGTTTCCCGCTAACCTTATAGTAATGGGTACTCAGGGAATAGATGTCATCCTAGGGATGAATTGGCTAGATAAGTATCAGGCAGTTATCAGTTGTGATAAAAGGACAATCAAGTTGGTGTCCCCACTAGGAGAGGAAGTGGTGACCGAGTTAGTCCCGCCTGAGCCAAAGAAAGAAAGTTGTTATCAGATGGCTGTCGATAGCAGTGAAGCAGATCCAATTGAGAGTATCAAGGTTGTGTCTGAATTCCCAGATGTGTTTCCAAAGGACTTACCGGGTATGCCGCCAGAGCGGAAAGTTGAATTCGCTATAGAGCTTCTTCCTGGAACCGCCCCTATCTTTAAGAGAGCTTACAGAATATCTGGACCAGAGTTGGTTGAGCTTAAGAAGCAGATTGATGAGCTGTCAGAGAAAGGTTACATCCGGCCAAGCACCTCGCCTTGGGCCGCCCCTGTCCTGTTTGTGGAGAAGAAAGATGGCACAAAGAGGATGTGTATCGATTATCGAGCTTTGAATGAAGTCACGATCAAGAACAAGTATCCCTTGCCCAGAATAGAAGATCTGTTTGACTAGTTGAGAGGAGCCAGTGTGTTCTCCAAGATTGATCTGAGGTCAGGTTATCATCAGCTCAGGATCCGACCTTCGGACATTCCGAAGACGGCATTCATTACCAAGTATGGGTTGTATGAGTTCACAGTGATGTCTTTTGGTTTGACCAATGCACCAGCGTTCTTTATGAACTTGATGAACAGTGTATTCATGGATTATCTCGATAAGTTTGTGGTGGTATTCATCGATGACATTCTGATTTATTCTCAAAGCGAAGAAGAGCATGCAGATCATTTGAGGATGGTATTGCAGAGATTGCGAGAGCACCAGTTGTATGCAAAGTTGAGCAAGTGTGAGTTCTGGATCAGTGAAGTCCTGTTCTTGGGTCACATAATCAACAAAGAAGGATTGGCTGTGGATCCGAAGAAAGTGGCAGACATTCTGAACTGGAAAGCGCCAACAGATGCTCGAGGAATCAAGAGCTTCATTGGAATGGCCGGATATTATCGGCGATTCATTGAAGGATTTTCGAAGATTGCGAAACCAATGACAGCGTTGCTAGGCAACAAGGTTGAGTTCAAGTGGACCCAGAAATGTCAAGAGGCCTTTGAAGCGCTGAAAGAGAAGTTGACAACAGCGCCTGTCCTAGTCTTGCCCGATGTGCACAAGCCCTTCTCTGTGTATTGTGATGCTTGTTACACAGGTTTGGGATGCGTGTTGATGCAAGAGGGAAGAGTTGTGGCTTACTCGTCCCGACAACTGAAGGTTCATGAGAAGAACTACCCAATCCATGACCTAGAGTTGGCAGTAGTGGTTCACGCACTGAAGACATGGAGGCACTATCTGTATGGACAGAAATGCGATGTTTACACAGATCACAAGAGTCTGAAGTACATATTCACTCAGTCAGAATTGAACATGAGGCAGCGAAGATGGTTAGAGCTGATCAAAGACTATGAGTTGGAGATTCATTACCATCCAGGCAAAGCAAACGTAGTGGCAGATGCTTTGAGCAGAAAGAGTCAAGTCAATCTGATGGTCGCCCGTCCGATGCCTTATGAGTTAGCCAAGGAGTTCGACAGGTTGAGTCTCGGATTTCTGAACAATTCGCGAGGAGTCACAGTTGAATTGGAACCTACCTTGGAGCGCGAAATCAAAGAGGCGCAGAAGAATGATGAGAAGATCAATGAGATTCGGCGACTGATTCTAGATGGCAGAGGCAAAGATTTTCGAGAAGATGCAGAAGGCGTGGTATGGTTCAAAGACCGCTTGTGTGTTCCCAATGTCCAGTCCATTCGGGAGTTGATTCTCAAGGAAGCTCATGAGACAGCTTATTCGATTCACCCTGGCAGTGAGAAGATGTATCAGGATCTGAAGAAGAAATTCTGGTGGTATGGAATGAAGAGGGAAATCGCAGAGCATGTGGCTATGTGTGATAGTTGTCGGCGGATCAAGGCCGAACATCAGAGACCAGCTGGACTGTTGCAACCGTTGCAGATTCCTCAGTGGAAATGGGATGAAATCGGTATGGATTTCATAGTCGGATTGCCTCGCACTCGAGCCGGCTACGATTCTATTTGGGTAGTAGTGGACCGTTTGACCAAGTCAGCCCACTTCATACCTGTCAAGACCACCTACAGCAGTGCAGTATTGGCAGAGTTGTATATGTCTCGGATCGTTTGTCTTCATGGTGTGCCAAAGAAGATAGTGTCAGACAGAGGAACGCAGTTCACCTCTCATTTCTGGCAGCAGTTGCATGAAGCCTTGGGCACACATCTGAATTTCAGTTCAGCTTATCATCCGCAGACAGATGGCCAGACTGAAAGAACCAATCAAATTCTTGAAGACATGTTGAGAGCCTGTGCGTTGCAAGATCAGTCCGGATGGGACAAGCGATTGCCTTATGCAGAATTTTCCTATAACAACAGTTATCAGGCCAGTTTGAAGATGTCACCATTTCAAGCGCTTTATGGAAGGAGTTGTAGAACTCCGTTGCAGTGGGATCAGCCTGGAGAAAAGCAAGTGTTTGGGCCAGACATTTTGCTTGAAGCTGAAGAGAACATCAAGATGGTCCGAGAGAATCTGAAGATAGCGCAATCGAGGCAGCGAAGCTATGCAGACACAAGGAGAAGAGAGCTGAGTTTTGAAGTCGGAGACTTTGTCTATCTGAAAGTGTCACCGATCAGAGGAGTCAGAAGGTTCGGAATCAAAGGCAAGCTAGCACCCCGCTACATTGGTCCGTACCAGATCCTCTCAAAGCGTGGAGAAGTGGCTTATCAGCTCAGTTTGCTAGAGAATTTGTCCGCTGTGCATGATGTCTTTCATGTGTCTCAGTTGAAGAAGTGCTTGCGTGTGCCAGAAGAGCAGTTGCCAGTGGAAGGTCTGGAAGTCCAGGAGGACTTGACCTATGTCGAGAAGCCAGCCCAGATTCTTGAGGTTGCAGACAGAGTCACCCGAAGGAAGACCATCAGAATGTGCAAAGTCAGATGGAGTCACCACTCTGAGGAAGAAGCAACCTGGGAGCGTGAAGATGATTTGATGGCTAAGTACCCAGAGCTCTTTGCTAGCCAGCCCTGAATCTCGAGGGCGAGATTCTTTTAAGGGGGATAGGTTTGTAACGCCCCGAATTTTGCAGTTGAATTTTTTCTTTCCTTTACTCGCCAAAATTCGGGCGTTACCTTTTCCTTTTCTTTTTCCCTCGCTAAACCTTGACCTTTTCCAAAGTTTTAGCGGGATTCGGTTTGGAATTCCCGTGTAAGAAAAACTCTACAAATACTTTATGTTGGTTGATGCACCATGTCGAACCTTGCATTTTTTTTGATTGTTTGAAAGTGCAAATGCATTCACAAAGATCGGATTTCGAAAACAGGGAAATAATCTTTTCTTTTCTCTTTCTCTCTCTTTCTCTCTCCTCTCTTTTTCTCTCTCTCCCGCGCCGTGGGCCGACCCCGGCCGGCCCAGCCGCCCCTGGCGCCCCCCTCTTGGGCTTTGGCAAGGCCCAGCCGCCCCCCCCCCCCCACCTCCTCTTTTTCCCCCAATCCTCTCCCTCTCCCTCTCATTTTCTCTCCCTCCCCACCTAAGCCGCCGCCCTACCCCTACCCGCCCCTGCCCTAGCGCCGGCCGCCGCCCCCTGCCGGATCGGCCACCCCCCCCCCCCCCCGCCGGTGAGCCCCCTCCCCCTTCCCCCCTCCTCCCTCTCCTCCCTCCCCTCTCCTCCCCTCTCCCCCTCCCTGCCCGGCCAAGGCCTGGCCGCGCCGGCCACCACCCCCAGCCCCGCCGTGGCCGCTGGCCGGCCCCAGCCGGCCCTGGCCTGCCCCGGCCGCCCCCTGGCCGGCCACGGCCAGCCCCCCCCGGCCGCGCCCCCCTCGCCCAGCCGCCCCTGGCCGCCAGCTCGGCTGGCCTCGGCCGCCAGCTCGGCCGGCCCCGGCCCCAGCTCAACCGCCCTAGGGCCGGTTCAACCGCCCCCCCCCCCTCTGTTTTTTTTATTTTTTTTATTTTATTTTATTTACTTTCTGTGATCATAATTACTTTATTTTAGGTAGACTGATCATTGTTCATGCTATGGAAAATAGGAAGTTTAATTTAAAATTCCGTTATGCTATTGATTCACGTAGTTAATTGTTTATCCCGTGCAATGTTGATCAACTAAAAATGATTAGGTTTCCATTAGTATATGTATAACAGAATTCTTTTGTTAAGAATCAATTGTAGCTAATCATTAGTGCATAAGATTTAACCCCCCCCTGCGAGACCCTTTCCCATTTCTTTCTAACCATAACAAATGCGATGTCGAATGTCATACTTGATGCATATTCGCTTCACTTGTTCCCTTGTATGGTGTACTGTTCTTTTGTATTAAATATGTGGATGTATGTATGTTTGCGCTCGCATAGAGAACGATCCGGTCGAAGAGCCCGAGGAATTTGCAGGAGAAGCCCCTGAGCAACAGTCGGTTGGTGGAGGCAAGTGTCCTTTGACCTATCTCTGTCCTATTTACTCTTTAATTCACCTCCCGCATTACACATTTATACTTAAGGATTGACTAGCTTTTGTTATCCATGTCCTTGTTTACCTATTTGGGTCAGATTATTACTGCTTAGGTTGATGCTATTGCTCAACTCTAATCAATGAACATGATGTGATTATCTATGATACGCTGTTTTCCCCTTCTTATTTATGATCATACTTGTGGTATTTAAGGGGACTCGAGCGGTTTCTCGAGTGCCTCTCCGTAAGGACCTGTTCAATGGATGACCGCCCGGGAAAACAGTGCAACCATGAGGGTGGAATGGGACGCCCTTAGCTGAATAATTAGAGGAACCGGGGTGTAGTCCGCTTAGCCGTTGTGCCGTCAATGGGGCTCGGTGTATGCGGCTCGCTCTGCCAAGGTTGATTTGTCCCTTGGGGAGGAGTGCGGTACATTTAGGAAACCTAACGGGCGGCTACAGCCTCGGGGAATCTTTGTAAAGGCTTCGTAGTGAATCCCTAGCCATTCACCTTGGGAGTGAATAAGGGTC
Source organism: Zea luxurians (assembly GCA_029449295.1). NCBI lineage: Eukaryota > Viridiplantae > Streptophyta > Magnoliopsida > Poales > Poaceae > Zea > Zea luxurians. The sequence continues at coordinate 55,991,825 of JAOPSE010000018.1, read as the reverse complement.
TTGCAAGCCCGGGCTAGAAAGGGAATCACGGCTTATGGGTAAAGTGCGCAACCTCTGCAGAGTGTTATGAAACTGATATATCAGCCGTGCTCGCGGTTATGAGCGGCCAAGGGAGCTCCAGAGATTAGTGATACTTGATCAGAGATACTTTGGTACAGGTGGCAATGAGATTGATGGTTCTGATTATGATTATGGTATTGGTAAGTGGTATTCTTTCCGTTTGGAAAGGATACATTGGGCTAATAACTTGGGTTAATGTTAAAACCTGGCTTTCTACTAGTAAGTAATAACCTGACTAACTAAAAGCAACTGCTTGACTTATCCCCACATAAAGCTAGTCCACTACAGCCAAACAGGATGCTTGCTGAGTATGTTGATGTGTACTCACCCTTGCTCTACACACCAAACCCCCCCCCAGGTTGTCAGCATTGCAACCATTGCTCAGGAGGAGATGAAGCTGTGGAAGGAGACTTCCAGGAGTTCCAAGACTACGACGAGTTCTAGGTGTGGGTTAGCGGCAACCCCCAGTCGGCTGCCTGTGAAGGCCGCGTTATCTACGTTTCTTTTCCGCACTTTGATTTATTGTAAGAACTATATGGACGTCTCAGACGTATGATGTAATCGACTATTATTTCCCCTTTTAATACTATTTGAGCACTGTGTGATGATGTCCATGTTATGTAACTGCTGTGTACGTGAATAACTGATCCTGGCACGTACATGGTTCGCATTCGGTTTGCCTTCTAAAACCGGGTGTGACACAAGGCCAACGTAGTGGCTGATGCAATAAGTCGCAAGGCTTCTTACCATTGTCTTATGGCAAGGACCTTTGACACCACATTATATCGAGAAATGGAGAAATTAAACCTGAGAATGATTCAACATGGAACCCTGAACCAATTGAAGCTTGAGTCAATTCTTCTGCAAAGGATTATTGATGCCCAAAGAAGTGATAAGGGTATGAAATATATTTATGAGAAAATAGAAGCCGGTAAAGCAACTTGTTTCAGAAAGGATGATCAAGGCATAGTATGGTTTAATAACCGCATAGTTGTGCCCAAGAATGATGAGGTCTGCCAGCAAATTTTGGATGAAGCACATCTTAGTCGATATTCCATTCATCCTAGAAGCACTAAGATGTATCAAGATTTAAAACAACATTATTGGTGGACGAAGATGAAGATCGAAATTGCATGCTATGTGGTGAGATGTGACACATGTAGACATGTCAAAGCCATACATATGAAGACTGCTGGTCCACTGCAATCTTTACCCATCCCGACTTGGAAATGGGAGGACATTAGCATGGACTTCATTGTGGGATTACCTAGGACAACAAATGGATTTGATTCTATATGGGTTATAATTGATCGACTTACAAAGATCGCCCACTTTCTTCCAGTCAAGGTAAAGTATACAGTGGTCACATATACGGAACTTTACATTGCTCGTATTCTCAGTCTGCACGGGGTCCCAAAAACAATTGTGTCGGATCGGGGACCGCAATTTATATCCAAGTTTTGGGAAGAACTACATAAGTCCCTGGGTACTAAGTTGCTCCACAGTTCGGCCTATCATCCCCAAACAAGTGGACAGAATGAGAGAGTGAACCAAATACTTGAAGACATGTTGCGGGCATGCGTTCTAGAGTTTCCCAGAAATGGGATGAATGCTTACCATTGGCAGAGTTTTCATATAACAATAGTTATCAAGAAAGCATTAAGATGGCACCCTTTGAAGCATTATATGGACGACGGTGCCGTACTCCATTGAATTGGTCTGAACCAGGGGAAAGGTGGTTTTTCAGGCCTGATATGGTCAAAGAAATGGAAGAAAAGGTTCAACGAATCAGACATAACTTGAAAGAAGCACAAGCTCGACAAAAGAGTTATGCAGACAAACGCCGCCAACCCTTGTACTTTTAAGTCAAAGATTATGTGTACCTAAAAGTATCACCAATGAAGGGCGTGACCCGTTTCGGTGTAAAAGGAAAGCTTGCACCCCGGTACATTGGTCTGTTCCTGATTCTTGAACAATGTGGGCCAGTGGCGTACCGACTCTAACTATCCAAAACATTGTCTGCAGTGCATAATGTCTTCCATGTATCCCAATTGAAGAAATGTCTTCGGGTTCCAGATCAAACCATTGATGTGATGGATGTTACCTTGGAACCAGACTTGACATATTCAGAACATCCCATTCGAGTCTTGGATCAAAAGGACAGGGTCACCCGAAGAAGAGTTCTCAAATTTTATAAGATACAATGGAACAAACATATGGAAGATGAAGCTACATGGGAAACCCAAGACTTTTTAGAAAAGAATTTCCCTGGCTTTTAACTTCATGTAATTTGTGAGATATGTACAGTTGTTTGTAAGAATGGAATAGACCCATACCACCCCCTGCCTTGTACAAGAAATAAGGAAATAAAAATATGACGCATTTCCTTTTCCACTACTTGCCAAAGGACTTTAAATCTCGAGACGAGATTCTTTTATGGGGGGAAGGATGTAACACCCCTGGTGTTACTGTCACTAAAACTTGAGCATTGGCATATCATGTGTTTGTTACACCTAGAGTGCATTCACTAGGTAAAAATTTCAAATCAGTTGTACTGATGTGACTTGAGGTATGGTTAACCCTAGGATAAAGTGCTTAACCTTAGATCAGGGCTTATGGATATAAGTGAAGCCCAAATATATAAAAACCTCAAAAGACATGAGACATGATCATAAGATATCATCTTTGATAGACTTTAGTGACCCTAAAACCCTAAAGTGCTAAAAACCCTGAAAAGACCCCTTAAAAACCCTAAACTAGAACCCTAGGGGGCTAAGTGTAAATTTTGTGCACTTTTGGACCCAAGTGCAAAAACCAAAGTATTAGAGCACCACAAATTATATGTTTCACACATTTGAGGATTTGCAAGTCAAATTGTGGGATTTGGACTTGTTTGCAAAATGGGCAACCCATAAACAATATGTGACTAAGTCTGAATTTAGTTGAAATGGGTCAACTTTGGAGCATTATATCTCCCAATTCATAAAGAATTTGCCCTAGGTCAACACATCAAGATTATAGAGCTATTAAAGGAGTATAACTTTGGTTAAATCATCAGACATGAGTGTTGTACAAAAGTTGGAGTTAAATGGACTCAAAGTACTGCTGTCAGTCACCCTATAGTCTGAATTTTCACTGACACTGAAATCTGCTCAACTTTGGACTCGATTCAAGCTCAAAGGAGTGGGTAAATGAGTTAGGTCGCTATAGTCGATTTGTAGCTGGTTTATAGAGCTACAATCTTGATATAGAGAGGTGGTCAAGTCACTACATAAAATTTGAAGCAAATCGCGCTGCAAAACGCTCTGTCAAAACGACTAAAGCAGTTCTTGATGGTACAGTAGCAAAAAGATCTGCTGGTTCAGTGAACCTCGCCGCCGGTGACCTTGCGCCCAGATTCACGCCAGTCACCGTGATTTGTGCCTAGCACGCAGTGGATATTCACGGGGAAGTAAAAAGATCTCACGGGGGCGTGGATTTGATCGCGGCAGAAGCTTATCACCGCGCCTATAGCCGTGCGACGTGGCCAGACCGCCGGTGTCACCGTGGACACTCCGGTGACCTCGGTTATGCCACGCCATGGCTCGTTACTGTGTGGTAGTAACCATGGCACACTTAGGATTAAAATCTTTGACCCATTGCACCGGTGAATGCCACGACTAAGCCACCAGTGTTCTCCCCTCTCTCCGGCCGCCACCGCGCCATGCTAAATTCAGGCACCACCACCCTCGAGCCCTATAAATTGAGCATGCCATCAGCTCCGCTAGGTAGTCACGCACCCAATACACCAGCCCGTGCCTTGGATCGTCCACCAGAATGCCCCAATTTGAGATTTCCCCCAAATTGGTCAATAACACCGCATGTGTGAGCTCGCCGTGGCCAGCTCTCCACAGGTCCGATCATGCCCTCCTTGCTCTTGTTTTAGCATCTTTGTGTGCTTGTGATGCTTCTTGACCCAGCCAATTGAGCTAGAACCCATAGGATCACTGGGAATGCTTCGGGTTGTCCGTTGATCGCACTGTCACCATGGGCAGAGAGATTAGGAGCTAGAATCTTGAAATTGGTTGAGGTGTAATGGTTATTAGGGGTCGAATTAGGTGTCAACCGCTCTAAAGCACCGGTCATTGCGTATCTTGGCCGGTACATGCTCGCCGGAGCCGCTGCTCCGCCGTCCTCGGTCGGGGACTTCAGTTCGCGAAGAATTAGAAAGTGAAGGGCCTCTGCGCAAAGAGTCAGTGACACATAGGAACAGTGCGCGGGGCTATTAACAGGTTTTTCAAACAACCAGGGACCCCTGTGCAAAGTAGACACCATGGGCGCACTTTCGCCTGTCTTGGGCCGACTCGGATTAGATTAAGCCCATCACTGTTGATGTTTTTCCTTTTTCTTTTTCTGCCAGACTTAGGAAATCCATAGAAAATTATAGAAAAATGAGAAAAATATGAGACTAATTTTTTTGGATTCCTAAATTTCTCTAGTATTTAATAAAAATAGTTCTAGGATTTTTAGTCCAAACAAAGAATTAATTAGTATTTAAAAGAGCTTAAACCTACACCTCTGGAATTTTAAGAATTATTTAATGACTCCAAAAATCACCAAACTTTTTAGATAAGCTTAATATGATATTTAGATCCTATAAGTGAAGTTTGAATTGCTTTGGACATTGTTTGATGCCTAAACCAAAAACCCTAGCTCTTTAGGGTAAAAATGTATAATCCTGCTAGGGTATTGACTCAGAAAAACCCTAGTTTCCCTGGAGCACCGTGAAGGAAAGTTGTATTCAAGATACAACTTGATACCTCTTTTCTATTATTGCATTTTCATAAGCATCACATGAGCATTCATGGTTATATATGGTTATATATAGAGAACGAGGAAGAAGTGACTGTTGAAGAGGAAGAGACTACCCCGTCAACAGAAAATCCTCCTGCCGGGAACTATTTTTACTTTGATATTTGTGGAACAGAGCCCGATTCTCCTACAACACAAGGCAAGCCTCGGTGCATTTGCCACCTCCTTGCTGTTTTAAACTCTTTATCACTTGAATGATGCATTAGGTGATAGGAGTTGGGTGTTAAACCAATTGCTGCATTTCCTTCCTTGAAACTGTTTACCATTCCTTGATTACCTGTTTTATTAAAAGGTTTTCTGATGCTTAATCCGGCTTTAGAAAAACAAATGTTTTGTTTTTAACAAAAGATGATGCTTCACAGTGGATGGGATGTTTTCGAAAATAAAACTTGATGGTGGATCCATCATGGCCGTGATGGGTTCAACATCAGAAAAGATGTACCTTTGCCAGGTACCAGACTTTGGGGTTTTTAAATGATAAAGCTAAGACAGGGCGGGTGACTTGCACGAGAAGAGCGTCTCGGTGTAGTGTCTCCGTCTGAGTCGATTAAGGACCGTGTTGATGTAGGCTTGCTGATCAAGGACCTTTTAACTGGTCACATACCTCATCATGGGTAAGCTTTTCCTTGGGCAGACTAATACCACAAAGGCCAACACGCAATGAGAGTGGAGAGATGGCGAGAGTAGCGTGTACCCTCCGTGGCAAGAGGCTGGACGGTGGTGTATCTATGCTCTCGGTTGGCGTGAACCCGGTCTGGTCTTAAGAACCCCGGTGGCGAGTTGACATATGCAAGGGTTAAGTGCTACATATGTCGTGTGATTGGAGATCCCTAGCTAGGTATTAATCGATTCGGGTCGCTGTTACTTCTCGGACATGAAGACTTGGTCACTGCACTACACGTAGCATTCCAGTGAACAAAAAGGGATGATAAAAGGATGGCTAGCATAGGCCAAGTGCTTGAACTAGGGTAGAAAGAACTCTAGTGACAGGTAATGACTTAATTTACTAATAAAACTAGATTTTTAAGGATCCACTATTACTAAGCATTTTTGCAAACAGAGTCTTGATTTTTGATTAAGCCTTACCTTGACTCCTTGAAGCCAGCATATCCTTGAGAGTCTTTTGACGGGTAAGACTTGTGAAAGTACACTTCGTACTCAGGGTTTTCGAACCCATGTTGTTGTAGGTAATGAAACAGCAGACTTCTGTTGTTTTTGCACTAAGGTGGTGCCCAAGGATGTGGTGCCCAAGGACGAACCTCAACAGTAACGTGGTCGCGGAAGGACGTGGTCCTTCCTTTTGAAAAACAATATACTTTTTGTGGGAGGGGTTTTTGCCTCCCAGGATTGTAATAATAATACTTATGCACTCCTATATCCTGGTGATGTAATAATAATACTCTTTCTATATTTTAATGTAAACTAAGTTATTGTAATTCGCTTCCGCTTATTCGTTCCTCCGATATGTTGTAATATCTGCGTGACGGGTGAAACGTTCTTAGGAAAGGTAAAGGATACAGATACCGAACTTGTTGAGTGATTATGTGCATCTACAGGGTTGTCCAAGGTCCGTTGGACAAGGACAACTGTAGGTGGGCCTAGTGACTTGGGAGGTTCCGTCACATAGTGTGTGCTTAAGTTTATAATTTTTAGATTCTGCCTATTCACCCCCCTCTAGGCAACATTCAATTGGTATCAAAGCCCGGTACTTCATTAGAGTCTAATAACTCGAAGTGATGTTGGGAGGATCCGCCAAGAGGGAGATGGAAACCGGCGAAAAGGCCATAAGCTACGGGAAGGCTCCATCAAGAGAGTCTGGTGCCAACAGCAAGGAGGAATCCCCTCCCCGCGTCAAGTCGCTTCGGAATGGCGACAAGAAGAAGAAAATGAAGAAAGTGGTCTACTACGAGACCGATTCTTCGTCGCCCTCCACATCCGGCTCCGACGCGGTGTCCGTCACTTCTAAGCACCATGAGCGCAAGAAGTATAGTAAGATGCCACTTCGTTATCCCCGTATTTCTAAGCGCGCTCCTTTACTTTCCGTTCCATTAGGCAAACCACCATATTTTGATGGTGAGGATTATTGTATGTGGAGTGATAAAATGAGGCATCACCTAACCTCACTCCACACAAGCATATGGGACATTTTTGAATTTGGAGCGCAGGTACCTACCGTGGGGGACGAGGGCTACGACTCGGACGAGGTCGCCCAAATACGACACTTTAACTCCCAAGCCACTACTATACTCCTCGCCTCTCTATGTCGAGAGGAGTATAATAAGGTGCAAGGGTTAAAGAGCGCCAAGGAGATTTGAGATGTCCTAAAGACCATGCACGAAGGAGATGAGGTGGCCAAGATCACCTAGCGGGAGACTATCGAGGGATAGCTCGGTCGATTCGTTCTCCACTAAGGAGAGGAGCCACAAGCAATGTACAACCGGCTCAAAACCTTGGTGAATCAAGTGCGCAACCTTGGGAGCACCAAATGGGATGACCATGAAATGGTCAAGGTTATTCTAAGATCCCTTGTATTTCGCAATCCTACTCAAGTATAATTAATTCGTGGGGATCCTAGATACAAATTAATGTCTCCTGAGGAAGTGATAGGAAAGTTTGTGAGCTTTGAACTAATGATCAAAGGCTCCAAACACATTGTCGACATGGAGCAAGGCGGCACCTCCACAGCGGAGGTGCAACCCGTCGCATTCAAAGCGACGAAAGAGAAGAAAGAGGAGTCTACATCAAGTAGGCTCCCCATCGACGCCTCCAAGCTCGACAATGAGGAGATGGCGCTCATCATCAAGAGCTTCCATCAAATCCTCAAGCAAAGGAGGGGGAAGGACTACAACCTTGCTCTAAGAGGGTGTGATACAAATGTGGTAAGCCTGGTCATTTTATAGCTAAATGTCCTATGTCTAGTGATAGTGACAGGGGCGACGACAAGAGGGGGAAGAAGAAGGAGAAGAAGAGGTACTACAAGAAGAAGGGCGGCGATGCCCACATATGTCGGCAATGGGACTCTGATGAGAGCTCCACCGACTCCTCCTCTGACGAGGATGCCGCCAACATCGCCGTCAACAAGGGCCTCCTCTTCCCCAACGTCGGCCACAAGTGCTTCATGGCAAAGGACGGCAAAAAGAAGAAGGTACAAACTAGAACCACCCCCAAATATACTACATCTAGTGATGAGGGTAGTTCTAGTGAAGATGAAGATGATTTGATCACTCTTTTTGCCAACCTTAACATGCAACAAAAAGAAAAATTAAATGAATTGATAGGAGCTATTCATGAGAAGGATGAACTTTTGGATAGCCAAGAGGAATTCCTTATTGAAGAAAATAAAAAACATGTTAAAGTAAAAAATGCTTATGCTCAGGAAGTAGAAAAATGTGAAAACTTGACTAAGGAGCTTAGAAATTGCCATAACTCAATTAAAAATCTTAGAAATGAAAATGCCAGTTTAAATGCTAAGATTGATAAATTGAATGAATCAATTTTTAGCCTTAGAACTAAAAATGCTAGTTTAATTTCCAAGGCTAAAGATTTGAATGTCTGCAATGATTCTATGTCCTGTCTTAGAGATGAAAATGCCATACTAAAATCTAAGATAGATGAATTAAATGTTTGCAAACCCTCTACATCTACTGTCGAACATGTTTCTATTTGTACTAGATGTAGAGATATTAATGTTGATGCTATAAATGATCACCTTGCTTTAATTAAACAACAAAATGATCATATAGCTCAATTAACTGCAAAAATTAATGAGCATGAAATTGAAAATGAAAAATTTAAATTTTCTAGAAGCATGCTATATAATGGGAGACGCCCTGGCATCAAGGATGGCATTGGTTTCCAACAGGGAAGCAATGTCAAACTTAATGTCCCTAAAAGATTGTCTAATTTTGTAAAGGGCAAGGCACCCATGGTTTAGGATAATGAGGGTTATATTTTATATCCTGCTAATTATCCTGAGCACAAAATTAGGAGAATTCATGATAAGAAATCTCATTCTATTTCTCACCATATTTTTATGTATAAGAATGAGGCATCTAGCTCTAGGCATTCTACACATGTTAAAATGCCTAAAAAGAAAACTCCTACTGCATCAAATGAACCTAACATGTCATTCAAGACTTTTGATGCATCTTATGTTTTAACTAACAAATCAGGAAAAATAGTTGCCAAATATGTTGGGGGCAAACACAAGGGCTCCAAGACTTGTGTTTTGGTACCCAAGGTGCTTGTTTCTAACATCAAAGGACCCAAGATTGTTTGGGTACCTAAGAACAAGGCCTAAATTGTTTTGCATGTTTATCCATCTGGGGGCTCAAGCTGGATTATTGATAGTGGATGCACAAACCACATGACAGGGGAGAAGATAATGTTCTCCTCCTACGAGAAAAACGAAGATCCCCAAAGAGCTATCACATTCGGGGATGGAAATCAAGGTTTGGTCAAAGGACTTGGTAAAATTGCTATATCACCTGACCATTCTATTTCCAATGTTTTTCTTATAGATTCTTTAGATTACAACTTGCTTTCAGTTTCTCAATTATGCAAAATGGGCTACAACTATCTATTCACATATATAGGTGTTACTGTCTTTAGAAGAAGTGATGATTCAGTAGCATTTAAGGGAGTATTAGAGGGTCAGCTATACTTAGTTGATTTTAACAAAGCTGAACTCGATACTTGCTTAATTGCTAAGACTAATATGGGTTGGCTCTGGCATCGCAGACTAGCCCATGTTGGAATGAAGAATCTCCACAAACTTTTAAAGGGAGAGCACATTTTGGGACAAACAAATGTTCATGTTGAGAAAGACAGGATTTGTAGCACATGTCAAGCAGGAAAGCAAGTTGGCGCCCACCATCCACACAAGAACATAATGACAACGGATAGGCCACTGGAGCTACTCCACATGGATCTATTCAGTCCGATAGCTTACATAAGCATCGGCGGGAGTAAGTACTGTCTAGTAATTATGGATGATTATTCTCGCTTCACTTGGCTATTCTTCTTGCAGGAAAAATCACAAACCCAAGAGACCTTAAAGGGATTCTTGAGACAGGCTCAAAATGAGTTCGGCTTAAGGATAAAAAAGATAAGAAGCGACAATGGGATGGAGTTCAAGAACTCACAAATTGAAGGCTTCGTTGAGGATGAGGGCATCAAGCATGAGTTCTCCTCTCCCTACACACCTCAACAAAATGGTGTAGTGGAGAGGAAGAATAGAACTCTACTGGACATGGCAAGGACCATGCTTGATGAGTACAAGACTCCGGACCGGTTTTGGGCTAAGGCGATTAACACCGCCTGCTAGTCCATCAACCGGCTCTACCTTCACCGAATCCTCAAGAAGACATCTTATGAACTCCTCACCAGTAAAAAGCCCAATGTTTCATATTTTAGAGTCTTTGGTAGCAAATGTTTTATTCTTGTTAAAAGAGGTAGAAAGTTTAAATTTGCTCCTAAGGCTGTAGAAGGCTTTTTACTTGGTTATGACTCAAACACAAGGGCATATAGAGTCTTCAACAAATCCACTGGATTAGTTGAGGTTTCTTATGACATTGTGTTTGATGAGACTAATGGCTCCCAAGTGGAGCAAGTTGATCTTGATGAATTAGATGATGAAGAGGCTTCATGTGTCGCGCTAAGGAACATGTCCATTGGGTATGTGTGTCCTAAGGAATCCGAAGAGCCCACACAAGCACAAGATCAACCGTCATCTTCCATGCAAGCATCTCCACCAACTAAAGTTGAGGAACAGGCTCAAGATGATGAAAATGAAGATCAAGAGGATGAGCCACCTCAAGAGGAGGACAATGATCAAGAGGGAGATCAAGTCAATAAGGACAAGGAAGATGAGCAAGAAATTTAGGGTCAAAGACCGCCACACCCAAGAGTCCACAAAGCAATTCAACGAGATCACCCCGTGAACTCCATTCTCGGTGACATTCATAAGGGGGTAACTACAAGATCTCGAGTTGCACATTTCTGTGAACATTACTCTTTTGTGTCCTCTATTGAGCCATACAGGATTGAGGATGCACTAAGAGATTCAGATTGGGTGTTGGCAATGCAAGAGGAACTCAACAACTTCACGAGGAATGAGGTATGACATTTGGTTCCACGTCCTAATCAAAATGTTGTAGGTACCAAGTGGGTATTCCGCAACAAGCAAGATGAGCATGGTGTGGTGACAAGAAACAAAGCCCGACTTGTGGCCAAAGGTTATTCACAAGTCGAAGGTTTGGACTTTGATGAAACTTATGCACCCGTAGCTAGGCTTGAGTCAATTCGCATATTACTTGCCTATGCTACTTACCATGGCTTTAAGCTTTATCAAATGGACGTGAAAAGTGCCTTCCTCGATGGACCAATCAAGGAAGAGGTCTATGTTGAGCAACCTCCCGGCTTTAAAGATAGTGAGTACCCTAACCATGTGTATAAACTCTCAAAGGCACTTTATGGGCTCAAGCAAGCCCAAAGAGCATGGTATGAATGCTTGCGAGATTTCCTTATCACTAATGGCTTCAAAGTCGGTAAAGCCGATCCTACACTCTTTACTAAAACTATTGCTGAAGATTTGTTTGTATGCCAAATTTATGTTGATGATATCATATTTGGGTCTACTAACAAATCTACTTGTGAAGAGTTTAGTAGGATCATGATACAAAAATTCGAGATGTCTATGATGGGGGAGTTGAAGTATTTTCTAGGATTTCAAGTCAAGCAACTCCAAGACGACACCTTCATCAGCCAAACAAAGTACATTCAAGACATTCTTAACAAGTTTGGAATGAAGGATGCCAAGCCCATCAAGACTCCCATGGGAACAAATGGGCATCTCGACCTCGATACGGGAGGTAAAACCGTAGATCAAAAGGTATACCAGTCGATGATAGGATCTTTACTCTATTTATGTGCATCTCGACCAGATATTATGCTTTCCGTATGCATGTGTGCAAGGTTCCAAGCCGATCCTAAGGAAGTTCACCTTAGGACCGTAAAAAGAATCATGAGATATTTAGTTTATACTCCTAAGTTTGGACTATGGTACCCCAAGGGATCCACTTTTGATTTAATAGGATATTCAGATGCTGATTGGGCAGGGTGCAAAATTGATAGGAAGAGCACATCAGGGACTTATCAGTTTCTGGGGAGATCCCTGGTGTCATGGGCTTCAAAGAAACAAAACTCAGTAGCTCTTTCTACCGCCGAAGCCAAGTATATTGCCGCAGGCCATTATTGTGTACAATTACTTTGGATGAGGCAAACCCTTAGGGACTATGGCTACAAATTGAGCAAAGTCCCTCTCCTATGTGACAATGAGAGTGCAATCCGTATGGCAGATAATCCCATTGAACACAGCTGCACTAAGCACATAGACATTCGGTATCACTTTTTGTGGGATCCCCAACAAAAGGGGGATATCGAGATAGCTTATGTTAGCACCAAAGAACAATTAGCCGATATCTTTACCAAGCCATTAGATGAGAAAACCTTTAGCAAACTTAGGAATCAGCTAAACATTCTTGATTCTCGGAATTTTGATTGAAACGTTGCACACATAGCTCATTTATATACCTTTGATCATATCTCTTTCATTTGGTATGACTAATGGGTTTTCAAGTGTATTTCTATACTAAGTCGTAGATTAAAAGGGAAATGGAGTCTTCGGTGAAGACAAGGCTTCCACTCCACTCTATTGGTATCATTTACCCTTCGCCGTCACTCCACATCACTCTCCAAATTGGTATAATCCTTCACTCATATTTACTTATACCAATGGGGGAGAAAATAAAAGGGCTCTCAAAATCTCCGTTTTTGGCGATTAATGCCAAAGGGGGAGAAAGTATTAGCCCAAAGCACAAGGACTGCACCACCAACTTCAAAATTTTGATTTATTTACAAAAGATTGTTTTTCAAATTGGTATCTTATGACAAGCAATTTGTTCAAATGGTATGATATTTTCAATTAGTATATTTAAAGATAGATTTTTAAAATTGGCATCTAAGTATACTTCCAATTGGTATCTATTAAAACCCTCTTCAAAACTAAGAGGGGAATTTCATTAAGGGGGAGTTTTGTTTAGTCAAAGGAAAAGCATTTGAAACAGGGGGAGAAATTTCAAATCTTGAAAATGCTTCTCGAAACCTTATTCATATACCTTTGACTATTTGCAAAAAGATTTGAAAAGACTTTCCAAAAGAATTTGCAAAAACAAAACAAGTGGTGCAAATGTGGTCCAAAATGTTAAATAAAAGAAAGCAATCCATGCATATCTAGTGAAATTATAAATTGGTTTAATTCCAAGTAACCTATGCACTTACCTTATGCAAACTAGTTCAATTATGCACTTATATATTTGCTTTGGTTTGTGTTGGCATCAATCACCAAAAAGGGGGAGATTGAAAAGGAAATAGGGTTTAACCTTTTCCTATATATAATTTTGGTGGTTGAATGCCCAACACAAATATTGGACTAACTAGTTTGCTCTAGAATACATGTTCTACAGGTGCATAAAGGTTCAACACAAACCAATAAAAGATTGAAGAAAGGGTTCAAAAACAAAGGACCAAAGAAACCAAGAGTGCCCTGGTCTAGCGCACCGGACTGTCCGGTGTGCCATCGACAGTGTTCGGTGCGCCAGGACCGTACAACGTCCAACTCCCCACTCTCGGGTTTCTCAGGGCGCGCTCCGCTATAATTCACCGGACTGTTCGGTGTGACACCGGACTATCCGGTGCACCAGCGGAGTAACGGCTATCCAGCGCAATGGTCGACTGCAAAAGCGTGGACGCAGAGCTACAGTGTGCGAACAGTGCGCGCAGAAGTCAGAGTAGTCATTAGAGGCACACCGGACAGTGAACAGTGCTTGTTCGGTGCGGCACCGGACTGTTCGGTGCCACTAGAAGACAAAGCCTCCAACGGTCAGAAGCTCTCGAACCCTAATGGTTGGGTGACATGGCTGGCGCACCAGACAGTGTCCGGTGGCGCACCGGACTGTCCGGTGTGCCCATCGACAGCAGCCATCCCCAACGGCTATGTGGTGGTTGAGGGCTATAAATACCTCCCAACCACCACCACTCTAAGCATCCAAGTTTCTAGCATTTCTCATTCAATACAAGAGCTAGTGCATTCACTCCTAAACACAATTCAATAGAATCAAAGCCTTTCCAAGTCCCAAACTCATTCCAACCACTTAGTGACTTGAGAGAGTGTTTTGTTCGTGTTCTTTGCGCTCTTGTTGCTTGGATCGCTTTCTTCTTCCTCATTCTTGTTCTCTAAGTGACTTGTAATCAAATCAAGAGACACCAAGTGTGTGGTGGTCCTTGCGGGGTCTAAGTGACCCGTTTGATTAAGGAGAAAGCTCACTCGGTCTAGGTGACCGTTTGAGAGAGGGAAAGGGTTGAAAGAGACCCGGTCTTTGTGACCACCTCAACGGGGACTAGGTTCTTTAGAACCGAACCTCGATAAAACAAATCACCGTGTTCATCCGCTTTATTTCTTGGTTCATTTGTTTTCCCTCTCTTTTAGACTCGAATTCATTTCTAACGCTAACCCCGGCTTGTAGTGTGTGCTTAAGTTTATAATTTTTAGATTCCGCCTATTCACCCCCTCTAGGCGACTTTCAATGACTTTTAAGGACTTCTTTGTGACTTAGACAAACATAATTAGAGTATAATCCAATTGACTAAGCTGTGGGTACACACCTTATTCTTCTATTCTCTGCAACATTTCTATTTCAGCTCAAACATGGACAAAAATGACACTTTCACTAGAAACCAAGTTAAAGTGTAGTGCCAATGACATTATAAAAGGTGTATGCAACATATTCAAATGCTCAAAACTTTCATACTTAACCTTTTTCATCATGTTGTTCTTTTTGCATGTTTGAGCTTGATGTTGGACTCCAAATCTTCAAACACCAAATCCGATCAAATCATCACCATTTATGAGTTCTAATCTTCCTAGGGTCACTAAGAACCTTTCCAAACTTAGGAGTGACCCAAACTCCGAATCAAAGTGTTCTTAGCTCTTTAGGCCTTTCCAGGTTCTGACTTTGATACCTCTACTTGTTCTTGTGACCAAGGCTTTACTCGAGCTAGGATCTTGAGCCTTATGACTTAAACCATAAACTAATATGAATTACCTCAATGGTTGTAAGTCATGTCCTTATGTCGTGGTCCTCAATGCACCATGTCTCTTATCATCTTGATCAACCTTGACCTCTAGCAAGACCATCTTCTTCACCTTGGCTTTAGGTACCTTAGTCCTCTTGACCTTCTCCCTTGCTGTAGTACCTCGAAGTCCTTCTTGCCTTCGTCCTTGGTTCAATGAACTATCTCCAAGCCATGCACATTGAGTCCCACTTAGTCAATATCCATCCTTCACCTGTGATACCTATTGGAGAGACAACTCCACCCGGATGGCGGAATTTACCTGCCTAATCCAAAGAATATGGGTAGCCTAGGGTTTTCCTGATCGAGTGGATGAACACAAGAACACACTAGGGTCTAGAGTGGTTCGGGTCACCGTAGCGTAATACCCTACTCCACTTGTGTGTTGTATTCTTGAGAGCTTCAAAAAGCTTGTGACTAGTTGGAGATGCCTCCACGGGGATTCTAGTGTGAATGTATGAATGTCCCCTTGTACCACATGTGCCATCCCTTATATAGTCCAAGGGAGGCACGTTACAGGGGAGCTGGACCCCAACAAGTGGGCCCAGTGTTCTAGTATTAAATATATATACAACAAGGAGGTATAAGTGCAACGGTGGCCAAGATCTGAAAGGGAAATGTGCCCTTGGGCCATTTCTAAGTATTTTGGTGATTGAGTGCCAACACAAGTGCTTAAGTATACATCTATGCCAATTGATGGACAAAGTGCAAATCAAGTCTAAAGGTATGTTTCTAGGATTAGTACATTGTTTCTAAAGGTATGTTTCTGGAAACAGGGGAAATCAATTTGGAGATGACTTGGCTTGTTGAGCCAAAGTCTGCTCAGTCTGGGTGCACCGGACTGTCCGGTGCGCCAGGCTAGCTCTAGCGAACTTGCTGCTCTCGGGACTTTGATGGCGGTGTACGGCTATAAATCACCGGACTGTCCGGTGGTGCACCGGACTGTCCGGTGAGCCATTCACAGGCGAAGTCGTCACTCTCGGGAAGTGATTAACGGCGTACGGCTATAATTCACCAGACTGTCCGGCGGTGCACCGGACTGTCCGGTGAGCCAACGGTCAGCCGGGCCAACGGTCGGTCGAGGATTCCGCGCGTGACGCGTGGCCGAGCCAACGGTCACAAGGGGGCACCGGACTGTCCGGTGTGCACCGGACAGTGTCCGGTGCACCAACGACTCTGAATCTGCAACGGTCGGCTTCGCCAAATAAGGAAAGAGATCCGCACCGTACTGTGCCGAGTGGTGCACCGGACTGTCCGGTGCACCAGGCGACTGAAGGCAAGAATTGCCTTCCTGGAATGCTCTCAACGGCTCCTAGCTGCCTTGGGGCTATAAAAGGGACCCCTAGGCGCATGGAGGAGAACACCAAGCATCCTTTGAGCATTGTTGATCACTCACACTTCATTCTTGCGCACTTGTTCGACATTCTTAGTGATTTGAGCTCCGTTCTAGTGAGAACCTCGTGATATTCTTTTGAGCTCAAGTCTGGGTCTTGTGTGTGCGTATTTGCTGTGATTTTTGTGTCTTGTGTGCGTTGCTCATCCCTCCCTTACTCTGTGCTTCTTTGTGAACATCAAAGTGTAAGGGCGAGAGACTCCAAGTTGTGGAGATTCCTCGCGAGCGGGATATAGTAAACAAAGCAAAACACCGTGGTATTCAAGTGGGTCTTTGGACCGCTTGAGAGGGGTTGATTGCAACCCTCGTCCGTTGGGACGCCACAACGTGGAGTAAGCAAGCGTTGGACTTGGCCGAACCACGGGATAAACCATTGTGCCATCTCTGTGTTGATCTCTTTGTGGTTATTGTGTTTTGCTAAGACTCCTCTCTAGCCATTTGGCTTTATTGTGCTAACATCTAATCAAGTTTTGTGGCATTAAGTTTCAAGTTTCACAGGATCACCTATTCACCCCCCTCTAGGTGCTCTCAATTGGTATTAGAGCCGTTCTCTTCACAAAGGGACTAATCGCCCGAAGAGATGGATCCTAAGGGCAAGGGGATTGTGATCAATGATAAGGAGAAGGAGTCCGTCGTCAACGAGCCGAAAGATGACAAGCCTACCGACTCGGGATCGGGCTACAAACGAAAAGATGGGAAGAAGAAGACAAGGCGCATCAAGGAGATCGTCTACTACGACGACAGCGACGAGTCCTCTTCTTCCCCAAAGGACAACGATGACAACGACTACGAGAAAAAGAAAACGGTCAATTCGAACTTTTATTTTGATTACTCTCGTATTCCGCAAAGTACCAATGCTCATTTACTCTCCATTCCACTTGGTAAACCTCCTCACTTTGATGGAGAGGACTACGGATTTTGGAGCCACAAAATGCGTAGTCACTTGTTCTCTCTCCATCCAAGCATATGGGAGATAGTAGAAAGTGGAATGAAATTTGATAGTACTGATAGTCCCATGTTCATTAATGAGCAAATACACAAAAATGCACAAGCTACTACTGTTCTTCTAGCTTCATTGTGCAGGGACGAATACCATAAGGTGAGCGGCTTGGATAACGCCAAGCAGATCTGGGACACCCTCAAGATCTCACATGAGGGGAACGATGTCACCATGCTCACCAAGATGGAATTGGTGGAAGGCGAACTTGGGAGATTCGCAATGATCAGGGGCGAGGAGCCAACCCAAACGTACAACCGGCTCAAGACCCTCGTCAACAAAATAAGGAGCTATGGAAGCACGCGATGGACGGACCACGACGTCGTCCGCCTAATGCTAAGGTCTTTTACCGTCCTTGATCCACATCTTGTGAACAATATTCGTGAGAATCCTAGGTACACGAAGATGACGCCCGAGGAGATACTTGGAAAGTTTGTAAACGGGTGGATGATGATCAAGGAGGCAAGATACGTCGACGATGCGTTGAATGGCCCAATCCAAGAGCCTCAAACCATTGCTCTCAAAGCGACGAGGAGCAAGGAGGCGCTACCTAGCAAGGTGGCGCAAGTTGTGGCGGTCGGGCTCAATGATGAAGAGATGGCCCTCATCATCAAGCGCTTCAAGACGGCGCTAAAGGGTCGCAAAGGGCATCCTAACAAGAACAAGACAAAGGGGAAGCGCTCATGCTTCAAATGTGGTAAGATTGGTCACTTTATCGCTTATTGTCCCGATAATGATAGTGACCAGGAACAAGGGAACAAGAGGGAAAAGAAAAAGGCGTACAAGAAGGCTAAGGGCGAGGCACACCTTGGCAAGGAGTGGGACTCGGATTGTTCGTCATCCGACTCCAACAACGAAGGACTCGCCGCCACCGCCTTCAACAAGTCGTCCCTCTTCCCCAACGAGCATCACACTTGCCTCATGGCAAGGGAAAAGAAGGTAAGCACTCGTAACACTAGTACTTACGCTTCCTCAAGTGATGAAGAATCTAGTGATGATGAAATAGACTATTCATGTTTATTCAAGGGCTTAGATAGAACTAAGGTTGATAAGATTAATGAATTGATTGAGGCTTTGAATGATAAAAATAGATTATTAGAAAAGCAAGAGGATCTTTTATATGAAGAACATGATAAGTTTGTAGAGGCTCAAAAATCCCTTGCTTTAGAAATTAAAAGGAATGAAATGCTTTCTTGTGAATTGTCTACATGCCATGACTCTATTTCTAGCTTGAAGAGCATAAATGATGATTTGTATGCTAAGTTAGAAATAGCTAATAAATCAACATCTTGTGTAGAACATGTTACAATTTGCAATAGGTGTAAAGATTTCAATATTGATGCTTGTAGCGAACACATAGCTTCAATTTCTAAATTGAATGATGAAGTGGCTAGTCTTAATGCCCAACTTAAGACTAGCAAAAGTGAATTTGATAAGCTAAAATTTGCAAGGGATGCCTACACGATTGGTAGACACCCCTCAATTAAGGATGGTCTTGGCTTCAAGAGGGAAGTCAAGAACTTAACAAGCCATGAGGCTTCCATCTCCACCAAGGAGAAAGGGAAGGCCCCTATGGCTAATAGTGCTCAAAAGAATCATGCATTTATTTATAAGAAATTTTCTAGAAATATTCATCATGATAGGAGTTGTAATGCTTATGATTCAAATGCAATGTTTGCTTCAAGTTCTTCCTATATGCATGGTAGAGATATGCCTAGGAGAAATGTCATTCATCATATGCCTAGGAGAAATGTTGCTCATGTTCCTAGGAAGATTAATGAACCTTCTACAATTTATCATGCTTGCAATGCTTCCTTTGCAATTTGTAGAAAGGATAGAAAAGTGATTGCTAGGAAATTAGGGGCAAAATGCAAGGGAGATAAAACTTGCATTTGGGTCCCTAAGGATATTGTCACTAACCTTGTAGGACCCAACAAGAGTTGGGTACCTAAGACCCAAGCCTAAATTTTCCTTGCAGGTTTATGCATCTGGGGGTACAAGCTGGATTATCGACAGCGGATGCACAAACCACATGACGGGGGAGAAGAAGATGTTCACCTCCTACGTCAAGAACAAGGATTCCCAAGATTCAATCATATTCGGTGATGGGAACCAAGGCAAGGTGAAAGGGTTAGGAAAGATTGCTATTTCATCCGAGCACTCCATTTCTAATGTATTCTTAGTTGAGTCGCTTGGATATAATTTGTTATCCGTTAGTCAATTATGCAATATGGGATATAATTGTCTATTCACAAATGTAGATGTGTCTGTCTTTAGAAGAAGTGATGGTTCATTAGCTTTTAAGGGTGTATTAGACAGCAAACTCTATTTAGTTGATTTTGCAAAAGAGGAGGCTGGTCTAGATGCATGCTTAATTTCTAAGACTAGCATGGGCTGGCTGTGGCATCGCCGTTTAGCTCATGTGGGGATGAAGAACCTTCACAAGCTTCTAAAGGGAGAACACGTGATAGGTCTAACTAATGTAACTTCCGAAAAAGATAGACCTTGTGCAGCTTGTCAAGCAGGTAAACAGGTGGGAAGCTCTCATCATACCAAAAATGTGATGACCACATCAAGACCTTTAGAGATGCTTCATATGGACCTCTTCGGACCCGTCGCCTATCTAAGCATAGGAGGAAGTAAGTATGGTCTTGTTATAGTCGATGATTTTTCCTGCTTCACTTGGGTATTCTTTTTGCAGGATAAATCTGAAACCCAAGGGACCCTCAAGCGCTTCCTAAGGAGAGCTCAAAATGAGTTTGAGCTCAAGGTGAAGAAGATAAGGAGCGACAACGGGTCCGAGTTCAAGAATCTTCAAGTGGAGGAGTACCTTGAGGAGGAAGGGATCAAGCACAAGTTCTCCGCTCCCTACACACCACAACAAAATGGTGTGGTAGAGAGGAAGAACAGGACGCTCATAGACATGGTGAGGACGATTCTTGGAGAGTTCAAGACCCTCGAGCGGTTTTGGTCGGAAGCCGTGAACACGGCTTGCCACGCCATCAACCGGGTCTACCTTCACCGCCTCCTCAAGAAGACTTCGTATGAGCTTCTAACCGGTAACAAACCCAATGTTTCGTATTTCCGAGTTTTTGGGAGTAAATGCTACATTCTAGTGAAGAAGGGTAGGAATTCAAAATTTGCTCCCAAAGCTGTAGAAGGGTTTTTGTTGGGTTATGACTCAAATACAAAGGCGTATAGAGTCTTCAACAAATCATCGGGTTTGGTTGAAGTCTCTAGCGACGTTGTATTTGATGAGACTAATGGCTCTCCAAGAGAGCAAGTTGTTGATCTTGATGATGTAGATGAAGGAGACATTCCAACGGCCGCAATACGCACCATGGTGATTGGCGATGTGCGACCACTGGAACAAAAGGAGCAAAATCAACCTTCTTCCTCAACAATGTTGCATCCTCCAACCCAAGATGATGAACAGGTACCTCAAGTGGAGGCGTGTGATCAAGGGGGAGCACAGGATGTCCAAGTTGAAGAGGAAGAAGCACCTCAGGCACCTCCAACCCAAGTTCGAGCGACGATTCAAAGGAATCATCCCGTCGACCAAATTTTGGGTGACATTAGAAAGGGAGTAACTACTCGTTCAAGATTAGTTAATTTTTGTGAGCATTACTCCTTTGTCTCTTCTATTGAGCCTTTCAGGGTAGAAGAGGCCTTGCTAGATCCGGACTGGGTATTGGCCATGCAAGAGGAGCTCAATAATTTCAAGAGAAATGAAGTTTGGACACTGGTGCCTCGTCCCAAGCAAAATGTTGTGGGAACCAAGTGGGTGTTCTGCAACAAACAGGACTTGCACGGGGTGGTGACAAGGAACAAGGCTCGACTTGTGGCAAAAGGTTATGCCCAAGTCGCAGGTTTGGACTTTGAGGAGACTTTTGCTCCTGTGGCTAGGCTAGAGTCCATTCATATTTTGCTAGCATATGCCGCTCACCATTCTTTCAGGTTGTTCCAAATAGATGTGAAGAGCGCTTTCCTCAACGGGCCAATCAAAGAGGAGGTGTATCTAGAGCAACCCCCTAGCTTCGAGGATGAATGGTACCCCGACCACGTATATAAGCTCTCTAAGGCGCTCTATGGACTTAAGCAAGCCCCAAGAGCATGGTATGAATGCCTTAGAGACTTTTTAATTGCTAATGCATTCAAGGTTGGGAAAGCCGATCCAACTTTATTCACTAAGACTTGTGATGGTGACTTATTTGTGTGCCAAATTTATGTCGATGACATAATATTTGGTTCTACTAATCAAAAGTCTTGTGAAGAGTTTAGCAGGGTGATGACTCAGAAATTCGAGATGTCGATGATGGGCGAGTTGAACTACTTCCTTGGGTTCCAAGTGAAGCAACTCAAGGACGGCACCTTCATCTCCCAAACGAAGTACACACAAGACTTGCTAAAGCGGTTTGGGATGAAGGACGCCAAGCCCGCAAAGACTCCGATGGGAACTGACGGACACGTCGACCTCAACAAAGGAGGTAAGTCCGTTGATCAAAAGGCATACCGGTCTATGATAGGGTCTTTACTTTATTTATGTGCTAGTAGACCGGATATTATGCTTAGTGTATGCATGTGTGCTAGATTTCAATCCGATCCAAGGGAGTGTCACTTAGTGGCCGTGAAGCAAATTCTTAGATATTTAGTCGCTACGCCTTGCTTCGGGATCTGGTATCCAAAGGGGTCTACCTTTGACTTAATTGGATATTCAGACTCCGATTATGCTGGATGTAACGTCGATAGGAAGAGTACAACAGGGACGTGCCAATTCTTAGGAAGGTCCCTGGTGTCATGGAGTTCTAAGAAACAAACTTCCGTTGCCCTATCCACCGCTGAGGCCGAGTACGTTGCCGCAGGACAGTGTTGCGCGCAACTACTTTGGATGAGGCAAACTCTCCGGGACTTTGGCTATAATCTGAGCAAAGTCCCACTCCTATGTGACAATGAGAGTGCTATCCGCATAGCGGACAATCCTGTCGAGCACAGCCGCACAAAGCACATTGACATCCGGCATCACTTTTTGAGAGACCACTAGCAAAAGGGAGATATCGAAGTGTTTTATATTAGCACCGAGAACCAGCTAGCCGATATCTTTACCAAGCCTTTAGATGAGAAGACCTTTTGCAGGCTGCGTAGTGAGCTAAATGTCTTAGATTCGCGGAACTTGGATTGACTTATAGCATACATGTGTATTATGCTTTGATCATGTTCCCTTATGCATTTTGTTTATTTATGGTGCTCAAGTTGTACAAACACTCCTCGGACCTCACAAGTCCTTTTGCAAGTGATGCACATATTTAGGGGGAGATGTGCTACAACTTGACCCTTTGAGACTAACCATGTGCTTGAGTTTGCTTGATTTAGTCTCAAAGGTGGATTGAAAGGGAAAGGTGGACTTGGACCATGAAAGACTTCCACTGCACTCCGATGAGAGGGTAACTTATTCCAAGTTCATCTCATGTACTCTTATTGCCTTGGTACTCTTATTTGAAGATTTTGGTGAGGCAATGGGGTTCGCGGGCCAAAATTGATCCCGTTTTGGTGCTTGATGCCAAAGGGGGAGAAAATAAGGCCAAAGCAAGAAATGGATTAGCTACCACTTGAGAATTTTGAAAACAGCAGAATAGAGCTTTTGTTTTGTCAAAATACTCTTATTGTCCCTCTTTGTCAAAAGTTGGTCTCTTGTGGGGAGAATGTTTGATTATGGGAAAAAGGGGGAGTTTTTTGAATCTTTGATCAATTTCTCTTGGAATACCTCTCTTTATGTCTCTACAAGTGAATTTGACTTAGAGATAGAAAATTGAGTTTGATTTGCAAAAACAAACCAAGTGGTGGCAAAGTATGATCCATATATGCCAAATTTGAATCAAAACAATATTGAGTTTTCATTTGTATTGATGTTGCACTTCTTTTAGTTGCTTTTTGTTGTGTTGGCATAAATCACCAAAAAGGGGGAGATTGAAAAGGAAATGTGCCCTTGGGCCATTTCTCAGTATTTTGGTGATTGAGTGCCAACACAAGTGCTTAAGTATACATCTATGCCAATTGATGGACAAAGTGCAAATCAAGTCTAAAGGTATGCTTCTAGGCTTAGTACATTGTTTTGAGAACAAATGTATTGTGTCTAAGTGCTGGAAACAGGGGAAATCAAATTGGAGATGAGTTGGCTTGTTCAGCCAAAGTCTGCTCAGTCTAGGTGCACCGGACTGTCCGGTGCGCCAGGCTGGCTCTGGCGAACTTGCTGCTCTCGGGACTTCGACGGCGGTGTACGGCTATAAATCACCGGACTGTCCGGCGGTGCACCGGACTGTCCGGTGGTGCACCGGACTGTCCGGTGAGCCAATCACAGGCGAAGTCGTCGCTCTCAAGAAGTGATTAACGGCGTACGGCTATAATTCACCGGACTGTCCGGTGGTGCACCGGACTGTCCGGTGAGCCAACGGTCAGCCGGGCCAACGGTCGGCCGAGGATTCCGCGCGTGACGCGTGGCCGAGCCAACGGTCACAAGGGGGCACCGGACTGTCCGGTGTGCACCGGACAGTGTCCGGTGTGCCAACGGCTCTGAATCTGCAACGGTCGGCTTCACCAAATAAGGAAAGAGATCCGCACCGGACAGTGTCCGGTGGTGCACCGAACTGTCCGGTGCACCAGGCGACTGATCGCAAGAATTGCCTTCCTGGAATGCTCTCAACGGCTCCTAGCTGCCTTGGGGCTATAAAAGGGACCCTAGGCGCATGGAGGAGAACACCAAGCATCCTTTGAACATTGTTGATCACTCACACTTCATTCTTGCGCACTTGTTCGACATTCTTAGTGATTTGAGCTCCGTTCTAGTGAGAACCTCGTGATATTCTTTTGAGCTCAAGTCTGGGTCTTGTGTGTGCGTATTTGCTATGATTTTTGTGTCTTGTGTGCGTTGCTCATCCCTCCCTTACTCCGTGCTTCTTTGTGAACATCAAAGTGTAAGGGCGAGAGACTCCAAGTTGTGGAGATTCCTCGCGAGCGGGATATAGTAAACAAAGCAAAACACCGTGGTATTCAAGTGGGTCTTTGGACCGCTTGAGAGGGGTTGATTGCAACCCTCGTCCGTTGGGACGCCACAACGTGGAGTAGGCAAGCGTTGGACTTGGCCGAACCACGGGATAAACCACTGTGCCATCTCTGTGTTGATCTCTTTGTGGTTATTGTGTTTTGCTAAGACTCCTCTCTAGCCACTTGGCTTTATTGTGCTAACATCTAATCAAGTTTTGTGGCATTAAGTTTCAAGTTTCACAGGATCACCTATTCACCCCCCCCTCTAGGTGCTCTCAAGATTCTTTCTCCTCATCCGTCACACGTATCTTCTGACCAGATATATTCTTCATCCCATTTGTCGGCCTGGACCTATAGCGGGATGTTCCTGGTGTGCTGACGTTGTCGGGGCTGGGCCGACTGACATGTGTAGGAGTTAATGTGATATCTTCGTGTTGTCATCTCCAGCCCATACTATAGCCGGCGTATTGCCGACCGAGCGGCACCTCATGATGTCATCGCCCACACATATGAGATAATCGCCACAATAACTCCTATTATCTTGAGCAAGCATTAAATGTGCATGGTGTGGCCATGCCGTTGTATGCCTCGG
The DNA here is from genome assembly GCA_029449295.1 of Zea luxurians. Taxonomy (NCBI): domain Eukaryota; kingdom Viridiplantae; phylum Streptophyta; class Magnoliopsida; order Poales; family Poaceae; genus Zea; species Zea luxurians. Next base: position 55,966,703 of record JAOPSE010000018.1, on the reverse strand, counting down.
TAACACATGGAGTGGTCTTGTTGGGCTGTTGAGAGCACCTAGAGGGGGGGTGAATAGGTGATCCTGTGAAACTTAAACTTATAGCCACAAAAACTTGTTAAGTGTTAGCACAATAATCACCAAGTGGCTAGAGAGGAGTCTCAACAAAACACAATACCACAAGAGATCAAACACAGAGATGACACAGTGGTTTATCCCGTGGTTCGGCCAAGACCAAACGCTTGCCTACTCCACGTTGTGGCGTCCCAACGGACGAGGGTTGCAATCAACCCCTCTCAAGCGGTCCAAAGACCAACTTGAATACCACGGTGTTTTGTTTTGCCTTTCAATATCCCGTTTGCGAGGAATCTCCACAACTTGGAGCCTCTCGCCCTTACACTTGAGATTCACAAGAAATTCAGAGTAAGGGAGGAAAGCAACACACACAAATCCACAGCAAAATGCGCGCACACACGGCCAAGAATCGAGCTCAAAAGACTATCTCAAAGTTCTCACTAGAACGAGGCTCGAATCACTGAGAATGACAAACGAATGCGCAAAGACTGAGTGTGGATGATCAAGAATGCTCTAAGGTTGCTTGGTGTTCTCCTCCATGCGCCTAGGGGTCCCTTTTATAGCCCCAAGGCAGCTAGGAGCCGTTGAGCACAAATCTGGAAAGCCATTCTTGCCTTCTGTCGTCGGGGTCACCGGACAGTCCGGTGCACACCGGACACTGTCCGGTGCCCGATTTCCTTCCTAAAATGGCGCTGCCGACCGTTGCCGACCATTGCAGATCTGGGAGCCTTTGGCGCACCGGACAAGTCCGGTGCACACCGGACAGTCCGGTGCCCCCTTCCGACCGTTGGCCCGGCCACGTGTCGCGCGCAGATTCCGCGGCCGACCGTTGGCCCGGCCGACCGTTGGCTCACCGGACAGTCTGGTGCACACCGGACAGTCCGGTGAATTTTAGCCGTACGCTGTCGGCGAATTCCCGAGAGCGGCCACTTCACGCCGAGTCAGTCTGGCGCACCGGACACTGTCCGGTGCACCACGGGACAGTCCGGTGCTCCAGACTGGACAGACTTTGGCTGCTCGAGCCATCTCTTCTCCAACTCGATTTTTTCTGTTTCCAGCACTTAGACACAATACATTAGTCCATAAAACAATGTACTAAGTCTGAGAAACATACCTTTATCCTTGATTTGTACTTTGTCCACCATTTCACAATTAGGCACCTGTGTTGGGCACTAAATCACCAAAATACTTAAAAATGGCCCAAGGGCACATTTCCCTTTCAATCTCCCCCTTTTTGGTGATTTATGCCAACACAACATAAAGCAAGTAGAACAAGTACAAAAACACTTCAAATAAGAACTCAAATTATTTTGATTCAATTTTGACATATATGGATCACTCTATGCCACCACTTGGTTTGTTTTTGCAAATCAAACTCAAATCTCTATCTCTAAGTCAAACACACATGTTGAAACATAAAGATAGTCATTCCAAAAGAGATTGATCAAAGATTTCAAAAACTCCCCCTTTTTCCCATAATCAATACTTCTCCCCACAAGAAGCCAACTTTTGATAAGAGGGACAACAAAAGAGTTTTGACAAACCAAAAGCTCTATTCTACTATTTTTAAAATCTCTCAAGTGGTAGCTGATCCATTTATCGCTTTGGCCTTTATTTTCTCCCCCTTTGGCATCAAGCACCAAAACGGGATCAATCTTGGCCTTTTAACCCCATTGCCTCACCAAAATCTTCAAATAAGAACACAAAGGCAAAGAGTATGAAGATGAACTTGGAAAAGTTACTCTTTCTCATCGGAGTGCAGTGGAAGTCTTGCATGGTCCAAGTCCACCTTTTCCCTTTCAATTTTCCTTAGAGACTAAAACAACCAAACTCAAGTACATGGTTAGCCACAAAGGGTCAAGCTGTAGCACAGTTCCCCCTAAATATGTGCATCATTTGCAAACAGGACTTGTGAGGTCCAGGGAGTGTTTGTACAACTTGAGCACCACAATAAGCAACAATAGCAGAATTGAACATAATCAAAAGCATAAACACATGTATGCTACATTTCAATCCAAGTTCCGCGAATCTAAGATATTGAGCTCACTACGCAGCCTGCAAAAGGTCTTCTCATCTAAAGGCTTGGTAAAGATATCGGCTAGCTGGTTCTCGGTGCTAACATGAAACACTTCGATATCTCCCTTTTGCTGGTGGTCTCTCAAAAAGTGATGCCGAATGTCAATGTGCTTTGTGCGGCTGTGCTCAACAGGATTTTCCGCTATTCGGATAGCACTCTCATTGTCACATAGGAGTGGGACTTTGCTCAGATTGTAGCCAAAGTCCCTGAGGGTTTGCCTCATCCAAAGTAGTTGCGCACAACACTGTCCTGCGGCAACGTACTCGGCCTCAGCGGTGGATAGGGCAACGGAGGTTTGTTTCTTAGAGTTCCATGACACCAGGGACCTTCCTAAGAATTGGCACGTCCCCGATGTACTCTTCCTATCGACCTTACATCCAGCATAGTCGGAATCTGAGTACCCAATCAAGTCAAAGTTAGACCCCTTTGGATACCAGATCCCGAAGCAAGGCGTAGCGACTAAATATCGAAGAATTCGCTTCACAGCCACTAAGTGACACTCCTTTGGATCGGATTGAAATCTAGCACACATGCATACGCTAAGCATAATATCCGGTCTACTTGCACATAAATAAAGCAAAGAACCTATCATGGACTGGTATGCTTTTTGATCAACGGACTTACCTCCTTTGTTGAGGTCGGTGTGTCCGTCGGTTCCCATTGCGTCTTTGCAGGCTTGGCGTCCTTCATCCCAAACCTCTTTAGCAAATCTTGTGTGTACTTTGTTTGGGAGATGAAGGTGCCGTCCTTGAGTTGCTTCACTTGGAACCCAAGGAAGTAGGTCAACTCGCCCATCATCGACATCTCGAATTTCTGCGTCATCACCCTGCTAAACTCTTCACAAGACTTATGGTTAGTAGAACCAAATATTATGTCGTCGACATAAATTTGGCACACAAAAAGATCACCATCGCAAGTCTTAGTAAAAAGAGTTGGATCGGCTTTCCCAACCTTGAGAGCATTAGCAATTAAAAAGTCTCTAAGGCATTCATACCATGCTCTTGGGGCTTGCTTAAGTCCATAGAGCGCCTTAGAGAGCTTACACACGTGGTCGGGGTACCGTTCATCCTCGAAGCCAGGGGGTTGCTCCACGTACACCTCCTCCTTGATTGGCCCGTTGAGGAAAGCGCTCTTCACATCCATTTAGTACAACCTGAAAGAATGGTGAGCGGCATATGCTAGCAAGATACGAATTGATTCTAGCCTAGCCACAGGAGCGAAAGTCTCCTCAAAGTCCAAACCTGCGACTTGGGCATAACCTTTTGCCACAAGTCGGGCCTTGTTCCTCATCACCACCCCGTGCTCGTCTTGTTTGTTGCGGAACACCCACTTGGTTCCCACAACATTTTGCTTGGGACGAGGCACCAGTGTCCAAACTTCATTGCACTTGAAGTTGTTGAGTTCCTCCTGCATGGCCAATACCCAATCCGGATCTAGCAAGGCCTCCTCTACCCTGAAAGGCTCAATAGAAGAGACAAAGGAGTAATGCTCACAAAAATTAACTAATCGAGATCGAGTAGTTACTCCCTTGCTAATGTCACCCAAAATTTGGTCGACGGGATGATCCCTTTGAATCACCGCTCGAACTTGGGTTGGAGGTGCCGGTTGCGCTTCTTCCTCCATCACATGATCATCTTGTGCTCCCCCTTGATCACACGCCTCCTTTTGATGAACCTGTTCATTGTCTTGAGTTGGGGGATGCACCGTTGTTGAGGAAGAAGGTTGATCTCTTTCATCTTGTTCCTGTGGCCACACTTCTCCAATCGCCATGGTTCGTATAGCGGCCGTCGGAACATCTTCTTCATCTACATCATCACAATCAACAACTTGCTCTCTTGGAGAGCCATTAGTCTCATCAAATACAACGTCGCTAGAGACTTCAACCAAACCCGATGATTTGTTGAAGACCCTATACGCCTTTGTATTTGAATCATAACCTAATAAAAACCCTTCTACAGCTTTGGGAGCAAATTTGGAATTCCTACCCTTCTTCACTAGAATGTAGCATTTACTCCCAAATACACAAAAGTACGATACATTGGGTTTGTTACCGGTTAGCAGCTCATATGAAGTCTTCTTGAGGAGGCGGTGAAGGTAGACCCTGTTGATGGCGTGGCAAGCCGTGTTCACAGCTTCCGACCAAAAGCACTCGGGGGTCTTGAACTCTCCAAGCATAGTCCTCGCCATATCTATGAGTGTCCTGTTCTTCCTCTCCACCACACCGTTTTGCTGAGGTGTGTAGGGAGCGGAGAACTCGTGCTTGATCCCTTCCTCCTCAAGAAACTCCTCCACTTGAAGGTTCTTGAATTCGGACCCGTTGTCGCTCCTTATCTTCTTCACCTTGAGCTCAAACTCATTTTGAGCTCTCCTTAGGAAGCGCTTGAGGGTCCCTTGGGTTTCAGACTTATCCTGCAAAAAGAACACCCAAGTGAAGCGGGAAAAGTCATCAACAATAACTAGACCATACTTACTTCCTCCTATGCTCAGATAGGCGACGGGTCCGAAGAGGTCCATATGCAGCAGCTCCAGAGGTCTTGATGTGGTCATCACATTCTTGTTGTGATGTGCTCCTCCCACTTGTTTACCTGCTTGACAAGCTGCACAAGGTCTATCTTTTTCGAAATAAACATTGGTTAGACCTATCACGTGTTCTCCCTTTAGAAGCTTGTGGAGGTTCTTCATCCCCACATGTGCTAAGCGGCGATGCCACAACCAGCCCATGCAAGTCTTAGCCATTAAGCATGCATCTAGACCGGCCTCTTCTTTTGCAAAATCAACTAAGTAAAGTTTGTCGTCTAGTACACCCTTAAAAGCTAGTGAACCGTCACATCTTCTAAAGACAGACACATCTACATTTGTAAAAAGACAATTATATCCCATATTGCATAGTTGACTAACAGATAGCAAATTGTAACCAAGAGACTCAACTAAAAACACATTGGAGATTGAGTGCTCATTAGAAATTGCAATTTTACCTAACCCTTTTACCTTGCCTTGATTCCCATCACCGAATATAATTGAATCTTGGGAATCCTTATTTTTGACGTAGGAGGTGAACATCTTCTTCTCCCCCGTCATATGGTTTGTGCATCCGCTGTCGATAATCCAGCTTGAACCCCCGGATGCATAAACCTGCAAGGCAAATTTAGGCTTGGGTTTTAGGTACCCAACTCATGTTGGGTCCTACAAGGTTAGTGCAAATATCCTTAGGGACCCAAATGCAAGTTTTATCTCCCTTGCATTTTGCCCCTAACTTCCTAGCAACTATTTTCCTATCCTTTCTATAAATAGCAAAGGAAGCATTTAAAGCACAATAAATTGTAGAAGGTTCATTCACTACTTTCCTAGGAGCATGAATAATATTCTTTCTAGGCACATGATGAATAGCATTTCTCCTAGACATATTTCTACCATGCATATAGGAAGAACTAGAAGCAAACATGGCATGAGAGTCAAAATCATTATAAGCATTATAACTCCTATAAGCATTTCTAGTTTGTCTCCTATCATGATACATAAAAGCATGGTTCTTTTTAGTACTACTAACCATAGGAGCCTTCCCTTTCTCCTTGGCGGAGATAGGAGCCTTATGGCTTGTCAAGTCCTTGGCTTCCCTCTTGTAGCCAAGTCCATCCTTAATTGAGGGATGTCTACCAATCGTGTAGGCATCCCTTGCAAATTTCAGCTTATCAAATTCATTCTTGCTAGTCTTAAGTTGGGCACTAAGACTAGCCACTTCATCATTTAGTTTTGAAATTGAAACTAAGTGTTCACAACAAGCATCAACATCCTTACACTTAGTGCAAATTTCAACATGTTCAACACAGGAGTTAGATTTACTTGCTACTTCTAGCTTAGCATTTAAATCATTAATTTCACCTTTTAAAGAAGAAATGGTTTCATTACAAATAGAAAGTTCACAAGAAAGCATTCCATTTCTTTTAACTTCTAGAGCAAGTGAATTTTGTGCACTAACAAATTTATCATGCTCTTCATATAAAAGATCTTCTTGTTTCTCTAAGATTCTATCCTTTTCATTCAAGGCATCAATCAATTCATTAATCTTAGCTATCTTAGTTCTATCCAATCCCTTGAATAAACTAGAGTAATCTATTTCATCCTCACTAGACTCATCATCACTAGAAGAATCATAAGTATTAGTATTACGATTGATTACCTTCTTCTCCCTTGCCATGAGGCAAGTGTGATGCTCATTTGGGAAGAGGGCCGATTTGTTGAAGGCAGTGGCGGCGAGTCCTTCGTCGTCGGAGTCGGACGAAGAGCAATCCGAATCCCACTCCTTTCCAAGGTGTGCTTCGCCTTTGGCCTTCTTGTAAACCTTCTTGTTCTCTCTCTTCCCATTCTTCCCTTGCTCCTGGTCACTATCATTTTTGGGACAGTTAGCAATAAAATGACCAACCTTACCACATTTGAAGCATGAGCGCTTCCCCTTTGTCTTGGTCTTCCTTGGTTGCCCCTTGCGACCATTTAGCGCCGTCTTGAATCTCTTGATGATGAGAGCCATCTCTTCATCATTGAGCCCGGCCGCCTCAACTTGCGCCACCTTGCTGGGTACCGGCTCCTTGCTCCTTGTTGCCTTGAGAGCGATGGGTTGAGACTCGTGGATTGGACCGTTCAACGCGTCGTCGACGTATCTCGCCTCCTTGATCATCATCCGCCCGCTTTCAAATTTTCCGAGTACCTCCTCGGGCGTCATCATCGTGTACCTGGGATTCTCACGAATATTGTTCACGAGATGAGGATCAAGAACGGTAAAGGACCTTAGCATTAGGCGGACGACGTCGTGGTCCATCCATCGCGTGCTTCCGTAGTTCCTTATTTTGTTGATGAGGGTCTTGAGCAGGTTGTACGTTTGGGTTGGCTCCTCTCCCCTTATCATGGCGAATCGTCCAAGCTCGCCCTCCACCAACTCCATTTTGGTGAGCATGGTGATGTCATTCCCCTCGTGAGAGATCTTGAGGGTGTCCCATATTTGCTTGGCATTGTCCAAGCCGCTCACCTTGTTGTACTCTTCCCTGCACAAGGACGCTAAGAGAACAGTAGTAGCTTGTGCATTTCTATGGATTTGTTCATTTATGAGCATAGAGTTATCCGAGCTATCAAACTTCATTCCATTCTCTACAATCTCCCAAATGCTTGGATGGAGAGAGAATAGGTGACTACGCATTTTGTGACTCCAAAATCCGTAGTCCTCCCCATCGAAGTGTGGAGGTTTGCCAAGAGGAATGGAAAGCAAATGCGAATTCGAACTATGTTGAATACGAGAATAATCAAATGAAAAGTTCGAATTGACCGTCTTTTTGTAGTCGTTGTCGTCGTCCTTTTGGGAAGAAGTAGACTCATCACTATCGTCGTAGTATATGATCTCCTTGATGCGCTTTGTCTTCTTCTTCTTCCCTTCCTTCCGCTTGTAGCCCGAGCCGGAGTCAGTGGGCTTGTCATCTTTTGGCTCGTTGACGAAAGACTCCTTTTCGTTGTTGACCACCATCCCCTTTCCCTTAGGATCCATCTCTTCGGGCGATTAGTCCCCTCTTGAAGAGAACGGCTATGATACCAATTGAGAGCACCTAGAGGGGGGGGTGAATAGGTGATCCTGTGAAACTTAAACTTATAGCCACAAAAACTTGTTAAGTGTTAGCACAATAATCACCAAGTGGCTAGAGAGGAGTCTCAACAAAACACAATACCACAAGAAATCAAACACAGAGATGACACAGTGGTTTATCCCGTGGTTCGGCCAAGACCAAACGCTTGCCTACTCCACGTTGTGGCGTCCCAACGGACGAGGGTTGCAATCAACCCCTCTCAAGCGGTCCAAAGACCAACTTGAATACCACGGTGTTTTGTTTTGCCTTTCAATATCCCGTTTGCGAGGAATCTCCACAACTTGGAGCCTCTCGCCCTTACACTTGAGATTCACAAGAAATTCAGAGTAAGGGAGGAAAGCAACACACACAAATCCACAGCAAAATGCGCACACACACGGCCAAGAATCGAGCTCAAAAGACTATCTCAAAGTTCTCACTAGAACGGGGCTCGAATCACTGAGAATGACAAACGAATGCGCAAAGACTGAGTGTGGATGATCAAGAATGCTCTAAGGTTGCTTGGTGTTCTCCTCCATGCGCCTAGGGGTCCCTTTTATAGCCCCAAGGCAGCTAGGAGCCGTTGAGCACAAATCTGGAAAGCCATTCTTGCCTTCTGTCGTCGGGGTCACCGGACAGTCCGGTGCACACCGGACACTGTCCGGTGCCCGATTTCCTTCCTAAAATGGCGCTGCCGACCGTTGCCGACCGTTGCAGATCTGGGAGCCTTTGGCGCACCGGACAAGTCCGGTGCACACCGGACAGTCCGGTGCCCCCTTCCGACCATTGGCCCGGCCACGTGTCGCGCGCAGATTCTGCAGCCGACCGTTGGCCCGGCCGACCGTTGGCTCACCGGACAGTCCGGTGCACGCCGGACAGTCCGGTGAATTTTAGCCGTACGCCGTCGGCGAATTCCCGAGAGCGGCCACTTCACGCCGAGTCAGTCTGGCGCACCGGACACTGTCCGGTGCACCACCGGACAGTCCGGTGCTCCAGACTGGACAGACTTTGGCTGCTCGAGCCATCTCTTCTCCAACTCGATTTTTTCTGTTTCCAGCACTTAGACACAATACATTAGTCCATAAAACAATGTACTAAGTCTGAGAAACATACCTTTATCCTTGATTTGTACTTTGTCCACCATTTCACAATTAGGCACCTGTGTTGGGCACTAAATCACCAAAATACTTAAAAATGGCCCAAGGGCACATTTCCCTTTCAATCTCCCCCTTTTTGGTGATTTATGCCAACACAACATAAAGCAAGTAGAACAAGTACAAAAACACTTCAAATAAGAACTCAAATTATTTTGATTCAATTTTGACATATATGGATCACTCTATGCCACCACTTGGTTTGTTTTTGCAAATCAAACTCAAATCTCTATCTCTAAGTCAAACACACATGTTGAAACATAAAGATAGTCATTCCAAAAGAGATTGATCAAAGATTTCAAAAGCTCCCCCTTTTTCCCATAATCAATACTTCTCCCCACAAGAAGCCAACTTTTGATAAGAGGGACAACAAAAGAGTTTTGACAAACCAAAAGCTCTATTCTACTATTTTTAAAATCTCTCAAGTGGTAGCTGATCCATTTATCGCTTTGGCCTTTATTTTCTCCCCCTTTGGCATCAAGCACCAAAACGGGATCAATCTTGGCCTTATAACCCCATTGCCTCACCAAAATCTTCAAATAAGAACACAAAGGCAAAGAGTATGAAGATGAACTTGGAAAAGTTACTCTTTCTCATCGGAGTGCAGTGGAAGTCTTTGTAACACCCAGGTGTTACCCTGGCTAGAGCCACTTGGTACTAGAAGCTGTGATCACAAAAGATAAAGGCTTAGGGCAGCACCTAAGAACCTTGGGGCTCATGTGCTATTTAAGTTGCCCATGACATAAGAAACATTACCCTAAGACCTTGCACACTTACTATCTTGGACAATAGGGGGGAGAAGAACCCTAGCTCTCTCCAAAGCCCTACCTTCCTAAACCCTAAGTAAGGGGGGGGAGAGAATGATCAAGTAGGTAAAGCATGTGTAACTTTTACCCAAACCTTAAGCAACATTATAACCATCATTTTGGGGAGGGAAATTTTGCAAAAAGGCCCCTGGAGAAACCCCATTTCAAATCTCCAAGTGGAGAGAGAGCTAGAGCTCTCTATTTTTCTCTAAGTCACAATTTAGCCCTAATTCAAAGACCAGCCGTGTTCACTTTGAAAATGGCGCCAAAACCACTTGGGTTCTATACCAAAAATGTGCTATACCACTTAAGGCACCCCCTGGAAAAATTTGAAACCGAGACTTGGACATTTGACAAGCTTTGACATCGGTTTTGTCGCGGAGTGTGCAGTGAGACAAACCAAACTTGGCGCCGGTCTATCTCCTAACCTAGGGCGTATCCTCCCTTGGAACTCACATGAAATAGGTAGCTCTAGGTGCAGGGAAGAGATCTTTCACAGTCGACATGGCGAGATTCGTACGCTTGGCCGCTCAGCAGAGCGAAGAACACGGGCAGAAGCTAAGCGCCACGTGTTCGACGCGCTCTGAGCACGCCAGAGCACGCCCGCGCGCGCCCCTCGCGCCCGCGTTGCGCCAAACGGGCAAGCCAGCGCCCTGGTCTGCGCCCGCGCCTATAAAACCCTCCCGAGCGTCGACCATACCCGTCCGCACCCACCCGACCCTCGCCGGAGTTTGTTTCGCCGTCGTTGGCCCGTGCGCAGCCGTCCGCGGCCACCCAGTCCCCCTGCCACCGTCGACCGGCCCGCTCCGCCATTTCCAGCCCCGTCCAGCCCTCGGAGAAGCTTGTGCACACCTCCGTGAGACTCCCCGAGCGAGGAATTGGAGTTTCCTTCGCCGGAGAAGCCAGTCCACCCACGCCGGAGCACTTAACCTCGCCGGAGTTCGTGGACCGGGTAATCCACTCAGCCATTCGTCGATTCCTTGCGCACACAGTCGCTACGTGACCCCGTGAAGCTCACCGTGCCGTCGGATTGAACCAGATCGCCGTGGTTTGGCCGGTATACTCGCCGCCGACGAGGATACCCGCCTGCACGCGTGGACCGGGCAATTCCGGCCACCTCCGACGACGACCCGCACCTCGACGTGACCGCCAGAGCCTCCCCGAGCCGACCCCACCCTTCGCCGGACCTCCCTCGCCGCCGGTAAGCCGCGCCGTCCTTTCTTTCCTACGGCTACTGTTCGGTTTAGAAGAAGGACCGCGGGTGTGAGGAAGAAAACCCTGGGGGGTTAAGTGTAAAGCCCAAGACTCATACGAATAGTGACCTGAGGGTAGATCTGCGAGAGTTGAATCAGTTTAACCCTAGGGGTCTCGGCGCAAACTGGTTTTTCCAGAAAACCTTAATTAAATCTGTTTTTAATTGGACAGCAACTTTGAAAATGCATAACTTTTGTTTAAATCATCCAAATTTGGTCAAACCAATTTTGCCAAACTCTAAATACTGTAACCTGTCTAAGAAAAATATAAAACCACATATGAACTAGAGAAAAATATAAGGTTCTGATTTATTTTCAGTTTTGGCTAAAAGCTTAATAATAGCAAGAAAAATAGTTGCACTATTTAACTAGGGTTAGAAAAATTTGGAGAAGTTTATATTCACTCACTAACTTAGTTAAAAATGTTAAACCTCTCTGTCTATTACATTGAGATAATTTAACCCCTTCTTCTATAATATGCTTAAGTTTAAAAAAAAATAGAAAAGGTGATATAAATGATGAACCAGAGGGCACACCTATTTTTGTTGAGATACTTAGTCAAGGTAGTTCACTGGAAAAATATGTCATACCCTGTTGTAGTGTAAAATAAACAAGATACCTTTTTAATGAAGAAAATAGGGATAACTTAGAAAAACCCTACAAAAATACCCCTAAGGTGAAACCTCCCCAAACCTTAGGATAACTACTGTGTTGATAATAAGAACTTAAGAAAAATCTGAAATCTGTTGTTTGATATTTTTCAAATGACAAGTTAGTTCTAATCACTCTTTTTGCACCCAAGTTTAGAAATTCACCATTTATTTAACCACCATGTAGCTCTCTGCCATTTTTGGTACAAGAGCTTTTTATCACTCCTAGAGGCCAGCAAAAATAACCATTAGGTCAGAAACCATTTTAATAAAGGACTTGTAGTGTAAAGTGGCCCAACCTGCCTAACCATTGTTATTTTTGTTTAAAACTTAGCTTTTGTACCTTAAGCCTCAAATTATTAAAACAAGCTAGTATAGCCAGTGACAACCCACTGTAATTTTTACAAAATTTTTGGAAATTTTTAAACTACTGTTATAGTTCAAACCCATACTAGAAACCCTAGATGGAAAATTAAGAAAGGAAAATGGATGATGGAATTTAATGTCCTCTTAAGACCTTTATAATTATCCACTAAAATCTATAAAGGCAATACAAATTCAATATGTTATTTCCAAAAGAAAACCTAAACCTAAAAGGGTAATAAGTCTATAAATACCACTAGAAGAACCAGGTGGCCAAGGAACCCTAAGTTAACTCTTAACTTAATTTTCTGTAGCTTAATGTTCTTAAATTTTGCATAATCATGACAAACATGTTCATTGCATTCCGATAGATTGTAATCTTGCTGACGGAGAGTACGTCCTCGTGCCGGAGCAAGGAGCTGCCCAGGAGGTTGCCCCCGACCCAGCACCAGAGCCTGCACCAGAGGACCTGCCTGCCACTGCTTTGGAAGGCAAGCCCCGGTTTTATGCATAACCTGTTATTTATGCTATTTTACTACACTTAATGATTGTAGGATTGTTTGTGCACTTACGTGTAGGAGTTGTTTGAGACCCTAGTTGCATGATCTCAGGAACCCCATTGTGATGAATACTAGTATGCTAAGTCGAGTAGCTGCTTTATTTAATTAGGGTCTCGGTAGAAGACGAGTGATTTTTCTAGCACTCGCGCGAGATCAGGAAGTTGATTGTACCCACTTTCACACTGTCATGATACTAGTTGGTGGACCACAATCCATGGGGATTGGTTGTCCATGAGGTGGAAAATGGAATAAGGATTAACGTGCGGATACCTGTGTCAAGCGTTTGAACGTACTAAACACATACCGAGAAATATGGTAAATCGGTAAGCCTAGTACCTGAGTGAACCTGGCAGTGGACATATCCCCTCACGCGACCTGAGACGTAGTCTCCCATTCCGGTTATGGTGGGTACAAGTGCGGTCACTGCACGACGGCAGTCGGGGTCAGTGAGGCATTGTACGCCAAGGCGGTGAGCCCTGATCTGCTGACGGGGAATCGATGGGGACGGTTGATGTGTGTGGGGACAGAGTGCCCCTCCATGTCGTGTGTTTAGGTTTACCTTGCAAGGATAAAACTCGATTCGAATCGTCTGCTTCTCGCAGCTAATGAGACTGCTTGATCCATTGTACTGCATTGAGTAAGAAGTGGAACTGGTTGAGATGATACAAACTGTTGGTTGCTAAAAATGCTTGCTACTATGTATGAGTAGATAGTACACTTTTAGCCTTAAGAGAGTCACACTTAATTTTGACAAAGTTAAAATCTTGATTTAGAAACTCAGCTAGTGCTTTTGGCAACCAAACCCCACAGCCAAACAGCTGCATGTCTAGAGGTAGAGGAGTATAGACTCCTCACACCGGGTAAGTCTAGCTGAGTATTAGTATACTCAGCCTTGCTTGTGGCATAATTTTACAGGTTCTCTGGAGGACATGGTTGCTGGAGTGACTTGGCCATCCACCCTGCCACCGGGTTGGACTGTCGAGTGGGACCCTGCCTCGGCTGAGGAGGAGCATGAGGAGTGATGGGACAGGCTTCCCCATCCCTCCATTTATTTACCGTTAGTTTATTTTCCGCTGCACCCCAAAAACAATGATGGTTTCTTTTGCGAAAACTCCGATGATGACAATGGTGATGTAATAACTTAATACTCTTCCATGCATGGTTTTATGCTTTATTGTATTTGCTCTGTGACTCACCATCGAGTGAGACTGTGGTACTTGATCCTGTCAGTGGCCGTGTCGGACTAGATCCGAGGGATTGACGGGTTATTCCCATTTAAGTGTGGTCTAGCCTCTAAGGTCGGACTTAGGCACTTAAGTCGGAATAATTCGGGCAGTTCCGCCACAGCTGGTATCGGAGCTTGTACCACCACAGAGGAATCAATAAATCCTAAATACCATCCCTTTTCTAAAAAGTAAAACTGGATAGAAACAATGTTGGATAGATAGTAGGGCGAGCAGGATAGACCTAGGACGTGAAGCCTTAGGATAATAGAAGGGTAGCTAGGTGGCTAAGTGACTAGGCCCTACAGGCCACTTTTACAGGATGGGAGTTCTTCCCTATTCCTCTTATTTTCTTGTGAGGTCGTTCAGGACGTGCATGCATGCATTCTTAATTAAGTAAATAATTGACTAAATAAAAAGGACTTAAAAGTGAGATAGCAGCCAACTAGGTCCTCAATACCTTTTTCTTTTAACCAGAGGCAGGTTGAGTTTTGTTTTCCCTGTTCTTTTTACTTCTTTTTCTTTACTTACGCTTAACCGTGCACAGATGACTTCCCACGGATCCTCTGAGGATGGAGATGCACTGACCCACACTGACGGACTTGCACGAGAGGGTTTTCCCCGCATCTTGTGGGAGGTGCTTCAGGGGGCAGGATATTTGACACCCCCTCAGTACGCGGTGCAGCTATTCGAGAAGCACCGGGTACCTCGCTGCCGGGTGAGGATGACTTTGGAGCCTCATCCCCTGCAGCCAGGCTGGCGTTCACTGGACTCCGAGTCCTATGGATACCGGGCTGAGGACACTATTGAGGCTATCGCTCTGCATGGACTGACCACCTTCTGTGGATTTCATCCCTTGGAGTTGGCTACTCACCCCATTGGGTTGTTCCCTGTGGAGAAGGAGGACGACCCGATGTGGAAGGACCGGGTGGAGCATGCCAAGGACATCTGGGCTCTCTACCCAGGCCACACGGCACACTTGTCGGTACGGTGCATGAACGCTCTGTATCGTCTGCAAGTGATGCGTGGGGAGGCCATGTCCCACCTGATGGCGTTGCTGGAGGACACCAAGATCACCCTGGATAACAGGGAGGAGCTCGTGGTGGATTTATCCCAGGAGCTGGTGGAGAAAGATTTACAGGTGGAGCAGCTGACTGACGAGATTCATGAGTTGGAAGAGCTGGTGGGCACCAGGGAGAATACCATCGAGGTCCTCGAGGATCAGCTCCTCAACACTCAGCAGCAGTTAGCAGAGGCTAATGCGCATCTGGACATGCATCACCAAGAGATCCATGATGCGGAGGCTGACGAGGACGTCGACATCGAGGGAGGAGACGAGTCTGCCTCCAGTGTAGACACCGCTGGCTCAGGGAGACCACCTTCCCCCGAGTCTAGCGTCGCCTCGTTCGCTCAGTAGATGCCAGACTAGTGCTAGAGGATGGTGATAGTTGGACTCCTCGCCGCTAGCTTAGCTTTTGCACCCTTAGGGTACTAGGCTAGGTAGAGTTGAGTCTTTTGATCCTTGATGTAACCGGTACTAAAACTCTTTTGGATGTTTAGGGATGACTGATGGTAATTTAAATTCGGATGGAAGGATCATGTTTTCATTTGTTTTATTTGGAATCTATCAATTACTTTGACTCCCCTACCATGTTCGAACCTTAAGCTTGGAGATGTGTTATTAAGCAACCATGTGGCTTTTTCAGATGGCTGGGAGAGCGCGCCGTGGACAGAATGAGCACGTTCCTCCACCGCCACCGCCTCCCACTCTGCAGGAGCTCATGGCCCAGCAGAATGAGATTCTGAGGCAGCTAGCTCAGCGTCAGCCACCACCTCAGCAGTATGGTGGAGACCATCAGCGTCACCCCGTCGCTGCTACTTACCAGGAGTTTCTCAGCACCCAGCCACCATTGTTTACCAGGTCGGAGGACCCACTGGATGCAGATGTGTGGTTGAGGGTGGTAGAATCCAAGTTCCCATTGCTCCATGGGGCTTGCTCGGAGGTCACCAAGGTCAGGTTCGCCACCCAGCAGCTTCGCGGACCCGCAAGAACTTGGTGGGACCATTTTCTGGCTATGCAGCCGGATGGCAGAGAGGTGGAGTGGAGGGAGTTCAAGGCCGCTTTCAGAGGGCATCATATTCCCGCTGGCATCATGGACCGGAAGCTCAATGAGTTTCTGGCACTCACTCAGGGCAGCAGGACAGTGTTACAGTATGCCCAGGCCTTCAACGATCTGTGTCAGTATGCCGGATACCATGCAGATACGGATGAGAAGAAACGAGACCGGTTCAGGAGAGGGCTCAGCACCAAGCTCCGTGACCGTCTCAACACCGTCCGGGCCAACAGTTACAATGAGTTGGTCAACATGGCCATCTCCCAGGAAGACTGCATCTTGGCTCGGCAGGCGGAGAAGAAGAGGAAGACCCCTGTGGCAGGACACTCGTCACAGCCACAGCGCTTCAGGATTGTGTCTGACTCCCAGAGCAGGGGACCCCAGCAGCAGCAAGGAAGGTGGGTAATCAGGCCCCCTCAGCAGCAGCAGCAGCAGGCACCCAACCGCGCCCAATTCCCAGTTCAGAGGAACAACCAGCAGCAGCAGTACCGCCAGGCTAATGATAACCGGTGCTTCACTTGTGGCAGTACTGGGCACTATGCCAAGAATTGCCCCAAGAATCAGCAGAGGCAGGGGCAGAATGTCAACCAAAACCAGGGAAAGAGGCAGAAAGTGCAAGTGAGGCAGGGCAAGCTGAACTTCACTACAATGGCTGACATTCCAGAGGGAGCACCCGTCATGACTGGTATCTTTACAGTTTTAAATTTCCCTGCTATTGTTCTTTTTGATTCCGGTGCTTCACATAGTTTTATCAGTGCCAAGTTTAGTGCCAAATGCCAGTTGCCCTTTCATCACACCGATGGGGGCATTACAATCTTAACACCCGGAGGCAGAGTTGCCACTTATCAAATCAACAAGAATGTGCCTCTAAAGTTTGGTAGTTTGATAATTAAAACCAACCTTCTTGTCTTGGGACTGGATAGTGTGGATATCATATTGGGAACTGATTGGTTGACCAAACATCAGGTAGTGATTGACATTGCAGCTAGGGCCATCGAGGTGCACTCACCAATTTGTGGTGAAATCACACTATACTTACCCAACCAGGGTTGTACACGATCTTGTGCCTTTGTTATGGTAGAATCCCCAGTGGAAAAGATCCCAGTAGTCTGTGACTACCCGGATGTGTTCCCGGATGAATTGCCAGGAATGCCACCTGACAGAGATATTGAGTTTGCCATTGAATTGCAACCCGGGACTGCTCCTATCTCCAAGAGACCTTATAGGATGCCTCCCGCAGAGCTAGCAGAATTGAAGAAGCAACTGCAAGAATTGTTGGACAAGGGATTTATTCGACCAAGCACTTCACCCTGGGGATGTCCCGCCTTGTTCGTGAAGAAGAAGGATGAGAGTTTGAGGATGTGTGTTGATTACCGCCCTCTCAATGCGGTGACTATCAAGAACAAGTACCCGTTACCCCGCATTGATGTTCTGTTTGATCAGTTGGTAGGAGCCAAGGTATTCTCCAAGATAGACCTTCGCTCGGGCTACCATCAGATCAAGATCCGTGCCAGTGACATTCCCAAGACGGCTTTCTCTACCAGATATGGGCTCTATGAGTTTTTGGTAATGTCTTTTGGGCTAACCAATGCCCCGGCTTATTTCATGTACTTGATGAACTCAGTGTTCATGCCAGAGCTGGACAAGTTTGTGGTTGTCTTCATTGATGACATTCTGGTTTATTCCAAGAATGAAGATGAACACACGGAGCATCTGCATATTGTGCTTCGAAGACTTCGTGACCATCAGTTATATGCTAAGTTGTCCAAGTGTGAGTTCTGGCTGAAAGAAATAAAATTCTTGGGTCACACAATTTCTCAGGATGGGATATCAGTTGACCCTGAGAAGGTGCGAGAAGTGATGGACTGGAAACCCCCGACTACAGTAAAGCAGATTAGGAGTTTTCTGGGATTGGCAGGGTATTACCGACGATTTATTCCGGATTTCTCTAGAATTGCCAAGCCAATGACTGAACTGTTGAAAAAGGGAGCCAAATTTGTGTGGAGCCAAAAATGTGAGGATGCTTTTCATACCCTGAGGCAACAATTGACAACAGCTCCAGTGCTAGCTCAGCCAGATAATACCAAGCCATTTGAAGTTTATTGTGATGCTTCTGGGACAGGATTGGGTTGTGTGTTGATGCAAGAGAACAGAGTGATTGCTTATGCTTCCCGAGCCCTTAGACCTCATGAGCAGAACTACCCGACCCATGATCTGGAGTTGGCAGCAGTAGTTCATGCTCTCAAGATATGGAGACACTACTTGATGGGAGCTCACTGTAACATTTACACCGATCACAAGAGCCTCAAGTACATTTTCACTCAGGCAGATTTAAATATGAGACAGAGGAGATGGTTGGAATTAATCAAGGACTATGATTTGGAGGTGCATTACCACCCGGGCAAGGCCAATGTTGTGGCAGATGCCTTGAGCCGAAAGGCCCAATGTAATTGCATGAACATGGATACAAGAATCACCACCTTGTGTGATGAGTTGTGCAAACTGAACCTGGAAGTTGTTCCTTCCGGTGAATTGGGATATATTGCAGTGGAACCCACACTGCAAGAACAAATAGCTCAGGCACAGTTTGGGGATAAGGGTGTTCAGATCATCAAGGATATGATCAAGCAAAAGGCCGAGAAATACAAGTGTTTCCGTCAGGACAGCAAGGGAATTTTATGGTTTGAAGATCGATTGGTTGTTCCCAAGAATCTAGAGCTCAGAAGGAAGATATTGGATGAAGCTCACCTTTCTAAGTTCTCCATGCACCCTGGTAGCAGCAAGATGTACCATGATCTCAGACCCCTTTATTGGTGGACCAGGATGAAGAGGGAAATTGCCAAGTATGTTTCGGAATGTGACACTTGTCAGAGAGTAAAAGCTAGTCATCTGAAAGCAGCAGGCCCTTTGCAACCTCTTCCCATACCATCTTGGAAATGGGAGGACATTTGCATGGACTTCATAGTGGGATTACCCAATACCTCCCGGCACCATGATTCCATATGGGTTATTGTGGATAGATTGACCAAGACTGCTCATTTCTTGCCAGTACACACCACCCACAAGACAGAGAAGTACGCAGAGATTTATGTTGATCAGATAGTAAGGTTGCATGGTATGCCAAAAACCATTATATCTGACAGAGGAGCACTGTTTGTGGCACGCTTTTGGGAAAAACTGCAAGAATCACTTGGAACCCAAGTAATCCGAAGCTCAGCCTATCACCCTCAGACTGATGGCCAGACAGAAAGGGTGAATCAGATTTTGGAAGACATGTTGCGGGCATGTGCACTACATTATGGGAAGGATTGGGATAAGTGTCTGTCTTTAGCAGAGTTTTCTTACAATAACAGTTATCAGTCCAGTCTGAAGATGGCACCTTTTGAGGCATTATATGGGAGAAGATGCAGAACCCCGCTAAATTGGTCTCAAGCAGGGGAAAGGGAGATTTTTGGGCCAGATTTGGTGCTTGAAGCAGAGGCAAAGGTGAGAATTATCAAGAAGAACCTAGAAGCTGCGCAGGCCAGACAAAAGAGTTATCATGACAAGAGGCGGAAGCCTCTACAGTTTGCGGTGGGAGATCATGTCTATCTTAAGGTATCACCAACCAAGGGTATCCAGAGATTTGGGATCAAGGGCAAGTTGGCCCCTCGCTACATTGGACCTTATAAGATCAAGAAAAGTTGTGGACCCGTAGCCTACCAATTGGAATTACCATCCCATATGTCCGCAGTTCACAATGTGTTCCATGTATCGCAGCTGCGGAAATGTGTTCGTCTACCCACTGAAGTGCTACCAGAACCAGACATTGAGATAGAATCAGACTTGTCCTACCAGGAGTACCCCGTCAAGGTATTGGATCAGAAGGAAAGATCAACTCGGGCAAGGTCAATCAGAATGTATAAGGTTCAGTGGAGTCATCATTCAGCAGAAGAAGCTACGTGGGAGACAGAGGATTTTCTACGCTCTCGCTTCCCCGACTTTCTACCCAAAGGAGCCGGTACGTAACCCCGAAACCCACCCCCACCTGCCCTTTGAATACAATTATAAGAAAAACTTAGATAACAAGGATAGTCTAAGTTATGGATACAACTTAAGAAGGGCTTCCTTCTGAAGTTGCAAAGAGGATGACATTCGAAGAGCAGTTAACAAGAGAAACTTGGGTAAAGGAGAGACACCACCATCACCCCCTCAAGCACCCCTCCAAGGAACTCTACCTAAATCTCGGGACGAGATTCCTTTAAGGGGGGAGGGTTGTAACACCCAGGTGTTACCCTGGCTAGAGCCACTTGGTACTAGAAGCTGTGATCACAAAAGATAAAGGCTTAGGGCAGCACCTAAGAACCTTGGGGCTCATGTGCTATTTAAGTTGCCCATGACATAAGAAACATTACCCTAAGACCTTGCACACTTACTATCTTGGACAATAGGGGGGAGAAGAACCCTAGCTCTCTCCAAAGCCCTACCTTCCTAAACCCTAAGTAAGGGGGGGGAGAGAATGATCAAGTAGGTAAAGCATGTGTAACTTTTACCCAAACCTTAAGCAACATTATAACCATCATTTTGGGGAGGGAAATTTTGCAAAAAGGCCCCTGGAGAAACCCCATTTCAAATCTCCAAGTGGAGAGAGAGCTAGAGCTCTCTATTTTTCTCTAAGTCACAATTTAGCCCTAATTCAAAGACCAGCCGTGTTCACTTTGAAAATGGCGCCAAAACCACTTGGGTTCTATACCAAAAATGTGCTATACCACTTAAGGCACCCCCTGGAAAAATTTGAAACCGAGACTTGGACATTTGACAAGCTTTGACATCGGTTTTGTCGCGGAGTGTGCAGTGAGACAAACCAAACTTGGCGCCGGTCTATCTCCTAACCTAGGGCGTATCCTCCCTTGGAACTCACATGAAATAGGTAGCTCTAGGTGCAGGGAAGAGATCTTTCACAGTCGACATGGCGAGATTCGTACGCTTGGCCGCTCAGCAGAGCGAAGAACACGGGCAGAAGCTAAGCGCCACGTGTTCGACGCGCTCTGAGCACGCCAGAGCACGCCCGCGCGCGCCCCTCGCGCCCGCGTTGCGCCAAACGGGCAAGCCAGCGCCCTGGTCTGCGCCCGCGCCTATAAAACCCTCCCGAGCATCGACCATACCCGTCCGCACCCACCCGACCCTCGCCGGAGTTTGTTTCGCCGTCGTTGGCCCGTGCGCAGCCGTCCGCGGCCACCCAGTCCCCCTGCCACCGTCGACCGGCCCGCTCCGCCATTTCCAGCCCCGTCCAGCCCTCGGAGAAGCTTGTGCACACCTCCGTGAGACTCCCCGAGCGAGGAATTGGAGTTTCCTTCGCCGGAGAAGCCAGTCCACCCACGCCGGAGCACTTAACCTCGCCGGAGTTCGTGGACCGGGTAATCCACTCAGCCATTCGTCGATTCCTTGCGCACACAGTCGCTACGTGACCCCGTGAAGCTCACCGTGCCGTCGGATTGAACCAGATCGCCGTGGTTTGGCCGGTATACTCGCCGCCGACGAGGATACCCGCCTGCACGCGTGGACCGGGCAATTCCGGCCACCTCCGACGACGACCCGCACCTCGACGTGACCGCCAGAGCCTCCCCGAGCCGACCCCACCCTTCGCCGGACCTCCCTCGCCGCCGGTAAGCCGCGCCGTCCTTTCTTTCCTACGGCTACTGTTCGGTTTAGAAGAAGGACCGCGGGTGTGAGGAAGAAAACCCTGGGGGGTTAAGTGTAAAGCCCAAGACTCATACGAATAGTGACCTGAGGGTAGATCTGCGAGAGTTGAATCAGTTTAACCCTAGGGGTCTCGGCGCAAACTGGTTTTTCCAGAAAACCTTAATTAAATCTGTTTTTAATTGGACAGCAACTTTGAAAATGCATAACTTTTGTTTAAATCATCCAAATTTGGTCAAACCAATTTTGCCAAACTCTAAATACTGTAACCTGTCTAAGAAAAATATAAAACCACATATGAACTAGAGAAAAATATAAGGTTCTGATTTATTTTCAGTTTTGGCTAAAAGCTTAATAATAGCAAGAAAAATAGTTGCACTATTTAACTAGGGTTAGAAAAATTTGGAGAAGTTTATATTCACTCACTAACTTAGTTAAAAATGTTAAACCTCTCTGTCTATTACATTGAGATAATTTAACCCCTTCTTCTATAATATGCTTAAGTTTAAAAAAAAAATAGAAAAGGTGATATAAATGATGAACCAGAGGGCACACCTATTTTTGTTGAGATACTTAGTCAAGGTAGTTCACTGGAAAAATATGTCATACCCTGTTGTAGTGTAAAATAAACAAGATACCTTTTTAATGAAGAAAATAGGGATAACTTAGAAAAACCCTACAAAAATACCCCTAAGGTGAAACCTCCCCAAACCTTAGGATAACTACTGTGTTGATAATAAGAACTTAAGAAAAATCTGAAATCTGTTGTTTGATATTTTTCAAATGACAAGTTAGTTCTAATCACTCTTTTTGCACCCAAGTTTAGAAATTCACCATTTATTTAACCACCATGTAGCTCTCTGCCATTTTTGGTACAAGAGCTTTTTATCACTCCTAGAGGCCAGCAAAAATAACCATTAGGTCAGAAACCATTTTAATAAAGGACTTGTAGTGTAAAGTGGCCCAACCTGCCTAACCATTGTTATTTTTGTTTAAAACTTAGCTTTTGTACCTTAAGCCTCAAATTATTAAAACAAGCTAGTATAGCCAGTGACAACCCACTGTAATTTTTACAAAATTTTTGGAAATTTTTAAACTACTGTTATAGTTCAAACCCATACTAGAAACCCTAGATGGAAAATTAAGAAAGGAAAATGGATGATGGAATTTAATGTCCTCTTAAGACCTTTATAATTATCCACTAAAATCTATAAAGGCAATACAAATTCAATATGTTATTTCCAAAAGAAAACCTAAACCTAAAAGGGTAATAAGTCTATAAATACCACTAGAAGAACCAGGTGGCCAAGGAACCCTAAGTTAACTCTTAACTTAATTTTCTGTAGCTTAATGTTCTTAAATTTTGCATAATCATGACAAACATGTTCATTGCATTCCGATAGATTGTAATCTTGCTGACGGAGAGTACGTCCTCGTGCCGGAGCAAGGAGCTGCCCAGGAGGTTGCCCCCGACCCAGCACCAGAGCCTGCACCAGAGGACCTGCCTGCCACTGCTTTGGAAGGCAAGCCCCGGTTTTATGCATAACCTGTTATTTATGCTATTTTACTACACTTAATGATTGTAGGATTGTTTGTGCACTTACGTGTAGGAGTTGTTTGAGACCCTAGTTGCATGATCTCAGGAACCCCATTGTGATGAATACTAGTATGCTAAGTCGAGTAGCTGCTTTATTTAATTAGGGTCTCGGTAGAAGACGAGTGATTTTTCTAGCACTCGCGCGAGATCAGGAAGTTGATTGTACCCACTTTCACACTGTCATGATACTAGTTGGTGGACCACAATCCATGGGGATTGGTTGTCCATGAGGTGGAAAATGGAATAAGGATTAACGTGCGGATACCTGTGTCAAGCGTTTGAACGTACTAAACACATACCGAGAAATATGGTAAATCGGTAAGCCTAGTACCTGAGTGAACCTGGCAGTGGACATATCCCCTCACGCGACCTGAGACGTAGTCTCCCATTCCGGTTATGGTGGGTACAAGTGCGGTCACTGCACGACGGCAGTCGGGGTCAGTGAGGCATTGTACGCCAAGGCGGTGAGCCCTGATCTGCTGACGGAGAATCGATGGGGACGGTTGATGTGTGTGGGGACAGAGTGCCCCTCCATGTCGTGTGTTTAGGTTTACCTTGCAAGGATAAAACTCGATTCGAATCGTCTGCTTCTCGCAGCTAATGAGACTGCTTGATCCATTGTACTGCATTGAGTAAGAAGTGGAACTGGTTGAGATGATACAAACTGTTGGTTGCTAAAAATGCTTGCTACTATGTATGAGTAGATAGTACACTTTTAGCCTTAAGAGAGTCACACTTAATTTTGACAAAGTTAAAATCTTGATTTAGAAACTCAGCTAGTGCTTTTGGCAACCAAACCCCACAGCCAAACAGCTGCATGTCTAGAGGTAGAGGAGTATAGACTCCTCACACCGGGTAAGTCTAGCTGAGTATTAGTATACTCAGCCTTGCTTGTGGCATAATTTTACAGGTTCTCTGGAGGACATGGTTGCTGGAGTGACTTGGCCATCCACCCTGCCACCGGGTTGGACTGTCGAGTGGGACCCTGCCTCGGCTGAGGAGGAGCATGAGGAGTGATGGGACAGGCTTCCCCATCCCTCCATTTATTTACCGTTAGTTTATTTTCCGCTGCACCCCAAAAACAATGATGGTTTCTTTTGCGAAAACTCCGATGATGACAATGGTTATGTAATAACTTAATACTCTTCCATGCATGGTTTTATGCTTTATTGTATTTGCTCTGTGACTCACCATCGAGTGAGACTGTGGTACTTGATCCTGTCAGTGGCCGTGTCGGACTAGATCCGAGGGATTGACGGGTTATTCCCATTTAAGTGTGGTCTAGCCTCTAAGGTCGGACTTAGGCACTTAAGTCGGAATAATTCGGGCAGTTCCGCCACAGTCTTGCATGGTCCAAGTCCACCTTTTCCCTTTCAATTTTCCTTAGAGACTAAAACAACCAAACTCAAGTACATGGTTAGCCACAAAGGGTCAAGTTGTAGCACAGCTCCCCCTAAATATGTGCATCATTTGCAAACAGGACTTGTGAGGTCCAGGGAGTGTTTGTACAACTTGAGCACCACAATAAGCAACAATAGCAGAATTGAACATAATCAAAAGCATAAACACATGTATGCTACATTTCAATCCAAGTTCCGCGAATCTAAGATATTGAGCTCACTACGCAGCCTGCAAAAGGTCTTCTCATCTAAAGGCTTGGTAAAGATATCGGCTAGCTGGTTCTCGGTGCTAACATGAAACACTTCGATATCTCCCTTTTGCTGGTGGTCTCTCAAAAAGTGATGCCGGATGTCAATGTGCTTTGTGCGGTTGTGCTCAACAGGATTTTCCGCTATTCGGATAGCACTCTCATTGTCACATAGGAGTGGGACTTTGCTCAGATTGTAGCCAAAGTCCCTGAGGGTTTGCCTCATCCAAAGTAGTTGCGCACAACACTGTCCTGCGGCAACGTACTCGGCCTCAGCGGTGGATAGGGCAACGGAGGTTTGTTTCTTAGAGTTCCATGACACCAGGGACCTTCCTAAGAATTGGCACGTCCCCGATGTACTCTTCCTATCGACCTTACATCCAGCATAGTCGGAATCTGAGTACCCAATCAAGTCAAAGTTAGACCCCTTTGGATACCAGATCCCGAAGCAAGGCGTAGCGACTAAATATCGAAGAATTCGCTTCACAGCCACTAAGTGACACTCCTTCGGATCGGATTGAAATCTAGCACACATGCATACGCTAAGCATAATATCCAGTCTACTTGCACATAAATAAAGCAAAGAACCTATCATGGACTGGTATGCTTTTTGATCAACGGACTTACCTCCTTTGTTGAGGTCGGTGTGTCCGTCGGTTCCCATTGGCGTCTTTGCGGGCTTGGCGTCCTTCATCCCAAACCTCTTTAGCAAATCTTGTGTGTACTTTGTTTGGGAGATGAAGGTGCCATCCTTGAGTTGCTTCACTTGGAACCCAAGGAAGTAGGTCAACTCGCCCATCATCGACATCTCGAATTTCTGCGTCATCACCCTGCTAAACTCTTCACAAGACTTATGGTTAGTAGAACCAAATATTATGTCGTCGACATAAATTTGGCACACAAAAAGATCACCATCGCAAGTCTTAGTAAAAAGAGTTGGATCGGCTTTCCCAACCTTGAGAGCATTAGCAATTAAAAAGTCTCTAAGGCATTCATACCATGCTCTTGGGGCTTGCTTAAGTCCATAGAGCGCCTTAGAGAGCTTACACACGTGGTCGGGGTACCGTTCATCCTCGAAGCCAGGGGGTTGCTCCACGTACACCTCCTCCTTGATTGGCCCGTTGAGGAAAGCGCTCTTCACATCCATTTGGTACAACCTGAAAGAATGGTGAGCGGCATATGCTAGCAAGATACGAATTGATTCTAGCCTAGCCACAGGAGCGAAAGTCTCCTCAAAGTCCAAACCTGCGACTTGGGCATAACCTTTTGCCACAAGTCGGGCCTTGTTCCTCGTCACCACCCCGTGCTCGTCTTGTTTGTTGCGGAACACCCACTTGGTTCCCACAACATTTTGCTTGGGACGAGGCACCAGTGTCCAAACTTCATTGCGCTTGAAGTTGTTGAGTTCCTCCTGCATGGCCAATACCCAATCCGGATCTAGCAAGGCCTCCTCTACCCTGAAAGGCTCAATAGAAGAGACAAAGGAGTAATGCTCACAAAAATTAACTAATCGAGATCGAGTAGTTACTCCCTTGCTAATGTCACCCAAAATTTGGTCGACGGGATGATCCCTTTGAATCACCGCTCGAACTTGGGTTGGAGGTGCCTGTTGGGGCCGTGCTTCGGTGCGCCGAAGGTCTTACACGAAGAAGCAGCTTCGGCTGAAGTCGCCTCCAAGTGATGGCCGAAGGTTCCTTTTCATGGAGCTTCGGCGTTACGAACCGACATAGAGATAGAATGACCTTTTTATCCATAAAGGTCTGAGTCAATGTTGTAAACTTTTGTAAGGGGCATAATTGTAATTTGTCACAGGCTGCGACCTGTGCCTATAAATAGATGAACAGTACCTCTGTACTGTTCACGCGAACCTGTCATTTGCCTTCGCATCGCACTTGTATTTTCGCCTTCCTCAAGACCGAAGGTACACTATTAATTTGAAATCATTTATATTCGTTCATGTTAGTAAAGATGGAAATGATTCTATGATAACATTTAAATGTTTATTTTGTATCTCCTGATTTATATGAGTACTTCGTCCCTCGTTATTATGTTTACGAAGGTACGTCATTCGTAACCTTCGTCCGAAATTCTTTATATTCCGAAAGGATATAAGGTGGTGGAGGACGAAGGACTTTAACATTTAACATTTTCTGTGTTGCCTTGTTCTTAACTCTTAGCATTTGAGAACAAGCCCCCAACATTGGCGCCCACCTCCGGTGAACTCACTTCCACCTTTCTGAGCTGATGGCTTCGTTCAACAATCAAGCTGGAGCTGCTTCGGCTTCGAAGCTGGTGCTCCCGATAACAGGCGGTTCTTGCTCAGAGCCGGCTAACAAGAAGCAGAAGAAGGAGGCTCAGAGAAGGGTGCAGCATGTTGGAGTGCAGGGACCCTTCATCAAGTCAAAATGGTCCCACATTCCAATTACTTTCTCTCAGGAAGACCTTCAGCTTAAGGATTATCCTCACAATGATGCCATGGTTATCTCTTGCGTGATCAAAGGATTTCTGGTCCACAATGTCCTAGTTGATACAGGCAGTGCAGCTGACATTATATTTGCTAAAGCCTTCAGACAAATGCAAGAACCCGAAGACAAGATTCATGATGCTACGCACCCTCTTTGTGGCTTCGGAGGGCGGCAGATTGTAGCACTTGGGAAGATTACCATGCCGGTAACCTTCGGGTTTGTTAACAACACAAGGACTGAGCAAATTGTGTTTGATATTGTTGACATGGAGTATCCTTACAATGCTATCATTGGCCGTGGTACTCTTAATGCCTTCGAAGCAATTCTTCACCCAGCTTATCTCTGCATGAAGATACCTTCGGACCAAGGGCCTATCGCTATTCATGGAAGCCAGAAAGCTGCTAGAAGGGCCGAAGGAAGCTGGACTGACTCCAAGGCAATCCATAACATAGATGGAGCTGAAGCTTGTGAACAGTACAAATTCAGGAGGGAGAAGGCAGCTTCAGCGGATCAACCGAAGCCTATGTTATTGTGTGAAGATATAGCAGAGCAGAAGGTGTTGTTGGGCTCGCAATTATCTGAAGACCAGGAGAAAACCTTGATAAGGTTTTTATTCAACAACAAAGATGTCTTTGCATGGTCAGCTAATGATCTCTGTGGAGTAAATCGGGATGTTATTGAACATTCGCTTAATGTTGACCCATCCTTCAGACCCCGAAAGCAGAGGCTTCGGAAAATGTCCGATGACAAGGCCGAAGGGGCTCGCAATGAAGTAAAAAGACTCCTCAGTGCAGGAGTTATCAGAGAAGTGAAGTATCCAGAGTGGCTAGCTAACACTGTTATGGTGAAGAAGGCCAATGGCAAGTGGAGAATGTGTATTGATTTCACAGATCTCAACAAGGCTTGTCCGAAGGATGAATTCCCGCTGCCAAGGATAGACTCTTTAGTTGATGCAGCAGCTTCTTCAGAGCTCATGAGTCTCCTGGACTGCTACTCAGGCTATCATCAAATCTGGATGAAGAAGGAAGATGAGCCGAAGACTAGCTTCATAACCCCAAGTGGTACATATTGCTATCTTCGGATGCCTGAGGGGCTCAAAAATGCCGGAGGGAGTTTCAGCCGAATGACAGCGAAGGTTCTCCAGTCTCAGATAGGCAGAAATGTGCTGACTTATGTCGATGACATTATTGTAAAAAGCACGAAGCAGGAAAATCATATTGCTGATCTGCAGGAGACCTTCGCCAGCTTCAGACAAGCTGGTCTGAAGCTGAATCCAGAAAAATGTGTCTTCGGAGTGAAGAAGGGCAAATTTCTTGGATGCTTGGTTTCAACAAAGGGGATCGAAGCTAATCCAAATAAAATCGAAGCTATACTTCGAATGGAGCCACCAACCACAAGAAAAGGGGCCCAAAGATTGACAGGAAGGCTGGCATCTCTCAACAGATTTATATCCAGATCAGCAGAAAGAAACTTACCATTCTTCGAGGTGCTGAAGTCAGCTGAAGTCTTTCAATGGGGCCCAAGTCAACAAAAAGCCTTCGAAGAGCTGAAGCAATACTTAATAGATCTAACAACATTAACCCCACCAATGCCAGGGGCTCCCCTGTTGTTATATGTGGCAGCTTCGCACTCAGCAGTAAGTGCGGCACTTGTCCAGGAGAAGTTTGATGGTCAGGTCAAGAAGCAGGTCCCAATATATTTTGTATCTGAGGTCCTCAGTGTCTCAAAGAAAAATTATACAGAGCTGGAGAAGGTGTTGTATGCCGTTTTAATGGCATCCAGGAAGCTTCGGCATTATTTTCAGGCATACAATATTATTGTTCCTTCTTCGCAGCCGTTGAAGGATATCATGAGAAATAGAGAAGCTACTGGCCGAATTGGAAAATGGGCTGTGGAGCTCAATGAATTTTACATTGACTATGTGCATAGATCCTCAATCCAGTCTCAAGCATTGGCAGATTTCATTGCCGACTGGACGCCAGGGGCTCAGGACGAAGAAGCAAATAAAGACGCCAAAGTATGGACAGTGTTTTGTGATGGCTCTTGGGGAACCTTCGGAGCAGGTGCAGCTGCTGTGTTGGTCTCACCGTCCAAGGTTAAAACTTGCTATGCAGCAAGACTTGACTTCAGCTGCACAAATAATATAACTGAGTACGAAGCCCTGCTCCTGGGTCTTCGGAAACTAAAGGCAATGGGAATCAGAAGGGCGATTCTTAAAACTGATTCCCAGGTTGTTTCGTGTCATATTGACAAAAGTTGCAAGGCTAAAGACCCGAAGCTTGAAAAATACCTAGACACGGTCCGAAGGATCGAAGCTTCCTTCGAAGGATTTTCTGTTAAGAATATCCCTCGAGGACAAAATGAGCATGCTGATTTGTTGGCCAAGTCCGCAGCACAGGGGCTGCCGCTACCTTCGGATGTGTTTTTCGAAACAATAAAGGCACCTTCAGTGGAGTTACTTGAAAGAGCAGTCCTTAACATTTCTCCTGTGTACAGTGAAGATTGGAGAACTGAAATAATCTCTTACCTTCAGGGTAACTTCCTATCAGATGACGAAGCTTATAATAAAAGAATAGAGGCAAGAGCTCGTCCGTATATCATGATAGAAGGGGAATTGTACAAGCATGGAGTTTGTGCCCCGCTGCTCAAGTGCTTGTCTAGACCCGAAGGTATAGAGTTAATGAAAGAAATACATGCAGGCCTGTGTGGATCCCACATTGGATCCAGGCCATTACTTGGAAAAGTGTTCCGCCAAGGATTTTATTGGCCGAAGGCAGCTTCGGATGCAGCAGAGTTAGTTCAAAAGTGCGAA
Source organism: Zea luxurians (assembly GCA_029449295.1). Lineage (NCBI taxonomy): Eukaryota > Viridiplantae > Streptophyta > Magnoliopsida > Poales > Poaceae > Zea > Zea luxurians. Next base: position 55,936,642 of record JAOPSE010000018.1, on the reverse strand, counting down.
GGTTGTCAGAAATGTGCAAGAGATCAAAAGCAACCTTCGTCTTTGACACAGCTGATACAGCCCATCTGGCCATTGCAAAGGTGGGGCCTCGACTTGCTGGGTCCATTACCACCGGCTCAAGGCAATCTGAAATATGTTATAGTGGCTGTGGAGTATTTTTCCAAGTGGATTGAGGCGAAGCCATTAGCCACAATAACTTCGGCTACTGTCCAAAAATTTTTCTGGCAGAACATTGTCTGTCGCTTCGGAGTGCCGAAGGCCATCACTGTAGATAATGGAACACAGTTCGACTCCGAAGATTTCAGAAATTTCTGTGATCAAATTGGAACGAAGATCCATTTTGCATCAGTCAGGCATCCGGAGTCGAATGGGCTTGTTGAAAGGGCCAACGGCATCATAATGACAGGAATAATGAAGTTAATCTTCAATCAACCCAGGGGAAAGTGGCCAGATCAGTTGACCAAAGTGGTGTGGAGCCACAATACAACAACATCAAGGTCTACAGGCTTTACCCCATTTAAGTTGTTATTTGGTGACGAAGCAATAACTCCGGAAGAAGCTAAAGCTGGATCAATAAGAGTGATAGCTTCGGCAGAATCAGGTGCCGAAGATGCTTGTCTTGTGGAAAAAGATGCCTTAGAAGGGATCAGGCTTCAGGCCGTGGAGAATATCAATAAATATCAAGCTGAAACAATCAAATGGCGAGATAGAAAGGTCCGGCTAAAAAATATTGAGCCAGAGCATTTGGTGCTTCGGAGAGTAGCCAACCCAGATACAGTGGGTAAGTTACAATTGAAATGGGAAGGGCCTTTCTTAGTAGCATCTTCGTCGAGGCCTGGTTCGTACAGATTAAAGGACATGGATGGCAACGAAATTCCAAGATCTTGGAATGCAGATGAGCTTCGGAGATATTATGTATAACTTGATGTAATTTTTTATGTTTTTCTTTTTCTTTTTCATGGCACCCTTTTCCTTTCTAAAGGGGGAGAAAGGTTTTTAATGGGGCCATCATATGTAATTTCCTTTTTAGTTTTATAAGAGCAAAATCCCCCAAAGAATGTAAATGTAAAAGCTGAGAACGCACCATCGAGTGCCGAAACTAAAAAAAATAAAGGCGAAGAAGCTCCAAAGTCGTTCCTAAGGGAATGCAGAGCTGAGGTGTGGTTGTTCCTAAGGAAATAATGGATGAGTGTGGCTTCGGACATACGCTTCGGACATTCATTCGCACATTACATTACATCATGGCATTTGCATACATAAGCATTCATTCATAGCATTTATGTACCAAAGTGGTTGCTTCGGCAAAAAAGAGAAGTGGCTTTTTGTGAATCGTTGTGTAAAAGAAAAGCCTCGGCAGAAGGGAGAAGTGGCTTTTTGTGAATCGTTGTGTAAAAGAAAAGCCTCGGCAGAAGGGAGAATTGGCTTTTTATGAATCGTTGTGTAAAAGAAAAGCTTCGGCAGAAGGGAGAAGTGGTATTCTATGCTTCGTTGTGTACGAAAAGAAGGGAAGGTGTTTTTTCGCTTTCGGCTCAAAATACTGATTTCGTTCACATCAAAGCACCCTAGTAGAAAGGTAAGAATATACTACAAGGTATGTATAAAGTTCCTTGAGAACAGTTCAATTGTATTTACAAAACTTGTTACAAAAGTATCCTAAGTTTGTTTTCCTATAGTACATTTCTACTGATCTTCATTAAGCTTCAGCTTCGGCGACATAACTTAAGCATCATCTTCACCTTCGTCATCCTACATAAATCAAGGAATCGTGAGTAAAAATCAAGTGCAAAGGAAAAGGTAAGTACGAAGTATCATTTCTTACTGGTTCAAGATGACTTCGGGCTTCGTCTCCAGCCTTCTCCCGCCCGCCTTTTGTCCATATCATTTTTATAAATCTATTTGAGATGCTTCGGGCAAGGTCAGGTATATCATCCAGGATTGATGGGGATAGGGTGAAGTTGGGCCTGTTGACAATTTTTCCATGCTCGCAACCGGCCTTCAGGAATGCAGCAGCGGTACCCCGAGAAGCTACCCAGGCACAGAAGTCGCCGTGCCCGGCTATAACTTCGTCAAGTTCTTCGATTTCAGCTTCAATATGATCGAAGGCCTGTGGTAAATTTTCCGCTGAAGGGTTAAATTTCCCGCTGCTGGCTCCAACAGAGTAAAATATCTTTTTTAATCGTCCAATACAATTATTGCCAAACTTCAAGCATTTGTCTTGAAGGCTTGTTAACGATTTCTTCAACTCTGAGCTGGTCTGGACTTCGGCTTCAAGCTTCGAATTAAGCTCTAGCTTCTCCTGATCGAATTGTTTTGATTGACTGATAAGCTTCGAATTCAACTCTGAAACTTTAGCCTCAGTCTCAGCCAGCAAGCCTTCGGTCGATTGGAGCTCGAAGTCTTTCTTTTCAATGATGGCAGATTGTTCTTTTATCTTGCTTTCTAAGTTTTCAATTATAGCTTCGTGTTTTTTGTCCTCCAAATCTTGCTGCATCTTCAGAGCTTTGCTCAGTAGCATGCTCTGCACAAAAACAACTTACGTTGGAAACATTTTTCATTATTAACAGCAATAAAAACCAGAGAAAAGGTTGTTTACCTTGAAGTTGGAGTAAAATAAGCTGCCGACGATATGTTGTCGTCGGTAGCGGCTGATGTCTGTCTCTAGCTTCGAAAAACCGATACTCTTTGATAGAGTACCGATTACCTTAGCTCCAGTTTGGTCTCGAATGCAGCCTAATTTTTCATCGTCCACACCTCCAAATAGGAGAGCACCTGGCTTGTAGCCGCAAGATTTGGCATAGTCCTTGAGCTCCTCTATTTCGTCCTTCGACAGTTTTTGCCCAACTAAATTTTGAAAGGAGTAGGCTTCGTCGTCCGAAGTGTCTTCGGCTATTTCTTTTCCTTTCTCAGGCACTGTGGCCATGGTTTTTTCAGTAGTAGCACCAGCTTCTTCCGCAGCCATGTCTTCCAAAATCTTGTCGATGTCCTCAATGGTAGTTTCTAAGTTTGCATCTTCGGCTGTAGCGGCTTCGGTAGCCGCGACCTCCGAAGGCGCGACTTCGACGTCTGTGGTGCCTTTGACAGCTGGTGTTTTCTGAATTGACGCCCTAGGCGGCGTCTTGTCGATAACTTCAGTTACTGCAATAATTCTTTGTCGTTTGGGTTTGGTTATCTTCGTTTGATCCGGCTCGTCCACCTTTTGAAAAAGCTTCGTCAGTTGAAGCCCTAATGGACTTAGCTTCGTGGGCATGGGTTCAGTCATTACCTTTAAAATTTCCTCCACGTCGCTGGTAGAAGGTGGTGTGGGGGTCCCCTCTTCTTCGGATATTTTTCGCTTCGGAGTTGATATTTTTCTTTTCTTGGGAATCTTCTTCTCTGTTGCTGGTCGTTCTTCATCCTTGGTCAGAGTTTCGGCCACTCTTTTTCTTTTGTGGCCCTCGGCACCCTTGTTCAACTGCTCATAGTCTGGGTACTCGAAGCCCAGGGCATCAAGCACTCGGTTCAGCCTTCGCTTCGGTCGGGCGCCGAAGGCCGCTGTCATTAGTTGATCCTCTTTTTTGGAGTAATTCCCCAGGATTTCATTGCACATCACCTCGACTGTGTCCAGCCACTCTTGGCAGGGCTTCTTAAAGAATTTCTTGAATTTAAAGTGATAGGGCAGCCGGACAAGCTCCCCCTTCTTCTTCTCTCCCTCCAGCTTCGGCATTTCCCACTCTTTTAGAGTAGGGAAAACTCTGAATGCCAAGAATTCCTGAACTAGATCCCTGGTGCCAATATGTTCTGAAATAATTTCAAATTCACCCAGAGCAGCCCAGGTGGGACCTTCTAGCCTGCCGATGTGGCATCGTGGCCTTGTCTCTCCAAACATTAAATCCAGAGGGCTTTGTACCAATTTTTCTTTGTCTTCGTCAACTTTTACATAAAACCACTCAGATTTCCAGCCTGCTGGCCATTTGCTTCGGTAGCTGATGACAGGACACTTTGTTGTCTTCCGGTAGGCAAAATTATAGCAACCGAAATTATCATGTAGCCCATCTTTTCTAGCCTTTGTTTGGTAATGTAATTCGTGAACTCGGCAGAAGCTGTCGGCAAACGGTTCCACAGCTTGGCTACGGAGGGCCCAGATATAAACATTGAGCCTAACGATGGCGTTAGGAGTCAATTGATGAAAGTAGATACCAAACCTCTTCAGTATCTCTGCAATAATCTTGTGAAGAGGGAATCTCAGCCCAGCCTTTAAAAAGCTCTTGAAGATAACAATTTCGTCCTTCCCTGGCTTCGGGGTGGTTTCTTCTCCCCCGAAGCGAAGTAGCTTCTTCTGGTCTTCATTGAAATAACCTGCTTTCACCATCTTCGAAAGGTCAGCCTTTGAAACAGTTGATTTCCCAAAATCCAGGTGACTGGGCTTGCTGGGCATGGCAATACGGTAGTCATCTTCGGGATCAGTCCCTTCAATGTTTTCTTCTTCTCCTTCGGCCGTTGTTGGGTTTGCTGCAGCACTGGGCATTTCTTCCGCAGTCACTAGACCGGAACGCTGCATCGCTTCGGAGATGGGCACAGTGTTCGAACCTTCGGCTTCGTCTCCCTCACGTACAACTTTCGCAGTAGATCGCACTCTCGCCATTTGATTCTGAGTTTGGGGAAGTCAGACACTTTTTTCTTTTTTCTTTTCTCCGAAGCTCTTCTTCCTGACGAAGCAGACGTCGAGATGGACCTTCGTTCGATTCTGAGAGTCAAGCTTCGGCTATGGTGGAAAATTTTGGCAGCAAAACAGTGCAAATAGCAATGAATGCTGTGGTAACTTCACACCTACCCGTTTGTTTATATAGTGCTGCAGGTAAGAAGGCGAAGCGGCAGGATTTTTACACCAGGCGGGCAGTCATTTGTACTCGCTGTGCAGTGGACCGCAAAGATCAAACAGTAACTCTGCAAAGTGGGCCTGGCACGCGCTCGGAAGCCGGATCGTTTCTCCGCAACGAGCTCAGGGAAGGTGTTTTTTGGACCTTCGGCTTCCCGAAGCTGAAGAGGCTTTTTTTTCACGGGTCAAGCTCGTTACGAAAAACGATCTAGCACCGCGAAAGGGGCTACTGTTGGGGCCGTGCTTCGGTGCGCCGAAGGTCTTACACGAAGAAGCAGCTTCGGCTGAAGTCGCCTCCAAGTGATGGCCGAAGGTTCCTTTTCATGGAGCTTCGGCGTTACGAACCGACATAGAGATAGAATGACCTTTTTATCCATAAAGGTCTGAGTCAATGTTGTAAACTTTTGTAAGGGGCATAATTGTAATTTGTCACAGGCTGCGACCTGTGCCTATAAATAGATGAACAGTACCTCTGTACTGTTCACGCGAACCTGTCATTTGCCTTCGCATCGCACTTGTATTTTCGCCTTCCTCAAGACCGAAGGTACACTTGTAATTTGAAATCATTTATATTCGTTCATGTTAGTAAAGATGGAAATGATTCTATGATAACATTTAAATGTTTATTTTGTATCTCCTGATTTATATGAGTACTTCGTCCCTCGTTATTATGTTTACGAAGGTACGTCATTCGTAACCTTCGTCCGAAATTCTTTATATTCCGAAAGGATATAAGGTGGTGGAGGACGAAGGACTTTAACATTTAACATTTTCTGTGTTGCCTTGTTCTTAACTCTTAGCATTTGAGAACAAGCCCCCAACAGTGCCGGTTGCGCTTCTTCCTCCATCACGTGATCATCTTGTGCTCCCCCTTGATCACACGCCTCCTTTTGATGAACCTGTTCATTGTCTTGAGTTGGGGGATGCACCGTTGTTGAGGAAGAAGGTTGATCTCGTTCATCTTGTTCCTGTGGCCGCACTTCTCCAATCGCCATGGTTCGTATAGCGGCCGTCGGAACATCTTCTTCATCTACATCATCACAATCAACAACTTGCTCTCTTGGAGAGCCATTAGTCTCATCAAATACAACGTCGCTAGAGACTTCAACCAAACCCGATGATTTGTTGAAGACCCTATACGCCTTTGTATTTGAATCATAACCTAATAAAAACCCTTCTACAGCTTTGGGAGCAAATTTGGAATTCCTACCCTTCTTCACTAGAATGTAGCATTTACTCCCAAATACACGAAAGTACGATACATTGGGTTTGTTACCGGTTAGCAACTCATATGAAGTCTTCTTGAGGAGGCGGTGAAGGTAGACCCTGTTGATGGCGTGGCAAGTCGTGTTCACAGCTTCCGACCAAAAGCACTCGGGGGTCTTGAACTCTCCAAGCATAGTCCTCGCCATATCTATGAGTGTCCTGTTCTTCCTCTCCACCACACCGTTTTGCTGAGGTGTGTAGGGAGCGGAGAACTCGTGCTTGATCCCTTCCTCCTCAAGAAACTCCTCCACTTGAAGGTTCTTGAATTCGGACCCGTTGTCGCTCCTTATCTTCTTCACCTTGAGCTCAAACTCATTTTGAGCTCTCCTTAGGAAGCGCTTGAGGGTCCCTTGGGTTTCAGACTTATCCTGCAAAAAGAACACCCAAGTGAAGCGGGAAAAGTCATCAACAATAACTAGACCATACTTACTTCCTCCTATGCTCAGATAGGCGACGGGTCCGAAGAGGTCCATATGCAGCAGCTCCAGAGGTCTTGATGTGGTCATCACATTCTTGCTGTGATGTGCTCCTCCCACTTGTTTACCTGCTTGACAAGCTGCACAAGGTCTATCTTTTTTGAAATAAACATTGGTTAGACCTATCACGTGTTCTCCCTTTAGAAGCTTGTGGAGGTTCTTCATCCCCACATGTGCTAAGCGGCGATGCCACAACCAGCCCATGCAAGTCTTAGCCATTAAGCATGCATCTAGACCGGCCTCTTCTTTTGCAAAATCAACTAAGTAAAGTTTGCCGTCTAGTACACCCTTAAAAGCTAGTGAACCGTCACATCTTCTAAAGACAGACACATCTACATTTGTAAAAAGACAATTATATCCCATATTGCATAGTTGACTAACAGATAGCAAATTGTAACCAAGAGACTCAACTAAAAACACATTGGAGATTGAGTGCTCATTAGAAATTGCAATTTTACCTAACCCTTTTACCTTGCCTTGATTCCCATCATCGAATATAATTGAATCTTGGGAATCCTTATTTTTGACGTAGGAGGTGAACATCTTCTTCTCCCCCGTCATATGGTTTGTGCATCCGCTGTCGATAATCCAGCTTGAACCCCCGGATGCATAAACCTGCAAGGCAAATTTAGGCTTGGGTTTTAGGTACCCAACTCATGTTGGGTCCTACAAGGTTAGTGCAAATATCCTTAGGGACCCAAATGCAAGTTTTATCTCCCTTGCATTTTGCCCCTAACTTCCTAGCAACTATTTTCCTATCCTTTCTATAAATAGCAAAGGAAGCATTTAAAGCACAATAAATTGTAGAAGGTTCATTCACTACTTTCCTAGGAGCATGAATAATATTCTTTCTAGGCACATGATGAATAGCATTTCTCCTAGACATATTTCTACCATGCATATAGGAAGAACTAGAAGCAAACATGGCATGAGAGTCAAAATCATTATAAGCATTATAACTCCTATAAGCATTTCTAGTTTGTCTCCTATCATGATACATAAAAGCATGGTTCTTTTTAGTACTACTAACCATAGGAGCCTTCCCTTTCTCCTTGGCGAAGATAGGAGCCTTATGGCTTGTCAAGTCCTTGGCTTCCCTCTTGTAGCCAAGTCCATCCTTAATTGAGGGATGTCTACCAATCGTGTAGGCATCCCTTGCAAATTTCAGCTTATCAAATTCATTCTTGCTAGTCTTAAGTTGGGCACTAAGACTAGCCACTTCATCATTTAGTTTTGAAATTGAAACTAAGTGTTCACAACAAGCATCAACATCCTTACACTTAGTGCAAATTTCAACATGTTCAACACAGGAGTTAGATTTACTTGCTACTTCTAGCTTAGCATTTAAATCATTAATTTCACCTTTTAAAGAAGAAATGGTTTCATTACAAATAGAAAGTTCACAAGAAAGCATTCCATTTCTTTTAACTTCTAGAGCAAGTGAATTTTGTGCACTAACAAATTTATCATGCTCTTCATATAAAAGATCTTCTTGTTTCTCTAAGATTCTATCCTTTTCATTCAAGGCATCAATCAATTCATTAATATTAGCTATCTTAGTTCTATCCAATCCCTTGAATAAAGTAGAGTAATCTATTTCATCCTCACTAGACTCATCATCACTAGAAGAATCATAAGTATTAGTATTACGATTGATTACCTTCTTCTCCCTTGCCATGAGGCAAGTGTGATGCTCGTTTGGGAAGGGGGCCGATTTGTTGAAGGCAGTGGCGGCGAGTCCTTCGTCGTCGGAGTCGGACGAAGAGCAATCCGAATCCCACTCCTTTCCAAGGTGTGCTTCGCCTTTGGCCTTCTTGTAAACCTTCTTGTTCTCTCTCTTCCCATTCTTCCCTTGCTCCTGGTCACTATCATTTTCGGGACAGTTAGCAATAAAATGACCAACCTTACCACATTTGAAGCATGAGCGCTTCCCCTTTGTCTTGGTCTTCCTTGGTTGCCCCTTGCGACCATTTAGCACCGTCTTGAATCTCTTGATGATGAGAGCCATCTCTTCATCATTGAGCCCAGCCGCCTCAACTTGCGCCACCTTGCTGGGTAGCGGCTCCTTGCTCCTTGTTGCCTTGAGAGCGATGGGTTGAGACTCGTGGATTGGACCGTTCAACGCGTCGTCGACGTATCTCGCCTCCTTGATCATCATCCGCCCGCTTTCAAATTTTCCGAGTACCTCCTCGGGCGTCATCATCGTGTACCTGGGATTCTCACGAATATTGTTCACGAGATGAGGATCAAGAACGGTAAAGGACCTTAGCATTAGGCGGACGACGTCGTGGTCCGTCCATCGCGTGCTTCCGTAGTTCCTTATTTTGTTGATGAGGGTCTTAAGCCGGTTGTACGTTTGGGTTGGCTCCTCTCCCCTTATCATGGCGAATCGTCCAAGCTCGCCCTCCACCAACTCCATTTTGGTGAGCATGGTGATGTCATTCCCCTCGTGAGAGATCTTGAGGGTGTCCCATATTTGCTTGGCATTGTCCAAGCCGCTCACCTTGTTGTACTCTTCCCTGCACAAGGACGCTAAGAGAACAGTAGTAGCTTGTGCATTTCTATGGATTTGTTCATTTATGAGCATAGAGTTATCCGAGCTATCAAACTTCATTCCATTCTCTACAATCTCCCAAATGCTTGGATGGAGAGAGAATAGGTGACTACGCATTTTGTGACTCCAAAATCCGTAGTCCTCCCCATCGAAGTGTGGAGGTTTGCCAAGAGGAATGGAAAGCAAATGCGAATTCGAACTATGTTGAATACGAGAATAATCAAATGAAAAGTTCGAATTGACCGTCTTTTTGTTGTCGTTGTCGTCGTCCTTTTGGGAAGAAGTAGACTCATCACTATCGTCGTAGTATATGATCTCCTTGATGCGCTTTGTCTTCTTCTTCTTCCCTTCCTTCCGCTTGTAGCCCGAGCCGGAGTCAGTGGGCTTGTCATCTTTTGGCTCGTTGACGAAAGACTCCTTTTCGTTGTTGACCACCATCCCCTTTCCCTTAGGATCCATCTCTTTGGGCGATTAGTCCCCTCTTGAAGAGAACGGCTCTGATACCAATTGAGAGCACCTAGAGGGGGGGGTGAATAGGTGATCCTGTGAAACTTAAACTTATAGCCACAAAAACTTGTTAAGTGTTAGCACAATAATCACCAAGTGGCTAGAGAGGAGTCTCAACAAAACACAATACCACAAGAGATCAAACACAGAGATGACATAGTGGTTTATCCCGTGGTTCGGCCAAGACCAAACGCTTGCCTACTCCACGTTGTGGCGTCCCAACGGACGAGGGTTGCAATCAACCCCTCTCAAGCGGTCCAAAGACCAACTTGAATACCACGGTGTTTTGTTTTGCCTTTCAATATCCCGTTTGCGAGGAATCTCCACAACTTGGAGCCTCTCGCCCTTACACTTGAGATTCACAAGAAATTCAGAGTAAGGGAGGAAAGCAACACACACAAATCCACAGCAAAATGCGCACACACACGGCCAAGAATCGAGCTCAAAAGACTATCTCAAAGTTCTCACTAGAACGGGGCTCGAATCACTGAGAATGACAAACGAATGCGCAAAGACTGAGTGTGGATGATCAAGAATGCTCTAAGGTTGCTTGGTGTTCTCCTCCATGCGCCTAGGGGTCCCTTTTATAGCCCCAAGGCAGCTAGGAGCCGTTGAGCACAAATCTGGAAAGCCATTCTTGCCTTCTGTCGTCGGGGTCACCGGACAGTCCGGTGCCCGATTTCCTTCCTAAAATGGCGCTGCCGATCGTTGCCGACCGTTGCAGATCTGGGAGCCTTTGGCGCACCGGACAAGTCCGGTGCACACCGGACAGTCCGGTGCCCCCTTCCGACCGTTGGCCCGGCCACGTGTCGCGCGCAGATTCCGCGGCCGACCGTTGGCCCGGCCGACCGTTGGCTCACCGGACAGTCCGGTGCACACCGGACAGTCCGGTGAATTTTAGCCGTACGCCGTCGGCGAATTCCCGAGAGCGGCCACTTCACGCCGAGTCAGTCTGGCGCACCGGACACTGTCCGGTGCACCACCGGACAGTCCGGTGCTCCAGACTGGACAGACTTTGGCTGCTCGAGCCATCTCTTCTCCAACTCGATTTTTTCTGTTTCCAGCACTTAGACACAATACATTAGTCCATAAAACAATGTACTAAGTCTGAGAAACATACCTTTATCCTTGATTTGTACTTTGTCCACCATTTCACAATTAGGCACCTGTGTTGGGCACTAAATCACCAAAATACTTAAAAATGGCCCATGGGCACATTTCCCTTTCAGCTGTCCGATCTGTCAGACGCCTGTTGCACTCTACGCATGGCAGAACACGCCAAGGCCAACATGCATTAAATGCAGGAAGTGGGCCAGCGGAGAGGAGACTTGCTTCTACCCGAAGGCTTGTGCCTCGTACTAGAGGCCATGTGGCGACACCGGACCCCTTTTCTGTGTGGAGGGCCTTCGCCAAGGGTGCAGGGCAGCTGAAGCCTTGGGTCCACATTGATTGGGGTCCAGAAGGCAAACAAGGAGGTCCGAACATCACACGTGTCCGTGGCCAGCGACCTGATTAGGCGGAACTGGGTCTGAGGGGTCGGCCTACTTAGCCCTTAGCATGTGGTTAGAGCTAACTACATGGGTTCCTGTTTTGAAACAGTAGCAGAGGGTACCCCATTCTCAGGGTACCGATAATACGGTAATACCCATAATCCATATTCACCTCAACTTATATAGAATATCACACTCTACTCCCTTTGTTAAACTTCGTAAGGTATACACTAGAAACCTACTAAACACTTAACACCTCAGTTAGTCCTTTAATTGTGTTGTCATCCGAAAACCCAAAACCCACAAGGGACCTTTCACGTTTTGAAATTTCAAATATTTTAAATGTAAAAATAAATGGGTCTTAGCATGTGTTGCCCATTCTCATCTCGACTTGTATAAAACACCAGTTTCTTGCGTCACACGCTAGTTCTATTTCTCTCCCCTGTTGCTCACCTACCAGTGGGTCGTTGCCCCATAGATGAGCCGTGAGAAACTATCCAAGACCAACACGATAGAAAGCCACACACAGCGCAACACTTCACATAGTACCATTCCGCTAGCTGAACGAGAATGAGTCACCACACAAGCTATAAAAATATGATATAGCTCCTTTTGAACTCATACCTTTCTTGTCCTTTTAGCCAAGATAAAGTATACTATTTATTCTTATTAGTGATCTTATCTGGCACGTGAACCATATGTTTACTTTAATATTAAATTTATTTATTATAGATATTATTTGGAGGGTCCACCATAGTGGTTTACTGGACCCTCGCGTGTCGTCTAGCCATTGCATTGTTAGTAGGGCCTAGACCATCGTAACCAATATCATAAAATATAATTGTTTGCTGTAGTAGTAGTTTGAGTTTAGCTTTGATTAGTTAGCGATCAAAATTGCTTCTATAAAAAGAGATTTGTGGCTGAAAATTTACTTTAAAATTTGGGCAAGCCAAGACTTTGACCGTTTTGTATTACTACTAACAAAAAAAGTTGCCAGCATCTTCCATTTTCAACGTAGAATTTGAGGCAAACTGATAAATATTTTCGTGTTAACCTTATGGCAATTTTGACTTGTTAAAAAAAGTTTGCATGACGAGTTTAAGTAGCAATCTGAACGAGCCCTTGTTTCTATCTCTCTTGGTGCACTAGTATTGTGGTGGTTGAAAAAAATATATTATAGTAGTTTGTTGGGCGCGCGTGGCCGGAGCCGCGACTTGGCCGTGGACGTGATGACCATTGCCGGCGCGGTAGTGCTTCCGATCATTACGGGCGCAGCGCTCGATTCTGAAATTTTTATCGATCATGTCAGGCGGGACAACGGTGGTAGGGCTTTCTTGCTTCTGTTTAGGTGACACATTGATGGCACGAGGCGTCCCGCTGGCCGCACGCCACCTCACCTGTGAGGCTGTGACTTCCATTGATCCTTCCGTACGGTCTTCGTCGTGGTCTCTGTGCACTTAAATCCATAGAGTTTGCTGTAGTTTCAAAAGGAAGTTCAACATAACGTTTGTATATATTGTGGGCTTCTCGAAAATCCTATCAAGCGAGATTGGCAGATTGTCGCCGGCGAGTTTTTTAAATAAAAACAAGTTGGAGCTGCAGCCAGCCAGCCACTTGATCGCACGGACGCCCACGTGAGCGGCCGGCCCATGCGTTGAAGAGGACCAAATAGGCCCTACGTAAAACGCTGCTGCGGTCCGAATAAAGCGTGTCTCCGAGCTGACAGGGTGCTCCACCATCACATGCGCGCAGCGGGCCATCATATCTGTCCTTGGATATAATTTATTATATTATATTTATTATACGACTTGAATAATAACTGCCCGACGACGACAGCCGGCAGACCACATTTTTTACTGCGAGAGGCTCCTCGTCCAATTTTGCATTGCACCCCCGCAAGCTCTCTTCACTCTTCCCAGCTCAAATGCAAGCAAAGATCGAGCAGAAACGGCAGCGGCTGCTGGGCATCGCGCCCGATCTGCCGCTGCACAAGCTCCAGCTCGTCGTCGCCCCGACCGCGGCCTCGCTCCCGGCGCTCGCCGTGGTCGCCCTCCTCCTCCTCCTCCTCCTCCTCGCCACGGCGCGCCGCCCGTGCTCCTTCCTCGACTCGTACCGCTACGGCGTCGTCTCCCTGCCTTCCCCGTCCAGAACCTCGCCGCCCCACCTCGGGCGCTCTGCGGCCGCCGCCAGGGTGCCGAGCGGGTGCGACATCTTCCGCCCGGGCCAGTGGGTCCCCGACGACGACGCGCCGTACTACACCAACCTCACCTGCCCGCTCATCCAGGAGCATCAGAACTGCATGAAGTACGGCCGCCCCGACCGCGGATTCCTTCGCTGGCGGTGGCGCCCCGATGGCTGCGACCTGCCCCGCTTCGACGCCGCCGCCTTCCTGGACGCCGTCCGGGACACGTCGCTGGCGTTCGTCGGGGACTCGCTCGCCAGGAACCACATGCAGTCCCTCATGTGCCTCCTGTCCAAGGTGCCTCTGCAGTTATCCATTTACTATTTGCCTTGGCTGTTGGCTCCTTTCCTTCGAGTTGCAACACAACACTTGACAATTTGTGCGCTACAGTAAATAATTGGAACTGTTTGCAGGTGGCGTACCCCAAAGACGTCTCGACGACGACGAACCTAGAGTTCCGGACGATGCGCTACGAGGCGTACAACTTCACCATAGCCATCTTCTGGTCGCCGTTCCTGGTCCGGGGGTACCAGCCGGACCCGCGGCGCCACATGTGGGACATCTACCTGGACGAGCCGGACGCGGCGTGGCGCGACGCCGTCTCGGGCTTCGACCGCGTGGTCCTGTCGGCGGCGACCTGGTTCACCCGGCCGGCCATGTTCTACGAGGGCGGCGGGGGGCGCGTCCGCGTCGTGGGGTGCCACTACTGCCTGGTCCCGGGCGTCCCCGACCGGACGCTGCGCTACTCGCTGCGCATGGCGCTCCGCTCCGCGCTCCGCGTGCTCACGTGGCCCCGGTTCAACGGGACGGTGATCCTGCGGACGCTGTCGCCGACGTCGCACTTCGAGGGCGGGGAGTGGGACCGTGGCGGGGACTGCCGGCGGACGCGGCCGTTCGCGCCCAACGAGACGCGGGTGGCGGGGCTGGACCTCGACCTCCACGCGGTGCAGGTGGAGGAGTTCTCCAGGGCAAGGGCCGAGGCGGAGGCGTCCGGCGGGGGGACGAGGCTGGCGCTCATGGACACCACGGCGGCCATGGTGCTCCGGCCGGACGGCCACCCGAGCCGGTTCGGCCACTGGCCGCACGAGAACGTGACGCTGTACAACGACTGCGTGCACTGGTGCCTCCCCGGCCCCATCGACGCCTGGAACGACATGCTGCTCCAGATGCTCCTCGCGGACCCATCTTGATGTCCGTGTGTTTCTTCCGCTAGCTCCAATTTGTCCCAGGAAAACAAACTAATTTGAGCGCGCAAATTTACAAAACTAGACCGGAACTAACTGAGCTGAGCGTGCACGAATCCAGCGGCCACAGCTGGGTAAAATGCCGCGTGCTCACAGCTGGGCAATTTGTATCAGCTTGATCTACAGAACAATTGGCCGAGCAATCTCCTTCGTCGGCCTATACTTGTTTGTCTGCGTTTTGGCCTGGGTTAATTGAGCTACTGATCTGAACCGTTTACTCCTCCATTGGGCGGTCCGAAAGATTTGTTCAGATGCTATGGTGGCAGTGGCACTTATGTGTTTACAATGTTAGTGCCAATGTGCCATGGCATAGCGGATGCGTGCGTCCGTGCGTGCAGGTTGCGCAGATCCAGGGACAAACTGGCCGTGAGCGAACAACAACCACATGACATGTTGGGAGTAGGACTTTACCGTGGCCCACCCAGCAGTAGCACGTCGTCGAGGACATCCAGCGCACACGGCCAGACGGGATGTCTACCTTGGAGAACCGGACGCGGCTTGGGCGCCAAGAGTCACGGGGCTGGGCTACGCGACAGTTGATAGGAAATTAGAAAGGATCCAAGGCATCGAAGCTCGATTTCTACAAGCTGCCGGTACTTTCCACTTTTCACCTACTGAATCAATGGAAGTCAGATACTAACCAAATGCGCTGTTTCGGCGCCCGTAAAGCACATGCAGGAATTTGTGGTGTGACCAGATGATGCTGGATGGCCAGCTCGAGCTCTCATCAGCTCGGATTCGGCTCGCGATCCTCGAGTGAATAGAGTCGAATCTGTTTCTTTTTTTACTTGTTAGTGAAGCGAGATGAGCCTGCTTTTTAGGCTCGTTAGTGAAGCGAGCCAAACCGAGTTGGCTCGTTCCGACTCGCGAGCTATGTCAATTATGCTAAATTAATCAAATTGTAGAATAATAATGATTTATTGGTTCATTTCTTAGTCTTTTGTGATGGATATTTAACAATTCAAAAAATTTTATTACTCATAATATTGAATAAAATAATGATTCTATATTACATGTCTAAATACTATTAATTTAATATACAATGCAATTATAGTTACTAAGTGGTGGCTCACGAGTAGAACCGAGCCAGCTTGTAACACCCGGTTTTAAGGAACAAAGCCAGGTGCATCTCATACATGCGCCAAGAAGACAACATATATAATAACAGAGTGTATAGAGATAAATGTCATTAACATCAGAGTATTTATTACATAGCGGAAGACTTATTACAAAATAAAATAATAAAGATAAAACGAACTAAGGATCGTCGGCGCCAATGTCGACTGGGAAACGCCACCTAGATCAAGTCAAACTCCTCGCCTTGAGGCTCCTCCTGAAACACCTGCTCTTCTCCTGTGGGGGGGGGGGGTGTGAGACAGCAAGGGTGAGCTCACACATGATCATAGCTCAACAAGTTGTGGGGAACCAGTGAATATAAACTCACAAAGGTGTGAGTTCATGTGATGTGTAAGGCTATTCAATGATAGGGGTTAAAGCTGAGCATTGCTTTTAAGTAGTTGGTCAAAATTTTATTAGCAATTACTAAGTGTAAGTAAATACCAAACCATAAGTAGAATAATAGAACAAAATTAATAATAAACCCATGCAATGCATATGACAAAATTGAATTTAAGTTCCATAATTTAAACATCAGAGAGTCCTGAGCCGCTCATGACCGTGAGCTCGGCTAGTATACCAGTTTTACACTCTGCAGAGGTTGTACCCTTTACCCACAAGTCATGTTACCCATCTGCCAAGGGGTCGCGAGTCCCATACACCTCTACCTAGGAAGTGCGGCAGGGCAACACTACGAGGCCTTTACAAAGTTCCACTAGCTTCCGAAAACCCGCTACAGTTTATACGAAGATCCAGTACAGGGTTCCTGGCTGACCGCCATCGCAGTAAAATCAACCAGGGACCTCCCCGCACTGACCTCTCCCCTACTGCCCTTGCCCCTTTCGGGTAAGGTAGTCTTCCACTAGCTTTCCTAATTAGTCAGCCAAGGGGTCTCATTCCTCCCTTGTGGTGGCACGTGGTTCTCAAGTTAAGCTCTATGTTCCAATTAACATTAATGATCTCAACATGAACATAAACAGAATAACAAGAATAATTGGAACATAGATATAATAAATGATTATCCCAAAACCATGTAAAGCAATAGCAAACTACCCAAGTGATTCAGGGGTAAACAAGGTAATGAGATAAACAATCTAGGGTGACCTATTGGGTCCCATCAAAATTAACCTATGCATGAGTATGTGATATTAAAGAACATTATTGGGTAAAAAGTGGTCAAGGGCACAACTTGCCTGGCACTTGAGATTCCAGGTACCAACTTGCTTTTCGGATGACACGTGTCCTCGCGCTAGTCATAGCAATACAAACAAACATGGTATAGATAAAATTAACATTACACCAGACATAAAAACAACTGAATAATAATAATCTACGCGTTGCTACGAGACTAACGGAACTTGAACGGATCAAATCGGAGTTAAAACGGAGGAGTTATGAATTTTCGAAGGTTTTATGTGTTTTAAATAGGATTAAGTGATAAATAAATTTCCTTACTGTTTTCATGATAAAACAGAGACACTAAGTGATAGAGAATAAAATTACCAAATTTTAGGAACTGAAATGGAGTGATTTGGAGTTAGTATGAATTTTCTATGAATTATTGAAGTTCTAGCATATATTTTTGTACTAAAAACCTATTTCCCAATTTAATTATTCCATTTTAAACAGCTCTGGACTGGGCCTCATTTATCGAAAAGCGCAGGGGCTAAACCAGAAGAATTCCTAAGACTCAGTGCACTGTTACGGTGGACGGCGGGTTCTAATTCTGGCAAGTGGAGGGACTCTTTAGCTAAATGGCACCGCGAAGAGGTATCTTTTAATTCTGGCCGTCCGATCACGGCTGATCGGCCCAGATCAGAATTATGCTACACAACTCTACTATCCATCCTGGTCGCTTGATCCGGCATCCACGGCTGAAAACCCCACACGCTACATGTAATCCTAACCGCATGCTAGAGGATCAACGACCACGAGCTCGTCTTCTTCCACAAGCGTATACGAGCAGCGGCGCTGGCATTCCACACGGCGGAGGCCATCACATCGCGCCATCTAATCCTACTCGCCGATTTCCCGATCTACGCCAGGGAGGTCGTCTCCAACCTCGGGATGGAACCCGCCTTACATTATGGTGAGCTCGTTGGTGCTTCGGCGAACGACACCCGGTCGGTGAGTGCTGCAAGGGTAAAGAAGAACGGCATGGTGGTGTTCTTACCGATGAACTTTGATGCCGACGACGAGCTTGCCCAACGCGTCGAGGAAGGATCTGCGCGGTGCCCTATACGCACGGTCAGGGCGAGATCCACGCAAGCGGCCAATCCTCTGGTTCACGCACTCTCCCTCTCTCAACAACAGAGCTCCCATGGGCGGCACTCTCTTCTACCCCAACTCTCAGTCCTCGCGCCGTCCGCGAAGGGAGGAAGGAGCGGCGGCCTTCCATTATCAAGGCACGAGGCGCGGGGTTCGCGAACGGCTCCCCGCGAAGTCGGCCAGGTTCGTTGAATCCCCGAACTCGTGGCCACGGAGGTTGGATGTGCATGACTGGTGGGCCCGGCATCGGTCGCCACCCACGTCCTCGCACGCACGGACCCAGCGTCTGGTCAAAGTGACCCACCAGGCGGTGACCCAAAGTGCGCGGGCGCAGTAGGCAAGTGGAAAAGGGAGATGGGCCGAGGAGTGAATTTGGCCCAACCACATGGTTTATTCCTTTTCTATTTTTTTTCTGATTTCTTCTTTATTCCTAATTCCTTTGAATTTAAATTTTTGAATTCCACCTAAGTGCGAATTCAAGTTCATTTTAACTATGCAACTCAATCACACCGTCATGTGGTGAAGTTATTCAATTTTTTTATATTATCTTATATCGAATAATATTTCTTTCTTTACTTTTTTTTTATTTCCAAATTCTAAGATTTGAATTAGGTTTTAATCCTTAATTCACATTATTAATGTAACCTTATTAATGTTTTTATTATTATTAAATGCACAAACAATTAAACTCTAGCATGATGCACAATTTAATGGCTTTTATTAATCCTTTGTTTTTTTTTAAATGAGGTGTTTGCTTGTGATAGTAAGTAGATACAACACACACATATAGATAAAGAAAAAAAAATAACTTTTCTCCTTTTATATTATATCTACAAGTTGGGTATTACAAATCCTACCCCCCTTAAAAATAATCTCGTCCCCGAGATTTAAGAAGATCTAGGGAAAAGGTGGGGAAAATCTATACGAAGTTCTTCTTCTCTTTCCCAAGTTGCTTCATCTTCACTGTGGTGACTCCATTGAACTTTGCACATCTTTATCACCTTATTTCTCGTAACTCGAGTCAAAGTATCCAAAATCTTGATCGGGTACTCCGCGTAAGTCAAATCACCCTAAACACGGAGCTCTTCCATTGGTAACTGTTCCTCAGGGACACGAAGACACTTCTTTAGTTGAGATACGTGGAACACGTTATGCACATCCGATAAACTATCCGGTAACTCGAGTTGGTAGGCCATCTCTCCAACTTGCCTAAGAACTCAGAATGGTCCAATATGGCGAGGGGACAATTTGCCCTAAACTTTGAATCTCCTCATTCCACGATGTGGTGACACCTTCAAGTAGACATGATCACCCTCCTTAAACTCCAGGAGTCTTCTCCTATTATCATCATAGCTCTTTTGTCTGGACTGTGCCATTCTCAAATTTTTTTTTTCTTATCATTTGTACTTGTTCTTCTGCCTCTTGAATCAATTCAGGCCCAAAGAACTGTCTTTCTCCAGTCTGATTCCAATACAAAGGAGTCCTGCACTTCCTCCCATATAAAGCTTCAAAAGGTGACATCTTCAGACTGGCCTGATAACTATTATTATATGAGAACTCAGCATATGGTAGACTCTTATCCCAACTTCCTCCATGCTGAAGGGCACATGCTCTCAACATATCTTCCAATACTTGATTAGTCCTTTCAGTCAGTCCATCAGTCTGAGGTAGGCCAAACTAAAATTCAACTTCGCATCCGTATTCTGATGAAAACTTTTCCAAAATTCTGGGGGTAAACTGTGATTCTCTTATCCAAAACAATATTCTTTGATACTCCATGTAAAGACACAATCCGAGTCATGGGCTTCCTTTAAAATAGTCTCACGAAGGCTTTCAATCTCGGGGACACATATCTTGTCCTTGAACCATATTGTGCCTTGCTCATCTTCCGTGAATTCCGGAACTCGATCTTCGGTAATCAGATCCTTAATCTCTTGTGTCTTAGCATCACCAATTTATCCTTTGCGGATCTCTTGCTCCAAAGTAGTTTCCACATCAATAATAACTCCTTTAGTGTGAGTAACTATCCCCAGGTTAAGCCTCCTAAAATTCTCAACAATCTCATCGAGTAGCTGGGCAACAACAGCCAAATGAACATGCTCCTTTCGACTCAAGGCATCTGTAACCAAATTTGCCTTGCCCGGGTGATAGTGAATTTCCAAATCATAATCCTTAATAAGCTCCAACCCACGGCGTTGCCTAAGGTTGAGATCCTTTTGAGTGAATATATACTTCAAACTCTTATGATCCGTATATATACTTGGCACTTCTCGTCCCACTTGAATTCTCTTTCCTTCACCAAAAGCGAGGTCATAAGCTTAGCAATCTTAGGAAATCCTTCAATAAATCTCCAATAATATCCTGCAAGTCCCAAGAAACTTCGGTCTTCCGTAACCGTAGTGGGTATGCTCCACACCACTATCTCCTTGACTTTAGCAGGATCCACTAATGTCCCTCCATTAGAAATAATATGTCCAAGAAATGGCACCTCGCCAATCCAAAACTCGCATTTACCGTACTTGGCGTAGAGTTGATTATCTTAACGCTTCTGTAGCACCAACCTTAGATGTTCTTCATGGTCACTCTCATTCTTAGAATAGATAAGAATATCGTCGATGAACACCACGACGAATCTGTCCAAATACTCCAAAAACATCTTATTCATCAAATCCATAAAATAAGCTGGTGCATTAGTTAATCCAAACGACATAACGATGAACTCATATAACCCATATCGAGTCGAGAAAGCCGTCTTAGGAATATCCGATGGTCCAATCTTCATCTGATGGTACCCCGATCGGAGGTCAATCTTCGAGAATGTCCTGGCTCCTCTCATCCGATTAAATAAACCCTTAATGCGGGGTAACAGAAACTTGTTCTTCACAGTGACATCATTAAGGGACCTTTAATCCACGCACATCCCTTGCAATCCATCTTTCTTTTTTTACAAACAAAACTGGTACTCTCTAAGGTGAGGAACTCGGACGTAAGCGACTAGCCTCTTGTAATTCCGTTCACTGATTCTTCAGTCCCTTTAGGTGTAATTACTCTCATGGGTTTTCTCATATTGTCCAACACATATGCCCAAACCAAAATCTCAGCATGACGCATAATTTTATTAGCAAATCATGGGGTCAAATAGACCTTTTTATTCCTCCTAAAATAGTATCATACCGAATACTAACTAAAGGAACATGTAGATCTTACAAATAGTAGTAATTTATATATATGTTTATGTAGCTTGGTGGAGCTGGTGGTGGTGAAGATGGTGGTTGTTGTTGTTGTCTCTCCAACCGTGATTGCCTTATTTCTTGCTGTATTTCCAGACGGGCCTGACGTATTTCCTCGCGTTCTTGTCTTATCTGGCTTTGCATTTCGGTCATCATGTCTGTCAATTGCTGTATTACCAGCCTTTGGGTTGCGATCACTTGCTCGGTTTCAACAGGTGGGGGATTTGGAGGATTCATTTCTGTTTGCTGTTGCGTGATAATCTTTCCTTTCCTGGTATTGACCATTCGAGTTAGATACATAAGGTAAGAAAGAGCAGTAGACAAGGCAGTAATTACAATCATGTTATTTTGGGGGATTTATTAGCTAAGCAGATTAATATTTCACCTACTATAGCTAATTCAATACCTTATGTTGGTACATGCTAAGATGTCCATCTATAATAATTCAATCAATCAAAGAAGCAAATCAGGCATTGATCATCAGAACAATCAACCAACATTTTTAATAGAGAAAGTAGTTTCAATTTTGTCTTAGGCCTCCTGTCTCTTAAAATGTCATAGGGGTAGGGATTCCAAGGTTTGAAATCCATCTTGTCTTAGAGTAGAAAGGACAAGAATGATCAGAGTAGAATAGCAAAAAGGTGAGACGAGATCAAGATGAGATGAGTATAGAATGAGTCAGAGTAAGGTAAGTAGGAGAGGGTTTGTCCATTTCTATCTAGGTCTCGTCCTACAGTCAACATTTCCTCTG
Organism: Zea luxurians; assembly: GCA_029449295.1. NCBI lineage: Eukaryota > Viridiplantae > Streptophyta > Magnoliopsida > Poales > Poaceae > Zea > Zea luxurians. Next base: position 55,914,703 of record JAOPSE010000018.1, on the reverse strand, counting down.
ATACCACTTCTGTAACACCCGGTTTTAAGGAACAAAGCCAGGTACATCTCATACATGCGCCAAGAAGACAACATATATAATAACAGAGTGTATAGAGATAAATGTCATTAACATCAGAGTATTTATTACATAGCGGAAGACTTATTACAAAATAAAATAATAAAGATAAAACGAACTAAGGATCGTCGGCGCCAATGTCGACTGGGAAACGCCACCTAGATCAAGTCAAACTCCTCGCCTTGAGGCTCCTCCTGAAACACCTGCTCTTCTCCTGTGGGGGGGGGTGTGAGACAGCAAGGGTGAGCTCACACATGATCATAGCTCAACAAGTTGTGGGGAACCAGTGAATATAAACTCACAAAGGTGTGAGTTCATGTGATGTGTAAGGCTATTCAATGATAGGGGTTAAAGCTGAGCATTGCTTTTAAGTAGTTGGTCAAAATTTTATTAGCAATTACTAAGTGTAAGTAAATACCAAACCATAAGTAGAATAATAGAACAAAATTAATAATAAACCCATGCAATGCATATGACAAAATTGAATTTAAGTTCCATAATTTAAACATCAGAGAGTCCTGAGCCGCTCATGACCGTGAGCTCGGCTAGTATACCAGTTTTACACTCTGCAGAGGTTGTACCCTTTACCCACAAGTCATGTTACCCATCTGCCAAGGGGTCGCGAGTCCCATACACCTCTACCTAGGAAGTGCGGCAGGGCAACACTACGAGGCCTTTACAAAGTTCCACTAGCTTCCGAAAACCCGCTACAGTTTATAGGAAGATCCAGTACAGGGTTCCTGGCTGACCGCCATCGCAGCAAAATCAACCAGGGACCTCCCCGCACTGACCTCTCCCCTACTGCCCTTGCCCCTTTCGGGTAAGGTAGTCTTCCACTAGCTTTCCTAATTAGTCAGCCAAGGGGTCCCATTCCTCCCTTGTGGTGGCACGTGGTTCTCAAGTTAAGCTCTATGTTCCAATTAACATTAATGATCTCAACATGAACATAAATAGAATAACAAGAATAATTGGAACATAGATATAATAAATGATTATCCCAAAACCATGTAAAGCAATAGCAAACTACCCAAGTGATTCAGGGGTAAACAAGGTAATGAGATAAACAATCTAGGGTGACCTATTGGGTCCCATCAAAATTAACCTATGCATGAGTATGTGATATTAAAGAACATTATTGGGTAAAAAGTGGTCAAGGGCACAACTTGCCTGGCACTTGAGATTCCAGGTACCAACTTGCTTTTCGGATGACACGTGTCCTCGCGCTAGTCATAGCAATACAAACAAACATGGTATAGATAAAATTAACATTACACCAGACATAAAAACAACTGAATAATAATAATCTACGCGTTGCTACGAGACTAACGGAACTTGAACGGATCAAATCAGAGTTAAAACGGAGGAGTTATGAATTTTCGAAGGTTTTATGTGTTTTAAATAGGATTAAGTGATAAATAAATTTCCTTACTGTTTTCATGATAAAACAGAGACACTAAGTGATAGAGAATAAAATTACCAAATTTTAGGAACTGAAATGGAGTGATTTGGAGTTAGTATGAATTTTCTATGAATTATTGAAGTTCTAGCATATATTTTTGTACTAAAAACCTATTTCCCAATTTAATTATTCCATTTTAAACAGCTCTGGACTGGGCCTCATTTATCGAAAAGCGCAGGGGCTAAACCAGAAGAATTCCTAAGACTCAGTGCACTGTTACGGTGGACGGCGGGTTCTAATTCTGGCAAGTGGAGGGACTCTTTAGCTAAATGGCACCGCGAAGAGGTATCTTTTAATTCTGGCCGTCCGATCACGGCTGATCGGCCCAGATCAGAATTATGCTACACAACTCTACTATCCATCCTGGTCGCTTGATCCGGCATCCACGGCTGAAAACCCCACACGCTACATGTAATCCTAACCGCATGCTAGAGGATCAACGACCACGAGCTCGTCTTCTTCCACAAGCGTATACGAGCAGCGGCGCTGGCATTCCACACGGCGGAGGCCATCACATCGCGCCATCTAATCCTACTCGCCGATTTCCCGATCTACGCCAGGGAGGTCGTCTCCAACCTCGGGATGGAACCCGCCTTACATTATGGTGAGCTCGTTGGTGCTTCGGCGAACGACACCCGGTCGGTGAGTGCTGCAAGGGTAAAGAAGAACGACATGGTGGTGTTCTTACCGATGAACTTTGATGCCGACGACGAGCTTGCCCAACGCGTCGAGGAAGGATCTGCGCGGTGCCCTATACGCACGGTCAGGGCGAGATCCACGCAAGCGGCCAATCCTCTGGTTCACGCACTCTCCCTCTCTCAACAACAGAGCTCCCATGGGCGGCACTCTCTTCTACCCCAACTCTCAGTCCTCGCGCCGTCCGCGAAGGGAGGAAGGAGCGGCGGCCTTCCATTATCAAGGCACGAGGCGCGGGGTTCGCGAACGGCTCCCCGCGAAGTCGGCCAGGTTCGTTGAATCCCCGAACTCGCGGCCACGGAGGTTGGATGTGCATGACTGGTGGGCCCGGCATCGGTCGCCACCCACGTCCTCGCACGCACGGACCCAGCGTCTGGTCAAAGTGACCCACCAGGCGGTGACCCAAAGTGCGCGGGCGCAGTAGGCAAGTGGAAAAGGGAGATGGGCCGAGGAGTGAATTTGGCCCAACCACATGGTTTATTCCTTTTCTATTTTTTTTTCTGATTTCTTCTTTATTCCTAATTCCTTTGAATTTAAATTTTTGAATTCCACCTAAGTGCGAATTCAAGTTCATTTTAACTATGCAACTCAATCACACCGTCATGTGGTGAAGTTATTCAATTTTTTTTATATTATCTTATATCGAATAATATTTCTTTCTTTACTTTTTTTTTATTTCCAAATTCTAAGATTTGAATTAGGTTTTAATCCTTAATTCACATTATTAATGTAACCTTATTAATGTTTTTATTATTATTAAATGCACAAACAATTAAACTCCAGCATGATGCACAATTTAATGGCTTTTATTAATCCTTTGTTTTTTTTAAATGAGGTGTTTGCTTGTGATAGTAAGTAGATACAACACACACATATAGATAAAGAAAAAAAAATAACTTTTCTCCTTTTATATTATATCTACAAGTTGGGTATTACACAGCTTACGAGCCAACTTCGAGTCGAACCGAGCATCATCCTTGAGCTTGTACAGTAAATGAGCCGAGCTCGATCACCCACCAACTCATGCCATGTTTTTCAAAGTTCATATTTATTATTTCACGAAAAGTGGTAGAATTGTCGAGTACAATTTTAATTTTAGTTGTTTCTCCATTTAAAATCGTTTGAAACTGTTGAATCATAATTTTGAGAAATCTAAAATATTTTTTCAAGAATAAATAACTTTAACTTAAGCAGGCACACACTATAAAATTATATAGCTCTATATCTCTATGTGATCTATAGCTTTGATTTTTACCGTATTCCTATCATACGTCTCTTGAATTTTAATATACAAAGACTTTAAATAAGGTTTTAGAACCCAACATTTAAAATAAAAAAGGTTCAACTACGATATTTTATATCTTTTTGACATCTACAATTTTTACGGTGTTCCCATCCGAGGCTGTTTCCAAACTAAAAAAAATAGAATTTTAAAACGAGAAGTTCAAATAACATCTTTGGGATTTTAATGACTTTAAATCAAAAAGTTCTCAACCATGCAAAAAAGTCAAAAATAATCCTTGAAATGTGAAAACTGAACTTACTTATTTCATCTAGGGGTAAAATCGCTCTTTCAAAAAAAAAATAGAGAAAGATCTGACAATCCAAATTCATTCTCATATAGCCATTGAACACCCGTTACTCAGGTGCTTACGGGCAGAGGTGGAGCTACAACTAGTTACCAGTGTCAGCTGACACCGATAGATTTTAGAAAATATAGTGTAATACTATTTAAATATTGTTTATAATATTGATGACACTCATATAAAATGACAAATCTCAATGCTGGCTTTGCCCCTGCTTACGGGAGAAACTACTAGAAAATCCAATGGCTCCTTGTCATAGAAAACGAGCCGTTGGAGAGTTCAGTGTATCACCAGTGGGGTCACCGGAGAAATTTAGTGGGTTTGGGAACTTTGGTAACCCCCACCGGGTCATGCTTTTCAATATTTGAATTTCACGCACAGAAACCCTTTCTAGTTTCTACGGAGCCTCGCCATCACCGGAGAGTCTGCTGCCCGCCCAAGAGCATACAACAGACAACAGTTATAAGGTTAGGCTTTGTTTGGATACTCTAGTGTTGATCCCAATCCAAATATATTAAGGTGGATTGAGATATAAATTAGTTTAAGTTACACATCAATCCACTTCAATACATGTGGATTAAGCTCAATACAAAGTACCCAAATTAAGCCTCAAGGGGTGGTCTATTCTCTATTTCTCTTGTGTTCAATCATTGGTTGCAATGAATAAATTTCATGGGCCACATGTTAGTGAGATGAGAGACGCTCGAACCAATTCGAAGGGTGCCAACTACTTTTTTCGGTGACCCCAGGACACCAGATAAATCTTGTGAGAGTAAAAACCTTGTCCATAGATCTTCTCACAAAAGCTTTTCAAATATGCTAACTTCGAATGCTTTCCAACATGAACACCACCACTTAAAATTGGAGTTAGCCTTTTAAAAATAATTTCGAAAGCACAATAATTACAATAACAAAACACTAACTCTTAATCCCCTCTCATCCAATAGATGACCCCTTGTCTGTAGCCTGACTCCTTGAATTGTCTAGAGCAACCTCTCCACAATCTGCTATTTCTAATGCTAGTAACACATGTACACTTGCACATGTCACCCTAAAACCCTAAACCCTTAACCATAACCCCTCCCCATATCCGCTTGCCATTGTCAGTTCTTGTTAGTCTTCGCTTCAGAATCTTATCATTTTTGTAGAACTAAACACATAGGATATATGACAAAATAAAAGAGCAGTTGAGAAGACAATTAATATGAAACATGTCTACCTGGCATACATGGATCAACCTAGGCCAAAGGCCTCTAGTCTAGGTTCATGACCTAGTCATAACTCAAGAAACCCTACTGCCCAAGTAGTTTTGGGACAAAAAAAATAAAAAGTATCTTAAGTAGGCACTTGTGTCCTCGTTGCTCCACCTATTGCATCTTGGCCGAAGTTGTGCCTTCACATAGTGTCACTAGCACACAAAAGTAGGGGCATAAGGTGTAGGCCCTAGGCAGCATGTGGGAGCAGTGGTGTCGTTATGCTTCGACCATAGTTATTATGATTGAACCAGACATTAAATTTGTTGAAGCTTCATTTTACAATTTTTAACCTATTGAACTATCTGAATCAAAATCTATATTAAATAGAATGATATGTTGAAGCAAAAGGAAAAGGACTGCATAACTGTGCCAAACATTTTTGCTGGCCACTATACAATGATTTGAACCTCTACCAACATTCAAGGAAATTCATATATCTGAATGCTTGCAAAGTATCCTTCAAAGTTTCAATAGGAGAAAACAAATCCATGGTGGACCTGGCTAAAAGCAAGCCTAGAACTCCCGAGATCCTCCACCCTAAGGGCCAAGTTTCAAATTGTCCAGATTCTAGGGTCTCCATCCTTGGTCAAAACCTCAAAACACCCTATTCCAAGGCACCACAAAGGTCTCTGATATGTCTCAAGACGTCGTTTGGGTGACATGACCCTCATTCCATGAGCTTCCCTGATCAAGATGATATATGACACCAGACAAGTAAGATAAACCTCTCGTCCATCGTATCTATTATGATAAACGAGTTATGGTTAAAAGAATCACTATTTCCACACAAAAGCCCTCAAGTGGACATGCGGCCACTATGAGGAGTGTGCGGGTATAATAGTTGTGTAGCATGCCAAGGGATACAAGTGTACTCACAAGCATTATAAAAGCATGTGCAACTACATCGTTTATAAGATACACCATACTCAATGTCATGGATTTTCCTACCTGCCACTAGAGCATGACATGCGAGCCACTATGGCACGTCCAAGGCATGCATCACATATAGACCAACAACTATGTCAAGATAGGGGTAGTTGAGCCTTTGCAAGATAGGGTACCATCTTATAGTGTAACTCCCCCTCCATTGTGCCATAAAATGAAGGGGAAGAGCAATGTAGATGGTATCATTTGTTCTCGTCTTAGGCCTTTTCTAGCTTATCAACTTTTGACATTCATAGCTTAGTATCATTGAAGCATGTAAGCGTTATCCACACTTGCATATGAAAGAATCATGATGTCCAAGAGTGGTTGTGGTGGCGAACTGGGCTTACCTAAAAATTCTTATGTAACTTGAATCCTAATTGCAGACCTAACTTGTCTTAAGTGCCTAATATGAGACAAAGAGTTTTGTACCTTAATTTCCAATCCTATACTATCATTGCAATTCTAAGAAAGTAAATACTTGAAGTAAATTGCTCAAATATAAATGTGCATAGTAAAGAAAGGGTGTCACACCCAGTTTTGGAAGGCAAACCGAATGCGAACCATGTACGTGTCAGGATCAGAAACTCACATACACAGTGATTACATAATTGGACATCATCACACATTACTCAAAGTAAATAGCAGAAAAGTACTTTATTACAACAAGATGTCCAAGACATCCACTTAGTCTATAACATAGTCATTAACATTAAGGGTGCTGAATCCCGATAGGGGCAGGAGAACCACCATCCAGATAGTGGCGCGTTGCGCGCTCAGCACACAATTCTGCAACCTCCGCCCGAACCTTGCACAACTCGTCAAGGGCATGGTCCAGCTCGGTGTTGAGCACAACGACCAAGTTGACCATGCTGTTCAACCTGGGATTGCCTTTACCAACGGGCGAGACAATCACACCTCCAGCACTGCTGGTCGAACGGCGAGGGTAGTACTTCAGGTCAAGGCCATCAGCTACCCCGCTAAACAACGAGCAGTACTGCGAAAGTGCATGTCGTGCTACATCTTGCATGGCTGCCTCGATAGTATCCCTCTTAGTGATAGAATAGTGCTCTGAGAAGGCCTCTACACCCCAAAGATCATCGTCCGGACGGCGCACCAAGCAAAAAGCATCCCACTGGTCCGGGTATAACCTATGACAATGCTGGTAGACTACACAACGATACTCGATAGACCAAGTGTGTTGGTCGAAGGCCCGACGCAGCAAGGTGTCAAGAGCATCGTGGAAGTGACACCCGCGAGCGGCATCACGAGTGATGGGTCTAGCGATCCATCCCTCCGGCTCCTGGTCCTCCGAGAGCCCCGTGTTGTGGCTCGAACTGCCACCAGCATCGTCGTCGTTGTCTCCATCAGGGTATCCTCCAGCAGCCGCGATGCCCTGTGGTGGTGCAGGGGGCATATCTAGCTTAGGTGCAGGGGAAGGCTGCCTCCCAGACTCCACCTCCTGCTGAGGCGAGGGGGAAGAGTCCTGCTGCTCCTGCTTCTAGCGTCGATGCTCTTGCTCCTCGTGCAGGCGATGATGCAGTCTCTCCAGGTGGCTGGGCTGACCTGTCACCGTGCGGCGCAGTGGGCGCTCCGCCAGGTGAGAGGGCAAAAAGGGGATCACTGAATTACGTGCAGTGCATCTAATACGAGCCATCTACAAAAGACATCGTAAGCACAAGAGTGAGAGTAGAACTATAAGACCAGCAAGTAAACAGAAAGAAAAGTGAGACAAAAATTTTGTGGGATGAGTAATAACATAGAATTGGTCAAGATGACCAACTTTTGAAATGACACTAAAGGTCAAGTTAAGGGTAGAGGTCTATAGTCCTTAGGGCGACCATTCTAGTCTAGGTTAGTAGTCCTACAGTCAGCAAGGCTTGGATACCACTTATGTCACACCCTGTTTGGGAAGGCAAACCGAATGCGAACCATGTATGTGCTAGGATCAGAAACTCACGTACATATCGATTACATAATTGGACATCATCATACATTGCTCAAAGTAAACAATAGAAAAGTACTTTATTACAATAAGATGTCCAAGACATCCACTGAGTCTATAACATAGTCATTAACATTAATATCATCAAAGTGCGAAAATACGAAACGTAGTAGATAAGGCCTTCACAGGCAGCTGATTGGGGGTTTGCCACTAAGAAAAACTAGAACTCATCGTAGTCCTGAAACTCCTCAAAGTCCTCCATGTTGCCAGCATCTCCTCCTGAGCACTGAGTACAGTGGGGACAACCTGGGGTGGGGTGGTTTGTAAAGCAAGGGTGAGTACACATCAACGTACTCAGCAAATCTCCCGTTTGGCTAAAGTGGACTAGCTGTATGTGGAGTTAAGGTTAAGCGGTTGCTATTAGTTGGTCAAGTATTTATTACTATTAGTAGAGCCAAGTTTTAGTAATAAACCCAGTTATTACCTAAATGTACCCCTCCAAGAGGAAATACCAAAGATTATAATTATACCATCATCATTAATCATCATCATAAAGTAACGAAAGTTCTTCTAATCAAAGAGGATCCCAAGGCCGCTCTTAACTGTGAGCACAGTTGATATACCAGTTTCTAATACTCTGTAGAGGTTGCACACTTTACCCACAAGTCGTGATTCCCATTCTACCCGGAAAGAGCCAATCTTCATTGACCACTACCTAGGTTGCCTGGCAGGGTATCACTACGTAGCCTTTACAAAGATTTCCTAGAGGTCATAGTCGCCAGTTAGGTTTCTCCAGTTTGATAAACATAGTACCTCTCCCCAAAGAAAGGGTGACTAACAAAACCAAATCAAAGAACCTCTGCAACCAGCCTTGGCAAAGCAAGTACTATGCCTGGACCCCATTGATGGCTCTACGGCGAAGCCAACTACACCTCTCGTTCCTCTAACTAATCAGCTAAGGCGCTGACCGGCGGGGCCCAGAGGCAGAGCGTGCAGGCGTGAGCCGTTATCGGCGGATCTGAGCCGTTGGATTAGGGGAGGACGGCTGCGATGGGCACGTGGGGATTTACAACTTGGTGGCCGGTGTTGCCTTCTCCACAGCGGCGAGGTCGCCGGAGACGAGGCAGACGTGGTCACCGTGTAGTCTGGGGTCGCCGGGGAGGGCTAGAACGGGTCAAGAGGGTCCGACGAACTCACTAGCAGAATACCAGCCGCAATAATGGGACCGGAAACGGGAGAATGACGAAGGGCAGGTGCTTCGAGCGGGTCGGGCAACTCCGGCGAGGAATTCCGGCCGGGGAGAGGAGGTCTAGGGCGCGCTAAGGCTCGGGCTAGCTACGACAGGGTAAGGGGAACAGTACGGGCTAACGCATGGGCACGGGATCGGGCTAAATCAGCTGGTCATCGTGCGGGCGTGGCAAACCGGCATGACCATCACTGGTGAAGTCGATTTGGCCAAATACAGGGCGGAATTGGGAGAAATTGAGTGTGGGAATGGACATCTCACCTCGGGACGGAGCTCGGGGTGACTTGGCGTGGCGTGGGGAGGCTCCAGTTGGCTGGACGTCGAAGGATCACGGCGGCATCGAACTCCGACCTGCGTAGGGAAGAGGCTGAGCACGGACCGGGTGGTAGAGTTGAGGAAAGGGGAAATGTCACACCCGGTTTTAGAAGGCAAACCGAATGCGAACCATGTACGTGCCAGGATCAGTTATTCACGTACACAGCAGTTACATAACATGGACATCATCACACAGTGCTCAAATGGTATTAAAAGGGAAATAATAGTCGATTACATCATACGTCTGAGACGTCCATATAGTTCTTACAATAAATCAAAGTGCGGAAAAGAAACGTAGATAACACGGCCTTCACAGGCAGCCGACTGGGGGTTGCCGCTAACCCACACCTAGAACTCATCGTAGTCTTGGAACTCCTGGAAGTCTCCTTCCACAGCTTCATCTTCTCCTGAGCAGTGGTTGCAATGCTGACAACCTGGGGGGGGTTTGGTGTGTAGAGCAAGGGTGAGTACACATCAACATACTCAGCAAGTATCCTGTTTGGCTGTGGTGGACTAGCTTTATGTGGGGATAAGTCAAGCAGTTGCTTTTAGTTGGTCAGGTTATTACTTACTAGTAGAAAGCCAGGTTTTAACATTAACCCAAGTTATTAGCCCGATGTATCCTTTCCAAACGGAAAGAATACCACTTACCAGCACCATAATCATAACCAGAATTCATCAATCTCATTGCCACCTGTACCAAAGTATCTCTGATCAAGTATCACTAATCTCTGGAGCTCCCTTGGCCGCTCATAACCGTGAGCACGGCTGATATATCAGTTTCATAACACTCTGCAGAGGTTGCGCACTTTACCCACAAGCCGTGATTCCCACTTGCCTCGGGCTGATCAAACCCTTAAACACTACCAAGGTGAATAGGCAGGGTCTCACTACGTAGCCTTTACAAAGATTCCCCGGGGCTGTAGCCGCCCGTTAGGTTTCCTAAATGTACCGCACTCCTCCCCAAGGGACAAATCAACCTTGGCAGAGCGAGCCGCATACACCGAGCCCCATTGACGGCACAACGGCTAAGCGAACTACACCCCGGTTCCTCTAATTATTCAGCTAAGGGCGTCCCATTCCACCCTCATGGTTGCACTGTTTTCCCGGGCGGTCATCCATTGAACAGGTCCTTACGGAGAGGCACTCGAGAAACCGCTCGAGTCCCCTTAAATGCCACAAGTATAATCATAAATAAGAAGGGAAAACAGCGTATCATAGATAATCACATCATGTTCATTGATTAGAGTTGAGCAATAGCATCAAACTAAGCAGTAATAATCCGACCCAAATAGGTAAACAAGGACATGGATAACAAAAGCTAGTCAATCCTTAGGTATAAATGTGTAATGCGGGAGGTGAATTAAAGAATGAATAGGACAGAGATAGGTCAAAGGACACTTGCCTCCACCAACCGACTGCTGCTCAGGGGCTTCTCCTGCAAATTCCTCGGGCTCTTCGACCGGATCGTTCTCTATGCGAGCGCAAACATACATACATCCACATATTTAATACAAAAGAACAGTACACCATACAAGGGAACAGGTAAAACGAATATGCATCAGGTATGACATTTGACATCGCATTTGTTATGGTTAGAAAGAAATGGGAAAGGTCTCGCAGGGGTTAAATCTTATGCACTAATAATCAACTACAATTGGTTCTGAGCAAAAGAATTCTGTTATATACATATGTACAAATGGAAACCTAATCATTTTTAGTTGATCAACATCGCACGGGTTAAACAGTTAACTACGCGAATCAATAGCATAACAGAAATTTAAATTAAACTTCCTATTTTCCATAGCATGAACAATGATCAATCTACTTAAAATACAGTAATTATGATCACAGAAAGTAAATAAAATAAAATAAAAAAATTAAAAAAAATAGAGGGGGGGGGGGGGCGGTTGAACCGGCCCTAGGGGCGGTTGAACCGGCCCTGGGCGGCGGCCGAGCTGGGGCGATCGGGCGGCCGAGCTGGGGCGGGGGCCGGCCGAGCCGGCCGGTTGAACCGGCGGCCAGGCGGCTGAACCGGCCCCGCGCGGGGGGCGCGGCCAGGGGCCAGGACGGGCGGCGGGCGCGGCCAGGGGGGCGGCTGCGGCCGGGCTGGGGGCGGCTGCGGCCGGGCTGGGGCGGCAGCGGGCGGCCGGGGCGCGGCTGCGGCCGGCCGGGGCGGCCAGGGGCCACGGCGGGGCTGGGGGCGGCGGCCGGCGCGGCCAGGGGGCGCGCGGGGGTGGGGAGAGGAGAGGGGAGGGAGGAGAGGGAGGAGGGGGAGGGGGCTCACCGGCGAGGGGGTGGCCGACGGCGAGGGCGCGCGGCCGGGGTCGGGGCAGCGGCGGCGGCTAGGGCAGGGAGGTGGGGCGGCGGCGCTAGAGAGAGGAGGGAGAGAATGAGGGAGAGGGAGAGGGTTTTGGGGAAAAAAGGGGTGGTGGGGGGGGGGGCGGCTGGGCCATCTTTGGGCCCAAGAGGGGGCGCCAGGGGCTTGGGCCGGCCGGGGTCGGCCCAGGGCGCGGGAGAGAGAGAGAAAGAGGAGAGAGAAAGAGAGAGAAAGAGAGAGAAAGATTATTTTCTGTTTTTCGAAATCCGATCTTTCCACATGAATGCAATTGCACTTTCAAAGCAATCAAAAATGCAAGGTTCGGCATGGTGCATCAATCATAAAGTATTTTAGAGTTTTTCTTTACACGGGAAATCTGAACCGAATCCCGCTAAGACTTTGGAAAAGGTCAGGGTTTAGCGAGGGGAAAAAGAAAAAGAAAAGGTAACGCCCGAATTTTGGCGAGTAAAGAAAAGAAAAAATTCAACTGCAAAATTCGGGGCGTTACAAACCTATCCCCCTTAAAAGAATCTCGCCCTCGAGATTCAGGGCTGGCTAGCAAAGAGCTCTGGGTACTTGGCCATCAAATCATCTTCACGCTCCCAGGTTGCTTCTTCCTCAGAGTGATGACTCCATCTGACTTTGCACATTCTGATGGTCTTCCTTCGGGTGACTCTATCTGCAACCTCAAGAATCTGGGCTGGCTTCTCAACATAGGTCAAGTCCTCCTGGACTTCCAGACCTTCCACTGGCAACTGCTCTTCTGGCACGCGCAAGCACTTCTTCAACTGAGACACATGAAAGACATCATGCACAGCTGACAAATCCTCTGGCAAACTGAGCTGATAGGCCACTTCTCCACGCTTTGAGAGGATCTGGTACGGACCAATGTAGCGGGGTGCTAACTTGCCTTTGATTCCGAACCTTCTGACTCCTCTGATCGGTGACACTTTCAAATAGACAAAGTCTCCGACTTCAAAACTCAGCTCTCTTCTTCTTGTGTCTGCATAGCTTCGCTGCCTCGATTGCGCTATCTTCAGATTCTCTCGGACCATCTTGATGTTCTCTTCAGCTTCAAGCAAAATATCTGGCCCAAACACTTGCTTCTCTCCAGGCTGATCCCATTGCAACGGAGTTCTACAACTCCTTCCATAGAGCGCTTGAAATGGTGACATCTTCAAACTGGCCTGGTAACTGTTGTTATAGGAAAACTCTGCATAAGGCAATCGCTTGTCCCATCCGGACTGATCTTGCAACGCACAGGCTCTCAACATGTCTTCGAGAATTTGATTGGTCCTTTCGGTCTGGCCATCTGTCTGCGGGTGATATGCTGAACTGAAATTCAGATGCGTGCCCAAAGCTTCATGCAACTGCTGCCAGAAATGAGAGGTGAACTGCGTTCCTCTGTCTGACACTATCTTCTTTGGCACACCATGAAGACAAACGATCCGAGACATATACAGTTCTGCCAATACTGCACTGCTGTAGGTGGTCTTGACAGGTATGAAGTGGGCTGACTTGGTCAAACGGTCCACTACTACCCAAATGGAATCGTAGCCGGCTCGGGTGCGAGGCAATCCGACTATGAAATCCATACCGATTTCATCCCATTTCCACTGAGGGATCTGCAACGGTTGCAACAATCCAGCAGGTCTCTGATGTTCTGCCTTAATTCTTCGACAACTATCGCACATAGCCACATGCTCTGCGATTTCCCTCTTCATTCCGTACCACCAGAATTTCTTCTTCAGATCCTGATACATCTTCTCACTGCCAGGGTGAATCGAATAGGCTGTCTCATGAGCTTCCTTGAGAATCAACTCCCGAATGGACTGGACATTGGGAACACACAAGCGGTCTTTGAACCATATCACGCCTTCAGCATCTTCTCGAAAATCTTTGCCTCTGCCATCTAGAATCAGTCGCCGAATCTCACTGATCTTTTCATCGTTCTTCTGCGCTTCTTTGATTTCTCGCTCCAAGGTAGGTTCCAATTCAACTGTGACTCCTCGCGAATTGTTCAGAAATCCGAGACTCAACCTGTCGAACTCCTTGGCCAACTCATAAGGCATCGGACGAGCGACCATCAGATTGACTTGACTCTTTCTGCTCAAAGCATCTGCCACTACGTTTGCTTTGCCTGGATGGTAATGAATCTCCAACTCATAGTCTTTGATCAACTCTAACCATCTTCGCTGCCTCATGTTCAACTCTGACTGAGTAAATATGTACTTCAGACTCTTGTGATCTGTGTAAACATCGCATTTTTGTCCATACAGATAGTGCCTCCATGTCTTCAGTGCGTGAACCACTGCTGCCAATTCTAGATCATGGATTGGGTAATTCTTCTCATGAACCTTCAGCTGTCGGGACGAGTAAGCCACAACTCTTCCCTCTTGCATCAACACGCATCCCAAACCTGTGTAACAAGCATCACAATACACAGAGAAGGGCTTGTGCACATCAGGCAAGACTAGGACAGGCGCTGTTGTCAACTTCTCTTTCAGCGCTTCGAAGGCCTCTTGACATTTCTGGGTCCACTTGAACTCAACCTTGTTGCCTAGCAACGCTGTCATTGGTTTCGCAATCTTCGAAAACCCTTCAATGAATCGCCGATAATATCCGGCCATTCCAATGAAGCTCTTGATTCCTCGAGCATCCGTTGGCGCTTTCCAGTTCAGAATGTCTGCCACTTTCTTCGGATCCACAGCCAATCCTTCCTTGTTGATTATGTGACCCAAGAACAGGACTTCACTGATCCAGAACTCACACTTGCTCAACTTTGCATACAACTGGTGCTCTCGCAATCTCTGCAATACCATCCTCAAATGATCTGCATGTTCTTCTTCACTTTGAGAATAAATCAGAATGTCATCAATAAATACCACCACAAACTTATCAAGATAATCCATGAATACACTGTTCATCAAGTTCATAAAGAATGCTGGTGCATTGGTCAAACCAAAAGACATCACTGTGAACTCATACAACCCATACTTGGTAATGAATGCCGTCTTCGGTATGTCCGAAGGTCGGATCCTGAGCTGATGATAACCTGACCTCAGATCGATCTTGGAGAACACACTGGCTCCTCTCAACTGGTCAAACAGATCTTCTATTCTGGGCAAGGGATACTTGTTCTTGATCGTGACTTCATTCAAAGCTCGATAATCGATACACATCCTCTTGGTGCCATCTTTCTTCTCCACAAACAGGACAGGGGCGGCCCAAGGCGAGGTGCTTGGCCGGATGTAACCTTTCTCTGACAGCTCATCAATCTGCTTCTTAAGCTCAACCAACTCTGGTCCGGATATTCTGTAAGCTCTCTTAAAGATAGGGGCGGTTCCAGGAAGAAGCTCTATGGCGAACTCAACTTTCCGCTCTGGTGGCATACCCGGTAGATCCTTTGGAAACACATCCGGGAATTCAGACACAACCTTGATACTCTCAATTGGGTCTGCTTCACTGCTATCGACAGCCATCTGATAACAACTTCCTTTCTTCGGCTCAGGCGGGACTAACTCGGTCACCACTTCCTCTCCTAGTGGGGACACCAACTTGATTGTCCTTTTATCACAACTGATAACTGCCTGATACTTATCTAGCCAATTCATCCCTAGGATGACATCTATTCCCTGAGTACCCATTACTATAAGGTTAGCGGGAAACGCTATCCCCCTTATTTCCACACTTACATTCAAACAAATGCTATCAGTTCGAATTCTACCACCGGCTGAGTCAATTTGAATGGGGGTTGACATGGTAGTAATTGGAAGATTATGTGCTTCTACCCATGATGCAGTAATGAAAGAATGCGTTGCTCCAGTATCAAATAACACTTCTGCAATATGGGAATCGACTGGGAACATACCTACTGTCATGCCGGGGGCCTCCTGAACTGCTTCAGCCTCCAAGTGATTCAATCTTCCATGATTATAGCGCTGCTGAGGGCGGTTGCCTGATCCAGACTGGGACACATTCTGCTTTGCTGGGGCATTGGGGCCTGACTGCTGCTGGGCTGCCTTCTTCGGACATTGCATCACCCAATGGCCTTGCTCTCCACAGTGGAAACATGCCCTGTTTCCAACCTGAGCTGGTGCTGCCTGATTGCTCTGCTGGCTTGCTGGGGCAGGAAGACGAGGTGTCTGCTGATTCTGCCTCTGAAACTGACCTCCTGATTGATTGCTCTGACGGTTCTGGTACTGATGCTGAGGGTACTGCCTTTGGAACTGCTGATACTGCTGACGCTGCTGATGCTGCTGAGGTGGACGCTGATTCTGCCTGAACTGCTGAGGTTGATTGCCTGAAAAACGAGGACGGCTGCTGCTTCCAGGCTGGGGTCCACTGATCTTGCGCTTACGATCTTCCATCTCCTTACGCTTCCTTTCTGTCATGATCGCTCTGTCAATCAGGTGCTGGAATGTCGGGAAGGTATGATTCATCAGCTGATACTGCAGAGGGTCAACCAAGCCTCTCAAGAAACGGTATTGTCGCTTGGCGTCAGTGTTGACATCTTCGGGAGCATAGCGAGACAACTGCAGAAACCTATCTCGATACTCACTGACAGATGATGACCCTTGCTTAAGGGCCAGGAACTCCTCCTTCTTCACTGTCATCAGACCTGCAGGCACATGGTACTGACGAAAGCTACCTCTGAACTCTTCCCAGGTGATGGCATCGGGGTTGGCATGGGTGGCGAGGTAAGACTCCCACCATGATTGGGCTGCTCCTCTCAACAGACGGGGACCATACAAGACTTTCTCCCTGTCATCACACTGAGCGGTATGCAACTCCCGCTCCACAGTGCGCAGCCAATCTTCAGCATCCATGGGGTCAGAAGAGTGAGCGAACGTTGGGGGATGACCTCTCATGAATTCAGCACGCTTGTCTCTAGGCATCTGAGGCATCTGAGGCTGGGGTGGTGCTTGCTGCTGTTGCTGCTGCTGCTGCTGCTGAATGGCGGCCAGAGTCTGACCGATGGCCTGAACTGCCTGAGTCTGCATCAGAAACATCTGCTCGATCGACATCGGGGGCGGGGGCGGCAGGTGCTGCTGCTGGGGCACCTCATCCTGCGGGGCGGCTTGCTCCTGCTGAGCACGCCTTCCTCCTCTGCGCCTGTTCTCTGACATCTACAGAACGCAACCACACATCAGAACTGATCTGGCAAATCTTGCAGCATAAGAAAAGAGTATAGAATTCTCCAACAGCACTGAACAGATGAGCATCTTCACTGATCTCCAACACAGACCACACAGCTTCTCAGATAAAGAGGAAAGTAGAATAAAGGGTTTCCCAACTATATAACTAACTCCATTAACATAATATGTAAGCCAAAATGCAGGGGATACCCACACTCTGGTGACAATCATTACAAAGATCCAAACCAAACATAGTTCATCATGACAAACATAAATGCACAGGATATAGCAAACTACCCTGTCTAACTAAGACTAACTAAGACCGAGACTAACGCTAAGACTGAAGCTTCTATGTATATATTTCGTATTATTTACAAGATCCAACTCTAACGATCTATGGTTCTAGATTTATCTTGGTCTTGCAGTCGGGATTGCCATAAGACTGGAGTCCACGCCGAGGTGAGCGGTACGGGTGCTGAGTCCCAACGGGAGCGGGGGAACCATCATCCAAGTGACGACGCTCCGTGCGCTCAGCCCGCAGCAGGGCGATCTCAGCACGAGCCCTACTCAGCTCGTCTAGTGCATGGTCCAGCTCCGTGTTTAGCACGGCGGCTAGGTTGACTGTGCTGCTCAACCTAGGATTGTCCTCACCAGCAGGTGAAACAATCACGCCTCCTGTGCTGCCAGATGGACGGCGGGGGTAATACTTCAGGTCGAGGCCGTCAGCTACCCCACCGAGAACCGAGCAGTAGTGCGAAAGCGCACGCCGTGCAGCATCCTGCATGGCTGCCTCAGCTGAGTCCCGCTCAGAGATAGAATAGTGCTCTGAGCAAGCCTTCGCGCCCTGGAGACT
This sequence comes from Zea luxurians, assembly GCA_029449295.1. Taxonomy (NCBI): domain Eukaryota; kingdom Viridiplantae; phylum Streptophyta; class Magnoliopsida; order Poales; family Poaceae; genus Zea; species Zea luxurians. The sequence goes on along the minus strand of JAOPSE010000018.1, from coordinate 55,896,908 downwards.
GTTCTCCGGACGGCGCACCAAGCAGGTCGCCTCCCAGCGGTCCGGGTAGACCCCGCGACTATGCTGGTAGACCACACAGCGATACTCGATGGACCAAGTACGCCGGTCAAGTGCCCGACGTAGCAGGGTGTCGAGCGCGTCGTGGAAGTGACACCCGCGAGCAGCGTCGCGAGTGATGGGTCGAGCAACCCATCCTTCCGGCTCATGGCTAGAGAGGTCGAGGTCGGTGTCGTGGCTCGAGCTGTCGTCGCCACCTTCGTCGTCTGGGTCTCCTCCAGCAGCTACTCCAGAAGCTGGGACGCCCAGTGGTGGTGCAGGGGGCGCCTCCAGGGGAAGCACAGGGGAGCAGCTCCTCACAGACTCTATCTCCTGCTGGAGTGAGAAGGAAGAGCCCTGCTGCTCCTGTCGTCGACGTTCCTGCTCCTCATGCAGGCGGTGGTGCAGTCTCTCCAAGTGGCTGGACTGTCCGGCCACGGGACGGCGAAGCGGACGCTCAGCAAGGCGGGAGGGTAAGAAGGGGATGACGGACTTTCGTGCAGTGTGTCTAAGTCGAGCCATCTACAAAGACATCGCAAGCAAAAGGGTGAGAACAGAATTAATATGACCAGCAAATAATGAACCATAAATAAATGAAGGATCAGAATAATAATGAGTCATAAATAAATGAAGGATCAGAATAAAACAAAATTTTCAGCAAGGCGTAATATATAGTAGAACATAGGTTTGGTCAGTAGGACCAACTTTTGAAGGGATATCAAAGTCAAGGCAGGGACAGAGGTCTATAGTCCTTAGAACGACCATTCTACTCTAGGTTAGCGGTCCTACAGTCAGCACGGCTCTGATACCACTTATGTCACACCCGGTTTTAGAAGGCAAACCGAATGCGAACCATGTACGTGCCAGGATCAGTTATTCACGTACACAGCAGTTACATAACATGGACATCATCACACAGTGCTCAAATGGTATTAAAAGGGAAATAATAGTCGATTACATCATACGTCTGAGACGTCCATATAGTTCTTACAATAAATCAAAGTGCGGAAAAGAAACGTAGATAACACGGCCTTCACAGGCAGCCGACTGGGGGTTGCCGCTAACCCACACCTAGAACTCATCGTAGTCTTGGAACTCCTGGAAGTCTCCTTCCACAGCTTCATCTTCTCCTGAGCAGTGGTTGCAATGCTGACAACCTGGGGGGGGGTTTGGTGTGTAGAGCAAGGGTGAGTACACATCAACATACTCAGCAAGTATCCTGTTTGGCTGTGGTGGACTAGCTTTATGTGGGGATAAGTCAAGCAGTTGCTTTTAGTTGGTCAGGTTATTACTTACTAGTAGAAAGCCAGGTTTTAACATTAACCCAAGTTATTAGCCCGATGTATCCTTTCCAAACGGAAAGAATACCACTTACCAGCACCATAATCATAACCAGAATTCATCAATCTCATTGCCACCTGTACCAAAGTATCTCTGATCAAGTATCACTAATCTCTGGAGCTCCCTTGGCCGCTCATAACCGTGAGCACGGCTGATATATCAGTTTCATAACACTCTGCAGAGGTTGCGCACTTTACCCACAAGCCGTGATTCCCACTTGCCTCGGGCTGATCAAACCCTTAAACACTACCAAGGTGAATAGGCAGGGTCTCACTACGTAGCCTTTACAAAGATTCCCCGGGGCTGTAGCCGCCCGTTAGGTTTCCTAAATGTACCGCACTCCTCCCCAAGGGACAAATCAACCTTGGCAGAGCGAGCCGCATACACCGAGCCCCATTGACGGCACAACGGCTAAGCGAACTACACCCCGGTTCCTCTAATTATTCAGCTAAGGGCGTCCCATTCCACCCTCATGGTTGCACTGTTTTCCCGGGCGGTCATCCATTGAACAGGTCCTTACGGAGAGGCACTCGAGAAACCGCTCGAGTCCCCTTAAATGCCACAAGTATAATCATAAATAAGAAGGGAAAACAGCGTATCATAGATAATCACATCATGTTCATTGATTAGAGTTGAGCAATAGCATCAAACTAAGCAGTAATAATCCGACCCAAATAGGTAAACAAGGACATGGATAACAAAAGCTAGTCAATCCTTAGGTATAAATGTGTAATGCGGGAGGTGAATTAAAGAATGAATAGGACAGAGATAGGTCAAAGGACACTTGCCTCCACCAACCGACTGCTGCTCAGGGGCTTCTCCTGCAAATTCCTCGGGCTCTTCGACCGGATCGTTCTCTATGCGAGCGCAAACATACATACATCCACATATTTAATACAAAAGAACAGTACACCATACAAGGGAACAGGTAAAACGAATATGCATCAGGTATGACATTTGACATCGCATTTGTTATGGTTAGAAAGAAATGGGAAAGGTCTCGCAGGGGTTAAATCTTATGCACTAATAATCAACTACAATTGGTTCTGAGCAAAAGAATTCTGTTATATACATATGTACAAATGGAAACCTAATCATTTTTAGTTGATCAACATCGCACGGGTTAAACAGTTAACTACGCGAATCAATAGCATAACAGAAATTTAAATTAAACTTCCTATTTTCCATAGCATGAACAATGATCAATCTACTTAAAATACAGTAATTATGATCACAGAAAGTAAATAAAATAAAATAAAAAAAATTAAAAAAAACAGAGGGGGGGGGGGCGGTTGAACCGGCCCTAGGGGCGGTTGAACCGGCCCTGGGCGGCGGCCGAGCTGGGGCGGTCGGGCGGCCGAGCTGGGGCGGGGGCCGGCCGAGCCGGCCGGTTGAACCGGCGGCCAGGCGGCTGAACCGGCCCCGCGCGGGGGGCGCGGCCAGGGGCCAGGACGGGCGGCGGGCGCGGCCAGGGGGGCGGCTGCGGCCGGGCTGGGGCGGCAGCGGGCGGCCGGGGCGCGGCTGCGGCCGGCCGGGGCGGCCAGGGGCCACGGCGGGGCTGGGGGCGGCGGCCGGCGCGGCCAGGGGGCGCGCGGGGGTGGGGAGAGGAGAGGGGAGGGAGGAGAGGGAGGAGGGGGAGGGGGCTCACCGGTGAGGGGGTGGCCGACGGCGAGGGCGCGCGGCCGGGGTCGGGGCAGCGGCGGCGGCTAGGGCAGGGAGGTGGGGCGGCGGCGCTAGAGAGAGGAGGGAGAGAATGAGGGAGAGGGAGAGGGTTTTGGGGAAAAAAAGGGGTGGTGGGGGGGGGCGGCTGGGCCATCTTTGGGCCCAAGAGGGGGCGCCAGGGGCTTGGGCCGGCCGGGGTCGGCCCAGGGCGCGGGAGAGAGAGAGAAAGAGGAGAGAGAAAGAGAGAGAAAGAGAGAGAAAGATTATTTTCTGTTTTTCGAAATCCGATCTTTCCACATGAATGCAATTGCACTTTCAAAGCAATCAAAAATGCAAGGTTCGGCATGGTGCATCAATCATAAAGTATTTTAGAGTTTTTCTTTACACGGGAAATCTGAACCGAATCCCGCTAAGACTTTGGAAAAGGTCAGGGTTTAGCGAGGGGAAAAAGAAAAAGAAAAGGTAACGCCCGAATTTTGGCGAGTAAAGAAAAGAAAAAATTCAACTGCAAAATTCGGGGCGTTACAGGAAACCACTGCGGGTTCCCGGTGTGCCAAGCTCAGGCGGAGCTCACCGTGGCCAAAGCACTGGCAGAAGTCCAGCGACGACGACAGAACGGTGAGGCGACGGCGAGGGGGCAATGGCTCCGTGGCTGGATGAGTGCGAGGGCGGGGGAGGCGCGAAAGTGAGGCAGGGGCGAGCTGAGGGGGTGTGCGGGGCTTTACCTAGTGCTGGGGCGATGTGGGCAGGGCGTGCAGACATGGGCGTGGGTCTGGCGGGCGGGGCGCACGCCATGGGCATGGCAGTTGCGGAGGAGGAGGACGAGTCTAGTGGGCAGCGCCCACGTGCCAGCGAGAGCGAACGGCCGAACGGGCACACGAGCTGACGGGCGGGGGTCGCGTGTCAGTGAGAGAAGGGAACGCACGCGTGAAGGGGAGTTTGGCGCTGACTAGCCTAGCCCACCGGGCAGCGGGAGAGAGAGGGGGATAGAGGGGGTGCTTGCGCGGACATGGGTGGTCGCTGGCTGGTGGGGTCCACCTGTCAGGCGACGCGGGCGCGCGCGCGGCCTGGCTGGGCCGAGCTGGGCCGGCTGGGCTGAAATGACTTTTCTCTTTTTCTCTGGAATTTCTAATGCTTTTCTATTTTGTTTTCCCTAGGTTTTTTCAATTCAAATTCAAACCAAGATTCAAATTCAAACTAAATCAAACATGTGCAACAATTCAAAGAATATTTTAAGCTTAGCATGGTGCAACATTTTATGATTCATATTGTTTTGACAAAATAAATAATTTATCCATCTCCTAATTAACTTAATTATAGCTAAAAGAGAGAGAGAGAGAGAGAGAGAGAGAGAGAGACTAGAGAGATACAAGAGTAACACCTGAATTTGGTAGATAATCAGAAAGAAATTTTATACCCCCAAATTCAGGGTGTTACAAATGGCTAGAAGACTCCTCAATGTTTCATTGAGGTCTCAGAGAGTTGGCACTCCCCAACAATCCTTGTTTGAGCAATCACATAAGGTCGCTCTCCCTTGGTTTTCCCAAAGACAAGTGCTCTTTACAAGTCACCCCTCTAGCATAGTGAATCACTCATAACCATGTACAAGTCCCAAGTCGGGTCACTCATATGCTTTCTAGGTGATCTCTGCACCCTCGATCACCATTGAACCATCTAGATGATGTCGATCACTAAGAGTAATAAGCATAAAATCTCACTTGATTCTACCAAGCTTAATTATGGCTACACACTGATTACTTCGATGCACTAATGAGGTCGCTAATCAAGTAAATTTGAACTCTCAAGTCCATCAGTAGGCAATGACTCTTTCTCATACTCTAAATAGATTACTTCAGCTACTAAATTGGGCTAGAGCAATAATATGAACTACTTGATGGGGGAGGGGGTTTATAGCCTCCAACCGACCAATGAGCATTATAGTAACTCTAGGAAAAATTCATGACTATCAGATGATCTGATGCTAAACTGTGGATTTATAGCAAAAGGCCAAGAAGAAAGGTGTGTAAATTATTAAAATCTTTGTATAGCCTCAAATAAGCACCTAAGCAGACTGAGAAGTTTGACAAAACTTTGACCTATGTGTTTTTTGTTATGAATGAAGCTAACACGTGCATATATTATCACTATGGTGGGGAAAGGGATTGATCATATATATGTATGTCGGCAACATACTGATATCTAGGACCAACCTTAATGTGATTAAGGAGGTAAGTACTTTTATCTAAGAAATCTAAGATGAAGGATTTTGGTGAAGCGGATGTCATCTTAAACATTAAGTTGTTGAGAAAAGATGACGGTGGGATTACATTGGTACAATCTCTCTATGTTGAAAATGTCTTAAATTGCTATGGATTTAATAACTGCATGCCTATTCCAACTCTGTATGATTCTAGTGTACTATTAAGAAATAATAAGAGAATAGAAAGGGATCAATTGAGATATTCTCATATCATTGGCTTGCTGATGTATTAAGCTAGCGTTACGAGGCCTGATATAACTCATTTGTTGTGAGCAAGCTTAGCCAATTTGTTTTTAATCTAGGAGATGGTCATTGGCATGCTCTAGAAGTAGTACATTGCTACCTAAAAAGAACATCTAGGCATGTAATTCACTATCCCACGTACCCTTAGGTACTAGAGGGTTATAACGATGCAAACTAGATATCTGATACTAATGAGTTAAGGACCACAAGTGGATATGTGTTCACTTTAGGAGGTGGCACTATTTCCTCAAAGTATTGTAAGTAGACTATATTAAAAAAGTCTACATTGGAAGTAGAACTCTTAGCATTAGGTACTGCCACCACTGAGGATGAGTGGCATCGTGAATTCCTGATGGACTTATTGGTTGTTGAAAAATTGATATTGGCTATTCTAATGAAATATGATACTCAATGATTATCAAGGTCAATAGTTCTAAGGATAATATCTTTAAGGCATGTGAAGAGGGCTTAGAAATCTATCAGGAAAATGAGAAACTCCGGAGTGAAAGTTTTGGACTATGTCCAGATAGCTAAAAACCTCGCAAATCAATTTGCAAAGAGTCTTTCATGCAATGTGATAAATAATGTATCGATGGAGTTGGGCTTGAAACCCACATGAATCATACCTTAGTGGTAACTCTTCTTACATGAATAGAGATCCTACAAAGTAGGTGGAGGAAGAGCTCTCTAATATAAGCAGTGTGAATAGTAACATCCTCGCACTCGAAGCAAAACCTCATCATCTGATGGTCGGGGTCTATGCAGACTGAAGCATAAAACACTCTAACTCACTCCTCAACGTAGCGACCACCAAACGTCAGCAGAGAGTACAGACCTAGTAAATACGTGATGTGGCTCTCAACCTTTGTGAAGAGCTGACAAGTCCAATCGACGGTGAGCTCTCAAGGCTATCTGGGCTGTTAGCTGAGCTCTATAGAAGGACTCCTAAGTCCGGACTGGCTGCTGGATCACGCTCAGTTGGAAGCCAAGTGTCTACTAGCACGTGCCTGAAACGATGATCCCTGGCGGCAATGGCTCTGTGAAGGTCGAACAATCTTGGATCTATAGCAAGGGGCCGAACCTCAGTCTCTTCACGCTCTTAGAATCGGGCGAGAGGTACTGGTGGAGTGGCAGAGGTAGCAAGAGTGGTGGAAGGAGGCGTGGTGGAGGTTGTAGGTGTAGCGAGTGTGATAGTAGGCACTATAGTGGCGGAAGCTGGCGTGGTAGTGTAAGGTGGAGTGGTAGTGGTGGCTGGAGCAGAGGGGTCGAACCTAGCTAGAGTGGAGCGTGCCTGAGACAAGAGGCGACGTACATAGAAGACTATCTGATCTAATCCAATCCTAATCTGCTCTCCCTGCTCTGTTCTCTCAGCTACTGCTCTAGTAGCTCTGTCCAACTTCTTTTCCTTTTCCCTCCCTGCCGCTCAAGGTAGACCTCCTTTCCCTTGTCCTATCTGAACATGCAAGGAGGATCCTAATCATCACCCCCTTCTGCTGGAGTGACATTCTTGGTCCTCACCATCCTGACTGCAGAAACTGCCCACTAATCACTGACACATTGCACGAGAATCAGAGTAGATAAGCAAGTGTAGCAAAGCAAGAGATAAGAATGGAGAAGGGAAGAGCTAGCTACCTAAGGCATGTCACTCGTGAAAAACCAAGCATGGGAAGAGTCACGTGAGTAGGCACATCGACACACTGAAATGACAAAAGAGGTGAGAATGTATTAGTCACATAGTCATAAGCATATGAAATGTGAACAAACACATACACATAGAGAGGTTACACGGATTTGGAGATTTTGGCACACGATGTGAGATGGAGCACAAAGTGACAAGACAATTTGGCTCTGACTTTGAAAGGCTTATGATAGTGCTACAGAGGTTGGAATAAGGGTATAGCCACTTCAATATTATGAAAGGTCATATGAGTCATAGGAGAGACATATGACATGAATTTGCAATTGGATTTAGAGGCACACGAGGTGAGAAACCTAAACATGCTTGTGATATACACGAGAAATGTGCAACAAGGAGTGTCAACCCATGAAGGAGGGGTACTGTTAGTACACATGATTCACTGGAGAAAACTGGGGTTGATTTGAGCTTGAAAAACTGGTTGTGGCATTTCAGCGAGCACATGACGTGCATGGTTTGCAACGGAGGTGAAACAAGAACATTCTAGAGATAAAAACCTTGAAGGGACTGATGAACCTACAAGGGTAGGCTTAACATACACACACAAGCAGGGAAACACTGAGAAACATAAATTTGCACTGGATTTCATTGAACTTCACAAGGGGTGGAAATGGAGCACTCTACTGGAGAGTAGCAAAGACTAGGAGAGAGGAGGAGATCATGAAGCTCACAAGAGGGGAAGGAAGCACGGGGGCGAGGACACCTGCCAAGGAGGTCGGTGGCGAGCAAGGCTAACGGCAGAAGAAAGCTTTAGCAGCGATGGCGTAGTGATCAGAGAGCTCTAACTAGGGAGAGAGCGCGCGAAGACAGAGAGGAGAGGAAGGCAACGTGAGGCAAAGAAAAGGATATGTGCGACTGATGTGCGGGCCCGAGTGAGAGAAGAGTTTTAAAATGACGATTATGGGCACACCGGACAGTGAACAACACATCGTCCGGTGCACACCGGATAGTCTGCATAGAGCCAGAGCAAGCCGAGGCCAAGCCGGAGCACCAGACAATGCACAATGTAGTGTCAAGTGCACACTAGACTATCCGGTGAGCCCAGACCGAGGGAATTTTGAAAAATTTCTAAGAACTTTTGTGCCAAACCAAATCCCAACTTATAAGCACACAAAATAACACCTGTTGGGACATATATTGGCACCTTCACATATTCTCTCATATTTTTCAAAATATTTTGCCATAGGCTATGTAGTTTTTAGAAAAATATGCAAATGGTGAGAAAATGCATTTGAGAGTTACACTAGGGGATTCAAATACGAATTGAGTTGTGAATACCCCCCTAAGTGCAGTAACAAGTGCATATCTCAAGAACCAATATTTGAATAATAATGAACATTTAAGCACGAGAAAAATTAAAAGGCTAGAACTTGTGAAGTTTGAGCCCGAGTTAAGCTTTTTCACATGCTTTTCGGGCGGTTAGCTTAACTAGGTTGGACAAGTCATAGACGCAATGCATGAAATTAAATATGCAATGCAAGCATGACACCACCATATTGGATTCATGTGAAATTGCCAAGATCAAGAATATTAAGCTCATTCCTCAACTTGCAAAAGTGGGATTCATCTAATGGTTTTGTAAAAATATCTGCTAGTTGATCATCCATCCTCACTCCTTCTAGTGAAATATCTCCCTTAGCAACATGATCTCTAAGGAAATGATGACAGATGTCAATGTGCTTGGTGCGAGAGTGTTGGACACGATTATTAGCAATTTTAACTACAGTCTCATTATCACACAACAAAGGTACCTTTTCTAGAACTACACTATAGTCTAGAAGGGTTTGTTTCATATAAAAAATTTGTGCGCAACAAGCACCCGCGACAGTGTATTCTTCCAAGCAAATGGCACCCTCCGAATGTACTTTTCCTATCAACTTTGTATCTGGCATAATCCAAATTGGAATAACCAACTAAATCAAAAGTAGCTCCTTTGAGATACCAAAGGCCAATGCTTGGAGTGTGCTTTAGGTACCTAAGAATTATTTTAATGACACTAAGATGGGCTTCCTTAGGATATGCTTGAAAGCGAGTACACATACATACACTAAACATTATGTCAGGTTAGATGCGGTAAGGTACTATAAACTACCAATTATAGAATGGTAGAGTTTGATCAACCGGTTTACCTCCCTCGTCTAGGTCGAGATGTCCATTAGTAGGCATTGGTGTCTTGATTGGCTTGCAATCCTCCATTTTGAATCTTTTCAAAAAGTCTTTGGTATATTTCTCTTGAGAGAGGAAGTTTTCTTCTTTCATTTGCTTGACTTGAAAGCCGAGGAAGAAAGTAAGCTCACCAATCATTGACATCTCGAACTCCTTCGACATTATCATCGACAAAGGCAATATTGGCATCAAGGTCATAATCACTTGAAGACTCTTCTTCAACTAGAATTTTGGTCTTGCCCTTCTCTTGATTAGCTTTAAGTGCCAAACCTTTTTTCTTGGAAGAAGACCCATCTTTGTCATTGATGTGGATGTACATTTCATGGACATTGATCTTTCCTAATATTTGTGTTGGTGTAGTAGTGGAAAGATCTATTTGATAAAGCACCATGACAATGTGGCCATACTTCTCAATTGGCAACACACTAAGAATCTTCCTCACAACATCCGGTTGTGAAATTTGAGTAAGTCCCAAGCCATGCACTTCCTTAGAGGCGCACCACACATATCACAGTGACTGTCCGGTACACACCGGACAGTCTGGTGCTTCTCTAAAAATCAGCTGGCGCCAAAGGTCTGCTCCCGGGTTCCTCTCGGGCACTCTCTAGCCGGCTGCCCAGGGAACCACCGAAGTACCCCCAGGGCAACACCACTCTATTTTTGTTTAGGTTTTTCTAAACCAATTTCGATTCTAACTTGTGAGTGAGATCTTAAGTGACACCTAGCACTAGTTTTGGGTGTAAACATGGACCGACACTACACTAGTTATCTCTTATTCAAACTACTCATCCACAACCCCTCTTTATAGTACGACTAAAATAAAAATAGAAGTCCTAACTCTATACCAAGTGTCACACAACTCCTTCGACACATAAAATATGAAAACCTTCATCTTTTGATTCACCTTTTTCAGCCGTTGCTTCAAGTTCTCATCTGAGGGATTGTTTTCACCGGTTGGAGCACAATTTCTTGCATTGTGACCTAACTTACTATTTGCTCTGTAAAACACACGTTAGTCACAAATAATTTTACGTTGTCATTAATCACTAAAACAACCGAAGGCCTAGATGCTTTGACCCAAGAAACACTAGACACACTCTCTAGTGCTCCCATCTCTGCCTCTACGCGCACAAAAAGTAGAGAAAGCAGGCTGCTTAGCGATCATGCTTGGAATAGGTGGCCGATCAGATTTTTGGTGAGCACTCATTGTTGTTGCTTCAACTTCCCAGTGCCGTTCTTGTTCTACACCGTATCAACGTTTTCAATGCATCCACTTTGGTCGACTACATCGAATAGCTGCAAAAGATTATATCAACTAATCCGCATAACAACGTCTTTGGTACCCCGGTGGAGTCCTATTAGGGTGGTAATCAGCTCTAGATTTTAGACTATAAAATTAAAGGATCAAATCGAATTAGGATTATACTTTAGTCCTGTTCATTTTAAACTAAAATTAATTAAGAGCTCAAATAAAGAAGTATTTGAATCGTTACCACCCCTACCTGCTATAGGATAAAATTTCATGCATCCCTATCTTTTCCTTATCCATGCATGCGAGTTCCTTTCTAGTGATAAACTATCAATATTACAAGTAAATTTATTAATGTTGTTAACATTGATAGTATATATCATATTTCTTTATATGAAATTGTAATTAGTTTATGCTTAAAATTGTTACTAAGTTCTGCAATCTCAACAGATCTAGAACAAAGAGTTACGCACGACACCATTCGGGACGGTTGGTGAACTCAAGTCTCATGATCTTGACAGACCGGTCAAAGATAATGGGAGCCAAATAAGGAGAGGTACCGCTAGGCAGGTAGTCGGCGCCCCATGGCGTGGAAAACCCCCACCTGTTTAGCACCGAGAACTTTCCATTATTCCTCGTTGCTTTACCTTTTCACCATCCAGCATGCCCTACTCTACTCACAGATGTGTCTCAAAACCGCAAGCGTGGAATCCACCATTGTTCGCCAGTCGCCACTGCTAATTACTCTCCGATCCTATAAATTATAAAATTATAAGTTATTTCTGCTATCTTTTTTATAGAGTCAAAGTATCTTAAGTTTAGTCAAAGCATTCTTGGATTCTTTATTAGTTATATATTTATATTATATATATATATTTTTGATGTTATAATTTTTTCATAATTCTCTCTATAGCCGATTAAATGTAAGAAGTTTTAACTATAAAAAACTGAAATATCTTATGATTTTAAACCAAATGAGTACGTATTGATGTTGCGTAAACGCCGCATGACCGCATGAGTTGCGTAAACGCGGACTGATGTTGCATTAACAGATTGCTCCAAATCACCATCGATGATCCCCGTACCTCATGAGTCATGAACGTTCAAGAAATGGTAGCCGACAAAAAAAAAAGTCTATATATACACACACCCAGTTATACCATCGTTGAAAAATACAAGCTGATATCTGTGTGAGACTTGTTTCACTTTGGATCTAGCTAGGATGCTTCTTTACCATAATAATGAAGAACTTTCATGAGATTAAGCTTCCATACAGCACACGCTGTGCCATTCTCGCCGCTGTCCTGCTTGTGACGACGTGCCTTATGATCCTTGCGTTCGTGATCCTGCCTGACCGCGAGATGCTGCCGCCGCCGTTGGTAAGCGATGACCATGGCGGTGGCAACCTGTCATGCAACATCTTCAAGGGTGAGTGGGTGCCGGACCCGGGCGCGCCGCGCTACACCACGGAGACCTGTCCGGTGATCCACGGCCACTACGATTGCATGAGGTACGGCAGGCCGGACCTCGGCTTCGTCAGGTGGCGGTGGCGTCCCGAGGGCTGCGAGCTGCCTCGCTTCGACGCGGCGCGGTTCCTCCGCGCGGCGAGGGGCAAGTCCATGGCGTTCGTCGGCGACTCGCTTGCCAGGAACCAGATGCACTCGCTGGTATGCCTCCTGGCGCGCGCCGAGCAGCCGGCGCCGAGGACCAACGCGAGCTACGTGTTCCGCTTCGAGCGCCACGGGTTCACCGTCTCTTTGTTCTGGTCCCCGTTCCTCGTGCGCGCCGTGGAGACGGACCCGGACGGCCCAACGCGGAGCGGGGCGGGCCTGTGGAGCCTCCACCTAGACGAGCCGGACGCCGGGTGGGCGGCGCATGCCGCCGAGTTCGACTACGTGGTCGTCTCGGCGGGGAGCTGGTTCTTCCGCCCCTCCATGTTCCACGTACACGGCCGTCTTGTCGGGTGCAACGGCTGCCTCGCGCCCAACGTCACCGACCTGACGCTCCGGTACTCTCTGCGGATGGCGTTCCGGACCGCGCTCCGCGCAGCCGTGGACGCGCCCGGCGCCGGGAAGCGCTCCGGGAGGACGGTGGTCGTGCGCACGCTCTCGCCGTCGCACTACGAGAACGGTGACTGCGCGCGGGCGCGGCCGCTCAGGCGCGGCGAGTGGGAGATGAACGCGGTGGAAAAGGACATGTACGCGATACAAGCGGAGGAGTTCGGGGCGGCGAGGAGAGTGAGCAATGGGGCCAGGATGCTACTGCTCGACGCGACGGAGGCAATGGCGCTGCGGCCGGACGCGCACCCGAGCAAGTATCGTCTGTGGCAGCCTGACCGGTTCAACGTATCGCGCGACTGTTTGCACTGGTGCCTTCCCGGCGCCATGGACGCCTGCAATGACATGCTGCTCCACATGTTGTTGCATTAAGTAGAAACATGCCCAATTCAACGCATTGCCATTATTCTTTTATCATTGTTTTGTTCACACGTCATACAATCAACCAAATTAAAACTGCGCCTGACAGGCACTTTTCTATCTGTCAGTATCCAAATATAACAAAGAAATTTTAGAACAAATTAAGGTATTGATCAAATAACGGTTGTTATAGGGAGATATAGTGATTATTATATTTGAGTTGGTCATAAACAATAACATACCTCTACTTCATGGGTGATGTATCTTTCTCTTTCTTTGACTCTACGATCAACTCAACTAACACGTTGGAGCCATTTTAGTGAACCCACAAGGAACCCACAACAGTAACAGTGAGCATTTTCGGCGGCCGTGGCTCGGCCGCCGTCAAAAATAACACGTTAATTTTGACGGTAGTATTTGTCATTTTAACTCGGTATCATTTGTAGTACATAAAGACCCTTAACATATACGAGGACTTGAGATACCTATCTTATGGGACGGTAATTTGTAGAAGCTTGGGCCAATACGATGTGAATGACTTTCGTTTTCATTTTGACCAATTTGAAAAGTCTCATCCTCATACAGCCACACGTAATACTGGAGTTGTGACTAGGGCACTTGATGCACATGGAAGAGAAACTAATTATTAATAGCATCATTCAAAATATCCTTGAGTTTAATTTTGTATGGAACAAAACTCTAAAATTAGTATTCTTCCTATGTGATTGGTTTGACAACAATAATGGGATTAGACAAAGTCAATATGGCATAACTGAAGTCAAGCACAAGGAACGACTTCAAGGCCATGATAATTTTATCCTTGCACACCAGTGCGAGTAGGTGTACTATATGTCGTACCCAAACCCAAAGTTTAAAGCATGGTTGGTTGTTCACAAGGTGAACCCTAGGGAACGTTTACATACTCCTTGCACTGCTGGTTATCAATTTGAAGACAACTAGGCCGATGAGGCTTATTAAGAAGAAAAATTGCCACCCACTTTTACCGTCGTGAGGGTGTTGGACTCAACTCACTAGTCGAACTATCGATGAGGTTTTGCACCGAAACGAAAACGACATCCAAGGAACAAAAAAACCACATGGCAAGCTTTGGATCGAAGAAGACTTCTTGATCGTGATTCCGACGAATTTTGATGTGTAATGCATACTATACTTTTAGTTACTTTAAATTATTTATGTATTATTTGCTTTTATTAACTATATTTAATTTTATGGAGTTAATACTTTTAGTGTTTTTCTATTGAACAGTATGAGTAATATGAAAACCAAGCACACGATGAGGGGGTTCCTTAATGCGGCTAGCAGGATACTCCCTGGCACATGTGGTCGTTCCCTTTTCCAAGGGAGTTCTTCTAGCCAGAACAGACAGAAGGCGTTGCTAAGACATGCCCAGCCAGAGCTGCGTGGTAGACCTATCGCTCTACAAAGGAGTAGCGATGTAAATGTTTATGTAATTGCTCTTATTTGTCATTCACTTATATATAAATATGTCTTACATATCTCTACTTCATTGTAAAGCCCAAAATTTATATCAGAGAAAATAATAATAATAATGATATAAAAGAATAAATATTATTGTGTAGGGTTTTAGGATTATGGAACCGTTGGAGATTACTTGAATTTCTTTTATTTGTGCATATTCAATTAATGGAGTTATATCGGTTAAACAACAAATAAATAAATATAGAAGAATGCATATCATGCGGGAATTCTTGTATGTTTACAATTGTACTCAAATTTTTCAGACAAGTTTAAGTTTGAAAAAAATATAGAACTTGAAAATAGAAAGAAAAATAAGGAAAAGAAATGGAAAAGAATATACAAAGAAATATATATATATATATATATGAATATTTATAATTTTGTATACTAGAACCTTATGTGGGAATGCAACCTGTGTAAGAACTCACAAACAAGTTCGAATTCAAATACTAGAGTTTGAAATTTAGTGGAGAAAATGCAAACAGAAATAAAAAAGGTGAAGACCCCATTTGGCGCCTTGGGCCATTTTCCTCTCGTGCTGGCCCATCTTCCGCAGAACTGGCCTGCCAGTCGGCCCATTATTCCCTCCCCGCGCCTGCGTTTGTAGTTCCCCACTGACAGGTGGGGACACCTTGTCAGCTCATCCTTCTCCCTCCTAACAAACCCGCGCACATATCCATCGCTCTGCTCCGCAACAGAAGCCGCCGATCCTGCGCTGGCCACTGTGGTTTCCGGGCGGGTTGTTTCACCGGAACCTAGGTATAAGAACCCTGTCGCCGTGACCTTCTCTCCGCATCCCACCGTAGATCAGCTAGGCGTCTTGTCGCGCTCGCCGGAATTGCGTGGGTAACCGCGAACCAGTGTGTTGGCCGCCAGCATGGGTCTTGTATGTGGGCTACTCCCCGACCCCGGCGGGTGTCCCTGGCGCGTCGCGGGATGCCGCCGCGCGTGCGTGTGTCCTCGGCAAGTGAAGACTTCCGCCGCAGGGTCGGTGGTTCATCGTCGTCGTCAAATCCGGCCACGGGCCGCCACCGTTGAGACACCTGTAGGAAGACCCTCCCGGCTGCGATGGGTGGTGCTTGTGCATCACGAGAATCCACGCGTGCACGTATGTGGCCTCGTCTGGCGTGAGTCGTGGTCGGGAGGACGACAATTGCACGCCGACGCTCACCAATCCGCACCGTGTCGTGGGGACAATTCCGTCGTTGCTGCAACTCGGTAAGACCTCCGCACGCGTGCTCGCCATCAACTTTGCATCGAGAAGCTTTCGAATCTAGAAGTAATACCCTGGGATCACCGAATCGCGTGCACTCCGGCGAGACTGCCATCGTTGGTTCGTCCGCACCGCCGCGGTGCGTGGCCAGAGGAAGAAGAGGTGCTAGAACCATCGATGGGCTAAGGAACGGCTGTGATTAATTCGTGGATACCCCCTTCGCATTATTAGATAGGGACCGTAGATCGACCCGTGGACGACACAGATTAGGCGAGCGCACTCGTTCCCGCAGCCATGATCCGGACCGTTGGATTCGGATCCAAGGGTGCTTGTGAGATACCGGTTTGTTTTGAGTAGAGGTCTAAACTGGAGCGTCCGTGCTTGATCGTGCGGCTCTGTGCGCGCGATACCCCTTCGGCGCTACAAACTTGTTAAAGAGCCCCTGCACCTTTATACAATCAACCCGCCGTCCTCGAGTATAAAGAAACCCTTACAAGCAAGGCCCTGGAATTTATAAAAATAACCCCGAGCTCTCTGGTATTTGCATTCGCAGTCCATAAATCCTAGAATTCATAAAATAAGTGTTAAAAATAAATAGAAACTTGTTTATTCCATAACTTACTCATTTTGACTCCGATTTGATCCATTCAAATTGCGTTAGCTTCATAAAATTATTGTATGAACTGTGGCAATGTTAATTGTACCATATAACATATTTTTATAATTAGATATTGGTTTAGCCTATGTTAGTAGATTATACCTATTAACCAAAGTTAAACTAGATTATGATAGTGATTTGATTATACTATGATTTCTAAGCAAGTTATAACCTAGATTAAATTTTACTTAACTATTATGAGTATATTTCCTCATGATGTATATTAACTAATTTATAATATAGTTTAACATTTAAATCACAATTATCTCCCATAAATCATAAACCCTTAACCGTAACTCCGATCTTAGTAGTTCTCGATCCCGCAATCTCGTAGCGACACATAGATTATTATTACGCAGTTTATTCTTATGTTTGTTGTGATGTTAATTCTGCCTATACCATGTTTGTTTGTATTTCTACGACTAGTGGTGAGGTCACGAGAATCTGATGATCATCCTGGTACCTGGAATCTCAAGTCCCAAGCAAGTTGTGCCCTTGATCACTTCTTTTTACCTACTCATGTTCTGATTAATCATAATGATCTGCATAGGATAATTTTGATGGGACCCAATAGGTTACCCTAGTTTGATTATCTTTATACCTTGTTCACCACTGAATTTCTGGGTAGTACATGCTATTGCTTTATGTGGTTTTGGGTATAAAGATATACTTTATTTATTATCATACTGTTATTATTAGTTGTTATTTACTATTCATGATAAGATCATTATGTTAATTGGAACATGGAGCGACCACTCGGGAAAACAGTGCTACCACAAGGGTTTAATGGGATGCCCTTGGCTGATTAATTAGGAAAGCTAGTGGATGATTACCTTACCCGAAAGGGGCAAGCGCAGTAGGGGAGTGGTCAGTGTAGGGAGGCCCTTGGGATGATTTTGCTGCGATGACGGTCATGCGAGGGGTCCCTGCATTGGAGCTTCCTATAAACTGTAGCGGGTTTTCTGAAGCTAGTGGAACTTTGTAAAGGCCTCGTAGTGTTACCCTACCTCGCCTCCTCGGTAGAGGTGTATGGGAAGTCGTGATCCCTTAACAGATGGGTAACATGACTTGTGGGTAAAGATGCGCAACCTCTGCAGAGTGTAAAACTGGTATATCAGTCGTGCTCACGGTCAAGAGCAGCTCGGACCCTCACATGATTAATTTATGGAACTAAATTCAATTTGTCATATGCATTGCATCGCAGGTGATGTTGTTACTTATGTTCTACTACTTAATTGGGTTTGGTATTTTCTTACACTTAGTAATTGTTAATAAAATTTTGACCAACTTTAAAAGCAATGCTCAGCTCTAACCATCCTCTTTGGTAAGCCTTACACTTCACATGAGCTCCTACCTTTGGCGAGTTCATGCACATTATTCCCCACAACTTGTTGAGCGATGAACGTATGTGAGCTCACTCTTGCTGTCTCACACACCCCCACAGGTCAAGAACAGGTACCGCAGGATGAGGTGCATGGAGGATGCTGCGATGTGTTCGTGAGAGGTCTAGGCCGTCGTCTCCCAGTCAACTTTGGGTTGCTGGACTGTTGTCTTCTTATAATGTAATTATTTATTTTGTACAGAATTCCTATTATGTAGTAAAGATGTGACATTCGATCCTGTGCCATGATTCATCATATGTGTGAGACTTGGTCCCAGCACACCTGGTGATTATGTTCGCGCCTGGGTCTTGGTGCCCCAAAACCCGGGTGTGACAGAAGTGGTATCAGAGGAATGTTGACTGTAGGATGAAACCTAAATAGAACTGGACAACCAATACTTACTTACCTTTGCTACTCTAATTCTTTCTAAACTTTTCTTAATCTTTTCCCATTGATTTCCGCTTTACTCTAATTACTCTTACCTTTTTCATTCTAAAGATAAATGTGGATTTCACACTTTGAAATCATGTACCTAAAGTGACCTTTAGGAATAGGAGACCTACTCTTAGGAACAAAAACAAAACTATTTTTATAGGTATTTATACGCTTGAGTGCTTGTTCTTATGATACTTGTTTGATTTGGATCTTTGATTGAGTGTGATGAGTTGTGGAGTAATGTCCACAATTACATCTGCATATACATATAGGAAAAAATGCTTATAAAAATAACTAGACAAACTAGATTATCCCTCATTAAAGGATCTAGCCTAACAATATCCATCTCATCTTAAAAGATTCTATTCTACACTCATAGATCCATCTTATCTTAAAAAGATACTCATCTTATCTTGAAAGGATTTTATGTCATGCTAATAGAGCTAACTGATCTCAAAAGATTCTATCTTATCTTTATGGATCCATATTATCCTAATAAGCATACTTATCCACCCTAGTTTAACAACCATGATCTAATGCAAATTAATTAGATCTTATCTAGTCAAACTAGTCATACCAATCTAATCTAGATCCCATCTAATCTAATATGATCTAATCTAAGGTTGTCTACTTAAACAGATTAGTGATACTGGTAGAAGAGATTAAACCCTACTAGCCAGGTATTAACTTAACTTCGCACATTAGACCAACTCAACCATGGGCATAAGATCTAACCTAGCCAATAGAGTCTTGATGGATTGCATAAATCTCCACCTAACCTCAAACAAACTTTTGACCTACATCAATCTCACCCATATCTATCTTAACCATACTCCGGTAACTCCAATGATAAACACTGACACCAACTCAATGAGACCAAGACCAGAAAAGAACAAGATCAACCTCGTCAAGGAAGGAGAGAAGTCAAACTCGATCTTCAGATGCATTACCACCTAACACAGAGTTCTTCCTCACCATAAACTCTCTTACCCCAGGCTTTTTTTGCCCTAACCTATCCATCTCTTATCACATATAATAAGTGGCTAGATACCAATACTCTCATAACCACCCATTAAGGATTATTATAAAAAGGGGACTCTTAAATTTTTGAACTAATGGGAAACTAAAAGCTAATTTACATACCAATCTCTCTATATCCCTTTTCTTACTAATCTCGAGGACGAGATTTCTGTTAAGGGAGGTAGGATTTGTAAAGCCTAAAATTTGTATCAGAGAAAATAATGATATAAATGAATAAATATTATTGTGTAGGGTTTTAGGATTATGGAACCGTTGGAGATTACTTGAATTTCTTTTATTTGTGCATATTCAATTAATGGAGTTATATCGGTTAAACAACAAATAAATAAATATAGAAGAATGCATATCATGCTGGAATTCTTGTATGTTTACAATTGTACTCAAATTTTTCAGACAAGTTTAAGTTTGAAAAAAATATAGAACTTGAAAATAGAGAGAAAAATAAGGAAAAGAAACGGAAAAGAATATACAAAGAAATATATATATATATATATATATGAATATTTATAATTTTGTATACTAGAACCTTATGTGGGAATGCAACCTGTGTATGAACTCACAAACAAGTTCGAATTCAAATACTAGAGTTTGAAATTTAGTGGAGAAAATGCAAACAAAAATAAATAAATAAAAGGTGAAGACCCCATTTGGCGCCTTGGGCCATTTTCCCCTCGTCCTGGCCCATCTTCCGCAGAACTGGCCTGCCAGTTGGCCCATTATTCCCTCCCCGCGCCTGCATTTGCAGTTCCCCACTGACAGGTGGGGACACCTTGTTAGCTCATCCTTCTCCCTCCTAACAAACCCGCGCACATATCCATCGCTCTGCTCCGCAACAGAAGCCGCCGATCCCACGCTAGCAACCGTGGTTTCCTGGCGGGTTGTTTCACTCGAACCTGGGTATAAGAACCCTGTCGCTGTGACCTTCTCTCCGCATCCCATCATAGATCAGCTGGGCGTTTTGTCGCGCTCGCCGGAATTGCGTGGGCAACCGCGGACCAGTGTGTTGCCCGCCAGCATGGGTCTTGTCTGTGGGCTACTCCCCGACCCTGGCGGGTGTCCCTAGCGCGTCGCGGGATGCCGCCGCGCGTACGTGTGTCCTCGGCAAGTGAAGACTTCCGCCGCAGGGTCGGTGGTTCATCGTCGTGGTCAAATTCGGCCACGGGCCGCCACCGTTGAGACACCCGTAGGAAGACCCACCCGGCTGCGATGGGTGGTGCTTGTGCATCACGAGAATCGGCGCGTGCACGTATGTGGCCTCGTCTGGCGTGAGTCATGGTCGGGAGGACGACAATTGCACGCCGACGCTCACCAATCTGCACCGTGTCATGGGGACCGTTCTGTCGTCGCTGCAACTCGGTAAGACCTCCGCACGCGTGCTCGCCATCAACTCTGCAACGCGTAGAAGCTTTCGAATCTGGAAGTAATACCCTGGGATCACCGAATCGCGTGCACTCCGGTGAGACTGCCGTCGTTGGTTCATTCGTGCCGCCGTGGTGCGTGGCCAGAGGAAGAAGAGATGCCAGAACCATCGATGGGCTAAGGAACGACTGTGATTAAATCGTGGATACCCCCTTCGCGTTATTAGATAGGGACCATAGATCGACCCGTGGACGACTCAGATTAGGCGAGCGCACTCGTTCCTGCAGCCATGATCCGTACCGTTGGATTCGGATCCAAGGGCGCTTGTGAGATACCGGTTTGTTTTGAGTAGAGGTCTAATCTGGAGCGTCCGTGCTTGATCGTGCGGCTCTGTGCGCGCGATACCCCTTCGGTGCTGCAAACTTATTAAAGAGCCCCTGCACCTTTATACAATCAACCCGCCATCCTTGAGTATAAAGAAACCCTTACAAGCAAGGCCCTGGAATTTATAAAAATAACCCCGAGCTCTCTGGTATTTGCATCCACAGTCCATAAATCCCAGAATTCATAAAATAAGTGTTTAAAATAAATAGAAACTTGTTTATTCCATAACTTAACTCATTTTGACTCCGATTTGATCCATTCAAATTGTGTTAGCTTCATAAAATTATTGTATGAACAGTGGCAACGTTAATTGTACCATATGACATATTTTTATAATTAGATATTGGTTTAGCCTATGTTAGTAGATTATACCTATTAACCAAAGTTAAACTAGATTATGATAGTGATTTGATTATGCTATGATTTCTAAGCAAGTTATAACCTGGATTAAATTTTACTCAACTATTATGAGTATATTTCCTCATGATGTATATTAACTAATTTATAATATAGTTTAACATTTAAATCACAATTATCTCCCATAAATCATAACCCCTTAACCGTAACTCCGATCTTAGTAGTTCTCGATCCCGTGATCTCGTAGCGACACATAGATTATTATTACATAGTTTATTCTTATGTTTGTTGTGATGTTAATTCTGCCTATACCATGTTTGTTTGTATTACTACGACTAGTGGTGAGGTCACGAGAATCTGATGATCATCCTGATACTTGGAATCTCAAGTCCTAGGCAAGTTGTGCCCTTGATCACTTCTTTTTACCTACTCATGTTCTGATTAATCATAATGATCTGCATAGGATAATTTTGATGGGACCCAATAGGTTACCCTAGTTTGATTATCTTTATACCTTGTTCACCACTGAATTTCTGGGTAGTACATGCTATTGCTTTATGTGGTTTTGGGTATAGAGATATACTTTATTTATTATCATACTGTTATTATCAGTTGTTATTTACTATTCATGATAAGATCATTATGTTAATTTGAACATGGAGCGACCACCCGGGAAAACAGTGCTACCACAAGGGTTTAATGGGACGCCCTTGGCTGATTAATTAGGAAAGCTAGTGGATGGCTACCTTACCCGAAAAGGGCAAGGGTAGTAGGGGAGTGGTCAGTGTAGGGAGGCCCTTAGGATGATTTTGCTGCGATGGTGGTCATGTGAGGGGTCCCTGCATTGGAGCTTCCTATAAACTGTAGCAGGTTTTCTGAAGCTAGTGGAACTTTGTAAAGGCCTCGTAGTGTTACCCTGCCTCGCCTTCTCGGTAGAGGTGTATGGGAAGTCGCGATCCCTTGGCAGATGGGTAACATGACTTGTGGGTAAAGATGCGCAACCTCTGCAGAGTGTAAAACTGGTATATCAGCCGTGCTCACGGTCAAGAGCAGCTCGAGCCCTCACATGATTAATTTATGGAACTAAATTCAATTTGTCATATGCATTGCATCGCAGGTGATGTTGTTACTTTTGTTCTACTACTTAATTGGGTTTGGTATTTACTTACACTTAGTAATTGCTAATAAAATTTTGACCAACTTTAAAAGCAATGCTCAGCTCTAACCATCCTCTTTAGTAAGCCTTACACTTCACATGAGCTCCCACCTTTGGCGAGTTCATGCACATTATTCCCCACAACTTGTTGAGTGATGAACGTATGTGAGCTTACTCTTGCTGTCTCACACACCCCCCACAGGTCAAGAACAGGTACCGCAGGATGAGGCGCATGGAGGATGCTGCGATGTGTTCATGAGAGGTCTAGGCCGTCGTCTCCCAGTCAACTTTGGGTTGCTGGACCGTTGTCTCCTTATAATGTAATTATTTATTTTGTACATAATTCCTGTTATGTAGTAAAGGTGTGACATTCGATCCTGTGCCATGATTCATCATATGTGTGAGACTTGGTCCCAGCACACCTGGTGATTATGTTCGTGCCTGGGTCTTGGTGCCCCAAAACCCGGGTGTGACATTCATGTCCATAGGAAGGGGAGGAGGTGCAGTGCCATGAGGAAGAGGTTGTAGCAACAGATGTCGGGGTGCAGGGTCATGAGGAGGAGGTCGAGGCCATAAATGCTAGGGTGTAGGACCATGAGGAGGTCCAGGCGATGACGAGACCATCGAGGCTCCTGCCGTTCCACGGAGGGACACTCAAAAAAGGCCACTTTGTCCTCCCTCCATCAGTGCCTGCATAGTCAAAATATTGGGTACTGATCATTCTAGTTGGTGATAGGTATTCACATTTGGCCATTTATGTTCTTACTTATTTATGCTGTCTACATAATCCTGGAATTATGACCAACTCGAAAGGCGTGGTGGTTCCTTGCACTAGCTGGTCGCACTCCGCACTAGCTCCACATGCTACATATGGAATAGATCAGGGTGCTATCAAGCACGACTTTTGGTTAAGAGTATTGTTTGATACTAACGTTTTATGGTTTGTTTGATACTAAATTTATTTTTGATGTTGGACAGAGACGCTATCGTGTGGAACCTGAGGCTCAGGAGCATGCAGATCGAGTATTAGAGAACAATGCGAAGAAGGTGTGCAAGGATGTATTTTCCAATGCTTGTCTACAGGTTGTGAACGCGTACATGAAGCGTCGATGGCATTCTATCAACAACTTTCGACAGTATTCTGATGTGTACTTGAGTGTGGACCAGTACATGGAGGTAAAAATCTAATCTACCAGCTCATTTAGATGTGAATGTAATTATATGTGCTAATGCTTAGATGAAGGTAACTCTTCCATAGATGGAATACCAGTCGCAGGCTTATAGAGCTTTGTGTGAGATATGGGCTTCGCCAGAGTGTATTGAGAAGTCAAACAAGAATTGACACAGGCAACATCATGAGCAGGACGGTTGATGGACATATTCGGTTGATGGACATATTCGTAGTCAACCATACCTATGGGGCTGATGGACATATTCGGTTGGCAAAGTGAATGGTGAGTATGTAGTATTCTATTGTACTCAGAAATGGAATCAGTTTAAACTCATACATTTGCTTGAGGCTCAAGCTAGAGTTGTCCCAAGCCCAATTGATGTTTATAGGTGAGTGCATAGAGCGAAAAACAGTGAAATCCCCGATGAGCTATGCAGTCAGGCGACCACTGAGCATCTAGTTAGTAGACTGTTAAGATTAATGTTTTCTTGCCATATAGCTATACATTACATGTGTGATGAACCTTACTATTGTATTGCAGGAGACTTATGGGTAGGAGATGGTTAGGAAGCATGGTGAAGACTATGATTGGCGAGGAGCGCCTACCATCGATGCTAAAGTTGTGCATTCAATTGGAGGAAAGGCCCATGGATGGTATGGACTTATGAATTTTTTTCAATAAGATTGAAATTATGGTCGGATAGCTTTTTTTCTTATTTTCAAGGTATTCTATGTTTACCGGTTTGATCGATTCGACGGAGTTGCGATCTCATGGGGGCTCTTCGTCAAAGACGGGTTGTGGTAGCAGCTGTAGTCGGCACTCGAGCATGAAGGAAGCTATGAGGGAGCAGCAATAAAGGTTTCGTGAAGAGCTGAGTCAGCAAAAAATGGCATTTGTCCGACAACAATCAGAGTATATGGCTGCTTATAACGCACAGACGCAACAAGCAATGAATGTGAGTGTCTTATTTATTCTCAACATGATCGTATATTTGTCCTATAACTAATATATTGTATTTGCTACAGTCTTAGTTTCCAGAGCAGGCACAACAACAACCATTCGTTTTCCCTCAATTTCAGCCGTCGATGCCTTAGTGGGGATTACATGTTCCGACACGTCCTCCAGCATGTCGATAAGTATCTCTACTCGAATGTGTTATGAACTAGAACTTACTATGAACCAGCTCTAGTGTGTCGTTTAAATTCAATTTAGTTTAGACATGATTAACCTTTCAAATCTTGGCTTAACTTGATTTTGTAGGGATCAGGGGTTATGGGCCACAACACGCAACCACCGGTGATACCAGCATCAGGAGGAGCTTGTGGAGGGGAGGGAGCTACTACAGAGGAGGTTAGTTTGACAAACAATTCATTTGAATAGTAGTCAACTTAACATTGTAGTTATTAATGTATTCTTCTTTCTTTTAGACTCTAAACCAGATAGATGATTTTGTTAACAACTTCTTCACTTCTGTATGTAGTGGTCATAACTTAAATGACCCATATATGTGATGATTTGACTCTTATGGTGAATTTGGCCAATGCGATGGATTTGATATGAACTGTGATGGATTCTAATGTATGTGATATATTGTGATGGATGTGATATTTGTGGTGGATGGATTGTGATATTTGTGGTGGATGGATTGTAATATTTGTGGTGGATTTATGGTGTTTGTGATGGAATTGTTATATCTGTGATGGATTTGTGTTAACGTAATATATATATGTATTGCTGTTAATTGCTGTAATATATATCTATTATGGATTTGTTGACATTGTTATTAATTTTACCTTTTTCCATATTTCTTTTGCTCTGAAAATGCTCATTTTCGATGGCCAAAGTCCAGGCCGCCTAAAATTGAACTATACAGTTTTCGGTGGTCAGAGCAGGTCCACTAAAAATAAGGTCTTATTTTCGGTGGCCAAGCGTGGAAAATTAGCTATTTTTGGTGGCATGCCTCTCGCCAACGAAAATAAAGGCTTATTTTCGGTTAATTTTTTTGGCGGTCAGAAACCGTAGAAAATAAGGCATATGCCGCCGAAAATAGCCTTATTTTTGGCGGTTTGTAGCTACTGAAAATGGTTATTGTTCCTGTAGTGACTGTTCGGTAAAACAGTTGTCATACCCGGATTTAAGGGCAAACCTAGGCGCGAATCAAATGTGTGGTAGGATCAAGTCTCACACATATGATGACTCATGGTATATAAATTAATGTCACATCTTTATTATATAATAGGGGTTCTGTAAAAATAGCTAAATAGTTACATCATATGACGTCAACGATCCACCGCAACCATAGTTGACTAGGAGACGACCACAACCATAGTTAACACGAGCACTTCCACCCAATCAAGTTATCATACCTCACGGAAGATCGGGCCTCGTCCATTCTATCAAGTGGTATCAAGATTCAAGTTTCCCTTGAGGAATAATATTACCTTTAAATTCATTTTGTTCATCCCATAACCAAAAAAGCCAAAAATATCAGTATTGACCTACAAACTCTTGACCTACAACCTTGGCCTTAGCCTTTGCACAATTTGGTTTCAGATTCCGCCGTATTGAGTTTGTGTCCTAGGTCAAGACCTTGTTGCTAGTTTAGATTTGTTCTGGTTCAGTTTGATCCTTTCCATCAGCTTCCATCCTACAAAATCAATCTCCAAAATAAATCCCATCTACAAAATCGATCCTAACCGATTCTATTTTATCTCATCAGCACTTCCTTATCAGATTAGTTTTTGTCTAGTTCGGTATTTTGAGAATAAATCTCGTATACTAACTCGGAAGTTTATGTTCTTGTACTTTTTGAAAAGCTTAGAAACATATCTACAACTGTTATATTTAAGAGTTTTCCAGAAAACTTCATTATCAAAGAGTTATTTGCTTTGGAAGTAAATCTGTTTGAGATCCTGAAATTTTGGACCAGTCTGTTTTCAGGGTCATTATCTCCCACTTCCGTTATCCAAAACAGATGATCCACATAAAAAAATAAAGAGAAAAACGAGATCTACAACTTTCGTGTTGTGAGTTTTGACGTTTGAGGTCGCTATATTTGTCAAACAGTCTGTTGAAATTAGAGCAGAAAATCTATAACAAAGAGACGAGAATTTTTTTGATACTCTTGAGTTGTATCTTGTTTTTGCAGCACTTTTGTGAAAAAAGAGAATACAAAAGGCAAGTACACAAAAAACCCCACACAAAACAAAGAAAAAAAAGAAAAAAATCAGAAAAAGAGAAAAAAAGTATGCGCATAAGCAAGAACATCATTGATATGTGCACCTCTATGATTCATCTTATTTTTATCTTCTTTCCTTGCTGTACCTAGATCCTTGTTACATCATTTGTGTCTTCCTCCAACTGTTCTAATACATTCTCTAGGCCAGCAGCTAGGACGAGTACTTTAGACACTTATTCAACATTGCTATCTGTTACTGACTTATGTGCCACAAATATATATTTAGTGAGCCTTCCCAAAGCTCCACCTTTCTCTTGAGCACAACAGGTATACCTTTGCAATCACACCCACGCTCTTTGGACAGTCACACTGGGCACCGTTTGTCACCTGCAGTGCTGGTAAGAAACTTGTAAGAGTAGGGTAAAATACTTTCATAACTTGTGTTCCACCACCACCCTGAGAGTAGTTGTAGGGTCCACACTGTTTGTTTGTTGCCTTTTGTCTCTGTTTTGTACTAACAATGACAGAACCAAAGACCCAAATAGACAACGATAAGAGCCCTAAGACTACTAATGGTGAGTGTGTCTCCCATCTACAATTGAAGGAGATGATGCGCACATTGACTAAAGCTTTTGAGAGCCACACCTTTGATGTTGATTCATCTTCCTCAGGTTCTATATATCCATCTTTCTCTTCTTTTGGTGCAAATATTGCAAATGAATATACTGAATGGGAAGTCAATGGATAAGATTTTTGCACGATGCCGTATATGTGATAGGCGAAAAATTAAAATTGTGGCTATTACTTTAATGAATGATGCGTTAGTTTGGTGGAATAATTTGCGTGACTATGAGAAACCATAAACTTGGACTGATGTGAAAGCACTAATGAGACAACAATTTATTTCTATGGATGACACTAAAAATACTTTGAGTAATTTTACTGATATCTTGCCTTCAGATAAATCTAGAAAAAGAGTTAAGTTCGTGGGTACCCACGTACTTAAACTTAAATTCGTGGGTACCCACGTACTTAAACTTAAGTTCGTGGGTACCGTCGAACTTAATGTAGAGCCCACGCAGTCCAAATACATTCGTCGGCCACGTGGCCCCGACGAACTTAAGTTAAAGAACGTGGGTACCGTTGAACTTATCAGCACAAATTCGATGGCCCCCGTCAAACTTAAAAACGCACGAACTTAAGGTTATGTTCGACGGTACCCACGTACTTAAGGTTAAGTTCGACGGTACCCACGAATTTAACCTTAAGTTTGTCGGGGCCGTCGAACTTACTTTTCTAAGTTCGTCCAAAAATCACCGTCGGCTATATTCGTCGGTAAACCGACGAACTTAATGTAAGTTCGTCAGCTTATTACATTCCGACGAACTTAATGTAAGTTTGTCGGTTTATTACAATAAGTTCGATGGTTTGCCACCCATGTTTTTTAACTAGTTTCCTGTAGTGTTGAGTTGCCTTTGTTACAAGAGGATTGTCTTGTTGTCCCTTGTGATAAAGAAGAGTTGTGTGATGATAATACTATTATTTCTATACCACAACTAGAGAATAAACTTGATATTGTTGCTTCTAGTCCTATTAATTATGCGAAAATTAGAACATTCAATCCTATAACTAGTGCGCATGATGAGTTAAAATAGTTTTCTTCTTTAAATACTTTGGGCTATATTGAATTTGATGTTCTATGTAATCTAAATAATTTAGAGGAGAAACTTTCTTTTAGTGCTGAATTGCCATGGTTATCTAAACATACATATCATGTTATTGGAAGATATAATTGGAAAGGAGAATATATGGTACATCGAGTATATATTTGTTCAAATATGAAATCTCCTTTTGTCATAAAATAATTTGATCAACTAGAGGGCTGTGTTAAAGCTAACTATACATTGTACAGTTCCACTTGTCCTTCTTTGTATGTTTTACAACAACAGGGTCAACTTCAAGAAGGGGAGCAAGGTTGGACGACATCAAGCACTACATCAACACCTTATGCAGGCACCAAAGATTTGAGTCGAGGACGACTCAAAACCAAGAAGGGGAGAATGATGAGTACATGGACGTCCACTATGTGGTTAAGGCCCAATCAATCATAGATTCCCAAGCTCAAGAGAAGTTGAAGTCCAGTTTATTCGAGAATCCGATTCGGACTGCAGGAGTGGGTCTCACAAAAATGGACACACATGCCACATACAAACTTCATTTTTGATGTTTTTGTTACAGTTGGAAATCTAAGAAGATAAGCTTTCCAACCCATATGGTTCCACATCAAAATATGCTCGAAGCTGATGGGAATCGTTGTAACAAGATGACATTCAGAATCTGCAAGCAATCAGCGACGTCTGTTTCTTGGCCTAAAGGCCTTGTAGATCCTAGAGTTGCTCGGCCACCCCTTGTCCACCACCTGTGTTGAGGACAACTCCAATTCAAGTGGAGTAGGATGATAAGGACATCACTCCCATATAAATAATGTATGGATCAACAACACAAGCACTTGCACGACAGCTAAATCTCTAGGTTCGTTCTAACCAAGTCAATTATGTTTTAGAGCTTATGCTTGTTGCCATGGATATTTTGATGATTAGGAACCTTGGAGAGGACCAACAAGGACTTGAGAAAAGACAAGATATCGAGGAGGAGAAGCTAGGACATTCAGAACAAGAGAAAGCCAAGTCCGACTCAACTTCGTCTCCACCTTGGAGTTTAGGACCAGTCTGCACTAAAACAGACGCCTAGGATGCATCCAAACTCCGATTAGGTTGGGTTTATATGCATGGAAATATAAGGAGATAAGATTTCGAACCCAATTGGAACCACCTTAAAATTCATTTGGAGTCAACGGGAATCATCAAAACGAATCAGGGTTCAGATTCTGTTTTGGTGCTGCCACACCGTTTGTTGAGCTGTTGGGCCGTGTATTGTGTTGGAGCCCATTAGGGGTACCTCTAGGGGTTGTGCACGCCCCTAACCCCTATTTTAACAGTAGCCACCACCACATTAGGGTTTGAGTTTTGCTTAGATCATATCTGTCATCGAACAGTGTCGCCATTCATCGTTTTGTGAAATCCCACCTCGTAATCAACACAATTTTGGTTGTGTTCTACTTGTTCTTACTTGTGTTCCTGATTGCGCTTGCAGGGATAAGCCTTCATGGTGAGGTCACTCGTGTGTCATGGGTGATGACCAATGGAGCAGTGGTGTAGTTATTGCGAGGATCCGTTCGTTCGGAGCCTTGGGTCATCAACATCGAGGTCTCCACCAATCAAGTTATCGTACCTCATGGAAGATCGGGCCTCGTCCCCTATCAAGCACTACCATATGTCCTACAAAGCCGAGCCATGTGGACTTTGGTATATCTAAGATGAAAGGAGGACATATTTACGTACTTAACCGCTTTGGATATATTGACAATGTTGATTGGTGCGGTTTGGAGGTGATGACTTAGTGCCGAATCTAAGGGAGGACGAAGTTGTCGTGTTTCGATGTTTTCTGAAGGCTAGGTTTAGATTTCCATTGCATAAGATGGTATTTACAATTTTGAAAAGGTTTAACAAATACCTTCATCAGCTCGCCCTAAATGAAATAGTGCGTCTAGAAATTTTCATTTGGGTTGTACTGAGTTAAGGGGTTGAACTTGATGCCAATGCTTTCTACGAAGCCTTTAGTCAAGTGCATGAGCTGCACTTTCAGACATAGGCAACTAGAGACCTTCATAATAACTTTGGCTGCTACAACTTCACTTATTGAAGGGGTGCCATGTTTTCGGCTCTTGCATACCGAAGCAAGTGGCTGAATTAATGGGTGAGGGAGTGGTTTTACATGAAGAATGATTTGAATGAATAAACTGATATAAAAGGAATTATTTAGACTCCTATTATTACAAGGTTCAAATTTAAAAAGGCAATGTCTTATATCAACTTCGAAGCTCAGGCTATTGTAGGTGCTTCCAATGTTGTTTGTACACACATTGGAACAAGGGATCTCGTTTAGGAGTTTTTAGCTTTTAAGACATGGCCACTAACAGCTGAGTGGGAGATGCCGAAGATGTCTTAAAAAGACGCTTCAGACTTGGAGCCTGGGTTGATTAGACTTTGTTACAAGTATAAATTTGAAGATGAATTTGGAGAGCCTAGTGATGGGTGGTTATATTAGATTGAAGCGAAGTGTAATGAAATAATTGGTAATTATAGAAAACCTGAAGACGAAGCTTTACAATGGGCTTTTGCGACTCGAAAAAGTCGTCGACTGAACCGTGTTTTCGATGCTATTAGCTTCTTCTATTCCTACTATCCCAACATGCTTCAGGGTTCGAAGAAGAGGAAGAGAAAAGTGACTACTAATCGGAGCAAAGTCCTAAAGATATAAGCTGAGTTGACACCTCAAGCTTCGGAGGAAATTCTGGTAAAAAGGCTTCTTTGATTTTTACTACGTTGGTCATAAATTTGCTATATTATATATATATATAGGCTGCACTCGGAGCTACAGTGGCAGCTGAAGTTGAGGAATTCCTTTTATGGAATCCGAAGAGGCAAAGATCAAAGAAGCTAATACCTTGATAGCATAAAAGTTACACCTTTGGAGTCGCTCTTAGAGAGCAAAGAAGAGGAAGATGAGGAGCGAATAGCTCCAGTAATAATTAAGTTCATTTTTTGATATTATCTAAGATGAATCTGTGGAAAAGGATACTGCTGATACCATATTTGTGCTAAAGGGTGCTGCTCTACCTGTTGCAGATATGAATAGACCAAGTAGTCCAGAGTTTAAATAGATGTCTGCAGCAGTGACACCTTCGGCGATCGTAGTAGCCGAAGAGAAAGGTTCCTCCAATCCTGCCCCAGCGGAGGATAAATGTAAGGTGCCTACTAATATTGAAGAGGCTAAGAAGGGCCTTTTGACCAAGGTTTGGGTGGTCGAAGGTACATGGTTCATCATGCTGCGGGGAAAGTCATGGGTGCAAAGCAGCTAGCCGAAGCTATTGGTTTTGCCGAACAACTTGGATACCCTTCGAGGTCCACTATCTTTGGGGGAGGCCTAGACGATTACCTATACTGCTGCCTAGACAACATGGAAACTGAACTATGCCGCTATATGGTGGATAATATTGGTTTCTCGAAGCTATAGGCCATGCTCTCAACCATGTCTTCTGAAGGCTTCTCTGATTGCTTGGCTTACACGCATCAGAAGGTAATTTTTGTTGATTTTGCCTTTTAAGCTTCGGGTTGGCTTGATGGAATAATTTAGTTACCTCTCTCTTTTTATGTCTTATAGGGATTGTTCCTGAGCAAGGCCCTAAGGAACAAAAGAAATGTTGAGGGTGAAGGTGCCCAAAAATAGACAATCAAGCTCAGATCAGATGTGTCTTTGCTTTGGTTTGATTGCAAGGAGAATGAAAAATCTTTCATGATTCTGGAAAGAGATTTTATGAAAAGCCGAACAGAAGTCCAAGCTATGTATGAAGAGAAAAGTAAGCTCGAAGAATCAACAGGAGGAAAATACCGGAGCTCTAAGCTTCTAATGCTGAAAAGGATAATCGAATTGCATCATTTGAGGCTGAGCTAAAGCTAGCAAAAGAGGAATATGAAGCTAAAATTATGAAGATAATGCAAGCATTTGCTGAAGTAGCTATGAATCTTAACAGTGCTCAATTGAGAATTGATGACCTGAAAGACAACGTTAATCATGTGAGACAACTCAATGAAAACTATCAAATCCTGTTAGCAAACTGTCACACCCTCAACAACACATGCCATAATGAGTTATTGAAGACCTTCTCTACCGGAGCTTTGTCTAAAGATAAGAACTTCTTCGATGGTGACTTGTAGGGCTTGATGCAGTGGGTTCTCAGTGAGACCCGTGCTTTTAAAAGTGTTCTCTTAGCATGAGAGGACTATTGTGCTCGGATAGGCGTCCAAAGCACTACTTTGATTTTGTTGAAAGCCGGGTGCAATCATGTGAAGGTTTGCACTGACTTTAATTTTAGAGTTTCTGCTGACCATGTCCAATGATCGACTGTCTAAGCTTTTGAGTGGTTTAAAAATTCTTATCTGAAATTTGGAAGAAGGGCGGGAAAGAAATAAGTATTGAAGAATCTATAAAGAATAGGGAGAAGGTTTGTACTTTGTTACCTTTGTCTTTACCTTCATGGGGCATGCACATACTAACTTTCCAAAATCTGTACATGCACAACAAATAGCTGAAAGAGTTGTAGATATTAGGAAGAAGCTACAAAGCAAGAAAGTTGAAGGTATTTGTCATTTTGCTTCTATTAAATTTTTGTGTACTCATGGTTTTAGCAATTGTTTAACTAAACCTTCTTGAGAAGTGTCCACTTCACATGTAATAATTGAAGTGAAACATAATGAAGTCGAAGCTAAGGATGCTACTGTCAAAGACAAAGCAATATCTGTTAGAGCTACGAAAAAAGCCGCAGATGACGTTGTCCTCAAGATTTGTGAGCAAATCTGTGACAAAATGATGTAAGGCAATAAAGGGAATTGATCAAATGATGTGAGAAACAATGATTGCTTGTGTAATATTTTTGCTGGTATGAAGTGTACGGAAGCTTCGAGACTTTTATAAGTGATTTGTAATATATTCGTATGTTTTACTTTATTTTTGCTTCTTTGCTTTATTTTGTGATGTGTGAAATGTTATTCAACATGCATTTTTGAGCCAAAGGCGAAAGACACCTTCCCCTCTTTTCACACATTACAAAGGAAATTGTAGTTCTTCATTCCCTTAGGAACGACTTTAGATTTTTTTTCACCATTACTTTCTGAATCATAGCTCTGCATTCCCTTAGAAATAACTTCAGAGCTTTTTTCACTGTTACTTTAGTGAATGAAACATAGCTCTGCATTCCCTTAGGAATGAATTCTGAGTTTTTTTCATCGTTACTTAGGTGAATAAAACATGGCTCTGCATTCCCTTAGGACTTTAGAGCTTTTTCACTGTTTCTTAGGTGAATGAAACATAGCTCTACATTCCCTTAAGAACAACTTCAGAGCTTTTTTCGCCGTTGCTTAGGTGAATGAAACATAGCTCTGCATTCCCTTAGTAACGACTTTAGAGCTTTTTTCACTATTGCTTAGGTGAATGAAACATGGCTCTACATTCCCTTAGGAACGACTTTAGAGCTTTTCACCATTACTTACCCGAAGATTCAAATGCAACAGTTTTGTCATTGCACTCGAAGGTGCTAGATCATTAATACATTGATTTGCATGATATAGAAAACGTACGTGAAAGTTAACATAGATAGATAGTAATGACTTCTTGATAGCTTTGGGCTTACTTATCTAGCACCTTGGTGTCCTTAATATATGTGCTTCGTCTTCGGGACCATATTGTTGATACTACAGGTTTCGGATCCCTCCCTTATGTCCCTTTGTTGTAAGTCTTTCCTTGGGAACTTAGGTCATAAGGAGGTGGTTCTAGGACAAAAGAAGTAGATGGTGACCACACACTCATTACTGGGTTTCTTGAGGCAATTGAGGCTGAAGGAAAACTTAACCTTGGTTCCTGTAACTGTGGGATGTAAGGTGAATAGTAGAAGATGTATTGAACACCTCTTTTGACTGAGAGGGTTGAGTGGCTAACGAAGCAAGTTCCTTATGCTTGTTGATAGTATGATGGTATGTTATTGTGGTATGACTTTTGTCCTCGCCACAAAACAAGCAAAATGGTTTCCTTGAAGGTGCATTATATCTTCCACCAAAACCTCAGCCTCCCCTTCCACCTCTCAGTGTAGGTGGATGAAATGTGTTGTGCAAAGGTTGCTACTGAGAGCTTGCTTGCTACTGGCTCGACTGATCCTGGGACTACACCATCTTTTCCTCACCCTGTACCAGGTTGTGGATGCTTCAAACATGCCTTCGATGAAACCTTCCTCTGAAGCCCCTGGCAACTTTGGTGTATCTATGAAATTCCTCCCTTCTTTGGCGAAAATTGTTGTTAGC
The DNA here is from genome assembly GCA_029449295.1 of Zea luxurians. Classification (NCBI taxonomy): domain Eukaryota; kingdom Viridiplantae; phylum Streptophyta; class Magnoliopsida; order Poales; family Poaceae; genus Zea; species Zea luxurians. The sequence continues at coordinate 55,862,030 of JAOPSE010000018.1, read as the reverse complement.
CATTATGTACTCATCCATCTTTTGCAGCAAATTTTCAAGGGGATGGGGAGGCTTTCTTACAAAATACTGAGCTGCTGGTCCCAGCATAAGCCCCTAGCCATGGTTTCGATGATGATGTCACCCTAGACTGCTTGTGCCTAGGCTCGAAGCCGAAGAAATCTTCAGACAAATGCTTGAAGATAATCATCTGGGTCCTGGCTACATTGAAATAGGGCTTGTGCAGTGGCTAACTTTAACTGGAAGCCTTGAAAGCTAGTGAGCAGCATCTCCTTCAACTTTTGCCATGAAGTTACAGTTCTTGGATGAAGCAACGAGTACTAGGTCTAAGCCACATTCCTAACTGCCATGACGAAGGACTTCACCATGATTGTTGAGTTACCACCATATGAACATATGGTAGCTTCGTAACTCATAAGGAATTGCTTTGTATTAGTTAAGCCATCATACATTGGCAATGTGGAGGGCCTATACAAAGGTGGCCATGGTGTGGCCTGCAGGTCTAGTGTCGGTGGGGAGGCTTCTTCATAGAGGAAATCTTGGAAGTTGATTGGTTCATGACGAAGATTGTCTTGGTTAAAACCCTCGTAATTTTGGTCCCTCTAGTTATTCTGGTCCTACGCTTCAATGTTGAGCATATCTTCAGTTGCTTCGTTAATCATTTTTTGAAGCTCAGAAAGACAAAGCACCTTCTCCCTGCGCTTCTCCATCTGTTGGTGGATTGTTTAGAGATTGTTGATCTCTTGGTCAAGCTCTTAGTCTTATGGTTCTGGGCTGATAGCCTTCCACTTTTGGCTCCTTATGTCCCTTAGGAGAGCTTTGTCCCCTTGATTGGTGTCCAAGGTCATGAGAATGGGGCTAGTTAATGTTGCCTTCTTTGGTGGCATGGTGCGAGTTGTGGTCATGAGATCACCGGAGGTGGGCACCATTGTTGATACTTGATTTCAATCCCCCATAAGGTATCAAAAACCAAGGCAACACAAGTTAGATATAAATACCTTCGTTCTCATGGACTAACACTTTAAGGATGAAGGTTTTTGATGAGAAACATAATGAAATATTGTGAGAGTGACAAAGTGGAACTTCATATTAGACTCATCTCATATGCCTTAGCATTTTATTCCATTTCTTATGGTAAATGAATGTACAAACATACCTTCATCTCCTACACATAGGATGACACGAAGGTCCTTGGTAGGCTAAGCAAGACGAAGTGAGAGCCCTTCAAAAGCTACTTTATGCAGGGCACTGTTCATCTATTTATAGGGAAGATGAACCACCTTTGTACAAAATTACAATCATGCCCCCAAAGCTTTGCACTCATTGTTTACAAATGATGCTTGGATATTGCCATTTTTCCCTTTCTTTCTTGCTGTGGAAGTGATGGACTTCTTTTCCTTTGTCAGCTTGCGCTCGAAGCTTTTCTCCATGCTGAAGCTGGTGACTTCGGCTCATTCTTCCACCGTTTTTGTGTACGGACGAAGCTTCCGTATGTGTTGCTTCGGCCGAAAGCCAGCTTCGTCAAGCCTTCGTTATTCACCTGAAACACATTTTGACATACCGAAATACAAGTGTTTTGAGGACCTTCGACAAGGTAGGCCCCCAACACTGTGTGGCACAATATAAGGAAAGATGATGACCACAACGGCGACAACTCAGGCCAGGTGTAGAGCATGTGGTCACGATGGATAAGCATACCGTTTGATCCAAATCCAATGCACCCAAGATCTTTTCCACTCCTCTGTTATCCACACCAATACAAGCACAAATCTCATCTTGGACTTCGAATCATGGCTCAAGGAACACGCCAGCGGTGAGGTTCATAGAACCCACACCAACTGAACCAAGTTCAGTTGTCTGAACTAAAACCTACAAACCCCCTAACTGACAGGGTGACTTTGAGCATATTTTACTCCCAATTCCATACAACACCAAGCTGACCTCACTATAGGAAACTTGTTCATTAATCAAAGCCCTTTAACTTTGCTATAAATATCATGGTCCATAACTCCACAAATCAACCACTAGGAAGCTCTAAAGTTGAACAAAACTCAATGAACTCGAGTTTCACTAAACTGAACCAAAGTTTAGACAAACCAAAGTCCGACAGATCAACTTTGGGCAAGATTTTCTTCTAGTTCCAAATGATTCTAGGGTCAAGATGCTTAATAAGATTTACTCACCAACTTTGCTATAAAGATCATTTTCCAAAAGCTTATGGATTAAAAGTTACAGAAGTCCAAAGTCAGCTTAATGTCATTGTTTTTAGAAACTTAGAAACTGAACCAAATCTGATTTTCACAAATTACTTTGAAATTTTCAACAAAAGTTGAAAATCTCCAAACATGAAAGTTACTTAGTTTTTGAAACGCTACAACTTTGTTACTTGGACTTTCAGAAAATTCACTCAATAGATTTTTAATTTCACTTTAGTTCCCAAATTAGGGTTTTGAAATGTAATCATTCTCTTTAAGTGATTCACCAACTTAAATCCATCCCCTAAAAGAAAAGTTACTGTATACTCTAAGATCTACCTTTAGTATTTAGATCTCATAGCCAAATTGTTATTAGTTTAGAAGTTGCTTGTTCACACTTAGCTTCAAAGTAGGTTTTCAAAGTAAACCTCACCCTCTTCTATACAAAACACCACATTTCCTTTAAATTATTGGCCTAGTGAATGCATTATAGGTGTATCAAACAAGTTGATGCGAGTGCATATGATGAAATGCCAAAATTTTAGTTATCGTAACATCAGGGATGTTAGAATTAATTTCGAGGATAACTGCCAATGATGCTGGTTAGCATGCCTTATGCTAGTATGGTACTTTAGATGAGTTTATGGCTAAGCCTTAGTGACAAAGCTCTAATCATGGAACTGAGTCCTATCGCAGATACAAAGTTAGTTGGTTAAATTGGTGATATAAACAAATATGAGTTAGTTGGTTATATTGAGATGTAACTCGATGAATTTCTTTTACACAAGTGTACCAGACCCCTCCACCTACCTTACCTGCACCGCAACAAGACGACGACAATAACTTGTTTGTTAATATGCTCTTTGCTAGTGGAGGTAGTGGCTAAAACTCTAATCAATTCCATAACAATGATTGATTGTGATGTTTCTTTTAGTAAACTTGTACGAGACTTGTGACTTGTATAGATTCTAAAATTATGAACCTTGCATGACATTTGTGATGTGTTATGGATTGAAATGAGATGAATTGAGTTCTAATTGTGATGAGATGGTTGAAATTGTGTGTAAGTGATGAGATTGATGATATGAGGTGTTAATTTGATGAAAGAGATGAGATGCTAATGCTTTTATTATTGTTATTCTGATTTCCTATATTTTGCTTACATTATGCCAGTATCGAAAATCAGATGAGTTCAAGGCTAAGTCTCAACGATAAAGCTCCAATTGTGGAACTGAGTCCTACCACAGAAAAAGGAGATGATGATCACTTTTGTTTATCGAAATGAATGGTGAGTAAGATGATTCCGCTGTACTTTTTGTAATTGAGTTATAGTTAATTTCATTTATATGCTTCTGAACTGTATGTATAGGAAGCTAATAGTGGTGTAGTGATATTCAAGTCTACCTCTGGGGGCACAGAGAACTAGATCCTTCAAACATAGTTGTGTTAAGCAGTTAACTGGGATTAACATGTTTGGTGAAACTTTGTGTATATATCTGATTGCATGGCTCTTTTGTATTCAGGTGGCATACGGTGAGGCAATGCCTTGTCAGCACAGACTAGATTAGGACTTAAGGACCCAACCTATTAATATTCAGGTTATGTATGCTACTTGTTGAAAACCTCATGGAAGGTGTGATAGTCTATACCACATTGAGTGCTTGGTAGTCTATACACATCCATTATGTACCGACCTTCTTTTCCACAAATATTATCAAGGCTACCCACGGTGAGGTGCTAGGTCAGATAAACCCTTTATCTAGAAACTCGTAGATTTGTTTCTTAGCTTCTACCTGCATATGCCCTGTAGGATCTCTTGGCAATAGGTAACATCCCTGGCAATAGCTCGAACGAGAACTTGATGTTAGGCCAAAGGCCTAACCAGACCTTGATCAGCACCGCGAAGGTTTGCCCCCCTTGTTTTGACTTACATTTCTTGAGTGCAGGACCAGGGACATCAGGAGCTTTTGCCAAGAAAGACCTCAATGGAGCTTTTAATCAGGAAACTAATGCTGATCATGGTAGAGGCTGGTGCCCAAGCAAGGGCCCAAGTGTGGGCCAGACATTGAGGTCGAAGACTTCGCTCAACATGACCAAATTGTGCTCTCAACACAAGTCATGCCCTGGCTAGGAGCGAGGGATTCAAAGGCGTGAAGGCTCTGTGTTGGTGTAAATAGCTCATTGTAAAAGGACCTCCTTGTATAATGGAGTAATATACTTGTGGGAGCTGTAGCCCGAGGGGGTACAGCACAATACACCAAACAACATGGTATTCGGAGCTACGGTTAGCCTCCCCTACCGTCGGTGCTACCATTGGAGCTCGAGCTCGCACGCATGAGGGAGGAGAAGGCCGTCCACCGGCCCCAGATCACGTCGGCGAGCGCGTCGGCAGTTGGGAGCGAGGCGGCTGCTCCCGACCGTCCACCGGCCCTAGAGCGTGTCGGTAGCTAGCAAGGAGGCGGCTGCTCCCGCACCGCGCAACTCGTCGCAGAACTCGCCACCGGACCGGCCCGCCGTCACCATGGTCTTTGCTGGCACAACGCCGGCTTGTTGCTACTGGGCACTGCTGCTGCCTCGTGGGTGCTGCTGCTGCCCTGCTGTCTCGAGTGGTAGCCGCGGCTCAGGCCAGAGGAGGAGGCGGACAGCTAGAAATTGCTGTCGTGGTGCAGTAAGAGGAGGAGCTGGTGCGGTGAGCATGGAGGAGCTGGTGTGGTGCGGTAGAGGAGCTGGTGCGGTAAGAGGAGGCAGCCAGAAGGAGTTGGTGTGGCTGTAGTGCTGCTGGTTGGTGTGGCTGCAGTGCTGCTGTTATTGAAGTTGTGTTTGCCGGTGCTTGTTGTATAGCTGCTTGATTCGGTGCTTCTGTGAAGATGAGTACAGAAGAGATGGATCCCAAGAGAAGGGAAGAAGAGGCTGCAACGAAGGGAACAATTGGTGGTGGTTCAGGTGGGATTACAAAGAGTGAGATGATGAGTGAGATGAGGATTATGATCCAGGAGCTTATGGGGTTGGGGTTGATTGGTGCCAAGGCCAATACAAACCCATCTGAGTTAAAGTTAGAACTTGTGCCGAACGATGTGAAGCTAGAGGGCAGCAAAAATTACTTGAGCTGGTCGAGGAGAGTGCGCGTCCTCTTAGGAGGCAAGGGAGTGGAGCACTACTTGGAGGAGACCTGTGTTGAGCCTATTGATAAGCTTGGCACTGAATGGAGAACTTGGCATACAACAAACTCTATGATAGTGGCATGGTTATTGGCATCTATGTCTCCCACTGTTAGCAAGAGGGTGGAAGCTATGCGCACTGCATCACAAATATGGCAGACCTTGAGTAGCATATACTCTCGGAGGGGGAATGTGGTGGTGATGATGGAGATTCAGAATAAGGCAGATGTGGTGAAACAAGCAGGGAGACCAGTGGAGCAATATGCTAGTGAGCTTCAGTACTTATGGGGAGAACTAGATCACTATGCCCCTCTCCAAACGGTTTGTCCATAGGATGCACACATTATTCATAAGTGGGTAGAGGACAGGAGAGTGACCCACTTCTTAAAGAATCTGGATCCTGAGTTTGAGAGTAGGAGAGCTGCCTTTTGTCACCAGGAGAGTCTTCCCACCATGGATGAGGCTGTGTCAGCCATGATTGATGAAGAGAGCAGACTTCGAGTGATGGCTAATGATAATCATGTGAAACCGGTCTATGCTGCAATCGAGGATCGAGAATGCTATAATTGTGGGGAAAAGGGGCACCTAAGTTACAATTGTCCTAATCCTAGAGGAAATGGTGGCCAAGGAGGATCTCGTGGAGGTCGATGGGGTACTCATGGGAGGTATGGAAGAAGTCGTGGTTGTCGTGGAGGAGGTCGAGATCGTGGTGGTTCTAAGGCCAACATAGCTACCACTGAAGAGAGTCCCTGTGTTACTCTAACTGGGGAACAAGTTAAACAGTGGGAGCAATGGCAGAAGGGCAAGTCTTCTGAGTACCTCACTGTACCTGTTGAACAAGCCACCAACAACTTTGGTAACTTTGCCAATTATGCCCATATGGGCGAAGGTACTCAGGCACAAGTTTTTGCATCCTCATGTAGGCATCGCATAGATTGGGTCATAGATTCAGGAGCATCAAAGCATGTGACCGGCATGTCCACTTCTTTCAAAACATACACTCCTTATACACATTCTGAGTCGGTTCAAATTGCTGATGATACATCCCAACAAATCCATGGTATAGGGTCCATAGAGTGTACACCATCTTTGAGCTTATCATCAGTCCTACATGTTCCATCTTTTCGAGTCAATCTCCTTTCTGTGAGTTCAATCATTGATCAATTCAAGTGCACAGTAACATTTGATGAAACCTCTTGTGTCTTCCAGGAGAGGAGGACTAGGAGAAAGATTGGGACTGGAGTCAGGCATAATGGGTTGTGGTTCATCAGTCATGAGGAATCAGCTTTGAAAGCAACTGTTGAAGGAGATGTGAAGGAGATTCTGCTACTTCATCGTCGGTTAGGACATATATCTTTTGAGAACTTAAGTCGGTTGTACCCTATGATGTTTAAGGGAATGGACAAGAGTAGGCTTGTATGTGATGCATGTGAACTTGGCAAGCATACTAGATCCAACTATCCTAGTATTGGTCTTCGCAGTTGTGAACCATTTATTCTAATACACTCAGATGTTTGGGGTCCTTGTTCAGTCACTTCTGTGAATGGTGCAAAGTGGTTCGTCACTTTTATTGATTGTTACACTCGTATGACTTGGATCTATATACTTAAGCATAAGAATGAGGTGCTAAAATGCTTTCAAGACTTCCATAAATTGGTTGCTAATCAGTTTAATGCAAGGATTCGAATTATTAGGACTGATAATGGAACAGAGTATGTGAATAATGAATTTAAATCATATCTGTCAGGTCAAGGGATTATTCACCAAACAACTTGTCCTGGAACTCCACCTCAAAATGGTGTAGCAGAGCGAAAAAATCGTCATTTGTTGGAGGTAGCAAGGTCTCTCATGTTTCAGATGAATGTGCCCAAGTATCTGTGGAGTGAGGCAGTAATGACTACCACATACGTCATCAATCGAATGCCCTCAAGAATACTTGATATGAAATCACCTACTAAGCTTCTGTTGGGAAAGAGTGACTTCTGAGTTCCACCCAAGGTCTTTGGTTGTGTCTGCTTTGTAAAAGATCATCGACCTATGGTGAGCAAGTTGGATCCTCAAGCAGTCAAGTGCATTTTTGTGGGTTATGCATCTACTCAGAAAAGATACAAGTGTTGGGATCCTATTGGTAGGCGATTTTTTGTGAGTATGGATGTGACATTTCGAGAGGAAGACCCATACTACACAAAGAAAGTTAATCAAGAACAAATCATGGATGACTTCTCTTCGGTTGATGGAAGATACCGTAGAGAGGGGGAGGATGATAGTGGCCAGGATGGTCGTGGTCGCGGTAGTGATGAGGCTGGTGGAGCTTCAGGAGGGGTAATTGTTGGCGGTATGATTCCACCAGAAATGGAGGAAGAGATGACTATGGAGATACTAAGTAATGATGAAGGTAGAGGGGACCATGGTGATCCAACTATGAACATTCGGGAGGAGATAGAGGATGATGAGGCGGTGATTGTTGGGTCTATCCCATGTTCCACGGTAGGGAAGTTGAATGAGAAACATGGGGAGCAACCTGATTGTTCCATTGGAAGACAAGTGAATGAAGAACATGGGAAGCAACCTGATTGTTCCACTGGAAGACAAGTGAATGAAAAACATGGGAAGCAACCTTTAGTATACTATCGGAAGCGGACTAAGAAGCAGGGGGAGCAACCACAACCTGAACAAGTTGAAGCTCCAGTCCCATATCTCTCTTCAGACTCCTCTCCAGATCTAACTAGTAATGTCTCTCCAATCTCTGTTTCTCCCATCCTTGAACATGAAGAGTTACCTCTTGCACAAAGAAGAGAACCTAGAATAAATGCTGGAAAACCTCCTTCTCGTTATTGTTATGAACATGACATTGCTAAGTATGTCTCATACTCTAGTGTCTCTTCTGCATATAGAACCTTCATTGCATCATTACAAACTGTGTCTATCCCGTAAGATTGGAGGTGTGCTAAACAGGATCCAAAGTGAAAGGATGCCATGAAAGAAGAGTTGTTTGCCCTTCAAAAGAACAAGACATGGGAACTTGTTCATCTTCTAGAAGGAAAGAAGGCGGTGGGATGCAAGTGGGTCTTCACAGTAAAGCAGACTCCAGAAGGAAAGGTTGACAGGTACAAAGCGAGACTGGTGGCGAAAGGATATAGTCAGACATATGGGATTGACTATGATGAGACCTTCGCACCTGTGGCAAAAATGGGCATGGTGAGGACCTTAATCTCATGTGCGGCCAATTTTGGTTGGCCACTTCATCAGTTGGATGTGAAGAATGCATTTCTTCATGGTGACCTATGGGAAGAGGTCTATATGGAAATTCCACCTAGGTTTGAAAATGAACAGACTGTTGGAAAAGTGTGCAGACTTAAGAAATCACTCTATGACCTAAAGCAATCACCACGTGCATGGTTTGATAGATTCAGGCGAGTAGTTTGTGATATGGGCTACTATCAATGTAATGGAGATCACACAGTCTTCTACAAACATCAAGGCTCATGTATCACTATCTTGGCTGTCTATGTTGATGACATAGTGATCACCGGAGATGATGTGGAGGAGATCAAGAAACTGAAGAGAAAACTAAGTGGAGCCTTTGAGGTAAAGGATCTTGGACAACTTCATTACTTTCTTGGGATTGAGATTGCTAGATCATCTAAAGGAATCATTCTCTCTCAAAGGAAGTATGTTCTTGATCTATTGACAGAGACAGGAATGCTTGGGTGTCGTCCATGTGGCTCACCCATTGATAAAAATCATCAAACTTGTGCCGAGTCAGGTGACCTTGTGAATCAAGAAAGATATCAGAGGATAGTGGGTCGGTTGATATACCTTTGTCATACGAGACCGGACATTGCTTATGTAGTGAGTGTGGTGAGTAGGTATATGCATGATCCTAGAACAAGACATATGGAGGTGGTCTATCAAATTCTCAGATACCAGAAGGGAACCCCTGGCAAGGGGTTGTGGTTTAGAGCGAATCAACACCTGAATTTGGAGGGTTACTGTGATGCTGATTGGGCAAGCAGTAGAGATGATCGGAGATCCACATCTGGATATTGTGTGTTTGTGGGAGGTAATCTTGTTTCATGGAGAAGCAAGAAACAAGTTGTGGTGTCTCGGTCTACTGCAGAAGCCGAACATAGAGCGATGGCTTTAGCTCTATGTGAGATGATGTGGTTGAAAGGTCTTCTGAAGGAGCTTCAGGTGTTGAAAAATGAGACTATGTTACTTCATTGTGATAATGTAGCAGCGATCAATATAGCAAGTAATGCAGTCCAGTTTGACCGCATGAAACATGTGGAGATTGATAGGTTCTTCATCAAGGAGAAGATTGATGCTGGAACTTTGAAGTTAAAGTATGTTAAGTCTCGTAATCAGTTAGCAGATAGTCTCACAAAAGGTCTAGGTCCTAAAGATAATGAGTTGGCATGTAGCAAGATGGGAATGTTGAATATATTTAGCCCATCTGGAGGGGGAGTGTTGGTGTAAATAGCTCATTGTAAAAGGACCTCCTTGTATAATGGAGTAATACACTTGTGAGAGCTGCAGCTCGAGGGGGTACAGCACAATACACCAAACAAGACTCTGGAACGGTGAAGACTCTAGGGAAGAAGAGTCATCCGGGTCACCGCGGAACTATGGGGCTCCCCAGAAATCCTACTTGTTAGTCTAACTAGATGATGACTTTGTGAGTGTGTGTATTCATTAGGCGATGCGATGTTGTAATTACCTTTTACACAGAATATTCTAGGAATGTAGATGGTGACCGGGGGTACATATGTACTTTGGACCATCTGCCCCTAGGTTCCCCTACAAATACCCCCGTCCTATAGCTAGATAGAACATGCAAAACGAGACATACAGTTCCATACCCAACATTTTGTTGTGCATTGTGCCCTCCTGTCTCTGAGTGTTTGGGTCCACTTGACAGTACCCAACATTTGGTACCCACCATGGGGCGATGAAGACCAATCCCATGATGCCTCCCAAGAAGAGCACCCGGACCAACTCCTCACCCGGGATGAGGCAACGAAGGCAGCCCTCGCTGCCAAAAAGGACAAGGTTGACTTCATCGACAAAATCCCACCATCCAACGATGATCCCAAAACCACCACTGAACCAGAGGGCGAAGAGCGCCACTCTACGAAACAAAAATGATTGCCAACCCCTAAGCCAAATGTTCATACCTCTAGCGCTGACACCCTAAGTGACCCACCACCAAACCAGCGTAATCTCCCTTACTAGGCCAAAATCTGGCCAAATCTGACCAAGAACATGTCATCAGCTTCTCCAGGATTCAAAGCAAGAGCAAGTCGCTAGTTGCACCTGCTAGGAATGCCCATCCAAGATGACAACAAAGACCTACATGACGGTTTAGACCTAGCCACCAACACTGAGGAGCAGCTCTTACACAGAAGTCTTCACATGCACAACATGAATATCTAGAAACAAAGGGATGCCCTCATAGTCAAGAGACAACACAACAAAGTCTAGGCCAGGATCCACAACCTCATCCAATAAGAGAAAGAGCGCCTCCAGGCCCTTGAGCAAGAAATTTCAGAACTACAAGACAAATAGAAACCAACTCACCTTTCACATAGTAGAGTAGGACAGAGCAACTTTGGTGAAGTCATGTAGACCGTGCAACATGACACTTTCCAAGCTTTCATTTCACTGATGAAAGGTGCCCACTCTTAGTCATGCTGCAGGTGACATCCTGGCCATATAACTACAGAGAAAGAAACTGGTCAAAGTACAACCGGAAAGCCAACCCCTCACAATTCATCATGAGCTGCAAGGTAGCAATAGCCTCCTCGGGAGGTGATGACAACGCAATGGTAATGTAATTCATAATCACCCTCTAGAGGGATCACTTTAACATGGTACACTAGACTGCCCTCGCTGTCAATTGATTCATGCCCATCCCTTCGGGAAAAATTCTTGCTCAAGTTTCAGTGGTACGGACCACAAACAAACACTATCACAGAGTTATCATTGTGCCGCCATCAGAAAAAGGAAAGCCATCATGAATATTACAACAATTTCTTATCACTCAAATCATAGTTATCGTCTGTCGAAGATGGAATCGCCATCCACTATGCCCTCAGTGGTCTCCGTGTGGGCCACTTGTACAGTCATTGCACCCATGACCCGTCTGTTGGTCACTTGTTCTCGAATTCTATGGATCAAGAACAAGGCAACACAATCGATAAGGGTTAAGGACCTTCATCTTCCGAAGCATTATCTCCACATGGGCATAATGCTCATTAGATGAAGGTCAAGAGGGACACACCTTCATTATTTAATACGTGAATAAGAATGTGAAGGGATAAAGATGATAACTGCATCTCATTAATTTATTTATATTTGCATTCTATAAAACATAAATGAATATTAACAGATTTCATATTACATAGATACCTTCGGCTTGATCGAAGGTGAGGATGCGGGACAGCGATTACAATCCAGCGTGAACAATACGGTGCTACTGTTCATCTATTTATAGGCTCGGGACGCAGCCCAGGTGAAATTACATCCATACCCTTGAACATTTATTTACAAGTGACTAAAGCTAATAATGTCTATCTAGTCTTTTACTTTTTTGCTTGGTCTGAGCTGAAGCTATTGAGCTTTGGCATTTCGCCACGCTGCTTACACACAAGGCCTTCGTCTTGAGAAGCTGAGCCGAGGTTGATGATAGCTTCATCGAGCTCTTGTATTATCTTGCTAAAGGCGTTTTTGTCTTGAGGAACTTCGGCGAAGGAGAAGACCCCCAACAGTAGCCCCTTCACCGTGCTAGATGATTTTTTTGTAACGAGCTCGATCCACGAAAAACACAGAGGCTTTAGAATGCTGAAGGTCCAAAAAACACCTTCCTTGAGCTTGTTGTCGAAAAATGATTATAATATTCTGAGCGTCGGCCGGTCCACCGCTCAGTCAATGCAGACAGTCTGGCAGTTCGCCTTCTTCCCCTGCAGCACTATATAAGCAGATAGGTTGGTGAGAAGTTACCACAACATTCATAGCCATCGCACTATTGTGCTGTTAAAAATTTTAACCAAAGCTGAAGCTTTCTGGATTGCGCTTTCCAAACACGCTCTTCATCATTCAAAGTTAGCTTCGTCTTAAGGAACCTCAACATTTGAAATGGCCCAAGTAAGATCCACTGCTAGGGTGTCCCGTGAGGGAGATGATGCTGAAGTGATAGAAACAGCGCCAATATCAGAAGTGATGAGGCGATCGGGTCTAGTTGTATCGGAAGGAGCTGCTACCGAAAGTGAAACTGCCGAAGCTGAGCAGACTATAGTTGAGGACAGGAGTGATGATGAAAACAAAGAATACAACACTATTCTAAGCCTGTCGAAACTGAGCCATATTGAATTTGGAAAATCTACCATGTCAGGAGAGGACCTGGTTATGATGAAGAAGCTGGGTTATTTTGGTGAAAATGAGAGTAAACTTATTTGCTTTGCTGGTGAGGAAGTGATCCCGGAGCCAAAGGAGGATGAAGTTGTTGTATTTAAAAGTTTCTTTAGAGCGGGGCTTCAGTTTCCTCTATATGATATAATAGGAGAGGTTTTGAAGAGATTTGAAATATATATTCATCAGCTGGCACCACATGCCATTGTGATACGACCACGCCATTAAGCAACACGTTACAACCCCCAAGTCATACTACATCAACTCAAGTACAATCAACATCATCACCAACCCAAGTCATTGATAGACCAATTACACGTAGCCAAGCTAAGAAGCTACAACAAGAGGTGCACGTGCTACTTTATGAATTTCAATTAAACACTAATGAGAACTTTATGCTACCTAAGTTGTGTATGTTGATATTACTTAGGTTCACCAAAGAGGAAGGACAAAACATATCATGGGCGAATTAGCAAGAAGAGCTATGTCTGAGTCAGTCCAGCGCAATAGAACCATCCAGAAGAAACAGTCATATCTTTTGATTCCCAAAGGCTATGAAGGCCCATAAGTACTTTTTGGAAAGCTCTTGAAGTCTAGTTTCCAATGCTTCTAAGGCTGACTTAATCAAATCTACTAGAAAGGAAGCCGACCTATTTTAGTTCTGACTGGTCAGAAGGTCAATAGTTTGCTTGATGACCAAGTTTTCATATTAAACTGCATCATTCTGCGAAGTTTCATCAAGCATGCTATACATGGTGAGAAAGCTTATCAAGTCAGCTTTCCAACGCATCCAGCCCCACATCATTTGGAGATTCCTAGGAGAAGTTATTATCAAAATACTGAAGGCTGCGTAGAAGTCAAACAGCCATGCGGAATTCAGCTCTCCAGATCTCCTGAAGAGGCTCCTTCACATTAGCATGTGAAAATAGTTTTGTTTCGTGTCTATACCTCTCTAAGGCTGGTTATTACTATTATAAATACCCCCCTATGTCTATGATGTAAGGCAGCTTATGATAATCTAAAAACAGAAATCTTTTGTTCAGCTGTGTGCTAATAAATATTGAGAGTGATCTCTACCCCTTTGCTCTTGTGAATTCCTTCGCAGGATTGCAGAAGCGGCGGCTTCATCCACTCCCAAGTGGTGCTCCTACTCCTTTTTAGGTCTCCTCGATTGATTGTAGGCTATGTCGGTTGGTTCTTTGAGAGTATGGTTGGGCGAATCCTCGATTCAGGTTGCTGGTTAAAGATGGTGGTTGACTTCGAGTTTTATTTGTCAGGTTGCACTAGTTATTGCTGCTTGTAGCAAGTTATCTTGGCTTCTTCGAAGCTAGTTATCTGAAGATTGATCCTGCGTCGTGTAGATCGGGCATCGTGACGTATCTTGTATCAAAGCCTCAGTTGCCATGGTAGGATTATTTACCCATAGCTACATCTATTTTGTGTTTGTCCTATTCACCAAAAAGCCATAAAATATTTTTGCCATAGCCCTTTGTTTCAATCTGTTGTTCCAGTGAGTTTTGTTAAGTTTCAATCCTTAGAGTCTTTGTTTAGTTGCTAGTCACTCTATCCTTTGTGTTCCCTTTGAGCCTCTTATATATATATATCTGAAAATATCCATAAAAAGAAAAATCTGAAAACCCTCATCATTTCCTTCGTGTTAACTTTGATCCTATTTAAGTTATAACTGCTGGTTGAGTTCTTTGTTAATTATTATAAAGTGTGCAATATCATATCAGATCTCGGTGTTTAGTTCTATAAAAAAGGAGAAGAAAGAAAAGTACCCAAAAAAGTGTTGAGCAAGATTGTAAAAGAAAAGTAGAACAATCAATTTGTTTATGTGCACAAGTGCTGAAAGTTCATCAAGTATTCAAGTAGTTTGTTATTGTCATTTGGTGCAATATTTTGGTTGGGTCTGATCACAACACTTGCATTCCAATCATACTCCTTGAATTGCATCAAATCTGTAATTTCTTTATGCGTGTGTTTGATCTACTTACATCACTCGTATCTTGTGGTCAGCACTAGGCAGGGAACTTCTAGTTGGATGGTTACTTAACTTTACAACAACTAGGATTCAGATTGCATCCCTTGTATATTTTTCCCCACCAAGCTCCACATATAAGCCATCGTAATCGGTACTCTGGTCTTGTATTCGCTTAACCACCACTTTCTTGTTACCACCACACATTTTCTCGCAACCGCAGGGACCTCATAAGAGCTTTGGTTGGTAAAAGTGGTGAGGTTGTGAGATTCTATGTAGCTTCATATTCCACCTATATTTGTTGCCTTGTCACCACTAATTTCAAAAGGAAGATGGATTCCAACGCTGAGATTGAAAAATGTGTCACCATGATACAATTCAATGAGCTCAAACAAAGCATAGAAGACAAGCAAGATCGGTTGGCACAAGATCTTCAGACACTTATGGCTGAAATCAGAGGTCATCGTCGACTCCCTGATGGTGCAAGAAACCATGATGAAGATGAGGAGGAAGGTGAAGGAAATTATTCTAGAAGAGCAAGTGAACGTGGGAGGAGGAATCAAGGTGCTGCACGTGGTAGAGGAAGAGGGCGGAATCGAAGAAATGGTGACAATGAAGAATCTAAATTTTGAGATGATGATGATTTGTCCCAACATCGCTATGGTCGTCGTCATCAGAGGCGTTAACCAAGAAGAAAGATTTGGGAAACTTAAGTTTACCATGCCAAAATTTGATGGTAGATCTGATCCTGAAGATTATTTCACATAGGAATTAAAGGTGGAAAAAATCTTTCGCCTACATAATTATTCAGAGGAGAAGAAACTTGCAATGGCATCTCTTGAGCTTGAAAGATATGCTCTGATTTGGTGGGAGGAACTTCTTCGTGATCATGAAGAAGATGGAGAGAATTGTCGGTGTCTGGGACCCGACCGTGCACCCTGGGTTACCCCTCGAGGTGCTTTTGTGTAGGACGGTGTTACCGACTGTAGCTCGATGGTTCGTGCTAGGCGCACGAGAGACGATAGACAGTTTTATACAGGTTCGGGCCGCTTAGAGAGGTGTAACACACTACTTCCTGGTGTGGATCTTTATGTGGTAGGTTACAGGAGGATTCTCTAGTATGAAGGATGCTAGAGAATGGAGTAGATGGCTAATGAGTGACCTGTCTTTTGATGGGGTGCCCCCTAGGCCTTATATACTCGACCGTGGGGCGTTACATGCGGGTATGATAACATCATGCACCTAAGTAATAATGAACCGACTGAACATATCTTCCTATTATCCTACTGACCTATCCTCGTTTAGTTTCAATATCTACGTGGGAGAATCAGATCAATGCTATGGGTAATGCTTAAACCAAATGAGCCATCTGGGCTCGAGTATATCCAATCTTGCGTCAATTCATTCTGTCCGCGGCTCTTCCCCTAGCCCACGAAGGGATGGCCTTGCGACATAATGGGCCCAAAGCCTTTCACGAGGCCTTCTAGCCTTCTAGTAGACCCAGGGGATATCTGTCCCCCACAAGCCCCGAATCTTTGAGTTGATTTTGAAATAATCGGCCCAAAGATTCTAGGTCCAACTTGTGGTTTTGATTTTAGGTAGTGGATGCTTTGAAAATACACCTGTCGAGTCGTTGCTTCTGAACTCTAAGCAATTCACTAAAAACAATCTTCTGTTATCCTTCTTTGGCACATTCGATGGTCTTCGCCCTATACTTCAGGAATCAGTGCTCTGTTACTCGCTTATGCATTAGAAATCAGCATTCTATCCTTAGGGGTTGAGGATCCATCGGGTGCACCGGAGGTGCACCCAATGGGTGTAGCCCCTGAGCTTTGAGTGGATTACTGAAAATAATCCACTCAAAGATCTTTATCTCACGCTTTTTAGAAATCATTGGTTTATCTTCGTCTCATGCTTTAGAAATCAGCATTTTATCGTTGGTCCATGCCTTAGAGATCAGCATTCTGCCCTTAGGGGTCGAGGATTCATTGGGTGCACCTGGTGTAGCCCCCGAGCTTTGAGTGGATTACTGAAAATAATCCACTCAAAGGTCTTCATCTCATGCTTTTAGAAGTCATTATCTTATCTTCGTCTCATGCCTTAGAACTCAGCATTATATCATCAGCTTATGCTTTAGAGATCAGCATGTTGTCTTCATTTCCTGCTTTAGAAACCAGCACCATGATCTGCCCATGTCTTGTTAGGTTTGAAATTTATTTGATCGGCGACATATTGGACGTCTAGTAGATGGCTCTTGGCTGGTCTTCATTTCGCTTCGTGCTTCAATGCTTCTGTTGATTAGACTTGTACTTCAGTAGCTATATTTGGCTTTCCTCTGATCTCTGTCAATATCTTTCTTCTACCTTGATACATTCATTGCGTATACTGTATGGATGTGACTGTTTGGGAAAATCTATTGAAAATTCCAAGATGTCCCCTCCCCAATGGGTGTAACCGAGGGACGGCTTGGTACGCCGAGCGTTTAGCAAACTGTCCTTGAGTAGTAACTTGATGTAACCGCAAGGTGTAATCATATCGTCCAAGCAGTCAACCTTAGTCCAAATGGTGTCGTGTTACGTGGAACGGCGTCTGCTGCCTGACTTGCCTCCAGACGATTTGAATTGCTTATTGAATACTTGCGACCATTCGGTGACCGTGGTAGGAGATGAGCGATTGCTTCCGGCCTCTATAAATAGACTGCCTGCCTTGCTGGTGTCTTCACACATCTTCTGATCGTCTGTTGCTTATTTTCCCACTGTTCTCATCTCTTCCAACCAACCATGGGCAAGAACAAGAAGGGTGGAAGTTCGTCGCACCACTCTGGCGATAAGCGGAAGCGCGAGTCAAGTCCCCCCTCGGAGGACTTTGGTGACTCCGAGTACTCGGAGGAGGAGTTTTCCTCCAAGTCCGATGGGGCGCCATTCTACGCCTCTCCCCCAGTGTTGTTCGATGACTCAAACGATTCCTAGGGGATCGCTGTCGAGGTGTGGACATACATCCGGGCCGTCGAGCGCTCCAGGCTCGAGGGCTCAGATGAGTCGGAGGTCTCCTCGGACGAGAAGAACTCCTCCGACTTGTCCGAGGAGGAGAGCGGCAGTGACGGCGACGACGAGGGCGATGGCGGTGATGGGGGTGACGGCGGCGATGACGGCGATGAGGGCGATGGAGGCAAAAGCGGCAAGGCCAACAATGACGGCGGGGGCGGCAGCAGCAAGGCCAGTGACAAAGCGCCACTGGTTTAAATATTAGTATAGATAATTAGTAGTAGGAGTAGTATTAGTAGTAGTAGCAGTAGTAGCAGAATAATGTTGTAGTAATTAGTAGTATAGTGTAATGTAAGTAATGTAATAATGTAATGTAGTGAAAAAAGGGAAAAAGGCTGACTCATAATGAGTTGGTCTTTAAGTTTGTGGAAAAACTTCCCTCCTCCATATATTGAAGAAAATTTCAGCTTGTTCCGAGTAGCCTTTTGCTTTTCCGCCGTTCTTCCTTTATAGTCAATTAATAGTTTGTCTTCGCGCTTAGCGCTGCTGGCGTTTTTAGAAATAATTACCAAGTGATAACTGGTAACTGTTGAGTCATGTTTGGTTCTGCCAGCATTATTCAGAGAAAACGACCGAGTTATGACAGACACTGTCGGTGTTTTAGAGGTAACAGCCGAGTGGTGCTTGTTGACGTCTGTGTTTTAGAGGTAACAGCCGAGTGGTGCTTGATGACGTCGGCGTTTTAGAGGTAACAACCGAGTTATGCTTGACCCCATATGCGTTTTAGAGATAATAGCCGAGTTATGGCAGACAATGTCGGCGTTTTAGAGGTAACAGCCGAGTGGTGCTTGATGTTGTCGGCGTTTTAGAGGTAACAGCCGAGCTATGTCGAAAATCTCGTTTTCCCGAGTGATGACTTGACACATTTTAGAAACGATGCCCAAGCTAGGAAAACCCCATTTATATCACGTCACCATGCACTTTTGAGTTCTGAGCCCTAACCTCACATTTTCGCCTCAAACCACTCCTCTGTTCCCTCCAATTTTGCCCTTGTTCGACCCGCCAGCGAGATTGCGATGGCGCACAAGCGGAAGAACCAGAGTTCTGCTGCGGTAGTCATTCCTCCCCTCGACCCCAACAACCAGTTGCCGTTCGCAGGTAACCACATATCTATTGTCTCGGAATCAGATCTCCTCCACCTTGTTGATGTTGGAGTTCTTCATCCAAAAGAGCTCTGCTCTTAGCGGATTTGCCGTGGGGTTACTGTTCCGACATAAGATACCCACGAGTCCGTCGTCTATGTTCCTTTTCTCATCCGCGGTCTTGCTCTTCCCATTTCTCCCTTCTTCTGCGGTCTCCTTGATTTTTACAATCTAAACCTGACCCATCTAAATCCCAATTCCATCTTGCAAATTTCTATATTCGTGCATCTGTGTGAGGCCTACCTCGGAATTCTTCCTCATTTCGGATTATGGAAGTATTTGTATCACTGTTGGCCTGGGATGGCTGGGGGGTAGCACCAACTCGTTGGTGGTGCAAGTTTAGAGATGCGCAGTGGGAGGAAGACAGAATACCTTGACATTCCTCTCAAGGACAGCATTAAAGGGTGGCGCCTTGAGTGGTTTATTGTGGAAAACCACTGCAAGTCCCTCCCCCCTCGGTCGGGGAGACAGACGGATGTACGTACTCCGAGTTGGGTTGAGTCTCCCACTGCCTTGGAGGTGACGGAAGCTAGGGTTCTGCTTGTTGAAATCTGTGTGCTGAAGGAGTGAGGTCTGACTGCCGAAGCTGTGGTTGCTGACTTCATTTTCAAGAATATTCAGGCTTTGAAAGACAGGGCATATCCAGCTTACTTGTATAGTGGCATTACTGACTCTACCCGGGTCACCAACAAGAAAATTCCTACTGATGTTTTGGTGAGCCGACTAGACATGATCCTGAGGGGCAAGATATCAAATGTTGGTGCTCCTGTTGCCTATTCTGCTTGGAATCTGCCACCTCATAGGTCATTTTTCAATTTCATATCCAACCCTCCTGCTAGTGATAGTGGTCTGGGTCTTAGAGTGCGACCCTCTCCTGAAGACATTGAGGCTCTGGTTGCTCCCCTTTGTGATCTTCCCAATGATGAGAGGCAAGTTCACTTTGAGATGCCGGCAAGTTCGGATGATGCAGAAATAGATGTTGTACTCAATATGTTGGCTGGAGAATCTTCTGACTCAGCCCATGCTGAACTGATGGCTGTTACGGTTAGACAAGAGCTTAATAAAACAATGGACACCTGAAAGCCTGAGGGTACTCGCCCAAAGTGTCCTCGCCAAGTTAGCCGTCCAACTGTGCCTGTTGAGGAGAAGAAGAAGAGGTGGCTTCGGCGACTGTCATGCTTGGACCAGGATGCTGGCCCTTCTGCTCCTGTTTGTGAAGAAGTACCAGCAGGGGTCCTTCCTAAGGTTGATCCCAATGGTGGTGTACATGCTGAAGCTGACCCCGATGGGCATAACCGTGCAGAAGCTGACCCCAATGGGTGTGACCTTGTTGAAGCTGATCCCAATGGGTGTAACCATACACTGGCTATTGTCCATAATTTTGATGAGGATGAAGAAGAGGAAGAAGAAGCTCCACTGATTCATAAGAATAGCCGGCATTACAGAGGTAGTAGGGGGGATAGTGATATTCCTTCTCCAGCTCTGTTTGCTCTTGTCAGCCTTCAAGAATTGTCCATAATGGATTTTGATCAGGCCCTTGAGGATGTCGTTCCCGAGGATATGCTGTTGGAGCCGACTGCTGACGACATGATGGATGTTTGCTCTGAAATTCTAGACATGGGATTAGAGGTATCCCGAGCAGTGTCTCGTGCATCGTCGACTTTGGAAGGCGGTCTCCAATGTCAAGAAGTTGGTCAGGATTACCCGACTCCCATGGAGGTGACTGAGGATCCTTCAGCCTTAGAGGTGGCTGTTGCAGAAATCCCAGCCCCCGAGGGTGGTGCTGGCAGTTAACCAGCCCGCGAGGGTGTCGCCGGTAGTGATCTAGCTCTGGTGGGTGGCGCGAGCTGCGACCCAGCCCCCGAGAGTGTTGCCGGTAGTGATCCGGCTTTGGTGGGTGGCACGAGCTGCAACCCAGCCCCTGAGGGTGTCCAAGTGAGCTCTCCTTCCCACACCTCCATGGATGTCCATGCTGGGTTGTCTCCACCACGATCTGATGGGGTGATGGCGATGCTTGCTTCTTTGACTTCGAGCAAGCGAGTCACCTTAGAGGTCGGCGAGCTAGATGCGAGAATTCTTATATCCACTGGCGGGGCTGAGTCAACTCCTGATAATGTTCTTCAAATTGTTCTAGTTGATCTTCCTTCGTCGAGCTATGATGCAGCTTCTCCTGACTTGGGATTACCCTCATTCTTGTCCAATCTTCAGGTAACTCAGCTCTTTGCGTTTTATCGTTCCTCCTTGTAAATTGTATTCCCTATACTCATTTGTCTTTGGTCATAGGCTTTGGTTGATGGAATGTCTGCTCAGTTGAAATTACATGGTGCCACTATCCTAGAAGGGGCTCTGTCTGTGACACAGTGGAACCCATTGTTGCTTCAGAAACAAATAGCTTACTTGAAGGCATCAAACGCTGGTTAGTAACTTTGTTTCTTCCTTGGCTGATTGATCAACTTGGTATTAAATGTGTATCCTTCTTCGATTGCTGTCGGGGACCGTAATTAGGGGTACCCCCAATGCTCCTTAATTCGGTTGGAAAACGTCTTTAGAACAAACCATACGACCGATAAAGCGCAGGCTTCGTCTACCAAGAAACGCGACCTCATCCGAGCCCAGCCTCGGGCCAGGTCAGTAGTCCTGGACGAATTCACGCCTCGCCCTAGGGTCCCCTCAGTCAGCAGACGCACCCTCGGCTCGCCCGAAGCCCAGCTTGGGCAGACTTTGTCGTGCAACGACCTTGTCCGAATCGCCTTACCAACTGACCGTATCGCATGCGCATTTAATGCGGGGATCGCTTGACACCTTATCCTGACACGCGTGCCTCAGTCGGCAAGGTCGAAGTGACCGCAGTCACTTCGCCCCCTTTACTGACCATTCTGACAGGAAAACAGCATCGTTCGCTCCGCTCCGGCAACTGTGCCAGCCACCAGGGAAAGACTAACAACAGTCGCGGCCTTCCTCGAGTTTCGGCCTTGGGCGCAACAACGAGCTCCGCCTCATTCGACCCCAGGCCTCGGCCTCAGCCTTGGCCTCAGGAAAAGGACTCCGCCTCACCCGACCTCAGCCTCGAGAGAAGGACTTCACCTCGCCCGACCTCAGCCTCAGCCTCGGAGGAGTCGCCGCCTCGCCCGACCTCGGCCTCGTATCAACTACGCTACTGGGGACGCATCATTACCCTACCCCTAGCTAGCCACCTTAGGCTACAAAGGAACAAGACTGGTGTCCCGTTTAAGTTACTCCGGTAACAGGTAATGATGGTTCCCCACGTGCGCCCATGACGTCGGGTGCTCTCAAACTCCCTACGGAAGCAAGGAACGTCAGCAAGATCCATGCCGCACCGCTAGCTATGCTTCTACAGGGCTCAAGGCACCTCTCCGACGGCCACGTTGGTACATCTATAGGGCTCAAGGCACTTCCTCGACGGCCACGTTATTATCTGTACAGAGTTCAGGGCACTTCCCTGCCAGCCACGTTAGCTCATAGCTACACCCCCATTATACAGCTGGGCATCTCCTTGCATCTATAAAAGGGATGTCCAGGGCCCCATGGGAGGGGGAGGGGAGAGATAAAAAGGAATGAACGTGCAGCGTACGAACACACGGATGCACGACGCAGACGAGCGGAGGTAGGCAGAGTAGGAGAGACGCGGTACAGGCAGTCTCAGACGGCTTGCCTCAAGGCTGAACCCTCTCCTTCTCTCTCTCTCTCTCGCTCTCGCTCTCGCTCTCGCTCTCCCGCAACGCTTGTAACCCCTACTGCAAGCGCCCCCTGGTGCTGGATAATATAAGCCTCATCCCATCGCTTGTGTTCCATCTTGCATCAACCCATCTAGACAGGGGCACGTGGCACTAAAATTCACTAGTCGGTCCGGTTGAGGGCCCCTGGGTCTGAAACACCGATAGTTGGCGTGCCAGGTAGGGGCTCGCTGCATGTTAACGAATACTTTCCCATTGAGTTCCAGATGGGTAGCTTTCAGTAGCCTCTCCAGCCCAGGAGGGTGCTCCGCTTTAGGAGTCTCAAGTTCATGTCCCTCGATGGTAGCTACGACATGGTACTGTTCCCCTCGTAGCACGGCAACGATGACGGTCGTCGGCTCGCCCGGCGGAGACGAACTCAACGACGACGGCATCTCCCCACGACAGAAGAGGAACATCCGGGTTTACCCCGCCACCCTCCTCGCTGGAGGAGGAGACGGGGCAACTGTGGCCATGCAGGAGGCGTCACCTCATTGGTTATCAAACCAGAGCGAGCCGGCGACACCGGCACCCCTGCGGGGGACATGTCGGGCGTTGTCCTCGCACCTAAGACAACGACGGGCGTCGTTTCCCAGCAACGTGCCAACCCCAAGCGGACTGAAGATGCCAGCACCCTCATGAAGGACTTGTTGGGCGTTAGCCTCGTACCTGAGATAACGGTGCAGTCCATCCCCGACGCGACTTCACCATCATCCATCGACCAAAAGGTACTGTCCGTTTTCCGCCCTATTCCCTTTAGATTCAGTTTTGATCCACCAAGCGACCCCGCTTCGGTGAGCGCTTTCGCTAGGGCATATCCTGACCTTCCGGGGTACCATATGTGGTCAACTTGGGACCGACTGACGGCTGTCTCAACCTCCGGACCCGCAGGTTCCGAGGAAGAGGACGACCCCGACGTCAGATGGGATTTCTTGGGACTCTGTGATCCCAGTGCCATGCGCGACTTCATGTCCACATGTGACCACTACCTCTCTGACTGCTCTGATGATGGTCACAGCCTCGACGACGAAGGTTGCGACCCAACTCGCGAGTGCTTCCACATCGATTAGGAGGATCATGACAGAGAGAACCACCTTGGCATGCCAGGAAGTGACGGTGCCCTTGCACCTGCGTCTCGCGATGAGATCCCGCGGGAGCTAGCTGTGGTCCAAGTCCCTGCGGGGGGTCAGGACACACAGCTTGAGCAACTCCGCGAGATGTAGACCAAGCTCGACAAAGAAGTGGGGCGACTTGTGCAGCTCCGATAGAACATCGAGCAGGAGTGGGCAGGCCAGGCACTCGCCGGAGGAGCGCGTCATCGGGCCCAGGACATCCAGCGCCACATTACTAACAATGCCAGGGTGATGCCACCCCCGGCCTTCAATGGGGTTGGCCAGAACCTAGCCGCAGCAGCAATGTTGCTTCGAACGATGCCGGAGCCATCCACCACCGAAGGACGACGTATCCAGGACGAGCTCAAGGGCCTCCTGGAAGACGCCGCTGTCCAACAAGCCGAGAGCTCTGCCTCCCAGAAGCGAGGAGACCCCTCGGAGCATTGCGCAACGCCCTCCTGACGCATGCGGGAGGCCTCAGTCCACACCGAGCGCACATGGGACGAGACACCTGCAGCCTCGGATCGCCTCGGCGCCGAGCAACACTGCCGCCACCATCGAGCCTGCCTCGAGGAGAAGGTGCGCCGAGGCTACCATCCTAGGCGCGGGGGACGCTACAATAGTGAGGAGGATCGAAGCCCCTCACCCGAGCCACCAGGTCCGCGAGTCTTCAGCCGGGCCATACGATGAGCGCCGTTCCCGGCCCATTTCCGGGCCCTAACTACCATCACCAAGTACTTGGGGGAGACAAGGCCCGAGTTGTGGCTTGCGGACTACCGGCTGGCATGCCAGTTGGGAGGGGAAGACGACGACAACCTCATCATCCGCAACCTCCCCCTTTTCCTCTCCGATGCTGCCCGGGCCTGGCTGGAGCATCTGCCTCCTGTGCAGATCTCTGACTAGGAAGACCTGGTCAAGGCTTTCGCAGGAAATGTCCAAGGTACGTACGTGCGCCCTAGGAACTCATGGGATCTCCAAAGACGCCACCAGCAGCTAGGGGAATCCTTGCGAGAGTACATCCGGCAGTTTTCAAAGCAGCGCACCGAGCTGCCAAATATCACCGACTCAGACGTCATCGGGGCATTCCTCGCTGGCACCACATGCCGAGACCTGGTGAGCAAACTGGGGCGCAAGACACCTACCAAGGCGAGCGAATTGATGGACATCGCCACCAAGTTAGCCTCTGGTCAGGAGGCGGTCGAAGCCATCTTCTGGAAAGACATGCAGCCTCAGGGAGGGTAGAAGGAAGACGCCCCCGAGGCGTCCGCCCAACGTGGCGCGAAGAAGAAGGCCAAGAAGAGGGCGCAAGCGAAGCGCAACGCCGTTGTCGGGTACCATAATTAGGGGTACCCCAAATGCTCCTAATCACGGCTGGTTAACACCCTCAGACCAACTGACGGGTGCGGTTCAAGCCAAGACTTCGTCTACCCGAAGGGCGCGATCTCACCCGAGCCCAGCCTCCGGTTGGAACAGTGGTCCCAGACGAATTCACGCCTCGCCCGAGGGCCTCCTCAGACGGCAGGCGCCCCCTCGGCTCTCCCGAGGCCCCGCTCGTGCAGGCTTCATTGTGAAGCAACCTTGGCCATACCGCCTCACCAACCGACAGCTTCGCAGGCGCATTTAATGCGAGGGATGCGTGACGATGTATCCTGACACACGCTCCTCAGTCGGCCAGGCCGAAGTGACCGCAGTCACTTTTCCCCTCCTCTTTACTGTTCGATATGACAGGAAAATAGCGCCGCCCACTCTGCTCCGACTGCCGTGTCTGCCACCCCGGCAACAACTGACAACAAGTCACGATCAACCACTGAGCTCAAGCCTCGGGCGCAACAGGAAGCTCTGCCTCGCCCGACCTCAGACTCTGGCCTCGGGAGGAGGTCTCCGCCTCGCCTGACCCTCGGACTCAGCCTCGACCCCGGTCTCGGGAGGAATCGCGTCCTCGCCCGACCCTGGCCTCAACCACAACAGAAGTCTCCGCCTCGAGCGACCCTGGGCTCGGACTGACCGTGCTGATAGGGGATGCATCATTCCCCTACTCCTAGCCTGCTCAGGCTACAAGGAACAAGACCAGCGTCCCATTTGACTTACCCCGGCGACGGGTAATGATGGCGCCTCGTGTGCGCCATGACGCCGGTGGCTCCCAGCCCCTTACGACAGCAAGGAGACATCAGCAGAGTCTTCACCGCGCTGCCAGCTGTGCTCCTACAGGACTTAGGCGCTCCTCTGGTGGCCACGCCATCACATGTACAGCCCCCAAGCTCACCCCCGACGGCCACGTTGGCATGTACACAGGGCTTAGGCACTCCACTGCCGGACATGTTAGCGCATAGCTATGCCCCCTGTTGTACACCTGGACTCTCTCCTTGCCACTATAAAAGGGGAGTCCAGGACCACCCTGAGGAGGGTTGGGGGATTCACGCGAGGGAAGCGGCATACAAGCTCTCTCTCTCTCTCTCCCTCAGGTGACGCGCTTGTAACCCCTACTGCGAGCGGCACCCCTAGTGCAGGATAATACAAGGCTTGTCCCACATCTTGTGTTCCATCCCGCGCCAACCCATCTGGGCAGGGACACGCAGCGACAATTTACTCGTCGGTCCAGGGACCCCCCCGGGGTCAAAACGTGTTCCATCCCGCGCCAACCCATCTGGGCAGGGAGACGCAGCGACATTTGCTCGTCGGTCTAGGGACCCCCCCAAGGTCAAAACGCCGACAGTTGGCGCGCCAGGTAGGGGCCTGCTGCGTGTTAATGAACACCTTCCCGTTGAGATCTAGATGGGGAGTCTTCAGCAACCTCTCTAGCCCGGGACGGTGCTCTACTTCAGGAGTCTTGAGTTCATGTCCCTCGACGGCAGCTATGACATGGTACTCCTCCCCCCATGGCGCGATGACAATGACGGTCTTTGACTTGCACGGTGACGACGAGCTCTACGACAGCATCTCCCCGTGGCAGAAGAGGAGCACTCCGGTCGTCCCTGCCACCCTCCTCGTCAGAGGAGGCGGAGACGGGGCAACCATGGCCATGCAGGAGGCGGCACCTTGTCGGCTGTCGCACCAGAGCGAGTCGACGATGACGGCATTCCCCCGCGGGACATGTCGGACATTGCCCTCACACCTGAGGCGACGTCGGGTGTCACTTCCCCGCGACGTGTCAGCCCCAAGCGGACTGATGACGCCAACACCCTCGCGAAGGACTTGCTGGGTGTTACCCTCATACCCGAGATGACGGTGTGCACCGCCCTCGACGCGACTTCACCACCGTCCAACGACCAAGAGGTACCGTCCGTTTTCCATCCCATACCTTTTCGGTTGAGCTTCGATCCACCTAGCGACCCCGCAATGGTGAGCGCCTTCATAAAGGCGTATCCAAACCTTCCGGGGTACCACATGTGGTTGACCTGGGACCGACTGACAGCCATCTCGACCTTCGGACCGGTGGGTTCTATGGAGGAGGACATCCCCGACTCCTGTTGGGATTTCTCTGCCCTCAATGACCCCGGTGCCATGCGGGGCTACATGTCCGCATGTGACCACTGCCTCTCCGGTTGTTCTGACGATGGCCATGACCTTGACGACGAGGGTTACGGCCTAAGTCACGAATGCTTCCACGTCGATCTGGGAGATCACAACGAAGGCAACCACCTCGGTATGCCAGAGGTTGACGATCCCCCTGGGCCCTCATCTCGCGTTGACATCCTGTGGGAGCAAGCTATCGTCCCAGTCCCTGTGGGGGGTCAGGACATACAGCTCGAGCAAATCCGTGAGATGCAGGCCCGGGTCGACGGGGAAGCAGGCCGGCTTGTACAGCTCCGATAGAACATCGAACAGGAGTGGGCAGGCCGATCACTCGCCGGAGAAGCCTGTCACCAGGCCCATGACATCTAGCACCGCATCGTCGATAATGCCAGGGCAGCGCTGCCTCCGGCCGTCAGCGGGTCTGGCCAGGACCTAGCTACAGCGGCGATGCTCTTTGGGCCATGCCGGAGCCATCCACCAGCGAGGGACGGCGCATCTAGGGCAAACTCAAGAATCTTCTGGAGGGCGCTGCGGTTCGACAAGCCGAGAGCTTCGCCTCCCGTAGGCAAGCTGACCCCTTGGAGCATCACGTGGTGTCCTCTCGGCACATTCGGGAAGCCTCGGTCTGTCCCGAGCGTACACGGGACGAGGCGCCCACCGCCTGGGAACGCCTTGGCAACAAGCACCACCATCTCGACCATCGAGCCCGCCTCGACGAGAAGGTGCGCCGAGGCTACCATCCCAGGCGCGGAGGACACTGCAATAGTGAGGAGGACCGCAGTCCTTCGCCCGAACCACCCGGCCCGTTAGTCTTCAGCCGGGCTATACGACGAGCACCGTTCCCTGCCCGTTTCTGAGCCCCAACTACTATCACCAAGTACTCAGGGGAGACGAGGCCGAAGCTGTGGCTCGCGGACTACCGACTGGCCTGCCAGTTGGGAGGGGCAGATGATGACAACCTCATCATCCGTAATCTACCCCTTTTCCTCTCTGACACCGCCCGAGCCTAGCTGGAGCATCTGCCTCCAGCATAGGTCTTCGAATGGGATGATCTGGTCAAAGCTATCGCGGGGAACTTCCAAGGCACGTATGTGCGCCCTAGGAACTCGTGGGACCTCCGAAGCTGCCGCCAGCAGCCAGGGGAGTCCCTCCGAGAGTACATCCGGCGGTTTTCGAAGCAGCGCACCGAGCTGCCCAACGTTACCGACTCGGATGTCATCAGGGCTTTCCTTGCCGGCACCACTTGCTGGGACCTGGTGAGCAAACTAGGGCACAAGACTCCCACCCGCGCGAGCGAACTGATGGACGTCGCCACCAAGTTCGCCTCGGGTCAAGAGGCGGTCGAAGCCATCTTCCGGAAGGACAAGCAGCCTCAGGTCAAGCCGAAGACAGACGCCCCTGAGGTGTCCGCCCAGCGGGGCACGAAGAAGAAGGCCAAAAACAAGTCGCGAGCGAAACGCGACGCCGCGGACGCGAATCTCGTCGCCGCGGCCGAGCACAGGAACCCTCGGAAACCACCTGGAGGGGCCCGCGCGTTCGACAAGATGCTTAAAGAGACATGCCCCTATCACCAGGGGCCCGTCAAGCACACCCTCGAAGAATGTATCATGCTCCGACGCCACTTCCATAAGACCGGGTCCCCGGTGGAGGATGGCAAGGGCCATGACAATGACAAGAAGGAAGGCGGCAAGGAAGAGGGATTCCCGGAAGTCCATAACTGCTTCATGATCTACGGCGAGCAGGCGGCGAACGCCTTGGCTCGGCACCGCAAGTAGGAGCGCCAAGAAGTCTGCTTGGTGAAGGTGGCGGCGCCAGTCTACCTAGACTGGTCCGACAAGCCTATCACCTTCGAGCAAGGCAACCACCCCGACTTCGTGCCGAGCCCAGGAAGGTACCCGCTCGTCGTTGATCCGATCATCAGCAACGTTAGGCTCTCCAAGGTCCTCATGGACGGAGGCAACAGCCTTAACATCATCTACGCTGAGACCTTGGAACTCTTAGGGGTTGATCGATCCGAAGTCCAGGCCGGTGCGACACCCTTCCACGGGATCACGCTCGAGAAGCGAATCCAACCCCTCGGGTGGATTGATTTACCCGTCTGCTTCAGAACTCCTTCAAACTTCCGAAGGGAAGCTCTCACCTTTGAGGTCGTCGGGTTCCGAGGAACCTACCATGCGGTGTTGGGAAGACCATGCTACGCCAAGTTTATGGCTGTCCCCAACTACACCTACCTCAAGCTCAAGATGTCAAGCCCGAATGGGATCATCACTGTCGGGTCCACGTACCGCCACGCGTACGAATGCGACGTGGAGTGCATGGAGTATGCCGAGGCTCTCGCCGAGTCCGAGGCCCTCATCGCCGACCTTGAACGCCTCTCCAAGGAGGCGCCCGACACGAAGAGGCACACCGGCAACTTCGAACCGGTGGAGGCGGTCAAGTTTGTATCTCTCGACCCCAGCAACGACGCTAGCAAGCAAGTTCAGATCGGCTCCGAGCTCGACCTCAAATAGGAAGCAGTGCTCGTCGACTTTCTCCGTGCAAACGCCGAAGTCTTTGCGTGGAGTCCCTCGGACATGCCAGACATACCGAGGGATGTCGCCGAGCACTCACTAGATATCAGAGCTGGAGCCTGACCCGTGAAGCAAACCCTGCGCCATTTCGACGAGGAGAAGCGCAGGGCCATAGGCGAGGAGATCCACAAGCTACTCGCGGCAGGGTTCATCAAAGAGGTATTCCATCCCGAATGGTTAGCTAACCCTGTTCTTGTAAGGAAGAAGGATGGGAAATGGAGGATGTGTGTAGACTATACTGGTCTAAACAAAGCATGTCCGAAAGTTCCCTACCCTCTACCTCGCATCGATCAAATTGTGGACTCCACAGCTAGGTGCAAAACCCTGTCATTCCTTGATGCCTACTCAGGCTATCACCAAATCAAGATGAAAGAGTCCGACCAGCTCGTGACTTCTTTCATCACACCTTTTGGCATGTACTGTTACACCACAATGCCATTCGGGTTGAGGAATGCAGGCGCCACTTACCAGAGGTGCATGAACCACGTGTTCGGAGAACACATCGGCAGAACGGTCGAGGCTTACATCGACGACATCATTGTCAAGACGAAGAGAGCCTCCGACCTCCTCTCTGACCTTGAAACAACATTCAAGTGACTGAGAGCAAAAGGCGTGAAACTCAATCCTGAGAAGTGTGTCTTCGGAGTCCCCTGAGGCATGCTCCTTGGGTTCATCGTCTCTGAGTGGGGCATCGAGGCCAACCCGGAGAAAATCGCGGCCGTCACTAGCATGGGACCGATCAAAGATTTAAAAGGAGTATAAATGGTCATGGGATGCCTTGCGACTCTAAGCCGTTTCATCTCATGCCTCGGCGAGAAAGGCTTGCCTCTGTATCGCCTCTTAAGGAAGGTCGAGTGCTTCACTTGGACCCCCGAGGCCGAGGAAGCTATCGAAAACCTTAAGGCGCTCCTTACGAAAACACCCATCCTGGTGCCCCCCGCCGCAAGAGAAGCCCTCTTGATCTACGTAGCCACGACTACTCAGGTGGTCAGCGCCACGATCATAGTCGAGAGACGAGAAGAAGGGCATGCACTGCCCGTCCAGAGGCCGGTCTACTTCATCAGTGAAGTACTTTCCGAGACCAAAGCTCGCTACCCACAGATCCAGAAGCTGCTCTACGCAGTGGTCCTGACACGACGAAAGTTGTGACACTACTTCGAGTCTCAACCGGTAACTGTGGTGTCATCCTTCCCCCTGGGGGAGATCATCCAGTGCCGTGAGGCCTCGGGTAGGATAGCAAAGTGGGCGGTGGAGCTTATGGGCGAAACACTATCATTCGCTCCTCGGAAGGCCATAAAATCCTAGGTCTTGGCAGACTTCCTAGCTGAGTGGACTGACGCCCAGTTACCAACAACTCCAATCCAGCCCGAGCTCTGGACCATGTACTTCGATGGGTCACTCATGAAAACAGGAGCGGGCGCTGGCCTGCTCTTCGTTTCACCCCTCGGAAAGCATCTTCGCTACGTCATTCGCCTCCATTTTCCGGCATCAAACAATGTGGCCGAGTATGAAGCACTGGTTAACGGGCTATGCATCACCGTCGAGCTAGGGGTCCGACGCCTCGACGCTTGAGGCGACTCGCAGCTTGTCATTGACCAAGTCATGAAGAACTCCCACTGCCGTGACCGGAGGATGGAAGCCTAATGCGACGAAGTCCAGCGCCTGGAGAACAAGTTCTACAGGCTGGAGCTCAACCACATCGCCCGACGGTACAACGAGACTGCGGATGAGCTGGCGAAAATAGCCTCAGGGCGAACGACAGTTCCCCCAACGTTTTCTCTAGAGACCTGCATCAACCATCCGTTTAGACCGACAACGCTCCTGAGCCTGAGGAAGCCTCGGCCCAGCCCGAGGCACCCTCGGCTAAGCCCAAGGTACCCTCGGCGGCACCCGAGGTACCCTCAGACATCGAGGAAGAGGCCTTGCCCGTCGAAGAGGAACAGAATGGGGTCACGCCAGATCCGAACTGGCAGGCCCCATACCTGGAATATCTCCTCAGAGCTTCCCATCGACAAGACCAAAGCTCAGCGGATGGCTCGGCGCGCCAAGTCATTTGTCCTGCTGGGTGATGAAAAAGAGCTCTACCACCACAGCCCCTCGGGCATCCTTCAGCGATGCATATCCATCGCCCAAGGACAAGAGCTGCTGCAAGAAATACACTCGGGGGCTTGCGGCCACCATGCAGTGCCTCGAGCCCTCGTGGGGAATGCCTTTCGACAAGGTTTCTACTGGCCAACCACGGTGGCCGATGCCACTAGGATTGTACGCTCCTGTCGGGGTGTCAATTCTACGCAAAGCAGATGCATCTGCCCGCTCAGGCCTTGCAGACGATACCCATCACCTAGCTGTTTGCTGTGTGGGGTCTGGACCTCGACGGACCCTTGCAGAAGGCACCTGGGGGCTTCACGCACCTGCTGGTCGCTATCGACAAATTCTCCAAGTGGATCGAGGTCCGACCCCTAAACAGCATCAGGTCTGAGCAGGCGGTGTCATTCTTCACCAACATTATTCATCGGTTCAGGGTCCCGAACTCAATCATCACCGATAATGGCACGCAGTTCACCAAAAAAAAGTTCCTGGACTTCTGCGACGACCATCACATCCGTGTGGACTCGGCCGCCGTAGCTCATCCCATGACGAATGGGCAGGTGGAGCGTGCCAACGGTATGATTCTGCAGGGGCTCAAACCAAGGATCTACAACGACCTCCACAAGTTCGGCAAGCGGTGGATGAAAGAGCTACCCTCGGTAGTCTGGAGCCTGAGGACGACGCCGAGCCGCGCCACGGGTTTTTCGCCGTTCTTTCTAGTCTATGGGGCCGAGGCCGTCCTCCCCACGGACTTAGAATATGGCTCCCCGAGGACCAAGGCGTACGACGACCGAAGCAACCAGACCAGCCGAGAAGACACGCTGGACCAACTCGAGGAGGCTCGGGACGTCGCCTTACTACATTCAGCACGGTACCAGCAGTCGATGTGGCGCTACCACGCCCGAAACGTTCGGGCCCGAGGCTTCCAAGTGGGAGACTTGGTGCTTCGCCTGCGACAGGACGCCCGAGGGCGCCACAAGCTCACTCCTCCCTGGGAAGGGCCCTTCATCATCGCCAAGATCTTGAAGCCTGGAACATACAAGCTGGCCAACGACCAAGGCGAGGTCTACAGCAACGCTTGGAACATCCAATAGCTACATTGCTTCTACCCTTAAGATGTTTTAAGTCGTTCATGTACCTCATTTACGTACACAAAGTCTAACCATCAAGGAAGGGTCGGTCTTGCCTCAGCAAAGCCCAACCCTCCCTCGGGGGCTAGAAGGGGGGAACCCCCTCTGCGTCAAAATTTTCCTCGGAAAAATTTTCTACCAAAACAACCTTTGTGCTTTCGACTTCCGTATTGATAGCGGGATCCTGAGAACGACGAGAGTGCACGTAAGTGGCAAGGCCGACCGAGCCGAGGGACTCCTACACCTCCGAGATACGGATACCTCACTCATCACCTTCCGCGAGAAGTAACTCACGCTCGGATAAGTGATCCTGCTACCAAACAAGCCCTAATACTCGAGTAGAAAATGACTTTCGCGCTTTCTCGACTGTCCCAATAATGGAATCCTTCGATCGAATGAGAGCGCACGTAAGCGGCAAGGCTGACCGAGTTGAGGTACTCCTACGCCTCCGGGATACGGATACCTTACTCATCACCTTTCACGAAAAGTAACTCTCGTTCGGATAAACGATTCTGCTATTGACAGACAAGTCATGATGCTCGAAACAAGAAGAGAGAAGACGCAGCTTTTTAAACACGACGATAAAGTGTTTAGGCCTTGGAGGCCACAAAAAGGCATGTGCATGCTACAGACAAACTGTTCCTGCAGGTTCTGGCATCGGCAGGAGGAGCAGCAGCACCCCCGGCGTTGATTCCACCATCGGCGGAACCAGGCCCGGCCTTAGACGACGACCCGAGCAAAAGGACCTCCACCTAAGGGAGGACACCAGCACCGCGCTAGCAGATGCCTTGGCCAAGCTCCAGTAGCTACTGCCACATCTTCCTCGGCCTGGGAAGCCGCCATCTCCTGGGCCGACGAAGTCTCCTTCCGAGCCGACTCCGCGTCTGCCCGCGCTAGCACCGCTGCCTCCGGTTTCGGCTCATCGCAGAGCAGCCGAGGTTTCCGAAAACTGAGCAAGGGAAGCCTAGAGCGGCAAGGCCGACAGAGCCGAGGGACTCCTATGCCTCCGGGATACGGACACCTCACTCATCACCTTCCACAAAAGGCAACCGACACTCGGTTAAGTGGTTCGGCTAGCCAACAGACAAGTCCCAGCGCTCGGAATGAGGAAGACACATAGCTTCACTCTCGAATACCCAAATGTTCAGGCCTCAATAGCCACAATGAACATGCACTAGCGCTCAAGCTGCCATTACAAACAGGACTCCGGTTCCGTTCCTGTGGGTACGAACAACCCCCCACATCGGAGGGCCTGCGGGATGACGAGCTTCGGGTGGCTCGCCGGCGACCTCTGCGACAGCAGCGATGGCCCTAGGGCGAACGCCACCAATGGAAGGCTCTCGTTCGTATCCTCTCACAGGAGGACGAGAACCAGCCATTAAAGCCGAAGAGCCGGAGGCCCGAAGCACAGCTGGCGCCGACGATCTCGTCGGCGGAGAAACCTTCTCTGGCTGCTGCCACCATATCACCGACGGCGGCATCCACCTGTCCACCAACACCACAGCAGCGAGCCTCGGCTCAGCTCTCCCTCCACCTCAGCAAGGATGACGAAGATCCTTGAAGCTGAGGGTGGGGCGAAGGCTGCAGCCCGGCTTGCTTCTCCCCACCAAACTAACCATTGGTGAGGGAATGCAGCCGAGCTACACGACAAAAATCCTTGAAGCCGAACGATGGCTGAAAGGTACCGATCTCCATGAGGCCACACTCTTCCAACGATAGCAAGAGCAAGGCGACGCTGGGGCACCCCATCCGGGTGCTCAAAAGGCGGAAGGGCGCAAGGCATGAGGGGAGGACGAAGGCATGGCCACTACCTAGGGGATCATTTCCCCCTTTTATAGGCAGACCTCCTCGCTTGCACCCCTTAGCGTCACGTGCAAAGTCCCCACCGACAACCTCCAGGGTTCTCCCACCACGACAAGGGGGCTAGGACCCACACGTCATACGAGTTGAACCGAAGCACGAAGAAGCCGAATCGCCACATGCAAGGCATGTAACCGTCCCGCGGTTACAAGCACTCTCCCATCTTCGCAGAAACCGTTGGTCGAAAGGGTGGACTGCTACGCGACAAGCTTCCAACTGCACCACAACTGTGCGCCCCTTCGGCTCCGACCACATCTGGTGGACCAGCGCAAAGGAAGCGAGACCGCATGTCATATAACCGGCGCGTCGGTTACGACGTGCAAGAAGCTCCACCGCCACTCACGCCAATGTTGCGCCTCCTCGACTGCAGGACCAGTACCGCGACTCGAGGTACCCCTGCGCATGACCCAGCAGTGCCAATTAAAGGCAACAGCCACGGGTCGATCAGCCGCGGGGCAGGCACGACGGTTGGCATGGTCAAAAGTGGGCCAGCAGTAACTGCAGCGGCAGACGAACGGAGGCAGCAGTCAAGTCGCCTGCAGGCTCGCGTCCCCTCCTAAAGCGACGGGAGAGCCCTCCCTTATGGTGTAAAGATGACGCGCCCGTGCCCCGTTCCTCGAACGGCTCGCACGCGCAACGGGTGCCACGTGGATCACCCATCCCGTCACATCAACTCCCCGACGGAGCAGGCAACACCTCTGACAGGCGAGAAGGGCGTCGCTTCGTCTTCACCATAATGACCGCATCAAAATAGGTGTGCCACTTTATTTAAAATTCATATCCTTCCCCCCCTCCTCTCTCTCTTACCACAGGGACCGGGAATGGGGACGTTGTGGAAAGGATCCTTCCTGGCGAAGGAAGCGGGCCCCGAGCCCTCCTACTGATCAGGGGTTCGAAGGCTAGCCCCTCGGAAGGGTTCGACAGCCGCCCCAGAGCGCCCGGGCTCCGCGCCCACTACTGATCAGGGGTTCGTAGGCTGGCCCCTCGGAAGGGTTCGACAGTCGCCCCAGAGCATGCAGAGTGAGGGATGACTCTGGGTACGTTTGATACATAACCAAGGCTCAGGCTACGCTCCCGAGGTACCCTAGGACATTTCCGAGACCAGCGGGAACGATTTGTAACGGAATCCCACTGGAGGGAGGCATTAAGCCCTCGGACCCTGTCGAAGGGGTCTGAGTCCAGTGAATCACCCGCAGGTACTTTTGGAGCGCGCCTCCGGGCTACAGCCGACCCCTAACGAATGGGGCACAGGCGTCCACTCGAATCACCCATTAGCAGCTCACTGGAAACACCATGTTCGGCGCCCTCCGAGGGCAACATGGCGCTTCCCCCCCCCTCCTCCTTGCGGAAAGGCGACGCAGGGGTGTAAATAAAAGTCGGGAAAGTCCTTAATCGTCCTCTCGCTCCGTGCAGAGGCTCGAGGGCTGCTCTCGCACCCGGCTACGGCCAAAACTGTTGACAGCATCAACAAACCAGCCTGATAACTTGGAACCCGACCACGCACCCGGGCTACTGCCGGGCCACAAGAGGGAACGACCAGACCGGCCGAAGCACCACAAAAAGCATTCAGACCTCAGAGGAGTCAAACCACTCCTCCGAGGCCTCAGGGGATACACCCGGCGGGTGCGCTCACGCGCACCCACCAGAACAAGGCAAAAACCGAGAGAGGCCGGTCCCCTCACCGAAAACACGGCAAAAGCCTCCAAGCGAGTACCATCACTCCCTTTGAGGCTCGGGGGCTACTGTCGGGTACCATAATTAGGGGTACCCCGAACGCTTCTAATCATGGCTGGTTAACACCCTCAGACCAACTGACGGGTGCGGTTCAAGCCAAAACTTCGTCTACCCGAAGGGCATGATATCACCTGAGCCCAGCCTCGGGTTGGAATAGTGGTCCCAGACGAATTCACGCCTCGCCCGAGGGCCTCCTCAAACGGCAGGCGCCCCCTCGACTCTCCCGAGGCCCCGCTCGAGCAGGCTTCGTTGTGAAGCAACCTTGGCCATACCGCCTCACCAACCGATCGCTTCGCAGGTGCATTAAATGCGAGGGATGCTTGACGACGTATCCTGACACACGCGCCTCAGTCGGCCAGGCCGAAGTGACCGCAGTCACTTCGCCCCTCCTCTTTACTGTCCGATATGACAGGAAAATAGCATCGTCCGCTCTGCTCCGACTGTCGTGTCAGCCACCCCGGCAACAACTGACAACAAGTCACGATCAACCATCGAGCTCAAGCCTCGGGCGCAACAGGAAGCTCCACCTCGCCCGACCTCAGACTCCAGCCTCGGGAGGAGGTCTCCGCCTCGCCCGACCCCCGGACTCGGCCTCGACCCCGGTCTCAGGAGGAATCGTGTCCTCGCCCGACCCCGGCCTCGACCACAAGAGAAGTCTCCACCTCGAGCGACCCTGGGCTTGGACTGACTGTGCTGATAGGGGATGCATCATTCCCCTACTCATAGCCTGCTCAGGCTACAAGGAACAAGACCAGTGTCCCATCTGACTTACCCCGGCGACGAGTAATGATGGCGCCCCACGTGCGCCATGACTATGGTGGCTCCTAGCCCCTTACGACAGCAAGGAGACGTCAGCAGAGTCCTCACCACGCTGCCAGCTATGCTCCTACAGGACTCAGGCGCTCCTCCGGCGGCCACGCCATCACATGTATAGTGCCCAAGCTCTCCCTCGATGACCACGTTGGCATGTACACAGGGCTTAGGCACTCCACTGCCGGACATGTTAGCGCATAGCTACGCACCCTGTTGTACACCTGGACTCTCTCCTTGCCTCTATAAAAGGGGAGTCCAGGACCACCCTGAGGAGGGTTGAGGGGTTCGCGCGAGGGAAGCGACGTACGAGCTCTCTCTCTCTCTCTCTCCCTCACGCGACGCGCTTGTAACCCCTACTGCGAGCGGCACCCCTGGTGCAGGATAATACAAGGCTTGTCCCACATCTTGTGTTCCATCCCGCGCCAACCCATCTGGGCAGGGACATGCAGCGACAATTTACTCGTCGGTCCAGGGACCCCCCCGGGGTCAAAACGCCGACAGCCGTCGACATGGATCTCGTCGCTGCTGCCGAGCACAGGAACCCTCGGAAGCCTCCCGGAGGAGCCAACGCGTTTGACAAGATGCTCAAGGAGTCGTGCCCCTATCACCGTGGTCCTGTCAAGCACACCCTCAAGGAGTGCGACATGCTCTGGCGCTACTTCAACAAGGCTGGACCCTCCACAGAAGGTGGCAAAGACCAAGTCAACAACAAGGGGGGCGACAAGGAAGAGGAGTTCCCGGAGGTCCACAACTGCTTCATGATCTACGGCGGATAGGTGGCGAATGCCTCGGCTCGGCACCACAAGCAAGAGCGCCGGGAGGTCTGCTCGGTGAAGGTGGCAGCGCCAATCTACCTAGACTGGTCCGACAAGCCTATCACCTTCGACCAAGATGACCACCCCGACTTCGTGCCAAGCCCAGGAAGGTACCCGCTCATCGTCGATCTGATCATCGGTAATGTTAGGCTCTCTAAGGTCCTCATGGACGGAGGCAGCAGCCTCAACATCATCTACGCCGAGACCCTGGAGCTCTTGGGGGTTGATCGGTCCGAGATCCGGGCTGGTGCGGCACCTTTCCACAGGGTCACACCCGGAAAGCGTATCCTGACCCTCGGACAGATTGTCTTACCCGTCTGCTTCGGAACTCCCTCCAACTTCTGAAAAGAAACCCTCACCTTCGAGGTAGTTGGGTTCCGAGGGACCTATCACGCGGTGCTGGGGAGACCGTGCTATGCCAAGTTCATGGCCATCCCCAACTACACTTACCTCAAGCTCAAGATGCCTGGCCCCAAGGGAGTCATCACCATCGGGACCACGTACCTTCACGCTTACGAGTGCGATGTGGAATGCATGGAGTACGCCGAGGCCCTCGCCGAGTCCGAAGCCCTCATCGCCGACCTGGACTGCCTCTCCAAAGAGGCGCCCGACGTGAAGCGGCATGCCGGCAACTTCGAGCCGGCCGAGGCAGTTAAGTCTGTCTCTCTCGACCCCAGCAACGACGCCAGCAAGAAAGTCAGGATCGGCTCCGAGCTTGACCCCAAATAGGAAGCAGTGCTCGTCGACTTTCTCCGCGCCAACGCCGAAGTTTTTGCGTGGAGTCCCTCGGACATGCCGGGCATACCGAGGGATGTCGTCAAGCACTCACTGGACATCCGAGCTGGATCCCGACCCGTGAAGCAGTCCATGCGCCGTTTTGATGAAGAAAAGCGCAGAGCCATAGGCGAGGAGGTCCACATGCTGATGGCTGCAGGGTTCATCAAAGAGGTATTCCACCCCGAATGGTTAGCTAACCCTGTGCTTGTAAAGAAAAAAGGTGGGAAATGGAGGATGTGCGTCGACTACACTGGTCTAAACAAAGCATGTCCGAAGGTTCCCTACCCTCTGCCTCGCATGTCCGAAACCCTGTCCTTCCTCGATGCCTACTCAGGCTATCACCAAATCAAGATGAAAGAGTCTGACCAGCTCATGACTTCTTTCATCACACCTTTTGGCATGTATTGTTATACTACAATGCCATTTGGCTTGAGGAATGCAGGTGCCACCTACCAGAGGTGCATGAACCATGTGTTCGGAGAACACATTGACAGAACGGTCGAGGCTTATGTCGATGACATCGTCGTCAAAACAAGGAAAACCTCCGACCTCCTCTCTGACTTTGAGGTAACATTCAGTTGCCTGAAAGCGAAGAGCGTAAAACTCAATCCTAAGAAGTGTGTCTTTGGAGTCCCCCGAGGCATGCTCTTAGGGTTCATCGTCTCCGAACGAGGCATCGAAGCCAACCCAGAGAAAATCGCGGCCATCACCAACATGGGGCCCATCAAAGATTTGAAAGGAGTACAAAGGGTCATGGGATGCCTTGCGGCTCTGAGCCGCTTCATCTCACGCCTCGGCGAGAAAGGGTTGCCCTTGTACCGCCTCTTAAGGAAGGCCGAGTGCTTCACTTGGACCCCCGAGGCCGAGGAAGCCCTCAGAAACTTAAAGGCGCTCCTTACAAATGCGCCCATCTTGGTGCCCCCTGCTGCGAGAGAAGCCCTCTTGATCTACGTAGTCGCAACCACTCAGGTGGTCAGCGCCGCGATTTTAGTCTAGAGACGGGAAGAAGGGCATGCACTGCTCGTCCAGAGGCCAGTCTACTTCATCAGCGAAGTGCTATCCGAGACCAAAGTCTGCTACCCACAAATCCAGAAGCTGCTGTACGCAGTGATTCTGACACGGTAGAAGCTGCAACACTACTTCGAGTCTCATCCGGTTACTGTGGTGTCATCTTCCCCCTAGGAGAAATCATCCAGAGCCGAGAGGCCTCGAGGAGGGTAGCAAAATGGGTAGTGGAACTCATGGGCGAAACACTTTCATTTGCCCCTCGGAAGGCCATAAAATCCAAAGTCTTGGCCGACTTCCTGGCTGAATGGACTAACACCCATAAAACCCTAAACCCGAAATTTGGACCATGTACTTCGATGGGTCGTTGATGAAAACAGGAGCAGGTGCTAGCGTGCTCTTCATCTCACCCCTCAGGAAACATGTGCGCTACGTACTACGTCTCCATTTTTCGGCGTCAAACAACATGACCGAGTATGAGGCCTTGGTTAATGGCTTGCGCATCGCTGTCGAGCTAGGGGCTCGGCGCCTCGATGCTCATGGCGACTCGCAGCTCGTCATTGACCAGGTCATGAAGAACTCCCACTACCGTGACCAAAAAATGGAGGCCTACTGCGACAAAGTTTGGCGTTTGGAAGACAAGTTCTACGGGCTGGAACTCAACCATGTTGCTCGACGGTACAACAAAACCGCAGATGAGCTGGCGAAAATAGCCTCGGGGCGAATGACATTTCCCCTAGACGTCTTCTCCAAGGATATATATCAGCCATCCGTCAAAGTCAACGATGCTCCCGAGCCCGAGGAGGCCTCGGCCCAGCCCGAGGTACCCTCGGCCGCTGAGGGTGAGGCCCTGCGCGTTGAGGGGGAGCAGAATGGGGTCACACCGGTCCCGAACTGGCAGACCCCGTACCTAGAATATCTCCTCCGAGGAGAGCTGCCCCTCGACAAAGCCAAAGATCGGCGACTGGCTCAGCGCGCCAAGTCTTTCGTTTTGCTGGGTGATGAAAAGGAGCTATACCACCGCAGCCCCTCAGGCATTCTCCAACGATGCATATCCATTGCCAAGGACAAGAGCTGTTACAAGAAATACACTCGGGGGCTTGTGGTCACCATGCAGCACCTCGAGCCCTCATGGGAAACGCCTTCCGACAAGGTTTCTACTAGCCAACCGCAGTGGCCGACGCCACTAGGATTGTACGCTCCTACCGAGGGTGTCAATTCTACGCAAGACAGATGCACCTGCCCACTCAAGCCCTACAGACAATACCCATCACTTGGTCGTTTGCCGTGTGGGGTCTGGACCTCATCGGCCCCTTGCAGAAGGCACCCGTGGGCTTCACGCACCTGCTGGTCGCCATCGACAAATTCTCCAAGTGGATCAAGGTCCGACCCTTAACCAGCATCAGGTCCGAGCAGGCGGTGGCGTTCTTCACAAATATCATCCATCGCTTTGGGGTCCCAAACTCAATCATCACCGACAATGGCACGCAGTTCACTGGGAAAAAGTTCCTGGACTTCTGCGAGGACCACCACATCCGTGTGGACTGGGCTGCCGTAGCGCACCCAATGACGAATGGGCAGGTGGAACGCGCCAACGGTATGATTTTGCAGGGACTAAAGCTGAGGATCTACAATGACCTCAATAAGTTCGGCAAGCGGTGGATAAAAGAGCTACCCTCGGTGGTTTGGAGTCTGAGGACGATGCCGAGCCCGGCCACAGGTTTCTCGCCATTTTTCCTAGTCTATGGGGCCGAGGCCATCTTACCCACGGACTTGGAATACGGTTCCCCGAGGACAAAGGCTTACGACGACCAAAGCTACCAGACCAGCCGAGAGGATTCGTTGGACCAGCTAGAAGAGGCTCGGAACGTGGCCTTACTACACTCGGCGTGGCATCAGCAGTCTCTGCGATGCTACCACGCCTGAAGGGTTTGGCCCCGAGACTTCCAAGTGGAAGACTTGGTGCTTCGGCTACGGCAAGACGCCCGAGGGCGCCACAAACTTACCCCTCCCTGGGAAGAGCCCTTCACCATCGCCAAGATTTTGAAGCCCGGGACATACAAGCTGGCCAACGATCAAGGCGAGGTCTACAACAACGCTTGGAACATCAAACAGCTACGTCGCTTTTACCCTTAAAATGTTTCAAGTCGTTCATGTATCTCGCTTTCTTTACATGCGTAAATAAAGTCTAACCATCAAGGAAGGATCAGCCTTGCCTCGGCAAAGCCCGATCCTCCCTCGGGGGCTAGAAGGGGGAACCCCCTCTGCGTCAAAATTTTTCCTCGGAAAAGTCTTTTGCCGGAACATCTTTCGAGCATTTCGACTGCATTGATAACAGAATCCTAAAGACGAGCAAGAGAGACCGTAAGTGGCAAGGCCGACCGAGCCGAGGGACTCCTACGCCTCCGAGATACAAATACCTCACTCATCACCTTCCGCGAAAAGGTAGTTCACGCTCGGAAAAGCGATTCTGCTACCGAACAAGTCCTAACGCTCGAAAACTTTTCTACCAAAACGACTTTTCGTGCTTTTCGGCTATATCGATAACGGAATCCTGAAAACGACGAGAGAACACGTAAGCGGCAAGGACAATCGAGCCGAGGGACTCCTACGCCTCCGGGATACGGATACCTCACTCATCACCTTCCGCAAAAAGTAACTCACGCTCAGATAAGCGATTCCGCTACCGAACAAGTCCTAACGCACGAAACAAGAGGAAAGAAAACGCAGCTTTATAATCCGATAATGAAAATGTCTAGGCCTCAGCGGCCACGAAAGACGTATGCATACTTAAAACAAACTGTTCCTGCAGGCTCAGACATTGGCAAGAGGGGGGCGGCACCTTCGGCGTCGTTTCCACCCTCGGCAGAATCCGGCCCGGCCTCGGGCGGCGACACGGGTGGAAGGACCTCCACCTCGAAGGAGAAAGCCAGCGCCGCGCTCGGGCCCTCGACAACCGCATCAAGCCTCTGGACCTCGGTTAAAGCAGCCTCCTCTTCGTCGGTGCCCCACGGAGTCTGTTGCGCACATGGCCGCCCAAGGCCCGCAGATTACTCTAGGGGGAGCTACCCGAGGGGATGCCGTCGAGGCCAAAGGTCTGGCAGAAAGCCGAGATGGCCTCGGACATGGCCATGCGCTCGGCCTCCTTCCGCTCAGCCGCCTCGGCAAGCGCCTTGCAGTTCTTGACAGACTCGTCAAGAGCCGTCTCGAACCCTGCAGACAGCAGGACGGCATTCTTCAGACGCAAGGAGAAGAATGGAGACAAAAACAAAGTCTCAAAGCGGGGAAACGCCCCTTCGGCCCGGACACCCTAGCTTGGGTGGACCAAGCAGACCTGACGGCCACGGCCAGACCCTCCGCAAGGATCCTGGCCCGAGCGGTCGCCTTTGGGTCCGAAAAGGGGAAGCACCCTCTCCGCCGATACTTTCCTCGGAAAAGTTTTTCCACCAAAACAACTTTCATGCATCTCGACTATGTCAGTGGCGGAGTCCCAAAAACGAGCGACTGAGACCTTGAACGGCAAGGCCGACCGAGCCGAGGGACTCCTACGCCTCCAGGATATGGATACCTCACTCGTCACCTTCCAAGAAAGGCGGCTTACGCTCGGATAAGTGATTCTGTGTAACACCCTAAAGTTCAATTTTGTGAAGACAAGGAAAATTCCTCAAAAAAAATTGTAAATCAAAACACCTTTCCTTAAAAATAATCATAATTTAGAAGTTTCTACTCCCGAAATGAATATGTTAAAAATATATAATTAAAGATACTTAGATAATCTAAATTGCCTTTGGATTAGGTTATACAGAAGAATTATGATTAAACTATTTCTTAATATATATAGTCTACAATATAAATTTTATTTCCCTAGAATTAATAAGGTATGGATTATTCTCTACTATATGATTAAAAGCTTGTCTAAAAGAACTAAAATAAATAAAGAAATATATAAAATATGTTTTTGCACATTATGCTGAAGTTCTATATGTGTATCCAAATTAAGGGTTTGAACTTTAAACTTGTGTTGATTTGAAATTCAAATGGAAAGAAGAAAATAGAAAGGAAAAATAAAAAGAAAAAGATAAAAGCTTACCTGGGCCTCATACCTGGAATTTGGCCCACTTCCACTCCTATCCCACGCGGCCCAGTCTTC
Organism: Zea luxurians; assembly: GCA_029449295.1. Classification (NCBI taxonomy): domain Eukaryota; kingdom Viridiplantae; phylum Streptophyta; class Magnoliopsida; order Poales; family Poaceae; genus Zea; species Zea luxurians. The sequence continues at coordinate 55,817,802 of JAOPSE010000018.1, read as the reverse complement.
ACCGCTCGCGTGCCGACAGGTGGGGTCCCTGGGACAGCCTCTGGCGCGCGCTGCTCTCCTGTGTCTCGCTGACTCTGTGGGGCCCGCGCACCAGCCGCAGCATCACTCAGCTCTATCGCGCGCGCGCTAACCAACTGCGATCCGGGGCCCGCATGTCATCCCGGTCGCGGCGACCTTAACAACCCGCGCGGATCGCACGGTGAGCTCCCCTTTCCTCGCGTGAATCGAACCACCGCGCCAATACTGCTCGATCAGACGTTAAATAGGTCGCTCCCATCCATCCGCGTCGCCCTCTTACTCGTACTCGCCTGCCATATCTCCAATTTCTCCACAGAGAGCCGTCGGGGCGGAAGAAATCCACTGCCGCCGGTGATTCTTCTCCTTACCTAGGCTCGGGTTCGTGCGTGTGGTCGTGGGCGTTCGCCGGGAGCCCGTGAAGCTGCGGGAGCCCTCAATTCGGGCTGTGGACCCCGGGGGACTTGGGAATTTATCGCCGGAATCGGATCTCCGCCGTGCAACGAAGACAGAGAAAAGCACTGCGCAATCCATCGGTGAGTCCACTCTATCATGCTCGCCTGGTTCGCCGCTATGTTTAGCATCCTTTGGAACGGAGTTTTGTGCATCGGGGTCATTGGATGTGTGGTCTCATCCATGGCGCCGCCGCGTATCCGCCCTACTCCGTGGCCAGGGCGGTAGCGTTAGTCAAACATCAAATTGGGGGCTCTATCGGGTTCGCCCTACCGTTGGCTTAGTGTGGCTCGGTTGGATTGGAAATTCGGGCGGGTTTGCGGCCGATTGCATGGCGCTCCGGCGAGCGGGACGCCGAGGGAGCGGGCGCCGTCGCGCTCGGTATCCAGGGGAGAAGAAGGCTTATGCGCCGTCGATATCCCAGGGAACGGCTGAGATTAGAAGTAGCGTACCCCTTCGTCCAATAGATCCTCGACCGTAGATTTGCGATCCGACGGTTGCGAGCGTGTCTGGTTATTTTAAATCCGGACCGTAGATGGTGATCCAACGGCTATGATCGTGTACCCGTTCGGTCGGCACTCGATCTAATCGGGGCCGTTCATTTGCGATCGGACGGACCAGAACCGACCACAACTCTTTAAATCCGTGCCGTTGGATTCCGATCCGTGGGTTGCGGATGAATACCGGTTCACGGATCCGAGATCTAATCTGCCCCTTTAATCTCAGATCGGACGACTCTAGTTCACCGATACCTCTTCGCTCTGGTTCTTTTGCAAAAGAGCCCCTGCTTTTAGTTGAAATAGAACCCGCCGTCCATGGGCACTGTTGACTGAGTCTCGGGAATCTTGCGCCGAGAACCCTGTGCTTCCCTGTAAATGAGGCCCAGTCCAGTGATCGTTTAAATTGAATAAATAAAATAGAAAATAGATTTTTAATATGAAAATAATTGTTAGAACTTTGATAATTCATAGAAAATTTATTTTAGCTCCAAATTGAACCATTCCAGTTTCTAAAATTTTGTAATAATATTCCTCATCATTTTGTGCCTCTGTTTTGGCATGAAAGGCTCATTTAAATTTATCTGATACTTAATCTTGTATTAAATACATAAAAGCTACAGAAATTCATAACTTGAAATATATAACTCCAAATTTAGTGATTCTTGTTCCTACGATCTCGTAGCTACGCGTAGATTATTATTATTCAGTTTGTACTTATGTTTGGTGTAATGTTAATTTTGCCTATACAATGTTTGTTTGTATTGCTACGACTAGAGCGAGGTCACGTGTCATCTGAAGAGCAAGTGGTACCTGGAATCTCAAGGCCCAGGCAAGTTGTGCCCTTGATCACTTCTTTTACCCACTCATGTTCTAATTAATCATAATGATCTGCATAGGTTAATTTTGATGGGACCCAATAGGTTACCCTAGTTTGTCTATCTTTATACCTTGTTTACCACTGAACTTTCTGGGTAGTACTTGCTAGTGCTATATGTGGTTTTAGGTATGGAGATACACTATTCATGATTACACTTTTATTATCAGTTGTCATTTATTGTTCATGATAAGATCATTATGTTAATTGGAACATGGAGCGACCACCCGGGAAAACAGTGCTACCACAAGGGAGGAATGGGACCCCTTGGCTGATTAATTAGGAAAGCTAGTGGAAGACTACCTTACCCGAAAGGGGCAAGGGCAGTAGGGGAGTGGTCAGTGTAGGGAGGCCCTCGGGAGGATTTTGCTGCGATGGCGGTCCTGCAAGGGATTCCTGCATTGGAACTTCCTATAAACTGTAGCGGGTTTTCGGAAGCTAGTGGAACTTTGTAAAGGCCTCGTAGTGGATCCCTAGCCATTCACCTCGGTAGTGTCTAAGGGCCTTGCAAACCCTGGCGACATGGGATACACGACTTGTGGGTAAAGATGCGCAACCTCTGCAGAGTGTAAAACTGGTATACTAGCCGTGCTCACGGTCATGAGCGGCTCGGACCCTCACATGATTAAATTATGGAACTTAAACTCAATTTGTCATATGCATTGCATCGCAGGTGAAGTTGTTACTTTTGTTCTACTATTTAATTGGGCTGGTATTTACTTATACTTAGTAACTGCTAATAAAATTTTGACCAACTTTAAAAGCAATGCTCAGCTCTAACCATCTTCTTTGGTAAGCCTTACACTTCACGTGAGCTCCCATCTTTGGCGAGTTCATGCACATTATTCCCCACAACTTGTTGAGCGATGAACGTATGTGAGCTCACTCTTGCTGTCTCACACACCCCACAGGTCAAGAACAGGTACCGCAGGATGAAGCGCTTGGAGGATGCTGCGATGAGATCGTGAGAGGTCTAGGCCGTCGTCTCCCAGTCAACTTTGGGTTGCTGGACCGTTGTCTCCTTATAATGTAATTATTTATTTTGTATAGAACTCCTGTTATATATAAAGATGTGACATTCGATCCTGTGCCATGATTCATCATATGTGTGAGACTTGGTCCCAGCACACCTGGTGATTATGTTTACGCCCGGGTTTTGGATCCCTAAAATCCGGGTGTTACATTCTGCTACCGACGAACAAGTCTTAATGCTCGAAACAAGAGGAAATAAACACGGCTTTATACCTAATTGTTCAGGCCTCAGCAGCCACAAAAAACAAACGCACGTGCTTGGGGTAACAATGGTACCTAGACTTAGATGTCAGCAGCACCCTCGGCGGTTGTCTCGACCTACGGCAGATGTCTTAGTACTCAAAGCTATTACAACTCGCTCTCAAGAGGGTACCATTACAAACGAGACTCTAGCTCCATTCCCACGGGAATGAACTACCTCCACACCGAAGGGGCTGCAAGATAACGAGCTCCGAGCAGCTCGCCGGCGACCACTGCGCTAGCAGCGACAATGACCTCCGCCTCGGGTGGCTAGACAGCAACAGTGATTGCCTTAGGGCAAACACTACTAAGAAAAGGCCCTCGTCCCCATCCCCCGTCTGAGGGGCAAGGACAAGCCATTAAAGCCAAAAGGCCGGAGGTCCAGATCTAGGTGGCGCTGATGGTCTCGTAGGCAGAGGCAAGCGCTTCGGCAGAAGAAGCCTCACCTATGGCAACCACCACCACCTCAGCACCGACGACAGCAGCCACCTGCCCACCAACACCGCACCGGCGAACGGCGGCCACCCAAAGCGCACCGGCAGGTCCTCACTCCCGTCCTCGCCGAGGCTGTCCCAGAACACGAGTACCGCCCTCGCGGCGTACGACGTGTTGGGGCGGACCCCCGGTACAGCCGACGGCGCAAGGAGGACCTGGACATAGCCGGCCCGCGCACGGTGCGACCGACGCCTGTGCAGCGAACGGGCAGCCACGCTCCGCCCCAGCGACAGGAGGAGGCACCGGAAGCAGCGCAAGGGCCGCTCAGGCCGAGGAGCCAGAGACGCGGCAGCTGATAGCGCCACGGGCGGCGAACGCCCTTCTCCCCTGATCACTGAGGGAAGGAGCGGGCCGCTGCCAACGCGGAGGTGGCCCCCGACTCAGTGCACCCTCCTCCCCAGCACGGATGATTAACATCCTTGAAGCTGAGGGTAAGGGGGAGGCCATGGCCTGACTCGCTCTTCCCTGCCACGAGGCCTGCGGTCATCATCCTGGGTGACCGCTGGTAGGGGACTACAGCCGGGCTGCATGATGAAAATCCTTGAAGCCGAGCGATGACTGGAGAGCGCCAACCCCCATGGGGTCACGCTCCTCCAATAGCAGCAAGAAGAAGGCAACATGGGTGCGCCCCATCTGGTGGCTCGGAAGGTGGAAGGGCGCGACGGATGCGAGGAGTGTGAAGGCATGGCTACCCCCCGGCGGGTTGGTCCCTTTTTAAGGCAGATCTCCTCACTCGCACCCCAAGCGTCATGGGCAAAGTCTCCACCGACGTGCTCTAGGGTTCCCACCCCACGACACGGGGGCTAGGTCCCACACGTCATGCGAGCTGACCCGAAACGCAAAGAAGGCGTACCACCGCACGCAAAGCATGTAACCGCCCTTCGGTTATAAGCGTTCCCTCATCATCGCCGAAACCAATGGTCGGAAGGGCGGGCCGCCACATAGGGAGCATGCAACCGCACCACGGTTGTGCACCCTTTCAGCTTCATCGCATCCGGTGGTCCAGCATGGAGGACCAGGCCCACATGTCATGTAACTGGCACGACGGTTACTATGTGCAAGAAAACCGCACCGCCGCTTGCGCCAATGCTGCGTCTTCTCGACTACGGATCCAGCGCAGCAACTCAAGGCAGCCCTGCGCGTGACCCAACAGTGCCCATTAAGTGCGGCGATCACGGGTCACCCAGCCGCGGAGATAGGCACGACGGTCGATATGATCAGAGGCGGGCCGGCAGCAATTGCAGCAACAGGCGTGCGGAAGCCGCGGTCCAATCACTGTAACACCATAAAAAGCCATCAATTAAAAATAATGAATTTAGTTATTATATTAATTAGGATAATAATTTTATTTTAGTGTTTAATTATTTATTTGCATTTTGATCGTTTTCTTTGCATGCGCTTGATTCCTTATCGGAATGTTTATTATCAACTCCTTTTGAAAGAAAAACCTAGTAATTAATATAATTAAATAATATAATAGTTATTAGTCTAAAAACAAGTATTTTATTTATAAATAGTTTTGATGAATTTTTAGGATTTTTTTAGCTCTTTAAATATTAATTTTGGAATTAAAAAAAAAGAAAAAAAACTAAACCTACACTAAACCGGCCCATTACCCCAAACCCTAGCACCAGCCGCGCACGCGCTCCCTGGAAAAATCCCAAACGCCGCCGCTCTCTCCCTCCCCACTCTCTCTCTCTTCTCTTCCCTATCTCCCTCCTCCCCACTCTCTCTCTGCTCTCCCCGCTCTCTCCCCACGGCCTCGCCAGGCAACCAGGCTGGCCCCTACGCGCGCCCACGCCACGCGCCCAACAGCGACGCCGAGCGACCAGCCCCGCGACGGTCCCTGCACCCATGCGAGCCCGACCCCAGCCGCGCTTGCACCGAACGCCGCGCCGAAGACCCCAGCCGGCCCTGCGAGCAAGCCGCCCGCGCGACACCTCCCCACCCAGGCGTGACTCGACGTCCGCGCCAGCCCGACTGCGCGTCCGAGCTGGCTAAACACCCGAGCGTCCGAAGCCCCGCGCGTCCGTTCGATTCCTCGCGATTAATGGCACTTCATTGCTCTGTTTCTTCCTCCCCCATTATTCCCTCCGGTAACCGACGCCATTGACAGTACATGAAGTCCGACGGCGCCCCATTAACAGCTAGCCACCTCTCCCTCTCTCTGACCGACTCTCCCTCTCCCCTCCCTCTCTCTATAAAATGGCAGCCGAGTCTCTCTCCCATCCTCCCCTACCCGAACTCGCCTCTCTCTCTAGCTCTCCTCGCTCATCGCCAGTGTAGTCGTGCGTTGCCGTTCGTCGTCGGATATCACCAGAGCCACAGTTCGTCGCCGGAGCCACGCACTCACCGTCCGTAGTCGAGCCTTGCTCTCCACCCGGTCGAACCCCGTCGAACTCTTCGCGTCGCACGCGCGAACCTAAGGTTGATGATGACCCGAATTATTTTGTATATTTTATAAAAGTACTTTTTGATTTGATTCATGAGTTGTATATTTTATTTGTTGTAATATGAACACATGTGATTCGCAATTTATGTGTATGTGCATTGTGGAATTTTTGGTAGAGATATGCAATCGTTAGTACACCATGTTATTTCATGTTAATCGACGCGTTGATTTTTGGATTAGAGAAATATGACAAAATTTAGTAGTCACATGTTGGTGATAAAAACAATAGATAGGAATTTTTGTAGGTAAATTTGATCGCAATAAACTTAGAAACTATTTGGAGAATTATAGGTGCATTTTAAATGGATTTAGAAAAATAGTATAGAACGCATGTCATATGAATAATATAGGATTTCTAGATGATTTAGCTAATTATTTTATTAACATTTTCTTGTTATAAAGAAAGGAGAAAATATCACCGGTAGTGTGGAAAATAGATTTTTGCTAGTTAAATAATCATGTTCACAAATTTAGCACTTAAATTTTTAGAGTACTAGTTTATGTCAAATAATCTCGCTTCTGTTAGAAAATGTTCAATTAGTAGTCTATAAGGATTTTTAGAATGTTATATTCATTTTTGGCTATACTAAATAATTTAAGTTAGAAATAAAAAGCATAAAAGGGTATTATATTATTTATTAGTATTAAAGACGATAATTATTTTCATTGATGATGTTAAAATATATTAATATTAGTTAAAATTATATTTATTATACCCACTCATAAATTCACCATTAGGACTCACAATAATAGCTATAATTGAATTAATAAGTATTTACGTGATTAGTACGTAATTAAGATGTGATTAGTGCGATATATTAATGTGTATATAATGGTGTATATTTATGTAATGGTGCATGTTTATTTATTTATGTATGTTTTATTTTTGTATGTGCGATATGCGATTCTATTAGAAGCCGACTGTGCGGTAGACGAACCGAACTCGTTCGAGGACGATCCGCAAGACTCGCTTGAGCAAGGCAAGTGGATTCTCCCTCTGCATATTCTGTTTGTACCTACTCATTGCATATAATAATGTTTACTTTTTGATATATTGCATAATTTTGATGGGTTTAACCTAATTAAGGATTTCCTATATTTACTACATGTATTTCTTGTTTAACTTGGGGAAATAATTAAGCTGTGCAAGATTTATGCTACCGCTCAACTTAATGATTCCTAATGTCACTCATTAATTGGTTTTAATGTTCCAAAAATGTTAATTGGCAATTATGACATTAACCCAATGGTTAATATAACATTATTACAAATTAATTGGAACATAGAGTGACCACCCAGGATAACAGTGCAACCACGAGTGCTATCATGGCTCTGGCTTTGGTAATTAGCTTTATATGCTTAGTGCCTAGCAACCTTACCTGAAATATGGGCAAGAGGGGGAGCAGTAGGTGCTGGCAGCCCACGTTAACATGGGGACGTATTCTTGGCTAAGGTACCTCACCCAGGGGGCCACCACCATCATCTTTAGAAACCTTAGCGGGTTGCTTCGTATTAAGCGTATTTTGTGAAAGCCTCATAATGCATCCCTAGCCATTCACCTCGGCAGTGTTTAAGAATCCGATCAACCCGGGCTAGATGGGATACATGGCTTGTGGGTAAAGTTATACCACCTCTGCAGAGTGTAAAACTGATATATCAGCCGTGCTCCCGGTTATGAGCGACCTGGACTCCTCACATGATAAATGAACTTGAAGATGGAATTAAATTGAGATCTGATGATCTGCCAATAATTTGCTTAAGTGATTTCACTTAAGTGTTTTTGTTATACTCATATTCCTTTGTTTAAATGGGATATTTGGGATTCACACTCATTAGTAAGACAGGTGTTGTTAATAAAATATTGACCAACTAAAATGCTTACTGCTCAACCTTAGGCTCACCTTGTTATACATGCATTACTTTTTCCCCCACTTGCTGAGCCCCGACCATAAGTGAGCTCACCCTTGCTAATATTTTGATCAGAGGGTGATGCTGGAGACTTTGATGGAGATTTTATCGACGACGATGATTTCTAAGTCTAACGATGCGTCGGTCATCTTCCTGTGGGAGATTACCCAGTTGTTTATTTCCGCTTTACTTTGATGTGATACTTGTTAAAGATACAATGTTTCAGATGATGTAATAAAGTATTATACTCTATTTACGCCTTTATTGCATTGTCTTTTGATATACTACACTTGTGACGTCAACATATGTGTGGAAATGGATCCTGGCACACATATGGTATGCGCTCGGTTCTACCCCCTGGAACCGGGTGTGACAATCACCTACAGGTTCGCATCCTCTCCCACAGCATAAAAAACGACGCACCCGTGTTCCGTTCCTCGAACGACTCACGCACGCGCAATAGACGCCTCGCGAATCGCCCGTCCCGTCGCATTAACTCCTTGGTAGGACAAGCGACACCTCCGGCAGGCAAAGCGGGCGCCATCTCGTCTCCGTCATAATGACCACATCATAAAAGGTGCACCACATTATTTAAATTCATATCCTTTTCCTTTTCCTCTCTCTCTCTTGCCACAGGGACCGGGAAAGGGGATATTGCGAAAAGGATCCTTCTTCGTGAAGGAAACGAACCCCGAGCCCTCCTACTGATCAGGGGTTCAAAGGTTGCGCCCTCTGGGGTTCGGTAACCGCCCCAGAACACTCGGGCTCCGAGCCCATTACTGATCAGGGGTTCGAAGGCTTGCCCCTAAGAAGGGTTCGACAGCTGTAACACCCAAATTCTGAATTTGGGATTGGTAGAAGAAATCTGAGCAAAGTGTCATAATGATTTGGAAATTAGGGAATAAGAAAGTGATGAGAAAAGAATTTTACTTTTAAAGAAAACCATCCTATGAAATAAATAACAAGGAGAATAAAGCTTAAACTTAGTAAAATTAAAATAGTATGGTTTATAATCACCTTTGGGTTTCAATTGATACATTTGAAAAATCTGAAAACTAAAATAAAAAGTATAAATTTGAATTTGGAATAGAAAATAGAAAAGAGAAGGGAAGGACTAAGAAAAATACTACATAAAATAAAATAAAAAAATCAGAATAAACATCCTTCACACTTATATTATTAAATTATACCTTCCAAACCGAGGACAAGTTAATCACAAAGTTTGAATTTAAACTTGAATTCAAATTGGATTTGAAAATGGAGAAAAGAAAATAGAAAATAAAAAGAAAAAAAGGACAAACCTAACCTGGGCCGGCACATCCCTTTTCAGCCCACCAGGAAATCCTCCACGCGCAGCCCACCTAAGCCCACGCTTTGCGCCGTGTCTCTTCCAGGCGGGACCCGCGCGCCAGCCGTCCAGTTCCTATCGCACGACACTGGGTGCTCGGGCCCACTGGCCAGGAGCTTCTTCCTCCCGGACTCCACTCGCGTAGTGCGAGTTTGTTGCCGCAACGAACGCCGTGCGCATCGCGCGCTCCACCGACCGGATTCCTCGGGCGCGGACTCCCCTAGCTATAAATTCGTACCGAGCTCGCCTCCCTCCCTTCATCTCCCCACTGCCAGCCACCATCGCGGAGAACGCAGAGAGAGAACGTGAGATGCCGCCGCGGGGGACTTGAGCTAATGGCGATGGCGGGTCTTCAGAATTGGACCCACGGGCCTCACCATGCCGCTCGGAGTACCGTCGTGACCTCATCATGGGCGAAGACCTCGGAATCGCTTGCCATGGATGCATCGTCGCCGCGGTTCCGCCTGCTTCCATGGCCAGCTCCGTTGCAGCTCCTTCGTGGTAAGAAATCACCCCCAAAATGTTCCCTGTTCTCTGCTCTACGTGGTTCTCGCTTCCGGTAGGAGGATTAGGGACCTGGGCGTCGAATCGACTGTACGCCGGTAAAGCTCCGCCGTGTGAGGGGGTCCTGGCGCCGCCTCAGGCCGGCGAGGAAAGGGGGAAGGCGCGCGGCCGTCGGATTTAGTGGACGGCTAGGATTAGCTCGCGGTACCGTTCGGTGTGGCGCTTCCTGGGTCGTCGATCAGACCACGTACGTGTGAGATTAGATCGTGGTGTACCGTTTCAGGCATTTGATCGGGACCGTGGGATGTTGATCCAATGGGTCTGTGGGCACACTCGCGTGGGTTAATATCGGTCGTTGGATCGGGATCCGATGCTCCTGGTCGCATACCGGTTCACAAGTGTGTTGATCTAATCTGGACCCCAGATTGCCGATCGGGCGGCCAGAAGCGCTCGATACCCCTTCGACCGACAGCTTTGCAAAAGAGCCCCTCTACTTTACTGAAATAAACCCGCCGTCCTGTGCGGGTGTAGTCTGTGTCTCGGGAAAACTTGCATGATGACCCCTGCGCTTTGCATAAATTGAGGCCCAGTCCAGTGAATAAGAAAAACATAGAAAATGATTTAGAAAATGATTTTTAGTGATAAAATAAATCCAGAAACTTAATTAATTCATAACTAATTCATTTTAGCTCCAAATTGAGTCATTCCAATTCCTAAAATTTTGTAATAATATTCTCTACCATTTAGAATCACTGTTTTGACATGAACTCTGTCAGAAAATTTATTTATTATTTAATCATATTTTAATCACATTAAACCTTTGAAAATTCATAACTTAAAACCTATAACTCCAAAATTACTAATTCTTTTTCCTGTGATCTTATTTTAATGTCTAGATTATTACTGTGTATTTTATTTACATGCTTGGTGTAATGTTAATTTTGCCTATACAATGTTTGTTTGTATTGCTACGACTAGCGTGAGGACACGAGTCATCTGAAGAATCATCCTGGTACCTGGATTCTCAAGGCCCAGGCAAGTTGTGCCCTTGATCACTTCTTTTTACCCAGCCATGTTCTGATTAATCATAATGATCTGCATAGGTTAATTTGATGGGACCCAACAGGTTACCTAGTTTGATTATCTTTATACCTTGTTTACCACTGATCTTTCTGGGTAGTACTTGCTAGTGCTATATGTGGTTTTGGGTATGGAGATACACTATTCATGATTACACTTTTTGTTATCAGTTGTTATTTAATGTTCATGTTAAGATCATTATGTTAATTGGAACATGGAGCGACCACCCGGGAAAACAGTGCTACCACAAGGGTGGAATGGGACGCCCTTGGCTGATTAATTAGGAAAGCTAGTGGAAGACTACCTTACCCGAAAGGGGCAAGGGCAGTAGGGGAGAGGTCAGTGTAGGGAGGCCCTCGGGAGGATTTTGCTGCGATGGCGGTCCTGCAAGGGATTCCTGCACTGGATCTTCCTATAAACTGTAGCGGGTTTTCGGAAGCTAGTGGAACTTTGTAAAGGCCTCGTAGTGTTACCCTGCCTCGCTTCCTTGGTAGAGGTGTATGGGATTCATGACCCCTTGGCAGATGGGTAACACGGCTTGTGGGTAAAGATGCGCAACCTCTGCAGAGTGTAAAACTGGTATACTAGCCGTGCTCACGGTCATGAGCAGCTCGGACCCTCACATGATTAAATGATGGAACTAAATTCAATTTGTCATATGCATTGCATTGCAGGTGATGTTGTTACTTTTGTTCTATTACTTAATTGGGTTTGGTATTTACTTATACTTAGTAATTGCTAATAAAATTTTGACCAACATTAAAAGCAATGCTCAGCTTTAACCCTCTTCTTTGGTAAGCCTTACACTTCACGTGAGCTCCCACCTTTGGCGAGTTCATGCACATTATTCCCCACAACTTGTTGAGCGATGAACGTATGTGAGCTCACTCTTGCTGTCCCACATACACCACAGGTCAAGACCAGGTACCGCAGGATGATGCTCATGGAGGATGCTGCGATGAGTTCGTGAGAGGTCTAGGTCGTCGTCTCCCAGTCAACTTTTGGGTTGCTGGACCGTTGTCTCCTTATAATGTAATTATTTATTCTGTATAGAACTCCTGTTATATATAAAGATGTGACATTCGATCCTGTGCCACTATACATCATATGTATGAGACTTGGTCCCAGCATACCTGGTGTTTATGTTAACCCCGGGTTTTGGATCCCTAAAATCCGGGTGTTACAGAAGTGGTATCAGAGGAATGTTGACTGTAGGACGAAACCTAGATAGAACTGGACAACCATTCTTTACTTACCTTACTCTGATTCTTTTCTAAACTTGTCTTAATCTTTTCTCATCTATTTCCGCTTTACTCTGATTATTCTTATCTTTTCTTTCTAAAGATAAATGTGGATTTCAAACTTTGAAATCCTGTATCTAAAGTGACTTTTAGGAGTAGGAGACCTATTCTTAGGAACAAAAAAAAAACAAAACTATTTTTGTAGATATCTATGAACTTGAATGTTTGTTCTTATGATAATTGTTTGATTTGGATCTTTGATTGAGTGTGATGAATTGTGGAATAATGTCCATAATTACATGTCCATATGCATATAAAAAAAATGCTTATAAAAATGATAAACAGGCAAACTAGATTATGCCCCATTAATGCAGCTAGCCTAACAATATATATCTCATCTTGAAAGATTCATACTCCATACTCATAGATCCATCTCATCTCAAAAGATCCCAACTTATCCTAATTGAAATATATCTCATCTTAATAGATCCATCTTGTCTTAAAAAGATACTCTCTTACATTAATAGATTCATCTCATCTCGAAAAGATTTTATCTCATCCTAATAGATCTAACTGACCTCAAAAGATTCTATCTAGTCTAATCTAGTTATACCAATCTAACCTAAAATTGGTGCCCTAGACCAACTTTACCATATACAACCACCTAACCATATGCAACTACCTTACCCATCAGATAGTTGCATAACCCCTCTGTTTTAACCTAACAGAGATTTATAACATATCCTGATAAAATATATCCTACCCAGGAAGATCTATCTAACTTTAACTAGTCTCATCTAGTCAAACTAGTTATACCAATCTAATTTAGATCCCATCTAATCTAATATGATCTAATCTAATGTGGCCTACTTAAACACATTAGTGATAATGGTAGAAGAGATGTAACCCTACTAGCCATGTATTAACTTATCCTAGCACATTGGATCAATTCAACCATGAGTTAACCCAACCCATAGAATCATGATGAATGGTATAACCTTTCTATTCCCACCTAACAACAAACCAACTTGTAACCTACATCATATAGTCTATCTCATCCATACCTATATTAACCATATTCCCCAGCCAATAATATACACTGACTCCTAATCAATGAGATAAGACCAAAGAAGATGATCAACTTCATCAAGGAAGGATGAACACCAACTCAAGTCTTCAAGGATCAAGTAAGGTCACCAAGATGAGTCAAGATCCACAATCTTGGATGGAGTTTTTCTTATCCTACTCTTTCTTACCCAAACCTATATATACTCTAAAGACATCTTCTATCCTACATAATAAAATGGACATACATATATACACCCATGCTTTCCTAACCACCAGTTCCACCAAGATACATAAACATATTTATATATTACTACTATTTGTAAGGTCTAAGTGTTACCTTAGTTAGTAGCTAGATTTTACTATATTGAGAATAATAATAAGGTCTATCTGACCTCATGTGTTGCTAATAAATAATGCATCATGCTGAGATTTTGTTTGTGCATATGTTGGAGATAACATAAGTTATGCACCCTTTTCTTACAAATCTCGAGGACGAGATTATTTTTAAGGGGGGTAGGATTTGTAACACCCAAATTCTGAATTTGGGATTGGTAGAAGAAATCTGAGCAAAGTGTCATAATGATTTGGAAATTAGGGAATAAGAAAGTGATGAGAAAAGAATTTTACTTTTAAAGAAAACCATCCTATGAAATAAATAACAAGGAGAATAAAGCTTAAACTTAGTAAAATTAAAATAGTATGGTTTATAATCACCTTTGGGTTTCAATTGATACATTTGAAAAATCTGAAAACTAAAATAAAAAGTATAAATTTGAATTTGGAATAGAAAATAGAAAAGAGAAGGGAAGGACTAAGAAAAATACTACATAAAATAAAATAAAAAAATCAGAATAAACATCCTTCACACTTATATTATTAAATTATACCTTCCAAACCGAGGACAAGTTAATCACAAAGTTTGAATTTAAACTTGAATTCAAATTGGATTTGAAAATGGAGAAAAGAAAATAGAAAATAAAAAGAAAAAAAGGACAAACCTAACCTGGGTCGGCACATCCCTTTTCAGCCCACCAGGAAATCCTCCACGAGCAGCCCACCTAAGCCCACGCTTTGCGCCGTGTCTCTTCCAGGCGGGACCCGCGCGCCAGCCGTCCAGTTCCTATCGCACGACACTGGGTGCTCGGGCCCACTGGCCAGGAGCTTCTTCCTCCCGGACTCCACTCGCGTAGTGCGAGTTTGTTGCCGCAACGAACGCCGTGCGCATCGCGCGCTCCACCGACCGGATTCCTCGGGCGCGGACTCCCCTAGCTATAAATTCGTACCGAGCTCGCCTCCCTCCCTTCATCTCCCCACTGCCAGCCACCATCGCGGAGAACGCAGAGAGAGAACGTGAGATGCCGCCGCGGGGGACTTGAGCTAATGGCGATGGCGGGTCTTCAGAATTGGACCCACGGGCCTCACCATGCCGCTCGGAGTACCGTCGTGACCTCATCATGGGCGAAGACCTCGGAATCGCTTGCCATGGATGCATCGTCGCCGCGGTTCCGCCTGCTTCCATGGCCAGCTCCGTTGCAGCTCCTTCGTGGTAAGAAATCACCCCCAAAATGTTCCCTGTTCTCTGCTCTACGTGGTTCTCGCTTCCGGTAGGAGGATTAGGGACCTGGGCGTCGAATCGACTGTACGCCGGTAAAGCTCCGCCGTGTGAGGGGGTCCTGGCGCCGCCTCAGGCCGGCGAGGAAAGGGGGAAGGCGCGCGGCCGTCGGATTTAGTGGACGGCTAGGATTAGCTCGCGGTACCGTTCGGCGTGGCGCTTCCTGGGTCGTCGATCAGACCACGTACGTGTGAGATTAGATCGTGGTGTACCGTTTCAGGCATTTGATCGGGACCGTGGGATGTTGATCCAATGGGTCTGTGGGCACACTCGCGTGGGTTAATATCGGTCGTTGGATCGGGATCCGATGCTCCTGGTCGCATACCGGTTCACAAGTGTGTTGATCTAATCTGGACCCCAGATTGCCGATCGGGCGGCCAGAAGCGCTCGATACCCCTTCGACCGACAGCTTTGCAAAAGAGCCCCTCTACTTTACTGAAATAAACCCGCCGTCCTGTGCGGGTGTAGTCTGTGTCTCGGGAAAACTTGCATGATGACCCCTGCGCTTTGCATAAATTGAGGCCCAGTCCAGTGAATAAGAAAAACATAGAAAATGATTTAGAAAATGATTTTTAGTGATAAAATAAATCCAGAAACTTAATTAATTCATAACTAATTCATTTTAGCTCCAAATTGAGTCATTCCAATTCCTAAAATTTTGTAATAATATTCTCTACCATTTAGAATCACTGTTTTGACATGAACTCTGTCAGAAAATTTATTTATTATTTAATCATATTTTAATCACATTAAACCTTTGAAAATTCATAACTTAAAACCTATAACTCCAAAATTACTAATTCTTTTTCCTGTGATCTTATTTTAATGTCTAGATTATTACTGTGTATTTTATTTACATGCTTGGTGTAATGTTAATTTTGCCTATACAATGTTTGTTTGTATTGCTACGACTAGCGTGAGGACACGAGTCATCTGAAGAATCATCCTGGTACCTGGATTCTCAAGGCCCAGGCAAGTTGTGCCCTTGATCACTTCTTTTTACCCAGCCATGTTCTGATTAATCATAATGATCTGCATAGGTTAATTTGATGGGACCCAACAGGTTACCTAGTTTGATTATCTTTATACCTTGTTTACCACTGATCTTTCTGGGTAGTACTTGCTAGTGCTATATGTGGTTTTGGGTATGGAGATACACTATTCATGATTACACTTTTTGTTATCAGTTGTTATTTAATGTTCATGTTAAGATCATTATGTTAATTGGAACATGGAGCGACCACCCGGGAAAACAGTGCTACCACAAGGGTGGAATGGGACGCCCTTGGCTGATTAATTAGGAAAGCTAGTGGAAGACTACCTTACCCGAAAGGGGCAAGGGCAGTAGGGGAGAGGTCAGTGTAGGGAGGCCCTCGGGAGGATTTTGCTGCGATGGCGGTCCTGCAAGGGATTCCTGCACTGGATCTTCCTATAAACTGTAGCGGGTTTTCGGAAGCTAGTGGAACTTTGTAAAGGCCTCGTAGTGTTACCCTGCCTCGCTTCCTTGGTAGAGGTGTATGGGATTCATGACCCCTTGGCAGATGGGTAACACGGCTTGTGGGTAAAGATGCGCAACCTCTGCAGAGTGTAAAACTGGTATACTAGCCGTGCTCACGGTCATGAGCAGCTCGGACCCTCACATGATTAAATGATGGAACTAAATTCAATTTGTCATATGCATTGCATTGCAGGTGATGTTGTTACTTTTGTTCTATTACTTAATTGGGTTTGGTATTTACTTATACTTAGTAATTGCTAATAAAATTTTGACCAACATTAAAAGCAATGCTCAGCTTTAACCCTCTTCTTTGGTAAGCCTTACACTTCACGTGAGCTCCCACCTTTGGCGAGTTCATGCACATTATTCCCCACAACTTGTTGAGCGATGAACGTATGTGAGCTCACTCTTGCTGTCCCACATACACCACAGGTCAAGACCAGGTACCGCAGGATGATGCTCATGGAGGATGCTGCGATGAGTTCGTGAGAGGTCTAGGTCGTCGTCTCCCAGTCAACTTTTGGGTTGCTGGACCGTTGTCTCCTTATAATGTAATTATTTATTCTGTATAGAACTCCTGTTATATATAAAGATGTGACATTCGATCCTGTGCCACTATACATCATATGTATGAGACTTGGTCCCAGCATACCTGGTGTTTATGTTAACCCCGGGTTTTGGATCCCTAAAATCCGGGTGTTACAACAGCCGCACCAGAGCACACAGAGTTAGGGATGACCCTGGGTACGTCCGTTACATGGCCGAGGCTCGGGCTACGCTCCCGAGGTACCCTAGGACATTTCCGAGACTGGCGGGAACGATTTGTAATGGAATCCCACCGGAGGGAGGCATCGAGCCCTCGGATCCTATCGAATGGGTCTGGGTCCAGCAAATCACCTGCAGGTACTTTTGGAGCGTGCCTCTGGGCCACTAGCCAACCCTTATCGAACGGGGCTCGGGCGTCCACTCCGATTACCCGTTAGCAGCTCACTGGAAACACCGTGTTTGGTGCCCCCGGGGCTAACACGACGCTTTCCCCCCCCTTCCTCCTTGCGGAAAGGCGACGAAGGGGCATACAATAAAAGTTGAGACGGTCCTTGATCGTCCTCTCGCTCCGTGCAGAGGCTCGGGGGCTGCTCTCGCACCAGGGTACGGCCAAACCGTTGACCACGTCAACAAACAGCTTGAAAACTCAAAGCCTGACCGTGCACCCGGGCTACGGCCGGGCCGCATGAGGGAACGACAAGGCTGACCGAGGCATCACAAGAAGGATTAAGACCTCAGAGGAGTCAAACCACTCCTCCAAGGCCTCGGGGGCTACACCCGGCGGTGCGCTCGCGCGCACCCACCGGAACGAAGCATAACCGAGAAGGGCCGGTCCCCTTGCGAAAAATCCGAAAGAACCTCCAAGCGAGTACCTACACTCCCTTCGAGGCTCGGGGGCTACTGTCAGGGACTATAATTAGGGGTATCCCCAACGCTCCTTAATCCGGCTGGAAAACATCTTCAGAACAAACCATACGACCGATAAAGCGTAGGCTTCGTCTAACAAGGGACACGACCTCATCCGAGCCTAGCCTCGGGCCAGGACAATAGTCCCGGACAAATTCACGCCTCGCCCAAGGGTCCCCTCAGTTAGCAGATGCACCCTCAGCTCGCCCGAAGCCCAGCTCAGGCAGACTTTGTCGTGCAGCGACCTCGTCCGAATCGCCTTACCAACCGACCGTATCGCATGCGCATTTAATGCGGGGATCGCCTGACACCTTATCCTGACATGCGTGCCTCAGTCGGCAAGGTCGAAGTGACAGCAGTCACTTCGCCCCCTTTACTGACCATTCTGACAGGAAAACAGCGACGTTCGCTCTGCTTCGGCAACTGTGCCAGCCACCAGGGAAAGACTAACAACAGTCGCGGCCTTCCCCGAGTTTTGGCCTCGGGCGCAACTGCGAGCTCCGCCTCGCCCGACCCCAGGCCTCAGCCTCAGCCTCGGCCTCGGGAAAAGGACTCCGCCTCGCCCGACCTCGGCCTCGGGAGAAGGACTCCGCCTCGCCCGACCTCAGCCTCAACCTCGGAGGAGTCGCCGCCTCACCCGACCTCGGCCTCGTATCAACTACGCTACTAGGGACCCATCATTACCCTACCCCTAGCTAGCCGCCTCAGGCTACGAAGGAATAAGACCGGTGTCCCGTCTAAGTTACTCCGGTAACAGGTAATGATGGTTCCCCGCGTGCGCCCATGACGTCGGGTGCTCTCAAACCCCCTACGGAAGCAAGGAAACATCAGCAAGATCCATGCCGCACCGCCAGCTATGCTTCTACAGGGCTCAAGGCATCTCTTCGACGGCCACGTTGGTACATCTACAGGGCTCAAGTCACTTCCCTGACGGCCACGTTATTATCTGTACAGGGCTCAGGGCACTTCCCTGCCAGCCACGTTAGCTCATAGCTACACCCCTATTGTATAGATGGGCATCTCCTTGCATCTATAAAAGGGATGTCCAGGGCCCCGTGGGAGGGTGAGGGGAGAGAGAAAAAGGGACGAACATGCAGCGTACGAACGCACGTACGCATGACGCAGACGAGTGGAGGCAGGCAGAGTAGGAGAGACACGGTACAGGCAGCCTCAGACGGCTCGCCTCAAGGCCGAACCCTCTCCTTCTCTCTCTCTCTCTCTCTCTCTCTCTCTCTCTCTCTCGCTCTCGCTCTCCCGCAACGCTTGTAACTGAAAGGGAAATGTGCCCTTGGGCCATTTCTAAGTATTTTGGTGATTGAGTGCCAACACATGTGCTTAATTGTGAATTTATGTCCATGGATGAACAAGGTGCAAATCATAAAGTAAAGGTATGTTTCTAAGCCTTAGTACATTGGTTTTGTGTACTAATATATTTGTCTAAGTGTTAGAAACAGAAAGAAGAAGAAGAGAGAAGAGGAGAAAAGACTTGGTTGTGTGCTGCCAAGACCCAGCTCGGTCTGGAGCACCGGACTGTCCGGTGTGCACCGGACAGTGTCCGGTGCGCCAGGCTGACTCGGCTCGAACTGGCCGCTCTCGGGAATTCGCCGACGGCGTACGGCTAAAATTCACCGGACTGTCCGGTGTACACCGGACTGTCCGGTGAGCCAACGCTCGGCCGGGCCAACGGTCGGCCGCGCAATCTGCGCGAGACACGTGGTGGAGCCAACGGTCAGAAGACGGCACCGGACTGTCCGGTGTGCACCGGACATGTCCGGTGCGCCAACGGCTCCCAGATCTCTGACGGTCGGCAACGGTCGGAAGCGCCAGTTATGGAAACAAATCGGGCACCGGACAGTGTCCGGTGTGCACCGGACTGTCCGGTGCCCCCGACGACAGAAGGCAAGGATGGCCTTCCGGATTTGCTCTCAACGGCTCCTAGCTACCTTGGGGCTATAAAAGGAGCCCCTAGGCGCATGGAGGAGACATCCAAGCAACCTTAGAGCATTCTTGATCATCCACACTCATTCTTTGCGCATTTGTTTGTGATTCTAAGTGATTCGAGCTCTGTTCTAGTGAGAACTCTGAGAAAGTCTTTCGAGCTCGATTCTTGGCTGTGTGTGTGCGCATTTCGCTGTGGATTTGTGTGTGTTGCTTCCCTCCCTTACTCTGTGCTTCTTTGTGATCATATACTTGTAAGGGCAAGAGACTCCAATTTGTGGAGATTCCTTGCAAACGGGATATTGGAAGGCAAAGCAAAACACTGTGGTATTCAAGTTGGTCTTTGGACCGCTTGAGAGGGGTTGATTGCAACCCTCGTCCGTTGGGATGCCACAACGTGGAGTAGGCAAGCATTGGTCTTGGCCGAACCACGGGATAAACCACTGTGCCAACTCTGTGATTGATCTTCTGTGGTTATTGTGTTTTACTCCTATCTAGCCACTTGGCATTATCTGCGCTAACACTTAACAAGTTTTTGTGGCTATAAGTTCGAGTTTTCACAGGATCACCTATTCACCCCCCCCCCCCTCTAGGTGCTCTCAATTGGTATCAAAGCCGTTCTCTTCACAAAGGGACTAACCGCCCGAAGAGATGGATCCTAAGGGGAAGGGTATTGTGATCAATGACAAAGAGAAGGAATCCTTCGTCAACGAGCCGAAGGACGACAAGCCTACCGACTCCGGCTCGGGCCAAAGACGGAAGGAAGGGAAGAAGAAGAAGACAAGGCGCATCAAGGAGATCGTCTACTACGACAGCGACGAGTCTACTTCTTCCCAAAAGGACGACGACCACAACGACTACGAGAGAAGGAAACCGGTTAATTCGAACTTTTCTTTTGACTACTCTCGTATTCCGCAAAGTTCAAATTCACATTTGCTCTCCATTCCACTCGGCAAGCCCCCACACTTTGATGGAGAGGACTACGGATTTTGGAGCCACAAAATGCGTAGTCACCTATTCTCTCTCCATCCTAGTATTTGGGAGATTGTAGAGAGTGGAATGCACTTTGATAGTTCGGATAGTCCCATGTTCATTAATGAACAAATTCATAAGAATGCACAAGCTACTACTGTTCTTCTAGCTTCCTTGTGCAGGGATGAATACCATAAAGTAAGCGGCTTGGATAACGCCAAGCAGATCTGGGACACCCTCAAGATTTCTCATGAGGGGAACGACGTCACCTTGCTCACCAAGATGGAGTTGGTGGAGGGTGAGCTTGGACGGTTCGCAATGATAAGGGGCGAGGAGCCGACGCAAACATACAACCGGCTCAAGACCCTTATCAACAAGATAAGGAGCTACGGAAGCACACGATGGACGGACCACGACGTCGTCCGCCTAATGCTCAGGTCATTTACCGTTCTTGATCCTCATTTGGTGAACAATATACGTGAAAATCCCAGGTACACCAAGATGTCGCCCGAAGAAGTTCTTGGGAAATTCGTTAGCGGGCGAATGATGATCAAGGAGGCGAGGTATGTGGACGACGCCTTGAATGGTCCGATCAACGAGCCGCAACCTCTTGCTCTCAAGGCAACACGAAGCAAGGAGGCGCTACCTAGCAAGGTGGCACAGATTGAGGCGGCCGGACTCAATGATGAAGAGATGGCTCTCATCATCAAGAGATTCAAGACGGCGCTAAATGGTCGCAAGGGGCAGCCAAGCAAGACCAAGACAAAGGGGAAGCGCTCATGCTTCAAATGCGGTAAGCTTGGTCATTTTATCGCTAACTGTCCCGATAATGAAAGTGACCAGGAAAAGGGGAACAAAAGAGAGAAGAAGAAGCAATACAAGAAGGCAAAGGGCGAGGCACATCTAGGAAAGGAGTGGGACTCGGATTGCTCCTCCTCCGACTCCGACAATGAAGGACTCGCTGCCACTGCCTTCAACAAGTCTTCCCTCTTCCCCAACGAGCGTCTCACATGCCTTATGGCAAGGGAGAAGAAGGTGAGTACTCAAGACTCCACTTATGCTTCTTCTAGTGATAATGAGTCTAGTGATGATGATGACATAGATTATTCATGCTTGTTCAAGGGCTTAGATAGATCTAAGATAGATAAAATCAATGAATTGATTGATGCATTGAATGAAAAGGATAGGCTTTTAGAAAAGCAGGAGGATTTATTGTATGATGAACATGATAAATTTGTAGAGGCACAAAAATCATATGCTTTAGAAGTGAAAAGAAATGAAATGCTTTCTTATGAACTATCTACTTGTCATGAAACCATTTCTACTTTACAAGGTGTTAATAATGATTTAAATGCTAAGTTATAAGTAGCAAATAAATCTAATTCTTGTGTAGAACATGTTATGATTTGCACTAGGTGTAAGGATTTCGATGTTGGTGCCTGTAGTGAACACCTAGTTTTAATTTCCAAATTAAATGAGGAATTGGCTAGTCTTAATGCCCAACTTAAGACTAGCAAGAGTGAAGTTGATAAAATAAAATTTGCAAGGGATGCCTACACGGTTGGTAGACACCCCTCAATTAAGGATGGTCTTGGCTTCAAGAGAGAGGCCAAGAACTTAACAAGCCATAAGGCTCCCATCTTCGTCAAGGAGAAAGGGAAGGCCCCTATGGCTAGTAATGCTAAAAAGAACCATGCTTTTATGTATAATGATAGGAGACATGCTAGAAATGCTTATAATGATTTTGATTCACATGTTTATGATTCTCATGCCATGTTTGCTTCTAGCTCTTCCTATATGCATGGTAGGAATATGTCTAGGAGAAATGCTATCCATCATGTGCCTAGAAAGAATGTTATTCATGCTCCTAGGAAAGTAGTGAATGAACCTTCTATAATTTATTGTGCTTTAAACACTTCCTTTGCTATTTGTAGAAAGGATAAGAAAATAGTTGCTAGGAAGTTAGGGGCAAAATGCAAGGGAGACAGGACTTGCATTTGGGTCCCTAAGGATATTTGTGCTAACCTTGTAGGACCCAACATGAGTTGGGTACCTAAGACCCAAGCCTAAATTTGCCTTGCAGGTTTATGCATCCGGGGGTTCGAGCTGGATTATCGACAGCGGATGCACAAACCATATGACGGGGGAGAAGAAGATGTTCACCTCCTACGTCAAAAATAAGGATTCCCAAGATTCAATTATATTCGGTGATGGGAATCAAGGCAAGGTAAAAGGGTTAGGTAAAATTGCAATTTCTAATGAGCACTCAATATCAAATGTGTTTTTAGTTGAGTCTCTTGGTTACAATTTGCTATCTGTTAGTCAACTGTGCAATATGGGATATAATTGTTTATTTACAAATGTAGATGTGTCTGTCTTTAGAAGATGTGATGGTTCACTAGCTTTTAAGGGTGTACTAGACGGCAAGCTTTACTTAGTTGATTTTGCAAAAGAAGAGGCCGGTCTAGATGCATGCTTAATGGCTAAGACTTGCATGGGCTGGCTGTGGCTTCGCCGCTTAGCACATGTGGGGATGAAGAACCTCCACAAGCTTCTAAAGGGAGAACACGTGATAGGTCTAACAAATGTTTATTTCGAAAAAGATAGACCTTGTGCAGCTTGTCAGGCAGGAAAACAAGTGGGAGGAGCACATCACAGCAAGAATGTGATGACCACGTCAAGACCTCTGGAGCTGCTGCATATGGACCTCTTCGGACCTGTCGCCTATCTAAGCATAGGAGGAAGTAAGTATGGTCTAGTTATTGTTGATGACTTTTCCCGCTTCACTTGGGTGTTCTTTTTGCAGGATAAGTCCGAAACCCAAGGGACCCTCAAGCGCTTCCTCAGGAGAGCTCAAAATGAGTTTGAGCTCAAGGTGAAGAAGATAAGGAGTGACAACGGGTCCGAGTTCAAGAATCTTCAAGTGGAGGAGTTCCTTGAGGAGGAAGGGATAAAGCACGAGTTCTCCGCTCCCTACACACCTCAGCAAAATGGTGTGGTAGAGAGGAAGAACAGGACGCTGATCGATATGGCAAGGACGATGCTTGGAGAGTTCAAGACCCCCGAGTGCTTTTGGTCGGAAGCTGTGAACACGGCTTGCCACGCCATCAACAGGGTCTACCTTCATCGCCTCCTCAAGAAGACTTCGTATGAGCTACTAACCGGTAACAAACCCAATGTATCGTACTTTCGTGTATTTGGGAGCAAGTGCTACATTCTAGTGAAGAAGGGTAGAAATTCTAAGTTTGCTCCCAAAGCTGTAGAAGGGTTTTTATTAGGTTATGATTCAAATACAAAGGCGTATAGAGTCTTCAACAAATCATCGGGTTTGGTTGAAGTCTCTAGCGACGTTGTATTTGATGAGACTAATGGCTCTCCAAGAGAGCAAGTTGTTGATTGTGATAATGTAGATGAAGAAGATGTTCCAACGGCCGCTATACGAACCATGGCGATTGGAGACGTTCGGCCACAGGAACAAGATGAACGAGATCAACCTTCTTCCTCAACGACGGTGCATCCCCCAACTCAAGACGATGAACAGGTTCATCAACAGGAGGCGTGTGATCAAGGGGGAGCACAAGATGATCACGTGATGGAGGAAGAAGCGCAACCGGCACCTCCAACTCAAGTTCGAGCGATGATTCAAAGGGATCATCCCGTCGACCAAATTCTGGGTGACATTAGCAAGGGAGTAACTACTCGGTCTCGACTAGTTAATTTTTGTGAACATTACTCTTTTGTCTCCTCTATTGAGCCTTTCAGGGTAGAGGAGGCCTTGCTAGATCCGGATTGGGTGTTGGCCATGCAGGAGGAACTTAACAACTTCAAGCGCAATGAAGTTTGGACGCTGGTGCCTCGTCCCAAGCAAAATGTTGTGGGAACCAAGTGGGTGTTCCGCAACAAACAAGACGAGCATGGAGTGGTGACAAGGAACAAGGCTCGACTTGTGGCAAAAGGTTATGCCCAAGTCGCAGGTTTGGACTTTGAGGAGACTTTTGCTCCTGTGGCTAGGCTAGAATCAATTCGTATCTTGCTAGCATATGCCGCTCACCATTCTTTCAGGTTGTACCAAATGGACGTGAAGAGCGCTTTCCTCAACGGGCCAATAAAGGAGGAGGTGTACGTGGAGCAACCCCCTGGCTTCGAGGATGAGCGGTACCCCGACCACGTGTGTAAGCTCTCTAAGGCGCTCTATGGACTTAAACAAGCCCCAAGAGCATGGTATGAATGCCTTAGAGATTTCTTAATTGCTAATGCTTTCAAGGTTGGGAAAGCCGATCCAACTCTTTTCACTAAGACTTGTAATGGTGATTTGTTTGTGTGCCAAATTTATGTCGATGACATAATATTTGGTTCTACTAACCAAAAGTCTTGTGAAGAGTTTAGCAGGGTGATGACGCATAAATTCGAGATGTCGATGATGGGCGAGTTGAACTACTTCCTTGGGTTCCAAGTGAAGCAACTCAAGGACGGTACCTTCATCTCCCAAACGAAGTACACGCAAGATCTGCTAAAGAGGTTTGGGATGAAGGACGCCAAGCCCGCAAAGACGCCGATGGGAACCGACGGACACACCAACCTCAACAAAGGAGGTAAGTCCGTTGATCAAAAAGCATACCGGTCCATGATAGGTTCTTTGCTTTACTTATGTGCTAGTAGACCGGATATTATGCTTAGCGTATGCATGTGTGCTAGATTTCAATCCGATCCTAAGGAGTGTCACTTGGTGGCGGTGAAGCGAATTCTTAGATATTTAGTCGCTACGCCCTGCTTCGGGATCTGGTATCCAAAGGGGTCTAACTTTGACTTGATTGGGTACTCAGATTCCGACTATGCTGGATGTAAGGTCGATAGGAAGAGTACATCGGGGACGTGCCAATTCTTAGGAAGGTCCCTGGTGTCATGGAACTCTAAGAAACAAACCTCCGTTGCCCTATCCACCGCTGAGGCCGAGTATGTTGCCGCAGGACAGTGTTGCGCGCAACTACTTTGGATGAGGCAAACCCTCCGGGACTTTGGCTACAATCTGAGCAAAGTCCCACTCCTATGTGACAATGAGAGTGCTATCCGAATAGCGGAAAATCCTGTTGAGCACAGCCGCACAAAGCACATAGACATCCGGCATCACTTTTTGAGAGACCACCAGCAAAAGGGAGATATCGAAGTGTTTTATGTTAGCACCGAGAACCAGCTAGCCGATATCTTTACTGAGCCTTTAGATGAGAAGACCTTTTGCAGGTTGCGTAGTGAGCTCAATATCTTAGATTCGCGGAACTTGGATTGAAATGAAGCATACATGTATTTATGCCTTTGATCATGTTCATTCTGCATTTTGTTGCTTATTATGGTGCTCAAGTTGTACAAACACTCCCTGGACCTCACAAGTCCGTTGCAAAGTGATGCACATGTTTAGGGGGAGATGTGTTACAACTTGATCCTTTGAGACTAACCATATGCTTGAGTCTGCTTGTTTTAGTCTCAAAGGAGAATTGAAAGGGAAAGGTGGACTTGGACCATGAAAGACTTCCACTGCACTCCGATGAGAGGGTAACTTATTCCAAGTTCATCTCATGAACTCTTATTGCCATTTGCTCTAAATTGAAGATTTTGGTAAGGCAATGGGGTTAAACGGCCAAGATTGATCCCGTTTTGGTGCTTGATGCCAAAGGGGGAGAAAATAAAGGCCAAAGCAATAATGGATCAGCTACCACTTGAGAGATTTTGAAAATAGTAGAGTAGAGTTTTTGGTTTATCAAAACTCGTTTTGGTTTATCAAAACTCTTTTATTGTCTCTTTTGGCTTCCTGTGGGGAGAAGTAGTAATTATGGGAAAAGGGGGAGTTTTTGAAATCTTTGATCAATCTCTTTTGGAATAACTCTCTTTACGCTTTAACATGTGTGTTTGACTTAGAGATAGAGATTTGAGTTTGATTTGCAAAAACAAACCAAGTGGTGGCAAAAGATGATCCATATATGCCAAAATTGAATCAAAATAAATTTGAGTTTTATTTGAAGTGAGTTTGCACTTGTTCTAGTTGCTTTATGTTGTGTTGGCATAAATCACCAAAAAGGGGGAGATTGAAAGGGAAATGTGCCCTTGGGCCATTTCTAAGTATTTTGGTGATTGAGTGCCAACACATGTGCTTAATTGTGAATTTATGTCCATGGATGAACAAGGTGCAAATCATAAAGTAAAGGTATGTTTCTAAGCCTTAGTACATTGGTTTTGTGTACTAATATATTTGTCTAAGTGTTAGAAACAGAAAGAAGAAGAAGAGAGAAGAGGAGAAAAGACTTGGCTGTGTGCTGCCAAGACCCAGCTCGGTCTGGAGCACCGGACTGTCCGGTGTGCACCGGACAGTGTCCGGTGCGCCAGGCTGACTCGGCTCGAACTGGCCGCTCTCGGGAATTCGCCGACGGCGTACGGCTAAAATTCACCGGACTGTCCGGTGTACACCGGACTGTCCGGTGAGCCAACGGTCGGCCGGGCCAACGGTCGGCCGCGCAATCTGCGCGAGACACGTGGTGGAGCCAACGGTCAGAAGACGGCACCGGACATGTCCGGTGCGCCAACGGCTCCCAGATCTCCGACGGTCGGCAACGGTCGGAAGCGCCAGTTATGGAAACAAATCGGGCACCGGACAGTGTCCGGTGTGCACCGGACTGTCCGGTGCCCCCGACGACAGAAGGCAAGGATGGCCTTCCGGATTTGCTCTCAACGGCTCCTAGCTACCTTGGGGCTATAAAAGGAGCCCCTAGGCGCATGGAGGAGACATCCAAGCAACCTTAGAGCATTCTTGATCATCCACACTCATTCTTTGCGCATTTGTTTGTGATTCTAAGTGATTCGAGCTCTGTTCTAGTGAGAACTCTGAGAAAGTCTTTCGAGCTCGATTCTTGGCTGTGTGTGTGCGCATTTCGCTATGGATTTGTGTGTGTTGCTTCCCTCCCTTACTCTGTGCTTCTTTGTGATCATATACTTGTAAGGGCAAGAGACTCCAATTTGTGGAGATTCCTTGCAAACGGGATATTGGAAGGCAAAGCAAAACACTGTGGTATTCAAGTTGGTCTTTGGACCGCTTGAGAGGGGTTGATTGCAACCCTCGTCCGTTGGGACGCCACAACGTGGAGTAGGCAAGCATTGGTCTTGGCCGAACCACGGGATAAACCACTGTGCCAACTCTGTGATTGATCTTCTGTGGTTATTGTGTTTTACTCCTATCTAGCCACTTGGCATTATCTGCGCTAACACTTAACAAGTTTTTGTGGCTATAAGTTCGAGTTTTCACAGGATCACCTATTCACCCCCCCCCCCTCTAGGTGCTCTCAGTAACCCCTACTGCAAGCGCCCCCTGGTGCAGGATAATATAAGCCTCATCCCATCGCTTGTGTTCCATCTTGCATCAACCCATCTGGACAGGGGCACGCGGCACTAAATTTCACTAGTCGGTCCGGTTGAGGGCCCCCCAGGTCTAAAACACCGATAATTGCCTTGTCAGATATGGCTCGGCGGTGCTCGGAGCTTGAGGAAAAACATCTTCAGTATCAAGCCAACTCAACCCGACAGTACTCTGATCTTGAAGAGAAGTATTCTTAGGGTCAGACCAACCTAGATCGGGTTTCTGCTTCTCTGGACGATGAGCATTCTTTGAATTTTTTGCTCAATGCTTAGCTTAACTCCGAGAGGGCAGCACACGAGGTAAGCTTCCTTAATTGGCTCTATCTTGCTTGCTGTTTACTGGATGCTGAAAGTTGATTCTTTTTTGTAGGAGGAGAAATGAGCACTTGCAACTTCTCGTGATAATCTGGATAGGTTGTATCATGATGCCAGCAACTCCTTAACCATCTTGGAAAGGAGCCATCGAGTTGATCTTGATGAGAAGGCCCGGTGTAGTTGTTCCTGATGACATTGTCACTGACATCAAGGCTGCGCCTGATGCCTCGAGTTGCCCTTCTTCTTCAATTGCCCTTGCGAAAGACATTACCAAATAGAGACATTTCTCCGTAGTGACGTTTTTTAGAGAATACTGAATGTATTTGTGAATTCTATGTGTGTGCAATCATTGTGTTCGGATTCGGTGGATAGGGCACTAGAATGTGTCCTTGGTGCTGACAATTACAACATTTTGTTTTTGTTGTCAGGATGTAACAGTCGTCCTGAACGATTGCTGAAGTAAATGCGGTGTGCTGGTTTTGAAGTTTTTTCCTGACTTATGCCAATCGCTTGGCTGATAAGGCATAGTGGTCGCCCTAGGATGAGTAGATGTGAGCATGTCGCATCATCTCAGGTCGTTGCTGACTTAAGCCGATTCGCTCCATTAGTAGGGTATAGTGATCACCCTAAGTCAAGTAAGAGCGAGCATGTTGCACCGTGTTAAGTCATTGCCGACTTAAGCTGATTGCTCCGTTAGTAGGGTATAGTGGTCACCCTAAGTCGAGTAAGCGCGAGCATGTTGCACTGTCTTAAGTTATTGCCAACTTAAGGCGATTGCTCCGTTAGTAGGGTATAGTGGTCACCCTAAGTCGAGTAAGCGTGAGCATGTTGCACCGTCTTAAGTCATCGCCGACTTAAGCCGATTGCTCCGTTAGTAGGGTATAGTGGTCACCCTAAGTTGAGTAAGCGTGAGCATGTTGCACCGTCTTAAGTCATCACCGACTTAAGCCGATTGCTCCGTTAGTAGGGTATAGTGGTCACCCTAAGTCGAGTAAGCGCGAGCATGTGAATCATCTTAAGTCATTGCCGATTTAAGCCGATTGCTCCGTTAGTAGGGTATAGTGGTCACCCTAAGTCAAGTGAGTGCGAGCATGTTGCACCATCTTAAGTCATTGCCGACTTAAGTTGATTGCTCCGTCAGTAGGGCATAGTGGTCAACCCTAGTCAAGTGAGCGCGTTGATTCCCAGTCTAATTGAATTGAAGTCAATTGATAACCAACACTTTGAATGCCTTTGAGAATGAAATCTTTTATTGATGATGTATTCTCCAATTACAGAGTACAACATTGATCCGATAGCTTTTGAGGTCTTGCTAAGGGTAAAACTTTCTAAGATGCTCTATGTTCCATGAGTTCCCCACTTCCGTACCATCCATTTTGTAACACCCCAGGTGTTTATATTCTGCCCGACAACAAGTATGGATTTAAGCACGTAATATCAGTGGATAAAACCGATGCTAAATTTTAATCATCTTCGCCTATCTCGATTTTTATATCGCATCTGTTTCGTCCGTCGCGAGTTCGACATTATTTTTATCTATCTGAACTCTTCCTAAATTTTCGTGATGTTCGGAACATCGTTGTTCCAAAAATCGGTGCGTCTGGTGATTATTTAAAATTCATCGTTCGCGCGAATACAAATTTGGAGCCTCAATCCACTTTTGAGATTTTTGTCCCGGACAGATGAATATGAACTCGATGATAGAAGTGTTAATGCAAAATTAAATCGGACCACACTCAGAAACCAAGAAAAACCAGACGCAGGATTGTTGCTTGAGTTGTTCTCCAATTGAGTATTCGGATAATGGCGAAATCCGTTTAGGTTCAACAAAATCAAACGTCGACTAAAATATCGAATCTGATCTCGTTCGGTTTGAACCCGTCTACAACTCGCTCCCGTGACAATGCTGACATCGTCTCCGAGGGATTCCGATTATGATGCCGCATTTGGCTCGCACGGTTTAAAATTTATTTGTTTCTAAAGTGTCGAGCTTAGTGCCAATTTAATATTAATCGGTTAAGGCAAATTTAGAAGCTTAATTCGGCCTTGTAATTTTGCCTAAAATAAATTTATTTAGAGTTCAACAACGTAAGTTAATCTAGTGAAATTACTTGGAACATAATTTACTACTTTTTAATCTGGTCCATTTACATCGTGGCTGGAATAGTCACGAAGATTACCCAAACGAGATTCAGACAGAACCGTCTAAGCTGTTATTCGTCTGATTTTCCGTTTCGTGATTCAGAAAATAGAGTGTGTAGTCATTTGCCGTATTACGCGTCGACTCTTTAATCATCGCAAAAAATCCCGATCCAAAATATCTGTGATTTCTCGGTTAAATAAATTAAAAAGAGAAATAAAAAGTCTCCTAAGCCTATCCTACCGCCGCCCTGGTTCTAATTTTTGCCACCGCTCAGGCCTTCAAAAATCCAGCCGCTCATCGCTTGATTTTTTCACACGCGCGTACTTCTTTCCCCAGCCGAACTCCTCCCTCAACCTCATCCGCTCACAGCTGCTGGCTCCATCTCTATTTCCTCCTCTGCCGAGCAGCTCGCCCAGCCTCCAGTTCGCCCCGGCCTCCACTCTCTATCCCGGCGCTCCTCTCCTCCAGCTCCGGCGCCCGGCCGAGCGCCCCTTGTGCCGCAATCTCGCCGAATCGTGCCCCTGCTCCTTTCCTTCCATGGCTATGCTCGTCCTCCACCTCAAGCCACGCCCTAGGATTTGCCTAGAACCTCCATCCCCTCGACGCTAGTTCCTAGCTTCTACTCAACCGGCTTCAGGCTCGGACCGCATCCTCCTGGCCGGAGCTCCCTGCTCGGCACCCTCCCTGTCGTGTGCTCGCCGGCCGCGAGCCCTTGCCATGGTCGCCGAGCTTCATCTAGCCGCGCAGCCGAGCTTATCCCTGGTGTTGCGTCGCCCCCCCCCCCCCATTCCCCCTGCTCACTCGGCGCCCATCTCCATGGCCGCTGCGTCGAGTTCCGAGTTCACGCCCAGCTCCCTCTCAGCTCGACCATAGCTGCCGTGCCGAGGTCCCTTCCCCGCGAGTTTCTTCCTACGCTCGCCCATCTCTCGGAGCTCCCTTATTGTGGCCGTCACGTCCCTGCGCCCTGTGCTCTACTCGCAGCGCCGTAGTTCTTTCTCCCGGCTCCTTGTTGCGCTCTCCTAGATCGCCGCTGTCGAGTTCCATCGCCGAGTCTAGCCCCTGTTGCTGCGCTCTGCGTCCTCGCCGCGTTCGTGAAGCTGCTGTGAAATTGCGGTCGTTTTTCTTTGCGTCATGTGCGCAGCACGCCATCGTCTTCGTATTTTTGGCAAGCCTCGGCGTGCGCTCATGCTCACCATGGCCTGTTCGACCCAGTCGTCGTTGTTCCGTCGCCTCGCTTCGACGCTAGTCCCTACGTGCTGTCTCCGACTTGTGTTCGCGCCGACAAAAGAATCCCAAGAAGATATAGAGAAGCAAGCCTGATGAGGACATCACTATGAGTACGACTACACCAGTAGCACCTCAACATCAAGCGCCACTTCCTTCATTACCTGGGCCAATCACTCGGGCCTGTGCCAGAGATCTTAACTTCGTCATTGTACTAAAGAATGAGGGCCCAGAAGAATAGACGACCAGCCCAACGGCGGCCCATAATGGACGACCTAGGGTTGGCCGCCCATAGGGGCTGCGCCCCCTCTCTATTTAAACAGGAGCTGCGCCTCCTTTGTTCTTCGAGTTTTGTTTTACATTAGCCTTAGCTACTCTCGAACACGCGCAAATCTGCGCTGTCTTCGTGTATTCAGAACTCCATCCTCGAGTAATAGATTAGATTGCTCGCATCTTTTTCTTGTTCGTTCTTCAATTGCGCACAGGAAACGATCTTCGTGATCAAGCCGATCTCGCATCAGCAAGGTCGGTAACCATAGGGAGTTGGTTCAGCAATTGCATTGGCGCCTCGGGCTTGCTCGTCGTAGTCGGATCGCAAGGGTCATCTTCCGCCAAATCGGAATTATCTCCTCTCGCCGAAAGATCGGGCACCTCAGCTACATCAAAGCCCCTGGTCGATGCCCAAGAGCTCGGCGAAAGGCCAGAACAAGAATCATCGCCGTTTAGGCGGAGTTCTAGTTAATATGGGGAGATTCCAAGAGTTGTGGATGGAAGAGAAAGTGAAGCTCCGTTCAATACTTGTCAGCTGTTTGATCGAAGACTTCAATCGAAGATTGTCGACGTTCTCGCAAAAATTGAATCAAATTGATAACGGTGAGCCAAATCATTATTTTTACAATAGATTTTATGATCATGAAATAAGACGCTTAGTTTGCGTATAAAGTTTAAGTTAGAAATACCCGGGATGTGAGGTGTGCTTTGAGGAGTTTAGTTCCCGAGTATATTCGAACTAGTTCTATTTTGCAGAGTGTAGTATTTCGATGAATGTGATGTGATTATTTTCATGATTTTGGAGTAGTCGCGTTGTGTAGATTTGAGATGTTAATTCTGTGACGTATGGTAAATTAGTGAATAAAGTTTAAATTTAGTATTTTAAAATGCCTAAACAATAATATTATTAGTATTACTTATGACGAATTATAATAATTGATAAAATTAATGGTAGGCTATATATGATAATTTAGAGTGGTATGTAATTTAATTCAGTCGTGTGGTATAAAAAGTGATGTACTTTTATTCCTGTTATAGATTTAAATTCCTTAGACCACTAAGTCTAGAATTTAATTAATTAACTGATAAGTTGTGTTTAGGCTAATCGTGTTAAATGTGTATAGTTTGTTGTGTCGTGACGTTTGTGTTACATTCGGTTAATCTAGAGAAGCGTAATCATTACTCGTAGTCATATATCGATAACTAGTGTTTCCGTATGAAATTGTACAACGCCTCGCCGCTAGGTGTTTAATTCGCTATAACGAGCACCGTTTAGGTTTGCGATATTCCTTTCTATATGCATTTATGTGCATAATGCATTTCATTCAGGTACGTGAATTACAACGTAATGCGGAGAGCTGAGCCAAGTCGACCCCAAGCGCGGGCTAATCCACAGGATGAAGCTGATGGACCAACCTGAAGATGGTTAAATCAAGCAAGTGCTCGGTCGGGGGATACTCGTCAAGCGGACATCGCCTAAAAAACACTAACCTAGTGTTATTCAGGCAAGCCCCGGTGCATTCGCCACCTCCTTGTGTTTTAAAATCTTTATCACCTTGTTTGATGCATTAGGTGATAGGAGTTGTGTGCTAAACCGTTGATGCATTTCCTTCCTTGGAAAATTGAATATCCTTCCTTGATACCCTTTTATGAAAAGGATTTTTGATGCTTAGCCTTGCTTAAGCAAACAAAAAATGTTTTGTTTTAAAACAAAGGTGATGCTTCAGTGGGTGGGAATGTTTTCAAAAATAAAACTTGATGGTGAATCCGTCAAAGTCCTTGATGGGTTCAACATCGGAAAAGATGTACCTCTGCCAGGTACCAAACTTTGGGTTGAAAATGATAAAGCTGAGACCTGGTGGTTGACTTGCACGAGAAGGGAGTCTCGATGTAGTGTCTCCGTCTATGTCGATTAAGGACCTTCTCGATGTAGGCTTGCTGATCGAGGACCTTTTAACTGGTCACATGCCTCATCATGGGTAAGCTTTGCCTCGGGCAGACTAATACCAGCATAAGATAACACGCAATGGGAGTGGAGAGATGGCGAGAGTAGCGTGTACCCTCCATGGCAACAGGCTGGACGGTGGTGTATCTGTGCTCTCGGTTGGCGTGAACCTGATCTGGTCTTAAGAACCCTAGTGGTGAGTTGACATATGCAAGGGTTAAGTGCTACATATGTCGTGTGATCGGAGATCCCCAGCTGGGTATTAATCGATTCGAATCACCGTTACTTCTCGGACATGAAGACTTGGTCACTACCCTACACGTAGCAATCCAGTGAACTAAACTGATGATAAGAAGACGGCTAGTCTAGGCCAAGTGCTTGAACTAGGGTAGAAAGAACTCTAGATGCAGGTAACTTTACTTAACTTGACAATTAAAAATGGATTTTAAGGATCCACTCATAGTAAGCTTTTCTGCAAAACAGAGTCTTTGATTCTTGAACAGCCATACCTTGACTCCCTCTAGCCAGCATACCCTAGAGAGTCTTTTCTTTAGTCGGGTAAGTCTTGCTGAGTAATTCCGTACTCAGGGTTTTATTCCTTGTTGTTTTTAGGTTCTAACTTTGTGCTGCTGTTGATGGTGTTAAGTGCCGGTGGGCTCGACCTTCTTATAAGTCTAAGTAACTCTTATATACTTCTTATTGAGGATGGTCACTTGAGCTAGCATATATTTCAAACTTATACTTTTGTAATCACTCCAATCATGTATAAAGTAAAAATTTTGTAACTTGTAAAATTTGGTAGCAAGATTTCTGCTGCAAAAATGTTGGTGTGTGATTTGTGTTACTTAATCTCGCGGTCTTGGTTGTAAGTGGTTTATCCGATGTCCTTAGGGCAATCGGACGGATCGTGTTAAGTTATCTGGTGCACATGCATAGCAGTTTGAGGTCTTTGAGACAAGGGCAGGTGCATGTGGGCCCAATAACTTGTGAGGTTCTGCCACACATTTGAGTAAGTCGATATAATCCTGGCCGAGTGACCTCTGACACAATGAATGGTCCTTCCCATAGTGGTGACAACTTGTGTCGTCCCTCCCTCTTTAGAATTCGACAAAGGACCAAGTCTTCCACTACAAAGGATCGATGTCGTATAGTCTTATCATGATAGTGCCTCAAGGTCTATTGGTATCTGGCTGACTGAATTACTGTGTTCAATCGCTCTTCCTCCAGCACATCAATATCTTCTAACCTGGTGGCTTCTGCTTCAGCTATGCTTTCAAAGACCAGCCTTGGTGCTCCAAACTTGAGGTCGGCAGGTAGCACTACCTCCGAACCATAGACCATAAAGAAGGGGGTGTTTCCATGCAGAGCTCGACTGGGTTGAGGTCTTAGGCTCCAAACCACATAAGGCAACTCTCTGATCCACTTTCCTGTGAACTTTTCATTCTTGTCAAAGACTTTCTTCCGGAGTGCTTCCAGTATCATTCCATTAGCCCTTTCCACCTGACCATTAGCTCTTGGGTGTGCTACTGATGCATACTTGATCTGGATGCTCCGTTGCTCGCAGAAATCAAAGAATTCAGAGCTAGTGAAGTTGGATCCCAGGTCGGTTATGATGCTATTCGGTATCCCAAACCTGAATATTATATCTTGTATGAATTCCACTACCTTGGCTGAAGTTAGAGAAGCAATGGGTTTGTACTCTATCCATTTAGTGAATTTATCGATGGCGACCAGCACGTGAGTATAACCTCCCTGAGCTTTCTTGTAGGGTCCAATCATGTCTAATCCCCAGCACGTGAATGGCCATGTTATAGGTATGGTCTGCAGCTGCTGTGCTGGTAAATGTTGTTGCTTTGACAAGAATTGGCAAGCTTCACATCTCTGGACTAACTCGGTTGCATCACTCTTTGCTGTTGGCCAATAGAAACCAGACCTGGAGACTTTCCCAACCAGAGTTCTGGATGTTGCGTGTATTCCACACTGTTCGGCGTGAATCTCATCTAATAGTTGTCTCCCAACAATCGAGGAAATGCACTTCATGAGGACTCTTGTTGCACCCCTTCTGTACAGTGCGTCCCCTATGAGGGTGTAGTGGGCCGACTGTCTTGCGATGCGTTCTGTTACAGCCTTATCATCCAGTTCTTCTTCATTCTTTATATAACTGATGATAGGCTCTCTCCAGTCAATAGAGTCAGACTCTGGCTGGCTTAAAGTGTTGCATTCTTCTGCCTGATCTGAGGAAACGCTTGGGCGTGACACTTCTTGAACGAAGACTCTGGGTGGGGCCTAGGCTAAACTGGATCATAGTTTTGACAATGTGTCTACTGCTGCGTTGCGATCTCTTTCCATGTGATGGAATTCCATCCCTTTAAATTTGTCTTCTAATTTACGGATGGCTGCATAGTACTTGCCCATAGAATCAGTCGAGCAATCCCAGTCTTTATTTATCTGACTTATGACCACCAATGAATCTCCGTATACCATCAACCTATTAATGCCTAGTGGTATGGCAATGTTCAACCCATGGATCAGAGCCTCATATTCTGCTGCATTATTTGATGGTGGGAATGATAACTGAAGAGCATACTTGAGTTATTCACCTCTAGGGGCAATGAAGAGGATTCCGGCGCCTGCTCCCTGCAGTTTCAGTGAACCATCGAAATGCATTCGCCATACTTCTGTAACCTCTGGGTTGTTAGGTACTTGTTGCTCGGTCCATTCCGATACGAAGTCAACCAGTGCTTGAGTCTTTATTGCCATGCAAGGCCAAAACTCATTGTCGTGAGCTCCCAGCTCGCAGGCCCACTTGGCTATTCTTCCAATAGCTTATTTGTTGTGAAGAATATCCCCTATTGGAAACCCGATGACTACTATGGCTTTGTGGTCATCAAAGTAGTGATGGAGCTTGCGAGCAGTTAGAAGTACTGCATACAATAGTTTTTGAACTTGAGGATACATTTTTAGAGGGTCCTAGAACTTCACTGATGAAGTAGACCGAATGCTGTACTAGATATGTTTGCCCTTCCTCTGCTCGCTCGACTACTAACGCGGTGCTTACCACGTGAATCGTGCAGGAGATGTATAACAACAGATCTTATGCCGGCTTATCTGGCGTGGCTCGGTGTGGCAGCTTTAGCACTGGTGGCATGGTCAAGAACTTCTTCAGTGCATCGAGAGCTTCCAGTGCTTCTGTGGTCCACTAGAACTTGTCTACCTTCTTGAGCAATTTGTAGAATGGTAAGCCTTTTTCTCCTAGCCTTGATATGAACCTGCTCAAGGCTACCATGCATCCAGTAAGCCTTTGAACTTTCTTCTGTGGTCGTGGTGCTTCCATTCTCATGATAGCCTCAATTTTTTTGGGATAGCTTCAATTCCTCGGTGGCTGACAATGAATCCGAGCAACTTCCCTGCTGGTACTCCAAAGACACATTTTTCTGGATTGAGCTTCCACCGATATCGCCTCAGGCTATTGAAGACTAGCTGCAAATCTTCAATGAAGTTTTCTGAGTTTTCTGTTTTAATCACCACATCGTCAACATAAGCTTCTACCCGCTTGCCCCAGTGATCGGCTAAGCATGTTTGAATAGCTCTCTAGTAAGTTGCTCCAGCGTTCTTGAGGCCAAACGACATGGAGGTATAGCAGAAACCTCCAAACGGGGTAATGAATGCAGTTTTTTCCTCGTCTTCTTTTGCCAGGCTGATCTGATGGTATCCAGAGTAGCAGTCGAGGAAGGACAACATAGAACATCCGGTGGTCGAGTCTACCACCTGATCTATTGTGGGAAGTCCGAAGGGATCCTTCAGACAGTGTTTGTTGAGATCTGTATAGTCGACGCACATGCGCCAATCCACTTTATTCATTTTGAGTACAAGAACAGGATTTGCTAGCCACTCAAGATGCAGTACTTCTCTAATGAACCCTGCTGCGACTAAGCGAGCTAGCTCGGCGCGAATAGCCTCTCTCTTGTCGGGCGTGAAACGACGCAATTTTTGTCGGATCGGCCTTGCCTAGGGATAGACCATCAGTTTGTGCTCAGCCAGATCTCTCGGGACTCCCGGCATATCTACAGGCTGCCATGCGAATATGTCTCGGTTATCTTGCAGAAACTAGATGAGCGCGCCTTCCTATTTATCGTCCAGGCTAGAGCTGATGATGGTAGTTTTGCGTTCGTCGGCGAACCAAAGGTTGATTCTCTTTGTTTCTTCAGTTGGCCGCATAGAGGTTACGACTTGAGCTTCATTCGCAGGTATCGCGGGGTCTTCCTTAAGCTTTGAGTTCACCTGTGCGGAGGAAGTCGTCGGTGGTTTGGTGGTGAGGGCCGCCTGAAGGGCCACTCGGAAACATTCCGCGGCGCCCTCGAAGTTAGCGTGCACGGTGATGATTCCTTGTGGTCCCAGCATCTTCAATATCATGTATGAATAGTGTGGAATGGCCATGAATTTCGCCAACCCTGGCCAGCCGATGATGGCGTTGTATCCGCAGTCGAAGCTTGCTACTTCGAACCTCAGGAACTCGGTTCTGTAGTTTTCCGGAGTTCCAAAGGTAACAGGCATGTAGATGTGTCCAAGTGGGTATTCTCCTTCGGTCGGCACAATGCCGAAGAAAGGAGTGTCTGACTCATGGAGCTCTTTGAGTGCAACTCCCAAGCCTAAGAGTGTTCGGGGGAAAGTGACGTTGATGCTGCTTCTTCCGTCCACCAATACCTTCTTTACCCTACTCTCTCGGATCACCGGATCGACGAGGAGCGGGTATTTTTCCTGGATGATCGAAGTTGAGCCATTGGTCTGCCCGAGTAAAGGTGATCGGGTGTTCTGACCACTGATAAGGGGTGGGAGCACTGGTGGTCGCCACCAGTATCTGTCGATCATTGAGCTTTTGTTGCCTTTTGTTCTCTTGTGACCCATGTCCGCCAAACATGACGCTGACTTCTCCATCGATGCGTGGGAACGCTCCGCATCCTCCCCCTTCCTGCTGCTGAGGTTGTTGAGGTTCTTCGGGCCCTCCTCGTGGTGGGGGTGGTGGTAGAGGTTGGAAGGGTTGGCCATTCCCGATGGAGTGATTGAAGTCTCTGCAGTTCCGGAGGGTGTGACGCATATCTTTGTGGTACAGGCACTGGGCGTCGAAGATGTCGTCCAATGTTCGTTCGCCTCCGCGGGGTGCCCCTTGGGCATGAGAGACGGGTGGTCTAGCGGCATGGACTTCTTCACGAGGCCTCTTCTCCTAGCGCTTATCGGTCTGCTGGTTCGTGTCGCACCATGGTGCAGATGGAGCAGGCTTCGTTCCTCCGATGAGGTCCTGAGCCCGTTCGTCGGCGGTGATGTAAAGGTCTTCCTACCTGAACAGCTGCTCGGAAGTGGTCGGTGCCTTTTGTAGTATGGCTCGGACGAAGGCCGAGTAATTAGATCCCCGGTAGAAGTCTTCGATCACTGTTGCTTCCGTGACCTCAGGAATTTGATTTCTCATGGTATGAAACCTCTTGAGGTACGATCGAAGAGTCTCATCCCCTCAGCGCCTGATGGATTTGAGGTCTCATGGCTACACAGGTTTGTCGGAGAGGGATTGGAAATTAGCTATAAAACGCCGACTAAAGTCGCTCCAATCGTCGATGCAGTGCTGGGCTAGGTGTCGTAGCCATTGTAGTCCATCTTGCCTGAGGACGATGGGTAAGTATTCAGTCATCACATCTTCAGTTGCCCCAGCGACCTAGAAGGTAGTGGTGTAGACGGCCAACCAGCCTCCCGGGTCCTGCTTGGGCTTGTATTTGTTGATGTTGGAGACTTTAAAGTTTGGGGGCCATTGAATGGCTCTGAGACATGGAGTGAGTGCAGATACTCCACACATGTCCTCCTCTCGACGACCGTGGTGCTGGTCCCGGGGAGGGGAGTTGCTGATGTGTTGTCTCGACCGTCCCTGGGTTGTGCCACCAGTTGAAGTCGTTGCCGACTCAGCTCTAGTGGCCTAACTTCGTGCAGGAACGCCATGATCCCGGTCGTACTCCTCTCAGTGCCGTATTTCGTTCTCATGTCGTCATTCGCGTGAAGCGTTGATGGAGCTTCGCGTGTCCCACCGACTATTGATGGCGTGCCGTAGATTTCTCAGAGGATGAGCGAGAGGCAGAAGATGATCAGTCGCTCGAGTGAGCAGCCGCTGATACCCTTCAGCGTCTGGAGTCCGG
Source organism: Zea luxurians (assembly GCA_029449295.1). Lineage (NCBI taxonomy): Eukaryota > Viridiplantae > Streptophyta > Magnoliopsida > Poales > Poaceae > Zea > Zea luxurians. Next base: position 55,777,649 of record JAOPSE010000018.1, on the reverse strand, counting down.
GGGAGACCGTCGGCTATCCGAGCCAATACTCCCCCGACCTCACTCGGTGTGTTCATGGCGCGAGCAAATTTAGGGTTCAGGTTTCGCACGAAGAGAGGGTTCTCTCGGTATAGCCTCACATCCTGTTCAGCTTGCTCTTGAGCCTGCCGACGATCACGTCGATGGGAATTCCTTCTTTCCCTGAAGACTCGTTGGTCAAGAGTTTCTCCCACTTCTGAGATCTCATCTCGAGACACATGTTGCGCTGGATCTTGTTCCCCAACTTCATGGTGTCGTCGAACATTCCAGCGCCGATTCCTTTGTCGGCGAGCTTCTCGCTGAGGGGGCTCTTCCCCTGGCACGGTTGGCTCGTCGTCGAAGATGGGGGCAATTCCACTCTTCCCTTGATGAAGAGGACGTTAGGGTAGAATGGACCTGTTGTGACGGCAAGCTTCTTTCTGTTCTCCTTTGAGGGCGAAGGTGCCAGAAGAGCAGCTTGACGGGCCTTTGTCTCGTTTGCTTCTTTTTTTCCTTGTAATTCGTGTCCATTTTTTCATGGATGAGGTGGACGACGGGGTTCTCCGGGTAAACGAATTCTCTACTCCTGGCTTGCAGGAGGTAGTCTTTGCTCGGAGCACTAGAGCCTGCTCCATTCCGGCTTTTTTGGAGATTTTTGAGGAAGGCTTCTTCTCCGGTGGATCCGCTATACGATGTAGAATTCCTTCATTGTCTGCCACGGATGATATGGTTCTGAAGTAGAACACGGATCCAGGTAGGAGGGCAGTCTTGTGTTGGAAAACGATGGCCATTGAGCTAGCTTGGATTAGCGACACACCCCCTACCTAGCGTGCCAGCTGTCGGTGTTTGGGACCCGACCGCGCACCCAGGGTTACCCCTCGAGGTGCTTTTGGGTAGGACGGTGTTACCGACTGTAGCTCGATGGTTCGTGCTAGGTGCATGAGAGACGATAGACAGTTTTATATAGGTTCGGGCCGCTTAAAGAGGCGTAACACCCTACTTCCTGGTGTGGATCTTTGTGTGGTAGGTTACAGGAGGATTCTCTAGTATGAAGGATGCTAGAGAATGGAATAGATGGCTAATGAGTGACCTATCTTTTAATGGGGTGCCCCCTAGGCCTTATATACTCGACCGTGGGGCGTTACATGCGGGTATGATAACATCATGCACCTAAGTAATAGTGAACCGACTGAACTTATCTTCCTATTATCCTGCCGACTTATCCTCGTTTAGTTCCAACGTTAGAGGGCGCTGCGCGGGAGAATCGGATCAATGCTATGGATAATGCTTAAATCAAATGAGCCATCTGGGCTCGAGTATATCCAATCTTGCGTCAATTCATTCCGTCCGCGGCTCTTCCCCTGGCCCACGAAGGGACGACCTTGCGACATAATGGGCCCAACGCCTTTCATGAGGCCTTCTAGCCTTCTAGTGGACCCAGGGGATATCTGTCCCCCACAAGGACCCTATTGTTACTTGGCAAGAGATGAAGCGAGAAATGAGAATTCATTTTGTGCTGAAGCATTATCGGTGTGATCTTTTTGATAAATTGCAGAATTTGAGGCAAGGAAGTTTCTCTGTTGAGGAGTATTATAAGGAGATGGAGAAGGCCATGATTAGAGCCAATGTGTATGAAGACGAAGAGCAAACCATTTCACGTTTCATGGCTAGGTTACACCGCAACATTCAGCGTATTATTGAGTTTCAGCCGTACTAAAGTCTTATTGATTTGGTACATCAAGCCACCAAAGCTAAATGCCAGCTGCAACAACATGCTAAGAGCACCAAGCCCTTGTCATATGGTGCACGAACCAAGACTGGAGATAGTAAATCAATCTTAAGGTTTACTGTTGCATCCTCAGCAACAAAAGGTTCAATTGGAGGCTTGCGATCCAATAATCAAGGGAATTCTAGTGGAAAGAATGACGCTGCTCCAAACACGAGTTATAAACTAGAAGCATCCACTTCAACATCAGTGGGTTCAACAACCAAGAGTAGTGGTATTCAGTGCTTCAAGTGTGGAGGTCGTGGTCATGTCATAAAGGAGTGTCCAAATAATCGTGTAATCCATATGAATGATGATGGAGAATATACATCAGCAGGAAATGTAGATGACGCTCATAAAATTGAGGAACATACTGGATGTGAATTTGAGCATGGTACTGCTCTTGTGGTTACACAAATCTTGAGTGTTCAAATGAAAGAAGCTGAAATTGGACAGCGACATAATCTTTTTCAAACGCGAGCAAAAGTGCAAGACAAGGTAGTAAAGGTGATCATTGATGGAGGGAGCTGCCATAATCTTGTAAGTCGTGAGATGGTTGAAAAGCTTGGCTTGAAGTTGCAGCGACACCCTCATCCATATCATGTCCAATGGTTGAATGAATTGGCAGATATCAAGATTGGTTATAAGGTGAAAGTTCCGTTCAAGATTGGAGAGTATGTTGACACAGTGGAGTGCGATGTTGCACCCATGTCTGTGTGTCACTTGCTGCTAGGAAGACCTTGGCAATATCACCGATATTCTCAGCATTGTGGAAGAACAAATCAGTACACACTAAATCTGAAAGGGAGAAAGTTTGTACTCAAGCCTATGATCCCTCAACAAATCATGGCTGAAAACTTACAAATGAAAACTAAAATTAGTGCAGCAAGTAGAGGAGGAGAGGAGCAAAATAAATTGAATGCCATCCACAATTCGGACTTCGAAGACGTGTTTCCACAAGAAACACCGGCTGGACTACCTCCAATTCGAGGGATTGAGCATCAAATCGATCGTATTCTGGAGGCTGTACTTCCTAACCGTCCACCATATCGAACCAATCCTGAAGAAACTAAGGAAATACAAAGTCAAGTGCAAGAACTTCTTGATAAAGGTTTTGTTCGTGAAAGCTTAAGTCCTTGTGTTGTTCCTATGATTTTAGTACCTAAGAAAGATGGATCTTGGAGGATGTGTGTTGATTGTAGAGATATAAATAATATTACCGTTCGCAATCGCCATCTAATTCCACGGCTAGATGATATGCTTGATGAATTAAGTGGTTCCACAATTTTTACTAAAATTGATTTGAGAAGTGGATACCATCAAATAAGAATGAAAACTAGAGATGAATGGAAGACTGCATTTAAAACAAAATTTGTGTTGTATGAATGGTTAGTGATGCCCTTTGGGTTGACTAATGCTCCTAGTACTTTTATGATATTAATGAACCATGTCTTAAGAACTTTCATTGGAAAATTTGTTGTTGTCTACTTTGATGATATTCTAATTTACAACAAGTGTTTTGATGAACATGTGAAACACATTCGACAAGTTTTAGATGAGCTTAGAAAGGAGAAATTATTTGCTAATCTTGAGAAGTGCAGTTTTTGCACAAACCATGTTGTATTTCTTGGCTTTGTTGTTTCAGCAAAAGGAATAGAGGTGGATGAATCCAAGGTGAAAGCAATCAAGGATTGGCCAGCTCCAACGAATGTAAGTCAAGTAAGAAGTTTTCATGGTCTTGCTGGTTTTTATAGAAGATTTGTGCGAGATTTTAGTACCATCGCTTCCCCTTCAAATGAATTGACAAAGAAAGGTGTTGAATTTAAATGGGGAAACTCACAAGAAGATGCTTTTCAAGAATGAAGAAATGTTTGACTAAAGCACCTGTACTTATTCTTCCTGATTTCACTAAAACTTTTGAAGTAGAATGTGATGCTAGTGGGATTGGGATAGGAGGAGTTTTAATGCAACAAGGAAAACCTATAGCATATTTTAGTGAAAAATTGGGAGGTGCTTAATTAAATTATTCTGTGTATGACAAAGAATTGTATGCTTTGGTCCGAACGCTTGAAACATTGCAACACTACTTATGGCCAAAAGAGTTTGTTATTCATTTCGATCATGAAGCTTTGAAGTATTTGAAAGGGCAAACCAAACTGGACCGTCGCCATGCCAAATGGGTTGAGTTTATCGAAACATTTCCATAAATTGTGAAATATAAGAAAGGTAAGGACAATGTGGTTACTGATGCCTTGTCTCGAAGGAATGTGTTGTTGAATCAACTAGAGGTAAAAGTTTTGGGTCTTGAAAATTCGAAAGAAATGTATAATGACGATCCTAAATTTTCAGAACCATACAATCATTGTAAAGATGGAAAAGGTTGGGAAAAATATCATATACATGATGGATTTTTGTTTAGAGCTAACAAACTTTGTGTACCAAATTCTTCGGTTAGATTACTTTTATTGCAAGAGTCACATGGAGGAGGTCTAACATGTCATTTTGGACAAAAGAAGACTTATGAACTGCTCAGTGATCATTTCTATTGGCCCAAGATAAGGAGAGACGTCATGAGATTTGTAGAGCGCTGTGTCACCTGTCACAAAGCAAAGTCAAAACTGAACCCTCATGGTTTATATACTCCTTTACCCGCTCCTAAAATTCCTTGGGAAGACATAAGCATGGACTTTATTTTAGGGCTGCCGAGGACAAAAAAAAGAGAGATTCTATTTTTGTTGTGGTTGATAGATTTTAAAAAATGGCTCATTTTATTCCATGCAACAAGAGCGATGATGCTTCACATGTTGCTAATTTATTTTTCAGAGAAATCTTGTGGCTACATGGAGTGCCCAAGACCATCGTATCTGACTGTGATGTGAAGTTTGTGAGCTATTTTTGGAAAACATTGTGGGCAATGCTTGGGAAGAAACTTTTGTTCTCCACCACATGCCACCCTCAAACTGATGGACAAACTGAAGTGGTGAATTATACATTGTCAATGCTGCTGCGAACAATGGTAAAGAAGAACTTGAAGGATTGGGAGGAATGTTTGCCACACGTGGAGTTTGCTTATAACAGGGCAGTACATTCTACAACTAATTTATGCCCCTTCGAAATTATATATGGGTTCAAACCTATTGATCTGATAGATTTGTTGCCCCTTCCATTGCAGGAAAGAACCAATATGGAAGCTTCTAAGCATGCTTCATACATAAAAAGATACATGAGAAGACCAAGGAAGCAATTGAGCTCAAAGCAACGCGCAAGGCTGCAAGCATGAACAAGCATAGGAAGAAAGTGTTATTTGAACTGGGGGACATGGTTTGGATTCACTTGCACAAGGAACGTTTTCCTGATCAGCGCAAATCCAAATTGATGCCATGAGAGGATGGTCTATTTCGTGTTCTTGCTAAGATCAATGATAATGTATACAAGATAGATATTCCACCAAGCTATGGCGTGAGCAACACGTTCAATGTTGCTGACCTCTTACCATATACGAGTGAAGACACTTCAGAGTCGAGGACGACTCCTTTTCAAGGGGAGGAGGATGATACGACCACGCCATTAAGCAACACGTTACAACCCTAAGTCATACTACATCAACTCAAGTACAACCAACATCATCACCAACCCAAGTCTTCGATGGACCAAATACACGTAGCCGAGCTAAGAAGCTACAACAAGAGGTGCAGGTGCTACTTTATGAATTTCAATTAAACACTAATGAGAACTTTATGCTACCTAAGTCGTGTATGTTGATATTACTTAGGTTCACCAAAGAGGAAGGACAAAACATATCAAGGGCGAATCACCAAGAAGAGCTATGTCTGAGTCAGTCCAGCGCAACAGAACCGTCCAGAAGAAACAGTCATATCTTTTGATTCCCAAAAGCTATGAAGGCCCATAAGTACTTTTTGGAAAGCTCTTGAAGCCTAGTTTCTAATGCTTCTAAGGCAGACTTAATAAAATCTACCAGAAAGGCAGCCGACCTACTTTAGTGCTGACTGGTTAGAAGGTCAACAGTCTGCTTGATGACCAAGTTTTCATATTAAACTGCATCATTCTATGAAGTTTGATTAAGAATGATATACATGGTGAGAAAGCTTATCAATTCAGCTTTCCAACGCATCCAGCTCCACATCATTTGGAGATTCCTAGGAGAAGTTATTATCAAAATACTGAAGGCTGCGCAGAAGTCAAACAGCCACGCGGAATTCAGCTCTGTAGATCTCCCAAAGAGGCTCCTTCACATTAGCACGTGAAAATACTTTTGTTTCGTGTTTATACCTCTATAAGGCTGGTTGTTACTAGTATAAATACCCCCCTATGTCTATGATGTAAGCAGCTTATGATAATCTAAAAACAGAACCCTTTTGTTCAGCTGTGTGCTAACAAATATTGAGAGTGATCTCTACCCCTTTGCTCTTGTGAATTCCTTCGTGGGATTGCAGAAGCAGTGGCTTCATCCGCTCCCAAGTGGTGGTCCTACTCCCTTTGAGGTCCCCTCGATTGATTGTAGGCTGTGTTGGTTGGTTCTTTGAGAGTGTGGTTGGGCGAATCCTCGATTCAGGTTTTCGGTTAAAGACGGTGGTTGGCTTCGAGTTTTATTTGTCTGGTTGCACTAGTTATTGCTACTTGCAGCAAGTTATCTTGGCTTCTTCGAAGCTAATTATCTGAAGATTGATCCTGCATCGTGAAGATCGGGCATCGTGATGCATCATATTGTCAGGTTGAGTGTTTACATATGGGCTCTCCGAAGCCAGGGCAAAAGTGCTAATGCCAAAGGTTTCTACCAAGTGCTCGAGTTGCATTATCACACGAAGGCTAGAGCAGATGGACTTCACAAAAACTTTGGATGTTATAATTTTGCATACCGAAAAGACACCAAAGCCCCGGTGATCAGCTACCGCACTAAGTGGCCGACCATGTGGACAAGCGAATGGTTCTACATGAAAGCTAACGAGAAGAAGAGGGAAAATCTCATGACTATGGTTATGAGTCCTCTGAGGTTGAGCTTCAGGATGACAAGGTCGTGCAATATGCAACTCGGCTCCCCATGCCAAGTGGCCGAAGTCGAATTCAGAGTGGTGGCTGCTGAAATTAGCACCAGAGACTTAGTGCAGGAATACCTGGCAAATAAAACCTTTCCAACCTCTAGCGACTGGGGCATGCCGAAGAAGAAGGAAGGAGGAAAGAAATATGAACCTATTCGTCTTCCCTTCCGCTTCAAGTTTGAAGAGCAATTTAAGAAGTCGTGTATTGAATGGCAAGAAATGATAGAAACTATGTGTAATGAAATTCTTGGAAATTACACGAAGAAAGAAGATCAACTAATGACTGCTGCCTTCGACACCCGACCAAAACAAAGGCTAAATCGGGTAATGGATGCCCTAAACTTTGAGTACTCGGACTATGACAGACTTGACGAAAGGGCCGGGGGAGCGAAAAGAAAAAGGGTTGTCAGCATTCTGAGCAGGCAAGGTGCCCGGTCTGTGAAGGAAGACGAAGAGGCCTTGAAGAGGATGACAATAGCGTCGGAGCCAAAGGCACCAGCTCCTAAGAAACGTAAACTTGACAAGATACATTCAGCCGAACAGAAGGTACATGATACATCGGAAAAAATCTTGAGCCCTCCATCATCTTTTGCTGCCGAAGCGTCATAAATTTTGAAGGTTATGACTGAATCCCCACCATTCAAGCTGCTAAGTCCTCTGGGATTGGAACTAACCAACCTTTTACAGAAAAAGGAAATTCCTTCGGCTGCTGACGGAAGAGACGAGGGAGAGAAAAAGCGACGTATGATGAACATACTCCATGCAATTGAGCAAACCCTGCCTCCAGCTTCGGCAGACAAGACTGTCAAATCTACTGACGTCGAAGCTGTCGTTGTGACTGAAGGCGAAGATCTCACAGCCACCATGTCCGAAATTGACAAGATTATATCAGACGTGGCTGTGGAAAAGGAGGTGGCCCAGAAGTATTAGACAAAGGGAAGAAGGCTAAGGAAATCTCTTCGGAAGAAGCAGACTTCGACCTACGGCACCTGGGTGGCCAACAACTTTCTGAAGAAGATATGGCAGAGTTGAAGGATTTTGCTATCAACTACGGCTATCAGCTAAGGTCCATGCTCTTTGGTGGGGTGGACGAAGAAGTTATAGGATGCATCCGCGATCGTGCCGGTGCAAACATTATAGGCACCCTATCAAAGAGCATCGGATTCCCGAAGCTCGAAAGGGATATCAGTTGCTACAGGCACCAGCATATCATAGGGAGCCTATTTTATTCCAAATTTAAAGTAAGTACTCTCTTTTAAGTTATCCCCGAGCTTGGACCTGCTTTTAGAGAGTTTATTACTGAGCAAAGCTTTAAAGATGCAACAACACGACAAAGACAGGAAAAACAAAATCATTATCAAGGGCTTAGAGGATAAGGTCAAAGAACTTGAAGATTCTTTGAAGGAGAAAGGCAAAATGCTAGGTTTAGCCGAAGGGTCCATTGCCAAAGCGCAAACTTAGAACAAGAAGTTAAGCAAAGACCTGTCAAGCGCTCAAGCAATTTTGAAGGAAAACTCTAATCAGTTCAAACAGGAAAATGAAGCTCTGAAAGCAAGACTTAAGGTGGAATCTGAGAAAAATACGAAGCTTAGCGAGGCGCTGAAGGCTCTGAAAGAGAAATGCTTAGAGTTTGCAAGCCAATGCACCGCTCGATTGAAAAGTATTTTCAATTCAGTTGGAGCTGCATCCGAAGAAACCAGCCTCTCTGCCAAAGATATACCCGGGACACTCGAATGTATTGAAAAGGAGGTTGATGTACTTGACGAAGTCATAACCGGCCATGGAGACTTTTGTGCGCTGGTAGCTTCTCGTGGTACAGCTGCCGCCTTCATAAAAGCCGGATGTAATCACGCGAGAGCTGTCAACAAGCCAAATTTCAATCTTTCATCATCAGATCTGGTTGACATTCCAACTGAAGCCCGAAGCATAGGGAATAGATTTATTACTCAAATTTGGGCTAAGGGCGGGCGTGAATTGGTTGGAGACAAAGCCCGAAAGCTGCTTAACACAGTACGGAATTTTACCTTTGTTTTTTACCATGACCTTCTCTTGTCACATTTCTGATTACCTTGTACTTTGCTACTCTGCAGAATGATGACGTCGAAGGTTGATAAGCCGAAGCTAATTCTGAAATGCCGAAGATGACCTTAGGATAGGCTTTTGTAGTCGTCTGTAGGAATACTTGAAAATCTTTTGTACCATATGATAGAAAGTTGCGATCGACACTGAACAAATTATTGTAATCATTTGTAAATATCTTGTAATACCATTTTACCTTTTTCTTCATGTATGAACCGCTTTGCTGTGGACGAAACTAATGCTGGTAACCTTTTGAGCCAAAGGCAAAAAATACCTTCCATTCTGTTCGTTCACATCAAAGCATTTCCATATGCAACCAGATACAGTTTGAGACAGAGCATCTTCGTATACAACAAAGCTTCATTTGATGCGAAGCATCTTCGAAACATTTTCTCATCAAAGACAGGCATCTCCTATTTTCATCGCAAATGCCTATGCTTTATGCCATGATGATGAACCTACAGATGTCTAATGTATGTTTGTATGAATGCAAAAGATGATGTGATGAGATATACAAATGTATGCCAAAAACACACCCAGACTCTGCATCCCCTTAGGAACGACTTTTGAGTCTCTTTACCTTTTACTTAGGTGGTATTTAAGCTATGCATTCTCTTAGGAACGACTTTGGAGCTTCTTCACCTTTGATTTAGGTGGTATTTTAGCTCTGCTTTCCCTTAGGAACGAATTTGGAGCTTCGTAACTTACTCTGTGTCCCTTTAGGAACAACTTTGTGGCTTCTTCACATCTTAGGTGGCATCTTAGCTGTGCATCCCATTAGGGACGACTTTTGAGCTTCTTCATGGCCTTTATACTTGGTGATATGATCTAGATTTTACATTTTACATGTGGGGGAATTCGGCCCTTGTATTGCATAGGGCTACACAAAAAATGAAAATAATAACCTATGCCCCTGTTAAAAACCTTTCTCCCCTCTTGAAAGGAAAAGGGTGCCATAGGGAAAAATAGGAAAATTACATAGTTTACACATAATATCTTCGAAGCTCGTCCGCATTCCAAGACCTTGGTATGTCATTGTCGTCCATGTCTTTCAACCTGTAAGATCCAGGTCTCGACAAAGATACCACCAAGAAGGGACCTTCCCACTTGAGCTGAAGCTTGCCAACTGTATCTGGATTGGCCACTCTACAAAGCACCAAATGTCCTGACTTGATGTTCTTCAGTTTCACCTTACGGTCGCGCCATTTGATTGTTTTAGCTTGGTATTTATTGATGTGGTCTACTGCTTGGAGCCTGGTCCCTTCTATGGTGTCTTTTGTTATTTTGTAACCTTCTTCATCTTCTGCCGAAGCCAAGGTCCTTATTGAGCCCCTTCTTGCTTCTTCCGGTGTTATTGCTTCATCACCAAACAGAAGCTTGAATGGTGTAAAGCCTGTTGACCTTGAAACAGTAGTGTTGTGGTTCCACACCACCTTTATTAGTTTGTCTGGCCATTTTCCTTTGGGCTGGTTGAAAATTTACTTCATTATTCCTGTTATTATGATTCTGTTTGCTCTTTCTACCAATCCATTTGACTCCGAATGTCTCACTGATGCAAAGTGTATTTTTGTACCAATCTGGTCACAAAAGGTTTTGAAGGTTTCGACATCGAACTGAGTTCAGTTGTCAACCGTGATGGCCTTCGGCCCGTCGAAGCGGCAAACAATATTTTGCCAAAAGAATTTCTGTATTGTGGCTGAAGTTATTGTAGCTAAGGGTTTTGCTTCGATCCACTTAGAGAAGTACTCCACTGCCACCACAACATATTTTAGGTTGCCTTGTGCTGGTGGAAGTGGTCCTAACAAATCCAGACCCCACCTTTGCAGTGGCCAAGACGAAGGTTGTTTCTGTTCTCTGGCGCATCTTTGGCAATTTTCACATTTTTGAACCAATTCTGCTGTATCCGAAGCTGCCTTTGGCTAGTAAAATCCTTGTCTGAAAACCTTTCCCAGCAGAGGTCTAGACCCAATATGGGTTCCACACAATCCTGCATGTATCTCCTTTATTAGTACTTGACCTTCGGCTCTGGACAAGCATTTAAGCAATGGAGAGCAGACTCCTTGTTTTTATAATTCCCCCTCTATAATTACATAGGGTCGTGCTCTTGCTTCCATTCTTTTATTGTAAACGTCGTCATCCGAAAGGCAATTACCTTGGAGGAAAGATACATTCTCAGTTCTCCAATCTTCACTGTGCACTGGTGAGATTGTGAGCACCACTCTTTCCATGAGTTCAACCGAAGGTGCTTTTATTATTTCAAAGAACACCTCCGAAGGTAGCGGAAGCCCCTGTGCCGCTGATTTAGCTAGCAAATCTTCATGCTCGTTTTCTCCTCTTATGATGTTTTTTACAGAGAAACCTTCGAAAGAAGATTCCATCCTTCGGACTGCATCCATATACTTTTCTAGCTTCGGGTCCCTTGCTTTGCTACTTTTGTCAATGTGACTTGAGATGACCTATGAGTCAGATTTGAGTATTGCCCTTCTTATTCCCATTGCCTTAAGCTTTCAAAGCCCCAAGATGAGGGCTTCGTACTCTACAATATTATTTGTGCAGGTGAAGTCTAATCTTGCTGCATAGCAGGTTTTGATTTTTTATGGTGAAATTAAAACAGCTGCTGCTCCTGCGCCGAAGGTTCCCCAGGACCCATCACAAAATACTGTCTAGGCTTTGGCATCAGTTGTTTTGTCTTCGTCCTGAGCCCATAGCGTCCAATCAGCAATGAAATCTGCTAACGCTTGGGATTGGACCGAAGATCTATGAACAAAATCGATAATGAATTCGTTTAATTCTGCAGCCCATTTTCCAACCCTTCATGTGGCTTCTCTATTTCTCATTATATCCTTGAGGGGTTGTGAAGAAGGTACTATGATATGGTATGCTTGGAAGTAATGCCGAAGCTTCCTGGAAGCCATTAATACGGCATATAGTACCTTCTCTAACTCTGTATAATTTATATTCGATGCACTAAGTACTTCAGAAACGAAGTATACTGGCACTTGTTTTCTTGCATGGCCATCCTACTTCTCTTGTATGAGCGCTGCGCTAATAGCAGCATGGGAAGAAGCTACGTACAACAACAATGGAGTTCCTGACGAAGGTGGAGTTAAGGTTGTCATCCCTATGAAGTATTGCTTCATTTCTTCGAAGGCTTTTTGCTGAGTTTGTCCCCATTGAAAGACATTGGTTGACTTTAGCACTTTGAAGAATGGCAGGTTCCTCTCTGCTGATCTTGAAATAAATCTGTTCAATGATGCCAGCCTCCCTATCAACCTCTGGGCACCCGTTCTTGACTTTGGTGGCTCCATCCGAAGTATAGCTTCTATCTTATTTGGATTAGCTTCGATACCCTTTGTTGATACCAAGTGTCGGGGACCATAATTAGGGGTACCCCCAAGGCTCCTAATCTTAGTTGGTAACCCCCATCAGCACAAAGCTGCAAAGGCCTGATGGGTACGATTAAGTCAAGGCTCGGTCCACTCAAGGGACACGATCCCGCCTCGCCCAAGGCCAGCCTCGGGCAAGGGCAGCCGACCCCGAAGGATTCACACCTCGCCCGAGGCACCTCCACAAGCAACGGACACACCTTCGGCTCGCCCGAGGCCCAGTCTTCGCCAAGAAGCAACCTTGGCCAAGTCGCCACACCGACCGACCGTATTGTAGAAGCATTTAATGCAAAGGTGGCCTGACACCTTATCCTGACGCACGCCCCTCAATCGACAGAGCCGAAGTGGCCGCAGTCACTTCGCCGCTCCACTGACCGGCCTGACAAGAGGACAGCACCGCCTGCGTCGCTCCGACTGCAGTGCCGCTCGATAGAGTGAGGCTGACAGCAACCAAGCCCGGCTTCGGGCGCCATAGGAAACTCTGCCTCGCCCGACCCTAGGGCTCGGACTCGGCCTCGGCCCCAGAAGACAACGGACTCCGCCTCGCCCGACCCCAGGGCTCGGACTCGGCCTCGGCCTCGAAAGACGACGGACTCCGCCTCGCTCGACCCTAGGGCTCGGACTCGGCCTTAGCCCCGGAAGACGACGGACTCCGCCTCGCCCGACCCCAGGGCTCGGACTCGGGCTCAGAAGACGACGGACTCCGCCTCGCCCGACCCAAGGCTCGGACTCGACCTCGACCTTAGAAGACAGACTCGACCTCGACCTCGGAGAAGCCTCCGCCTCGCCCGACCTAGGGCTCGGACCGACCACGCCACAGGGGGGGGCATCATTACCCTACCCCTAGCAAGCTCAGGCTACGGGGAACAGGACCGGCTTCCCATCCGGCTCGCCCCGGTAAACAAGTAATGATGGCGCCCCGCGTGCTCCATGACAACGGCGGCTCTTGACCCCTTACGGAAGCAAGGAGACGTCATCAAGGACACGACAGCCCCGACAGCTGTCCTTCCGCAAGGCTCCGGCGCTCCTCCGACGGCCACGATATCCCATGAACAGGGTGCCAAAACCTCTCCGGCTGCCACGACGGCATGTACTTAGGGCGCTAGCACCTCTCTGCTAGACACGTTAGCAAACTGCTACATCTCCTCTTATACACCTGGGCCCTCTCCTTACGCCTATAAAAGGAAGGCCTAAGGCACTCGTATGGAAGGTTGGCCGTGCGGGAGAACGGGCCGACACATAAGGCTCTGGCTCTCTCTCCCACGCGGACGCTTGTAACCCCCTACTGCAAGCGCACTCAACCTGGGCACAGGACAACACGGAGGCCGCGGGTTCCCCTTTGCTGTCTCTCCCCCCTTCGTGCTCCGTCTCGCGCCGACCCAACTGGGCTGGGGCACGCGGCGACAATTTACTAGTCGGTCCAGGGACCCCCGGGGTCGAAACGCCGACAGTTGGCACGCCAGGTAGGGGCCTACTGCGTGTTGACGAACAGCTTCCCATCAAGCTCCAGATGGGTAGTCTCCAGCAACCTTTCTAGCCTGGGACGGTGCTCCGTTTTGGGAGTCTTGAGTTCATGTGACTCGACGGCAGCTACAACATGACACTCCTTCCTCCGCCGCGCGACAGCGACAATAGCAGCCGACAACCCGCCCGCCGGCGGCGGAATCGACGATGTCTTCGCCACGTGGCGGAAGAACAACAATCGGGTTTGTCCCGTCACCCCCTCCGCCGACGGAGGAGGAGGCGGGGCAACCAAGGCCAAGCAGGAGGTGGCACCTCGTCGGCTGTCGAGCGAGTCGACGGCGCCGGCGCCCCAACGGGGGACACGTCGAGTGTCGCCCTCGCGTCTGAGACGAAGACGAGTGTCGTTTCCCCGCGACACGCCAACTCCAAGCGGATGGACGACACCAGCACTCTCGCAAAAGACTTGCTGGGCATCACCCTCATACCCGAGACGACGGTGCAGTCTGCCCCTTGGATCCCGAGGAAGATGACGAGCCCGACTTCTGTTGGGATTTCTCCAGACTTGGTAACCCCAGTGCCATGCGGGACTTCATGACCGCATGCGACTACTGCCTTTCCGACTGTTCCGACGGTAGCCGCAGCTTCGGCGACGAGGCCTGTGGCCCAAGTCGTGAATGTTTCCACGTCGATCTAGGGGGTCCCGGCGAAGGCAACCATCTTGGTATACCAGAAAACGGTGATCCCCCTAGGCCTGCGCCTCGCGTTGACATCCTTCGGGAGCTAGATGTGGTCCCAGTCCTTGCGGGGGGTCAGGACACACAGCTCGAGCAAATCCATGTGATGCAGGCCGGGCTCGACGGGGGAGCAGGAACACTTGAGCCGTTCCGCCAGGACATTGGGCAGGAATGGGCAGGCCAAGCTCCGGCCGGAGAAGCGCGTCATCTACCTCAGGGCATCCAGCACCGCATCGCCGACGATGTCAGGGCAAGACCGCCCCCGGCTTCCAGTGGGGTCGGCAAGAACCTGGCTGCAGCGGCAATACTCCTCCACGCGATGCCGGAGCCATCAACCACCGAGGGTCGGCGCATCCAGGGAGAGCTCAAGAATATCCTAGAAGACGCCACGGTCCAACGGGCTAAAAGCTCTGCCTCCCGAAGGCAAGGGTACCCCTCGGAACATCGCGCCGTGACTTCCCAGTTCGAGCGGGAAGCCTCGGTCCACACCGGGCGCACGCACAACACGGCGCCTGCGGCCCCAGGACGCCTCGGCAACGAGCACCATCACCGCAACCGTCGAACCCACCTCGACGAGAGGGTGCGCCGAGACTACCACCCCAAGCGTGGGGGACGCTACGACAGCGGGGAGGATCGGAGTCCCTCGCCCGAACCACCCGGTCCGCAGGCTTTCAGCCGAGCCATACGACGGGCACCGTTCCTGACCCGGTTCCAAACCCCGACTACCATCACAAAGTACTCGGGGGAAACGAGGCCGGAACTGTGGCTCGCGGACTACCGACTGGCCTGCCAACTGGGTGGAACGGACGACGACAACCTCATCATTCGCAACCTCCCCCTATTCCTCTCCGACACCGCTCGAGCCTGGTTGGAGCACCTGCCTCTGGGGCAGATCTCCAACTAGGACGACCTGGTCCAAGCCTTCGCCGGCAACTTCCAGGGCACATACGTGTGCCCTGGGAACTCTTGGGATATTCGAAGCTGCTGCCAGCAGCCGGGACAGTCTCTCTGGGACTACATCCGGCAATTCTCGAAGCAGCGCACCGAGCTACCCAACGTCACCGACTAGGATGTCATCAGCGCGTTCCTCGCCAGCACCACCTGCCGCGACCTGGTGAGCAAGCTGGGTCGCAAGACCCCCACCAGGGCGAGCAAGCTGATGGACATCGCCACCAAGTTCGCCTCTGGCTAGGAGGCGGTTGAGGCCATCTTCAGGAAAGACAAGCAGCCCCAGCGCCGCCAGCCGGAAGATGTCCCCGAGGCATCCGCTCAGCGCGGCACCAAGAAGAAAGGCAAGAAGAAGTCGCAAGCGAAATGCGACGCCGCCGACGCGGACCTTGTCGCCGCTGTTGAGTACAAGAACCCTCGGAAACCTCCCGGGGGCGCCAATCTCTTTGACAAGATGCTCAAGGAGCCGTGCCCCTATCATCAGGGGCCCGTCAAGCACACCCTTGAGGAGTGCGCCATGCTTCGGTGCCACTTTCACAAGGTCGGGCCACCTGCGGAAGGTGGCAGGGCCCCCGACAATGACAAGAGGGAAGCTCACAAGGCAGAGGATTTCCCCGAGGTCCATGACTGCTTCATGATCTACGATGGGCGAGTGGCGAACGCCTCGGCTCGGCACCGCAAGCAAGAGCGCCGGGAGGTCTGCTCGGTAAAGGTGGTGGCGCCAGTCTATCTAGACTGGTCCGACAAGCCCATCACCTTCAACCAAGACGACCACCCCCGACCGCGTGCCGAGCCCGAGGAAATACCCGCTCGTTGTCGACCCCGTCGTCGGCAATGTTAGGCTCACCAAGGTCCTCATGGACGGAGGCAGCAGCCTCAACATCATCTATGCCGAGACACTCGGGCTCCTACGGATCGATCTGTCCTTGGTCCGGGCGGGCGCGGCTCCTTTCCACGGGATCATCCCCGGGAAACGCGTCCAGCCCCTTGGGCAACTCGATCTACCCATCTACTTCGGGACTCCCTCCAACTTTCGAAGGGAAACCCTCACGTTCGAGGTGGTCGGGTTCCGAGGGACCTACCACGCAGTGCTGGGGAGTCCATGCTACGCCAAGTTCATGGCCGTCCCCAACTACACCTACCTCAAGCTCAAGATGTCGGGCCCCAACGGGGTCATCACCGTCGGCCCCACGTACCGACACGCGTACGAATGCGACGTGGAGTGCGTGGAGTATGCCGAGGCCCTCACCGAATCCGAGGCCCTCATCGCTGACCTGGAGAGCCTCTCCAAGGAGGTGCCCGACGCGAAGCGCCATGCCGGCAATTTCAAGCCAGCAGAGACGGTCAAATCCGTCCCTCTCGACTCCAGCAACGACGTCTCCAACCAGGTCCAGATCGGCTCCGAGCTCGACCCCAAATAGGAAGCAGTCCTCATCGACTTTCTCTGCGCAAACGCCGACATTTTCGCGTGGAGTCCCTCGGACATGCCTGGCATACCGAGGGAAGTCGCCGAGCACTCGCTGGATATCTGAGCTGGAGCCTGACCCGTGAAGCAGCCTCTGCGCCGATTCGACGAAGAAAAGCGCAGAGCCATAGGCGAGGAGATCCACAAGCTGATGGCAGCAGGGTTCATCAAAGAGGTATTCCATCCCGAATGGCTTGCCAACCCTGTTCTTGTGAGAAAGAAAGGAGGGAAATGGCGGATGTGCGTAGACTACACTGGTATGAACAAAGCATGTCCGAAGGTTCCCTATCCTCTGCCTCGCATCGATCAGATCGTGGATTCCACTGCTGGGTGCGAAACCCTGTCTTTCCTCGATGCCTACTCAGGGTATCACCAAATCAGGATGAAAGTGTCCGACCAGCTCGCGACTTCTTTCATCACACCATTCGGCATGTACTGCTACGTTACTATGCCGTTTGGTTTGAGGAATGCGAGTGCGACATACCAAAGGTGCATGAACCACGTGTTCGGCCAACACATCGGTTGAACGGTCGAGGCTTACATCGATGACATCGTAGTCAAGACGAGGAAAGCCTCTGACCTCCTTTCCGACCTTGAAACGATATTCCGGTGTCTCAAGGCGAAAGGCGTAAAACTCAATCCCGAGAAGTGCGTCTTCGGAGTACCCCGAGGCATGCTCTTGGGGTTCATCATCTCTGAGCGGGCCATCGATGCCAACCTAGAGAAAATCGCGGCCATCACCAACATGGGGCCCATCAAGGACTAGAAGGGCGTACAAAGGGTCATGGGATGCCTTGCGGCTCTGAGCCACTTCATCTCGCGCCTCGGCGAAAGAGGCCTACCCTTGTACCGCCTTTTGAGAAAGGCTGAGTGCTTCACTTGGACCCCTGAGGCCGAGGAAGCCCTCGGGAACCTGAAGGCGCTCCTCGCGAACGCGCCCATCTTGGTGCCCCCCGCTGCCGGAGAAGCCCTCTTGATCTACGTCGCCGCTACCACTCAGGTGGTCAGCGCCGCGATCGTGATTGAGAGACAAGAAGAGGGGCATGCATTGCCCGTCCAGAGGCCGGTCTACTTCATCAGTGAGGTACTGTCCGAGACCAAGATCCGCTACCCACAAATTCAGAAGCTACTGTATGCAGTGATTCTGACGCGGCGGAAGTTGCGACACTACTTCGAGTCTCATCCGGTGACTGTGGTGTCATCCTTCCCCCTGGGGAAGATCATCCAGTGCTGAGAGGCCTCGGGTAGGATTGCAAAGTGGGCAGTGGAAATCATGGGCGAGACAATCTCGTTCGCCCCTCGGAAGGCCATCAAGTCCCAAATCTTGGCGGACTTTGTGGCTGAATGGGTCGACACCTAGCTTCCAGCGGCTCCGATCCAACCAAAGCTCTGGACCATGTTTTTCGATGGGTCGCTGATGAAAACAGGGGCGGGTGCAGGCCTGCTCTTCATCTCACCCCTCGGGAAACACCTCCGCTACGTGCTGCGCCTCCATTTCCCGGCATCCAACAACGTGGCCGAGTACGAGGCTCTGGTTAACGGGTTGCGCATCGCCATCGAGCTAGGGGTCTGACGCCTTGACGCTCGCGGTGACTCGCAGCTTGTCATCGACCAAATCATGAAGAACTCCCACGGCCACGACCCGAAGATGGAAGCCTACAGCGACGAGGTTCGGCGCCTGGAAGACAAGTTCTATGGGCTCGAGCTCAACCACGTAGCCCGATGATACAACGAGACTGTGGAAGAGCTGGCTAAGATAGCCTTGGGGCGAACAATGGTTCCCCCGGACGTCTTCTCCCGAGACCTACATCAACCCTCAGTCAAGACCGACGACACGCACGAGCCCAAGAAGGCCTCGGCCCCTGAGGGTGAGGCACTACGCGTCGAGGAAGAGCGGAGCGGGGTCACGCCTAATCGAAACTGGCAGACCCCGTACTTGCAATATCTCCACCGAGGAGAGCTACCACTCGACCGAGCCGAAGCTCGGCAATTGACACGGCGTGCCAAGTCGTTCGTCCTACTAGGGGACAGGAAGGAGCTCTACCACCGCAGCCCCTCCGGCATCCTCCAGCGATGCATATCCATCGCCGAAGGTCGGGAGTTATTACAAGAAATACACTCGGGGGCTTGCGGTCATCACGCAGCGCCTCGAGCCCTTGTCGGAAAAGCTTTCCGACAAGGTTTCTACTGGCCGACCGCGGTGGCCGATGCCACTAGGATTGCCCGCACCTGCCAAGGGTGTCAATTCTACGCAAGGCAGACCCACCTGCCCGCTCAGGCTCTGCAGACAATACCCATCACCTGGCCGTTTGCTGTGTGGGGCCTGGACCTCGTCGGTCCCTTGCAGAAGGCACCCAGGGGCTACACGCACCTGCTGGTCGCCATCGACAAATTCTCCAAGTGGATCGAGGTCCGATCCCTAAACAACATCAGGTCCGAACAGGCGGTGGCTTTCTTCACCAACATCATCCATCGCTTCGGGGTCCCGAACTCCATCATCACCGACAATGGCACCCAGTTCACCGGCAGAAAGTTCCTGGACTTCTGTGAGGATCACCATATCTGGGTGGACTGGGCCGTCGTGGCTCACCCCATGACGAATGGGCAAGTGGAGCGTGCCAACGGCATGATTCTGCAAGGACTCAAGCCACGGATCTACAACGACCTCAACAAGTTGGGCAAGCGATGGATGAAGGAACTCCCCTCGGTGGTCTGGAGTCTGAGGACAACGCCGAGCCAAGCCACCGGTTTCACACCGTTCTTTCTAGTCTATGGGGCTGAGGCCATCTTGCCCACGGACCTAGAATACGGTTCCCCGAGGACGAGGGCCTACGACGACCGATGCAACCGGACCGACCGAGAAGACTCACTGGACTAGCTGGGAGAGGCTCGGGACATGGCCTTACTACACTTGGCGTGGTATCAGCAGTCCCTGCGACACTACCACGCCCGAGGGGTTCGGTCCCGAGCCTCCAGGTGGGCGACTTGGTGCTTCGGCTGCGACAAGATGCTCGAGGGCGACACAAGATCACGCCTCCCTAGGAAGGGTCGTTCGTCATCACCAAGGTTCTGAAGCCCGGGACGTACAAGCTGGCCAGCAGTCAAGGCGAGGTCTACAACAACGCTTGGAACATCCGACAGCTACGTCGCTTCTACCCTTAAGATGCTTTCAAGTCGTTCATTCGCCTCGTTCACGCACAAAGTCTAGCCATCAAGGAAGGGTCAGCCTTGCCTCGGCAAAACCCGACCCTCCCTCGGGGGCTAGAAGGGGGGAACCCCCTCCGCGTCAAATTTTTCCTCGGAAAAGATCTTTTCTGCCAGAACGTCTTTCGTGCTTTTTGACTACTTCGAAAGTGGGATCCTGAAAACGATGGAGTACACATAAGCAGCCAAGGCTGATCGAGCCGAGGGACTCCTATGCCTCCGGGATACGGATACCTCACTCATCACCTTCTGCGATAAGTAACTCACGCTCGGATAAGCGATTCCGCGGACCGAACAAGTCTTCACGCTCAAAAACTCTTTTGCCGAAATGATTTTTCGTGCCTTCTCGACTATATCGGTAGCAGAATCCTACGGACGAGTAAGAGTACACGTAAGCGGCAAGGCCGACCGAGCCGAGGGACTCCTACGCCTCCGGGATACGGATACCTCACTCATCACCTTCCGTGAAAAGTAACTCTCGCTCAGACAAACTATTCTGTTACCGACAAATAAGTCTAGATACTCAAAACAAGAGGGAAAGAAACGCAACTTTACAACACGACGACAGTATGTTTGGGCCTCGACGGCCGCAGAAAACATACGCACACTACAAGATGAACCGGTCCTGCAGGCCCACACGTCATGTAACCGGCGCGCCGGTACTACGTGCAAGAAACTGCACCGCCACTCGCGCCACTGTCGTGCCTCCTCGACTGCGGAACCAGTACCTCGACTCGAGGCAACCCTGCGCATGACCCAACAGTACCAACCAGGCGCATCGGTCACGGGTCAGCCAGCCGCGGGAGAAGGCGCGACGGTCGATACGGCCAGAAATGGGCCAGCAGTAATGTCGGTGGTAGGCAGGCGGAAGCAGCGGTCAAGTCGTCAGCTGAGCTCGCGTCCCCTCCTGGGACAGCGAGAGAACCCTCTCCCACGGCGTGAAGACGACACGCCCGTGTTCTGTTCCTCGAACGGCTCGCGCACTCGCAACGGCTGCCCCGCGAACCACTCATCCTGTCGCATTAACTCTGTGGCAGGACAGGCGGCACCTTTGGCAGGCGAAGCAGGCGACGCTTCACTTCCGCCATATTGACCACGTCAAAAAAGGTGCGCCACGTCGTTTGATTTTTTACCCTTTTCCCCTTTTTCTCTTTCTCTCTCTTACAACAGGGACCGGGAAAGGGGATACCCCGAAAGGGATCCTTCTTCGCGAAGGAAACGGGCCCCGAGCCCCCACTACTGATCAGAGGTTCGAAGGCTGGCCCCTCGGAAGGGTTCAACAGCAGCCTCAGAGCACTCGGGCTCCGCGCCCACTACTGGTCAGAGGTTCGACGGCTGGCCCCTCAGAAGGGTTCAACGGCCGCCTCAGGCTACTCGGGCACCGTGCCCACTACTGATCAGGGGTTCGTAGGCTGGCCCCCGAAGGGTTCGACAGCTGCCTCACACACAGAGTGAGGGATGACCCTGGGTACGTTCGATACATAACCGAGGCTCGGGCTATGCTCCCGAGGTACCCTAGGACATTTTCAAGAACGACGGGACCGATTT
This sequence comes from Zea luxurians, assembly GCA_029449295.1. Taxonomy (NCBI): domain Eukaryota; kingdom Viridiplantae; phylum Streptophyta; class Magnoliopsida; order Poales; family Poaceae; genus Zea; species Zea luxurians. Next base: position 55,756,002 of record JAOPSE010000018.1, on the reverse strand, counting down.
TGTAATGGAATCCCACTAGAGGGAGGCATCGAGCCCTCGGACCCCGTCAAAAGGGGACCGGGTCCAGCAAATCACCCGCAGGTACTTTTTGAGCGTGCCTCCGGGCTACAGCCGACTTCTAACGAATGGGGCACAGGCGCCCACTCGGATCACCCGTTAGCAACTCACTGGAGACACCATGTTTGACGCCCTCCGAGGGCAACATGGCGCTTTCCCCCCCCCCTCCTCCTTGCGGAAAGGCGACGCAGGGGCGTATGTAAAAAAGTCGAGTCTGTCCTTGATCGTCCTCTCGCTCTGTGCGGAGGCTCGGGGGCTGCTCTCGCAAACCTGGCTCCGGCCAAACTGTTGACAACGTTAACATACCAGCCCGAGAACTTGGGACTCGACCGTGCACCCGGGCTACGGCTAGTTCGCATGAGGGAACAACCAGACCGGCTGAAGCATCACGAAACGCATTAAGACCTCGAAGGAGTCTAACCACTCCTCCGAGGCCTCAGGGGCTACACCCGGCGGGTGCGCTCGCGCGCACCCACCGGAACGAAACACAGCCGAGAAAGGCCGGTCCCCTTGCAAAAAAGTTCGACAAAAGCCTCCAAGCGAGTATTAACACTCACTTGGAGGCTCGGGGGCTACTGTCGGGGACCATAATTAGGGGTACCCCAAGGCTCCTAATCTCAGCTGGTAACCCCCATCAGCACAAAGCTGCAAAGGCCTGATGGGTACGATTAAGTCAAGGCTCGGTCCACTCAAGGGACACGATCCCGCCTCGCCCGAGGCCAGCCTCGGGCAAGGGCAGCCGACCCCGAAGGATTCAGGCCTCGCCCGAGGCACCTCCTCAAGCAACGGACACACCTTCGGCTCGCCCGAGGCCCAATCTTCACCAAGAAGCAACCTTGGCCAAGTCGCCACACCGACCGACCGTATTGCAGAAGCATTTAATGCAAAGGTGGCCTGGCACCTTATCCTGACGCGCGCCCCTCAGTCGACAGAGCCGAAGTGACCGCAGTTACTTCGCCGCTCCACTGACCGGCCTGACAAGAGGACAGCGTCGCCTGCGTCGCTCCGACTGCTGTGCCGCTCGATAGAGTGAGGCTGATAGCAACCAAGCCCGGCTTCGGGCACCATAGGAAACTCCGCCTCGCCCGACCCTAGGGCTCGGACTCGGCCTCGGCCTGGAAGACGACGGACTCTGCCTCGCCCGACCTCAGGGCTCGGACTCGGCCTCGGCCCCGGAAGACGACGGACTCCGCCTCGCCCGACCCCAGGGCTCGAACTCGGCCTCGGCCCCGGAAGACGATGGACTCCGCCTTGCCCGACCCCAGGGCTCGGACTCGGGCTCGAAAGACGATGGACTCCGCCTCGCCTGACCCAGGGCTCGGACTCGACCTCGACCTCGACCTCGAAGGAGCCTCCGCCTTGCCCGACCCAGGGCTCGGACCGACCACGCCACAGGGGGGCCATCATTACCCTACCCCTAGCTAGGTCAGGCTATGGGGAACAGGACCGGCGTCCCATCTGGCTCGCCCCGGTAAACAAGTAATGATGGCGCCCCGCGTGCTCCATGACGACGGCGACTCTCGACCCCTTACGGAAGCAAGGAGACGTCAGCAAGGACACGACAGCCCCGACAGCTGTCCTTCCGCAAGGCTCCAGCGCTCCTCCGACGGCCACGACATCCCATGAACAGGGTGCCAAAACCTCTCCGGCTGCCACGACGGCATGTACTTAGGGCGCTAGCACCTCTCTGCTAGACACGTTAGCACACTACTACATCTCCTCTTGTACACCTAGGCCCTCTCCTTACGCCTATAAAAGGAAGGCCCAGGGCACTCGTACAGAAGGTTGGCCGTGTGGGAGAACGGGCCGACACATAAGGCTCTCGCTCTCTCTCCCACGCGGATGCTTGTAACCCCCTACTGCAAGCGCACCCGACCTGGGCGCAGGACAATACGGAGGCCGTGGGTTCCACTTTGCTGTCTCTCCCCCCTTCATGCTCCGTCTCGCGCCGACCCATCTGGGCTGGGGCACACGGCGACAATTTACTCGTCGGTCGAGGGACCCGCCGGGGTCGAAACGCCGACACCAAGCAACCAAGAAATTTTCCCTTCTTCACTCCGAAGACACATTTCTCTGGATTTAGTTTGAGAGTGGCCCTTTTGAAGTTAGCAAACGTTTCTTGCAAGTCAGCAACGTGATTTTCTTGCTTTGTGCTCTTTACTATGATATCATCAACATATGTCAGCACATTTCTGCCAATTTGGGAGTGAAGGACTTTGGCAGTCATCCTGCTGAAGCTTCCTTCGGCATTCTTGAGCCCCTTGGGCATCCAAAGGTAGCAATAGGTCCCACTAGGGGTTATGAAACTTGTTTTAGGCTCATCCTCCTTCTTCATCTAGATTTGATGATAGCCTGAGTAACAGTCCAATAAGCTCATAAGCTCTGAAGTAGCCGCTGCATCTATAAGGGAATCTATTCTTGGCAATGGGAATTCATCCTTCGAGCATGCCTTATTGAGATTTGTGAAATCGATGCACATTCTCCATTTTCCATTAGCTTTCTTCTCTGATAACACCGGCACTCAAAAGCCTTTTCACTTCGTTTCATGCGCCTTCGGCTTTATCATCGGACATCTTCCGAAGCCTCTGCTTTCTTAGCCTAAAGGCCAGGTCTTCATTGAGTGAGTGCTCAATGACATCTCTATTGACACCACAGAGATCATTGGCTGACCAAGCAAAAGCATCCTTGTCGTTGAACAGGAATTTCAATAAAGTCTTCTCTTGTTCATCAGATAATTGGGATCCCAACAATACCTTCCGCTTGGCTATGTGTTCGCACAAAAGCATGGGCTTTGGTTGATCTCCTAAAGCAGCCTTTTCTCTTTTATGCTTGAATTGTTTATGAGCTTCGGCTTCATCTATATTATGGATGGCTTTCAAATCCGTCCAGTTCCCTACAGCTCTCCTGGTAGCCTCTTGGCTTCCATGTACAACGATAGGCCCTTGGTTAGAAGGTATCTTCATGCAAAGATATGCTGGATGGAGTATTGCTTCGAAGGCATTCAGCATCCCTCGACCAATAATTGCATTGTAGGGGTACTCCATATCGACAATGTCGAAAACAACATGTTCTATCCATGAATTGTGAACATAACCGAAGGTGATTGGCATAGTTATCTTGCCGAGCGCCATGATCTGTCTTCCTTCGAAGCCGTAGAGGGGGTGTGTTGCATCATGTATCTTGTCATTCGGCTCTTGCATTTGCCTGAAAGCCTTCGCAAAGATGATGGCTGCCGCACTGCCTGTGTCTACTAGGACATTGTGGACCAGAAACCCCTTGATGACACAAGATATGACCATTGCATCATTGTGAGGATAATCCTTGAGTTGAAGGTCTTCCTGGGAGAAGGTGATTGTTATAGGAGACCATTTGGACTTGATGAAGGGTCCTTGCACTCCAACATGTTGTACCCTTCTATGTGCTTCCTTCTTCTGCTTCTTATTGGTTGGTTCAGAACTTTAACCGCCTGTGATTGGGAGCACCAACTTCATAGCCGAAGGTGCCACAGCTTGGTTACCTTGCGAAGCCATTGTCGCAATTGTGGAAGTGAGTTCACCGGAGGTAGGTGCCAATGTTGGTCACTTGTTCTCGAATGTTGTGGATCAAGAACACGGCAACACAATCGTTAAGGGTTAAGGACCTTCGTCTTTCGAAGCATTATCTCCACATGGGCATAATGCTCATTAGACGAAAGTCAAGAGGGACACACCTTCATTATTTAATAAGTGAATAAGAATGCAAAGGGATAAAGATGATAACTGCATCTCATTAATATATTTATATTTGCATTCTATAAAACATAAATGAATATTAACAGATTTCATATTACATTGATACCTTCGGCTCGATCGAAGGTGAGGTAGCGGGAGAGCGACTACAATCCAACATGAACAGTATGGTGCTATTGTTCATCTATTTATAGGCTCGGGACGTAGCCCAGGTGAAATTACATCCATACCCTTGAACGTTTATTTACAAGCGACTAAAGCTAATAAGGTCTATCTAGTCTTTTACTTTTTTGCTTGGTCCGCGCCGAAGCTATTGAGATTCGGCATTTCACCACGCTGCTTACACACAAGGCCTTCATCTTGAAAAGCTGAGCCAAGGTTGATGATAGCTTCGGCGAGCTCTTGTATTATCTCGCCGAAGGTATTTTTGTCTTGAGGACCATCGGTGGAGGAGAAAACCCCCAACACCGTCGACATCCCTCTAGGAGTTGTATCAACTCTTTGAGAAATATATAAGGTCTAAGGAACTACACCCTCGTAAGGTCAAGGCACAACACAAGCCAACAGATCTGTCACATGCAACAAGCTCCAAACCATGGGCCCAAAGTCATCAGCCTCCACTCCAAAATCAGCAACAACAAATCCACAACATTAACTAACAGTAGTTGTTCGATGACCCCTTCGTGTGTATGATCTGAACTAGCAACCCACGAGAGTCGGTAGAGGTCCCAGAGGCAGTGGATGTGGTCACAACCCTATGCGCGAGCGTAAGCCATATTATGTATTTCACGATGAAGACGCCGACCATTCTACCAAAGATTGTTGCACCACCAAGGAGGCTAAAGAAAGAATGGAGGCCAAAAGGCTAGCAAGGGCGCATCTCGAGCACATAGCAATGGCCATAACCCATACCTTCCAAACACATTTTTGCATCATAATCTAGAAATGCACCACCCTACAATAGTACCAACAAAATTATCCCCCTATCCACCAAGAAAGACTACAATTCACACCTCCACTTCAGCTAATCCCCCCAAAGACAACTACCCCTCCCCATCCAAGGAAGAAGACACCTATTGTTAGCCCTTGATTCATCATATAATCAACATGATCAGCGGATGCTCCAGCACATACTTTGACTACAATAGGCAATGAAAAGATTACTACCGAAGTGTGAACCACATCTCGGTTAATGGGCCCATCATTCAAACGATGTGGTCGCATGTCTCCTTGATGTTCGATGCAAATGACGTCAACCTCTGAAATGCCCCGCACATAGACATAATGGTGATCAATTGAAACATAGCAAGATGGGAGATACACAAGGCCCTCGTACACAACGATAGCTTGGTAGATATAATATTCTTGCTTGCCTTCGATAGGATGGGAAATAATCCCAACCTACTACAACCAGCTGACAACCCCCTGTTCAGATTCAGAGGCAAGGCTATGCTCCCCCTCGGTAAGATAACTTTTCCACTATCCTTCAACACCGCCGCAAATGCATGTATAGAGAAATTCACTTTTGATGTCATTGACATGGTATACATTTATAATGCAATTCTCGGTGGAGGGGCAATCAAGGTCTTTGAGGAAGCCATTCATGGACTTTACTTGTTCATGAAGATATTTGTGCCACACAGAATCATCATCATTTTTGGGGACCAGCAAGTAGATTGCAACATAGAAAGAGACTATGTCCCAGGTCAGCGCAATTTCCACTTCCTAGACACGAACACAAAAAGCCAAACTCCGGTGCAATCACCAAAAGGCGACAAGGAACCGAACCTTATACAATGTAACGTAGATGCTAGAAAAGTGCCCCTCGACCCTGCCCTACCTAGTCATATGGTGAGAATTGGCGATGGCCTAACAAGGCAGGAAGAGGTAGTTTGGTTGCTTGCTTGCACATTAACAAGGACATCTTCGCGTGGTCGCCGCAAGACCTCGTTGGCATGAGTCAAAATGTAATCGACCACACCCTAAACATTAACCCCTCGATGCGGCCCAAGAAGCATAGACTTCAGAAGATGTCAGATGAAAAAACTAAGGCAACCAGAGCCAAAGTTCTAAGGTTACTAGAAGAAAAATTCATTGAGCCCATTGACTATCCGACATCGTTAGCCAACTTTGTCATGGTCATAAAGAAAAATGGAAAGGGGTGCATGTGCATAGACTTCACCAGTCTAAACAAGACATGCCTAAAAGGACAAGTTCCCCCTCCCCTGTATAGACAAAATAGTTGACTCAATAATTGGGTGCAAAGTTTTGTCCCTCCTTGATTGTTTCTCTGGTTACCACCAAATATTCCTCAGGGAGGAAGACAAAACTAATGCAAGTTTTATTACACCCTTCGGCACATACTAGTTTGTGTGGATGCCCAAAGGCTTGAAGAATATAGGGTCCACATTCTCTCACCTAACACAATCCATATCGAAGGATCAGGTCGACTATAATACATTCACTTATGTCAATGACATTGCTGTCGCAAGCAAAAACAATACCGACCACCTGGCAAAGCTCGCCGAAATGTTCGCAACATGAGAGAGTCCAGACTTCATCTAAATCTAGACAAATGTGTCTTCAGCATTCACAAGGACAAGGTCTTAGGATGCCTCGTATCATGAAAAGGCATCAAAGCCCAATCTTAACAAAACAAAAGCCATAACAGATATGTGCCCACCGAGAACCATCAGGGAAGTCTAGAAACTAACAGGTCACATTACAACTCTTAACAAGTTCTTCTCTAAGTCAGCTGAGCGCAGCCTTCCTTTCCTAAAAATCCTATGAGGTGCCAAAGACTTCATCCGGGGCCTAGAACAAGCAGCAGCTTTTGATTCCCGCAAATCATATTTGATAGAGCTTGCCACCCTCTCCAGCCCAACTCTAGGAGCAGAGTTGTTACTGTACTTAGTAGCCTCCCACACTATAGTAAGTGCAATCCTCGTTGAGTAAAAGCGGACCGAGGGAAAACTTATGCAATCCCCAATATACTTTGTCATTGAGGTCCTCACACAACCGAAGACCAATATAACAGGGATGTACAAGATCTCCTATGCTGTTCTCATGACACCTAGAAACCCAGGCATTATTTTGAGGCCCACAAGATAAAGTATTGATAGACCGAAGCCCAGCAAATATATACAACAACCCCAAGGCCTCCGCCAAATTCAGAAAATGTGTTATGGAACTATCCGAATACCACCTATCATTTGAATCAAGAAGTGCTATCAAATCTCAGGTACTAACAGACTTCATCGTGGACTAGACTAAGCCAGATGCCCCTTTGTAGCCCACCCTAAGCACAACATGTGTCCATTATGATGGCGCATGAGGCCATTTAGGAGCTGAAGGTGCAATGGTCCTCACAGCGCCAACAGGTGCCAAATACAGATATGCCATCCGAATCAGCTTCACCAACGACTCCGGTAGATGCACTAACAACATCGTTGAATATGAAGGAATCATCCTAGGACTCCACAAGCTCATAGCCCTCGAAGTTCGAACCTACATAATCAAAACTTACTCCAAAATAGTGGTAGACCAAATAGAAAAAGGAAGTGTAGCTCGGGAGTCGGTGCTTCTGCGGTACATATTTGGCATGCAAAGTCTATAAAAGCAATTTTGTAGACCACACAGTTCAACACATTGATCGTGCTAAGAACGAGGAGGCTAGTGAAGGCTTAAGCAAGAGGATACCCACTATCCTCCGATGTCTTCTATCAAGTCACCGAAGTCCATTTTGTAAGGCAACTAGGCGCAGAGGCCATATTAGTCAGCATGATCTCCCAAAAAGTCTAGAGAGCCCAAATAATTTCGTACCTATGAGGACAATACCAACCAGATGACACATCAGAAGAATCTAGCTTCAAGTATAGAAGTCGCCACTACACAATCAACAAAGACACCATCTATAGGAGAGGAATTGTTCAACCTCTCCTAAAGTGTATCAACAAATATGAGGGCAAGCAACTACTAACCAAAGTATACCAAAGATTTTATGGCTGCCCTATCATCCCTAGGGCCCTCGCCTCAAGAATCATGTGCCTAGGTTTCTTCTGGCCTAGTATTGTGAGAGATGCCCAATTGTGCAACCTCTCCTAAAGTGTATCAGCAAATATCAGGGCAGGCAACTACTAACCAAAGTCCACTAAAGATTTTATGGCTGCCATGTCGTCCCTAGGGCCCTTGCCTCAAGAATCATGTGCCTAGGTTTGTTCTGGCCTAGAATTGTGAGAGATGCCTAGAATATCGCACAAAATTGTGAAGCCTATCAGAAGTTTTCACCTAGCAAAGGGGGCCTTCCTAGAAATCAAAGTTAATCACGCCCACTTGGCCACTACAACGATAGGAAATAGACATCGTCGGGCCGCACACAACGACTCATGGAAATCTCAAATATGCATTTGTAGTCGTCGAATACTTCAAAAGATAGATCAAAACAAACACAATCTCTTTCATAACATCCAACATGGCACATTTTTTTCTAGCAGAACATCATTTGCAGATTCAGAGTACCCTCCAAAATCATTATGGACAATGGCAAACAATTCGACAACCAACAATTCCATGATTTATACATGTCAGTCGGCACAAAAGTCAACTTTGCCTCCATCTATCACCCCAATCTAATGGAGCAGTTGATAGAGCCAATTACAAAATTTTCATAGCGGTCAAGAAAAGACTACATGATGATATGAAGGGGAAATGGACCGACCAGCTACCGGAGGTCATATGGGGGCTAAACACAATGGAGACAAGGTGCATAGGTTTCACACCATTCAAGCTAATGTACAGCGCTGAGGCGATGACATCACATGAGCTCACGTTCAAGTCTCCAAGAGTACAAGAGCACTCCATGCCGGAGGCCGACGAACCAACAAACAAGGACCTGCTTGAAGACTACATGGTCGAGGTTCACGCCACAATCGTTGGATACTAGGAAGCGACAAAGGCATGGAGAGACAAGTTAGTCAAGCCCAACGAATTTCATGAGGGTGACTTAGTCCTCATGCGAACACCACGGACCTAGTCACTAGGAAAGCTTGAGCCCAAATGGGAAGGCTCATACATCGTTACCAAGAAGATTTCGCTATACGCCTACAAGCTGATGAGACAAACAGACGTACAACTGGACCATAGTTGGAGTAAGGACAATTTGCGCAAGTTTTTTTGTATGAGAGTGACTTTGGTCGAAAGGGCACAAAAAATGTCCGTGTAATTTTCGAATTTTCTTCAGAGCACAAAATCAAACCCGTACTCTTTCTCTCATGAAGGGGTCAGGTTTTTAACGAGGCGACACCTTGTAATAAAGCAGAGTAAATCCCCCTACATTTTAGTCCCACTGTCGAAAGGGCTCACTTGAGCTCTAGATTTGGCCATGAAGGCCAATCACCGCCACAACAAGTAGGACCTCGCTAATGGTGTACAATAAAGACACTTTAAGGTGTGAAGACACCTAAGGACACAACCAGATTAAAATAAAATCTTGGTGAAGACATCTAAGGGTGCGAAAATGCCTAAGGGCACAGCCAAATTAAAATAAAATCTTGGCGAAGACACCTAAGGGTTTAAAGATGTCTAACGACACAACCAAATTAAAATAAAATCTTGGCAAAGACACCTAAGGGACGAAGACGGCTAAGGGCATAACCAGATTAAAATAAAATCTTAGCAAAGACACCTAAAGGTGTGAAGACGCCTATGAGTATAGCCAAATTAACATAAAAACTTGACGAAGACACCTAAAGATGCAAAGACGCCTAAGGACACAACTGGATCAAAACAAAATTCTGGCGGTGTCTAACTGTCTAAAAAATTGCCTAGGGATGCAACCGAACAATACAGAACATGGCAACGCGCAGAAAACACAAAGAAAGACCTACCATGACTCTGCATTTGTGCTCAATCGCCAAAGGGAGGAAAGTGCAGCGTTCCTCATCTAACTTGCCGATTAGGGAAAACTGTCAAACGTCCACCAAACTTTACAAGTCAGCCGCACATGCAGACCTCGTAGTCACGAGCATCGAGCGATTTCGCAAAGGCACACAATTTATAAGGAATCCAGAGTAATCTGTATTATTAAAAATCTTCGCGAAGTCACCATTACACGCTCTCGAAGTAGCCAGCAAATATAAATTATTAAGAACTAGGGGGCTCCTCTTTTGGAATAAAGTCGCGCTCCCTACAATTAATCTCGAGTTCCTCGCCTTTGTAGAACAATCCAAGCTCGAACTCGCAAACGCAACAAAGAGAAGGGATTCTGCTCAGCGACCCTGTCAGTACAGCATGACAAGGGCCAAGGTCTAATACGCCGACATCGTCAGCACCAATATGCAAAGGCCCTGCCCCTACCAAGGCCCTCTCTCATGACACGCCACCTGAAACGAGTTCAATCAATTTTACACGTTTTCGATGTCGATCGCCACCTCGCCCGCATATCGACATTCCGAGCAAAGCCCTCCCCTTGCGTTGTCCCAAGCTGCCTGCCTCATTCTAGAAGACCCCTCATTTACTCCAGAAGCGACCGAAGTTGCAACGTCCATTGCGACGAAAAAGAAATATCTCCGCAAAAAATCCCAAGTCCTCTTCATTGATGGTCGACTCAGAATCAAAGAGATCACCTACACTTTTGAAGTTCGACGGACTCCGGTTGGCTAAAGGTGTAACGCGAACAACGACATGCAAGGGATCCTCTTCCTTTACATAGTAAGGCTATTCTCAATGGGGGGTTTCACGTCCCAGTTTCCAACAATGCCACGTCAGATTGGAGGTTGAATGAAACATCATGTCTCAATAAAGAGTTTCATTTCACTGTTTCCTAAGCTAACCAGTGCAATTAAATGCTAGTAAGTCTCATGATCTAGTGTGCCATGTACATTTGTAGCCAAAAAATAGTACGCTTCCTTGAGATAAATGTGCTGCCATATATAAATAAAAATGGGCACTTCCATTTCAGTTCATACAGGACACGTAAATAAAATTGAACGCAAACTTAGAAAATGGACACCTCCAAATAAAACTGGACGCAAATCTTGTTTATCTGAAAGCCATCGACGATCTCACAAACTGAACATCTGAAAATCTGAAATAACATGAAATGGACAATCAGAAGAGAACGTGGCTTGGTTCTTTTTTTATATAAATAAGATATATTCTTTTTACAACGCCCACATTTGTAACATATAAATATAATACGTACCATCATAAATACTTTTTAACGACGCCCGTATTTTTGCCAAATATGCTCAACCAAGTCCTTCTTCAATTTTAGATGAGTTGTACGATCTTGAAGATCTGATTGATTCTCTAGCACTCTTTCAAATGGAATTGATTCACCAAAGGAGAATTCAGGTTGTTCGACGATGGCAGAACTTGCAGCCTCATTCAAATCCAGATTCTCTTCAATATCCTCTTTCTTCTCATCTTCGACTATCATGTTGTGAAGTATGATGCAAGCTACTATAATGTTCTCGAGCTGTTTTTTATCATGTAGACGAGCTGGTCGCTTCAAAATACACCATCGACGTCGTAGGACACCAAATGCCCGTTCAATATCCTTTCTTTCGCCTTCTTGATGATTAGCAAACTCCTGATCTTTGTCATTGATAGGCATGGATATTGACTTAACAAAAATAGCCCATTCCGGATATATTCCATCAGCTAGATAGTAACCTTGGTTGTATTGATTCCCATTAACCGTATATTGCACCAGAGGAGCTTGCCCTTTGAGTTCTCGGATGAACAATGATGATTGTTGCAGGACATTGATATCATTATTAGAACCAGCAACACCGAAGAATGCATGCCAAATCCAAAGATCATGTGAGGCCACAGCTTCAAGAATCAGAGTTGGTACTTTTGATCACCTCGAGTGAATTGACCCTTCCATCCAACAGGACATCTTTCCCATTGCAAGTGCATACAGTCAATACTCCCCAACATGCCAGGAAATCCTCTACTCTCTCCAACTTTTAGCAAACGTTCAATGTCTTCCACTGTAGGCCGTCGCAAATAGCTTTCACTAAAAACAGCAATAATACCTTCTACAAATTTTTTCAAAGCTTCTAATGCAGTTGTGTCACCAATCTTCAAATATTCATCTAGGTGATCAGCTGCACTGCCATTAGCCAATTGGCGTATTGCTGCTGTACATTTCTGTAATGGTGTGAGGCCTTGACGACTAGTACAATCTATCCTTGTAGTGAAATAGTCAGACCACTTACCTAGCTCCTCAACAATGTGCAGAAAAAGTGGTCTCGACATACGATATCTTCTACGAAAAATAGATGTAGGATAGAGAGGATTCTCGGAGAAGTAATCATCATACAGTTTTTGTTGAATCTCTTCCCGTGGTCTTCTGATGTACTTCCTCGGACGAAGACGATGATCTGATGCCACTTCATGAATAGCTTCGACACTGGCTTTCAAAAAATCAGTGACCTCAGAAACAACATCATCCATTATGTTATCCTCAGCGAGAAAATCATCTAACAAAGAATTACTAGATGGGACATCTGACATCTTGTGCTATCTTGTGCTGGCGTGCAAATGGTGCAGGCCTGGTATACACAGGCCATGTCCTATATATATACATAATAGAAATAATTCAGTTCACAGTAGACCTTTCATTTCACAGAAATAATTCAGTTCACAGTAGACCTTTCATTTCACAGAAATAATTCAGTTCACAGTAGACCTTTCATTTCACAGAAATAATTCAGTTCGCACTTGACTTTTCATCTAAAAAAAACAATTCAGTTCACACAGACATTTCAGTTCACACAGACATTTCAGTTCACACAAACATTTCAGTTCACAAAAAAACAAGGCATACACGAAAACATTTCAGTTCACACTGCATTTTCCTTTCAGTTCACACCCTTGACTTGTGAGCTTGTAAAGATAATTACAAGGTGTGAAAAGCCAACAAATTTTCAAGTATAAAGGTGCTCATAAATAGAATAGCTTGATACCTTAGTCTTCAGCACTATCACCGAATAATTTCAGCTCCATCTTCTGCAATGTCCTCTCTCGGTTTATCTTTCCTTGATCAGATAATTGACTAGTGTCTTGCTGCAGTAGTGAGCTATATACTTCAAGCAATTTTGCCTCCTTCTGTTCCTGTGCAGCTTTGAGTTGTAACCTTGAGATTTCTAGTTGAGTTTCAGCCACTTTTTCACGCTCTTGCTTCCGGTCTTGTTGCACTTCAACAATTTTGTTTATGCTGTCCCCAAGGCGAGCAATACCATCCAAAACCTCTTCTGCCTTGCGCTTTCCATTCCTTTGAGCCTTGGCTGCATCTCTTCCTATAGGACGTTGTGAGGGAAGCAGATCTCTATCTTCAGTGATGTCAATGGTATGGCTCTGACCTTTTTCCTTATCCATCTGTGAGATTTGTGCACAAAATTTAGGTTCATTTCTGAGAGTTTTCCACCAATGAACCAGCGTGAACGGTTTGCCGTTATTACCATTTGCATACATCTTTTGTGCCTCATCCATTAACTGATCATCAGAGTACCCACTTGTATGCATTTTTGATACTGCGCTCCAACACCCATTGAAATTGTTGATCACTGTCTTCAACCTTGTCCAGTGTATCTTTAATTGATTGACGTCCCTTTGACGATCTGCTGGAGCATGCTTGTTAAAGTATTCTGCAATTTCCTTCCAAAAAGTTTCTCCTTTCTTGTCATTGCCATGTATTGGATCATTAGAACAGTTCAACCAAGCACTAGCCTATGAACATGAAACATCAAATTAGAAGTTCATTCCTGTATAATATTATATATATGAGAAGGTTTGAAAAGGTTTATTACCAGCCTCACTTCCTCGTCATGTGTCCAATACCTTTTCTTGACTGCCTTAGATTCCTCAGTGGTTGCATCACCATCACCATCAATCTGAATTGTTCCTTTAGCTAGTCTAGATGGTTTTTGAGTCCTTTTAGCATTTGGTGGCGGTGGCGGTGGCGGTGGCGGAGAAGTGTTGAAGTTCTGTGTGAGACCAACAAAGTGGAAATTCTCTCCAAGTGGCTGCGACGGCATTGGCATGTATGGTTGGTTAATGAGATTCACAAAACCATTTGGTGGATAAAAGTTCCTGTACCACAAAACAGAAGACCTAATTATATGTATTGCTCTCTACTACATGCCTTCCAGAATCCAAAATTACTAAAGGTTGGAGGCATCAGACTAATAAAAAAATACCAAAGTCCACAATACGTACCATGGGGGATTTGGAGACTGTACTTGTTGCGAATCAGGTGAAGAGGGCGAACGGAGTGACGTAGGTGCCAGCACATGCTGCTGACCATGGCCCTTAGCAGCAGCAACGGAGCGGCGCCGCCCTGCCCCTGAGGACCTCTGATTCGTTGGGTCCATCGCGACGCAAGACGAGGAAACAAACCTGGGAGGTGCGGTCGCCGGCAGACCAAGTCCCTGCGGGAGCAGGTGATGGCGCCCTGGATCGACGCTCCGTGTGGGAGCAGGTGACGGAGCCGATGGGCGCAGGCGATGGAGCAGGTGACGGGCGCAGGTGACGGAGCAGATGTGGGAGAAGGTGACGGAGCCGACGGGCGCGCGTGTGGGGTGGCAGATGACGGCGGACCAAGCCGACGGCGGACCAAGCAGGTGACGGCGGACCAAGCGAGAGCAGATGAAGGCAGGGATAGTATATTTGGGCCTCAAGCGCGCGTGTGGGGTGTGGGAGAAGCCACAGTGGATCTCGGAATGAAACGATATGGGCCTCAATGGGGGTTTCACACGATTTCTCATGTCTTGGAAACGGGTTGGCAGAGTTTCATGGGGATGAAACTAGTTCCTTCTCTTCCCTCATTAAATCATTGATATGTCATCAAAAATGCTGATGTGTCACAGTAATTAATGCCATGAAACTCTCCATGAAACCCTCATTGAGAATAGCCTAACAAAGCATTTTCTCAAGCAGTATCAGAAATCTACTCACACCCTTAACAACCAAAAAAAAAATACTTTTTTACAAAACATGATCTACACCTCAACTTGTTCGATAGACCCTCAGGCCCGAGGTCCGTATGCTGCAGCAGCAGCATTCGTGGGTGGCTGGCTGCGTTGACGTATCCTCTGTTGTCTTCAAAGCATATGCACCGAGATTTCCCCCAACCTATGCAGCGATCCGAGCCCTTGCCTATCCGAAACAAAGTCAAACAAACTAACCACAAGGACAACAAGAACCAGCGACAAATACTTACCTGCTCCAGCTCCACCATGGAATGACGATGGGTGACCTCGACGCCACAGGGCCTCCACATGCGGTCCAGCATCTTGTCCATAGCCTCGCTGGCGGCCTTGCTGACCTCGTTGTAAACATTCTGGTGCACATTGGAGTCCCTCTAGGCCAGTCGTGCCAGATGGTCGCACCCTTCGCAAATTAATGCCTCAAAACTACCCTCGTACTCCATTCTCAAGGGTAGGAAAGTTCATTAATTTGCGAGGGTAGTTTTGAGGCATTAATTTGCGAACCTACGAATGGAGACGCAGGGGCTTCCTAACGTCATTCGTAGGTTAATGAGCATTAACCTACGAATGACGTTAGGAAGCCCCTGCGTCTCCATTCGCAATTATTCGGCCGAGCAGTTGAAAAGGCTTTCACCCTCAAACTCTAGTGGGTGGATGGCTGCCCCAATGCTTCATAGACCTGGCGGAAGTCTTTGAAGACCAACAGGGATGGACCTGCATGCTCTGCTCGAAACCCTCCAAGCGTCGTCGCTGGACGAATAGCTCATTCAACGTCGCCTCATGCTGTCCCCTCGATCGTAACGGCTAGACGCTTCCATAAAAACGCAACTTCGGCCTCAGTAGCACTCTCACTTTCTTCTCCTCCTGCTGGGCCTCAACCTTCTTAAGCGCTAACCTTTCTTGGCCTCCGAACACACTGCCTTGGCTGCGACTTCCTCTTCCTAAGCCCTTGGCAAGGGGGCTAGCACGTCAGCAGCAACAACAACAAGCTAAAGAAAAGCATTCAACCGTCAAGCACAAATACCGCCGAGGGAAACTAACTTAACATAAAAGTACAAACTCACCGAGCGGAGGTGTGAAGGGGCCTTCCTCAAGACCCCTATGTAATCAGGGCGGACCCAGCCCAAATATTGAGTGGGGGCCCAAATGTGAGTGGGGGTCTAAATGAAGTGCTGTTAATAAATAAACCTTTGTAACTACACTAAATAAGGTAAAAAGTCCACCAAACCAAGAAAATTGAGTCGGGGCCTGTGCCCCCACTTAGCTCAACGTCGGTCCGCCCCTGTATGTAATTGCGGAGGCATTGACCTCTCCCCGTGCCAGAACGAAGGCGTGCACAACCTCCCATGCCCTTGCCTTAGACCCCAATGTTGGGACATAGGCCAAACGAGGCCTCGGTCAGAAACACGAAGTCTTCGCCATCCACCTAAACTAAGTGCAGCCCTGCAATTCACTAGAGACTTCACTTGACAATGACTTCGTCGACATCGACTATCGGCCAGTGAAGACGAGGGCTCAGGAGTCCTCAACTACCATAAGAGATGGGACGTCCGGAACCGAGAAGCCTTCAGAACGAGCCATCATGGGAAGGGCAATCAAGAGATGCAAAAGCTCCTCTAGACGAAGGCCGCGAATGCAGAAGACACACTAGTCTCGAATATGGGCCCACAATGATGCCATGCAGGGCCCACCTACCAATGTAATCAGTGGGTACAATTGTGTGTGTGTAAGTAGTGGGGGCTGCGCCATTGTAATTACATCGTTGTATAGTTCACGTTGTAAGAATGTGGTCGCTGTCCGGGGGCAGTAATGTACTTTGGACCATCTACACCAGACGGACCTATAAATACACCAGTCCTATAGCGTGGTGGGAGATGCATAACAAGATGCTACAGTTCCCTACTATAATACCCAAGTTTTAGATATCAAAATAGAAGGTGATAATATTTTGTGTGACATGGGATTATAATGGTTCATGTTTAATGTAATTAATGAAAGAGATGAACTATAAAGAAGTATGCATTCATGTTGGATGTCTTCTTGAATTATGCATTTGACAAAAAATTGAAACTCCCATTTAGGTTTGAATTTTGACAATGAAATATAAACTCTGGGAAAGAAAGGTTTTCAAATTTTTGATTAAGAATGAGATTTATTTACATGCAGGACTAAAGCGAAGTCAATAGAACTATAAAATAATACTATGCATACATAGTGGATTTTTGTTTTTATTTACTAGAAGTTTGTGAAGTTTAGATTTGAATATAATTTGAAATAGGAAAAACAAACTCGGAATAGCAACAGAAATAGAAAACACACACAAAAAAAGAAATCTGCGTGGACCGATTTCTCCAATCCGACCCATATCGCTGCCCCTATTCCCCCCTCTCTTCGGCTGCGTGGGCCGCAGGCCGGCCCAATCCTCATACTGATCCCGTCGGCACTTACTGGCGTGGCCCACCTGTCAGTTGCGCAGTAAACAGAGCTCATGCGCCCTTTGTTTCTGGCTGGCGGGCCCCGTCCGCCAGGGTCGTCTTCCTCGAATGACTCCACGCGAATCCGCAGGCGGCACGCAACAAACCCAGGATTCCACGCTATCCTGGCCCACCCCCATCGCGGACTTCGGTCCCAGCTATAAATTGCTCGGCCCCGCGACCGTCCCATCGACCATAGACGAGAAGCACACAAGACCTGCGCTGCGCTGCATCGGCAAGCAGAGGCAGAGAGAGGAAAAGTGTGATGCGTTTGCCACGGGGAGAAAAACTCCGATTCACCATTGTCGAGCCCTTCGGTGCGGGTCAGGTGGTCTCGACAGGGCATTAATATGGCGTTCATGGGCCCTCGGTGCTCAATGGCGGTGTGAGCTCAAGAAGAATCCCTCGTCGGACTTCACATATCGCTACCCCCTGTGGGTGGCCCTCACTGGCACTCTAATCCTAGGTAAGAATACAATTAGGGCGTTCGATTAAGCACTCACAACGTGTAGCGATGGTCCTCTATGACGAAAACCGGTTCTCGCGCTCAATGGCGTGCGCCGATGACCGCCATCGCGCATGCCGCATTGCCCAGATTTCCGATGGGTGGACGATGGCCTTATGGCCGTTTGATTAGGTTTGAGCGGGTGAGATCAAAGGGGGAGATGACCGGTTGGGTGGATAATTCGCAGCCCCTGGATCGTGATCCTGCGACTTGGGATGGAATCGCTCGTGATTAAGTCCCAACTGTTGATCTCTGATCTTGTGGACTAGAATGCATACCGGTTAAATTGAAGTGGGGATCTAATCCGGACTGTCTATTGTGGTTCAGACGACTCTTATGGGCCGATACCCTTTCGACCGATGATTTTACAAATAGGACCCTGCACAAAGTGGAATTTAACCCGTAGTACTACTCAGAGTTTGCTGTGTCTCGGGATTCTTACGTGGTAGCCCCTGGCTTTCTGGTTATTATACGCACAGCCCAGGAATTAAAGAAAATAGGAAAAAGAGATTTAGAAATCGATTTTGAGTATAAAAATAATTGCAGAAACCCATTTAATTCATAGAAAATCTTTTTTAGTCCATTCTAGTTCCTATAATTCTGTATTAATATTGTCTATTACTTGGAAACATTGTTTTAACATGAAACCCATACTAGAATTGATTACTCAATTATAACTAATTCATTTTAACTCCGATTTGATCCATTCAAATTGCGTTAGCTTCATAAAAATATTGTCTACGCAGTGGCGACATTAATTGTACCATAGAACATATTTTTATAATTAGATATTTGCTTAGCCTATGTTCAGTAGATTATACCTTTTTACCAAAGTTAAACTAGACCATGATAGTGATTTGACTATAATATGATTCCTAAATAAATTATAATCTGGATTAAAGTTTACCTAACTATTTGGTGTATATTTTCTCATATGATGTATATTATCCAATTTATAATACAGTTTGATATTCAAATCACATTTATCTTCCATAAACCATAACTCGATAACCGTAGCTCCGGATTTAGTGATCCTTGTACCCACGATCTCGTAGCGACGCGTAGATTATTATTACACTGTTTATTCTTATATTTGGTGTGATGTTAATTTTATCTATACCATGTTTGTTTGTATTGTTATGACAAGCAGCGAGGTCGTGAGTTATCTGAAAAGCAAGTTGGTACCTGGAATCTCAAGTCCCAGGCAAGTTGTGCCCTTGATCACTTCTTTTTACCCAGTCATGTTCTGATTAATCATAATGATCTGCATATGTTAATTTTGATGGGACCCAATAGGTTACCCTAGTTTGACTATCTTTATACCTTGTTTACCACTAAATTTTTGGGTAGTACTTGCTATTGTTTTATATGGTTTTGGGTATAGAGATACACAATATTCATGATTATACTTTTATTATCAATTTCTTATTTACTATTCATGATAAGATCATTATGTTAATTGGAACATGGAGCGACCACTCAAGAAAACAATGCTACCACAAGGGTGGTATGGAACGCCCTTGGCTGACTAATTAGGAAAACTAGTGGAAGACTACCTTACCCGAAAGGGGAAAGGGCAGTAGGGGAGTGGTCAGTGTAGGGAGGCCCTTGGGTTGATTTTGCTACGATGGCGGTCAGGCGAGGGGTCCCTGCATAGGAGCTTCCTATAAACTATAACGGGTTTTCTGAAGCTAGTGGAACTTTGTAAAGGCCTCGTAGTGTTACCCTGCCTCGCCTCCTAGGTAGAGGTGTATGGGAGTCGCTATCCCTTGGCAGATGGGTAACATGACTTATGGGTAAAGATCAGCAACCTCTGTAGAGTGTAAAACTAGTATATCAGCCGTGCTCACGGTCATGAGCAGCTCGGACCCTCACATGATTAATTTATGGAACTAAATTCAATTTGTCATATGCATTGCATTGAGGGTGTTGTTGTCACTTTTGTTCTACTACTTAATTGGGTTTGGTATTTACTTGTACTTAGTAACTGCTATTAAAATTTTGACCAACTTTAAAAGCAATGCTCAGCTCCAACCATTCTCTTTGGTAAACCTTACACTTCACATGAGCTCCCACCTTTGGCGAGTTCATGCACATTATTCCCCATGACTTGTTGAGCTATGAACCTATGTGAGCTCACTCTTGCTGTCTCACACCCCCCACAGGTCAAGAACAGGTACTGCATGATGAGGCGCATGGAGGATGCTGTGACGAGTTCGTGAGAGGTCTAGGCCGTCGTCTCCTAGTCAACTTTGGGTTGCTGGATCGTTGTCTCCTTATAATGTAATTATTTATTTATTTTGTTCAGAACTCCTATTATATAGAAAAGATGTGACATTAGTTTCTGTACCACTATTCATCATATGTGTGAGACTTGGTTCCAGCACACCTAGTGTTTATTTCGCGCCTGGGTCTTGGTGCCCCCGAAACCCGGGTGTGCCAGAAGTGGTATCAGAGGAATGTTGACTGTAGGACGAAACCTAGATAGAACTAGACAACCATTATCTACTTACCTTTGCTACTCTGATCCTTTCTAAACTTTTCTTAATCTTTTCTCATATATTTCTACTTTACTCTGATTATTCTTACCTTTTCACTCTAAATACAAAAGTGGATTTCACACTTTGAAATCCTGTGCCTAAAGTGACTTTTAGGAATAGGAGACCTAATCTTAGGAACAAAAACAAAACTACTTTTATAGGTATCTATGTGCTTCAATGTTTGTTCTTATGATACTTGACTGATTTGGATCTTTGATTGAGTGTGATGAATTGTGGAGTAATGTCCACAATTGCTTCTGCATATCCACCTAGGCATAAGGGAGAATATTTATAAAATAGACAAAACAGATTATCCCCCATTAAAAATATATCAAGCCTAGTAGACCCATCTTATCTTGAAAGACTCTCTCTTATCTTACTAGATTCATCTTATCTTGAAGAAATCATCTTATCCTAACCACTATACTTATCTCATCCTAAAGTAACCACCAAGATCTATCCCAAAATAAATTAAGTAGATCTTATCTGGTCTAATTTGATTACACCAATTTAATTCTAATCCCATCTAATCAGATCAGATCTAATCTAATGGACAAACATGGTTAGATAATACTGGTAAAATTAGATTGGATCCTACTCTTATAAATATGTTTTAACCTAAATTGGAGTCTTAGTCCAACCTGGCCTTATGCAACTACTTTGACCATCCGATAGTGCATAACCTCTCTATGTTTTAACCTAATAGAGATTCTGACTTACCTGTACCACATAATCCATCCTATCTCAAAAGATTCTAACATATATCCAACCCTAGTAGATCTATCTAACCTAAACTAGTCTAATCTAGTCATATCCAACCTAATCTAGATTTTATCTAATCTATTATGATCTAATCTAGAGTTAGTTACTTAATGCTGGCACAAAAGATAAGGCCATACTCCTAATTCACTTAAGTCTAAATTGGTGACTTATATCAACTTGGCCATACACAACAACATGACCTATATAACAAGTTACATAACTTACCCAACCAATAGAGTCATGAAGAATTGTATAATCCATCTATCCCCACCTAACGTCAAACAAACTTTTAATCTACATCATGTATTCTATCTCATCCATAACTATCTTAACCATATTCCCCCAACTCCGATGATATACACTAACCTCGAATCAATGAGACCAAGACCGGAGAAGAAAAGATCAATCTCGTCAAGGAAGGAGAGAAGACAAACTCAATCTTCTTATATCCTACATAATAATGTGGTTATACCTATGTATACCCATGCTCTCCTAATCACCCACTTATGATTATGAAAGAAAAGACCCTTCATTCTTGAAATAATTAGAAATTAAAGGCTAAAATCAAAAACCAATTCTTTTATATCCCTTTTCTTATAAATCTCGAGGACGAGATTATTTTTAAGGGGGGTAGGATTTGTAATACCCAAGTTTTAGATAACAAAATAGAAGGGGATAATATTTTGTGTGACATGGGCATATGAAGGTTCATGTTTAATGTAATTAATGAAAGAGATGAACTATAAAGAAGTATGCATTCATGCTGGATGTCTTCTTGAATTATGCATTTGACAAAAATTTGAAAACTCTCATTTAGGTTTGAATTTTGACAATGAAATATAAACTCTGGGAAAAAAAGGTTTTCAAATTTTTGATTAAGAATGAGATTTATTTGCTGCGGGACTAAAGCGAAGTCAATAGAACTATAAACTAATACTCTGCATACATACTGGATTTTTGTTTGTATTACTAGAAGTTTGTGAAGTTTAGATTTGAATATAATTTGAAATAGGAAAAAACAAATTCGGAATAGCAACAGAAATAGAAAACACACACACAAAAAAGAAATCTGCGTGGATTGATTTCACCAATCCGGCCCATATCGCTGCCCCTATTCCCCCCTCTCTTCGGCCGCATGGGTCGCAGGCCGGCCCAATCCTCAGACTGATCCCACCGGCACTTTACTGGCGTGGCCCACCTATTAGTTGCGCGGTAAACAGAGCTCATGCGCACTCTGTTTCTGTAATACCCAATTTGTAATTTGCAAGAGCTAATATCAAAGGGAGAAACAAGTTCACTTTATCTATGTGGGAGTTTAAACTTTTTGTGCCATCACATGTGAACACCATATTTTAAAACAGATAATTATAAAATATATGCCACTAAATCATTGCATCATGCTGAGATTTTTATTTTGTGTGCATTTTGTGACAATATAAAAATAATGTAAAAAGAAATATATTAAAAATCCAAATTTGGAGATTCAACCCTAATTTGCAAGTTGGAGTTTAGAGAAGAGAAAGAAAATGTTATGTAAAAATAAAGAAATATGCATATAAAAATAGTTAGGTCCTTCTATATTAGTATATTCAGATTGTACATTTAAAATGAGTGCAAGTTCACATTTAAATTTGAATGCAAAAATTTGAATCAAAGAAATTGAAAAAGGGAAAGGAAGAAATAATAGAAAAAAAAGAAATGGGGAAAAAGACATGTGGGCTCAAACCCTAAGATCTGGCCCAATCTCCCGTTTTCCCTCTCCAGCATGCGCGGGCCCAACTAATCAGTCTGCGCCGACATGTGGGCCCCACTCATCGGTCACGCACGCGCCAGACTCGCCCAATGCCGCGACCCGTGGGCCCAGCTGTGCAGAACCAAAGCGCCCGCACCCCCCCTTTTTCCTGCTCGCTGACGATCTGCCCCACTCCCGCCGCTCCGCCGTATGCATCTTCCTGTCTGTCGCTGCCAGTGGGACCGCACGGTCAGGCCCGTCTTCCCCGCGGGCCGTTCAAAAACAGACCCCGCGCATCGCGCGCTTCCATTAACCGACCTCCTCTCAAATTTGAACTCGGTCCTGGGTATAAGAACCGTGGGCGACATCGGGTACTCGCGGTGAGGTTTGGTGCCACCAGTGTCGAGCGCAGGAGGGAGAACCGGGGGTCACCGCGTCGGTGCCGAGCGGAGAAGTGAGGGGGGCCCTAGCTGCCGCCGTAATCAATTCCGTTCACCCCTCGTCGACGCGTCCTCGGGTCGAGCCGGGAGTTTCGTCGGGTCTCGTGGAGGTGTTCCCTAGCCTCACCAGGGGAAGTCGTCGTGCGGCGAGGAGTGAATAGCTCACAGGCGGGCCAGCCCCGCCACGGACCCGCCTCACGTCGCGGGCAGCGTTGCTCGCCGCCTGATATCCCGGTATTGAACTCTTTCTCTCTGTCCGCTCTCGTCTCCTCTTCGTATTGCACCGATCGGGGGTCGAAATGTAGTAGCAGAGGGGGAGATTAGCATTGCTCCGGCGAGTTTCCACCGCGATGGTGGGCGGCGCCACCGTCCGCTCGACCGGAAGGTAGGGGAGGGGTTTCGGGCTGTCGGATCCAAACCTGCGGCTGAGATTAAAACCTGCGTAACGTTTCGCGTTGGGTCGATCTAGAGCGTCGATCAGCGATCGGATGACTCCGGGTATGGATATGATCTTCACCGTTTGGATCAACATCTGGTGGTCCTCGTAGCATACCGGTTTAATAAATGTAGATCTAATCTAAGCCGTAGGTGTGAGATCGTGCGGCTGAGATCAGCGGATACCCTTTCGGCCTGGCATTTTTACATAAGAAACCTCCTATTTCCGTTAAAACAACCCTGTCGTCCGCGCATGGGTCTGTCTGTGTCTTGTGGATATTTACCCCGAGCCCCCTACACTTCTTTATAAATGAGGCCCAGTCCAGTATTGAATTAAATTGAATAAATGAAATAGAAAATAGATTTTTAATAGGAAAGTAATTGCTAGAACTTCAATAATTCATAGAAAATCCATTTTTGGTCCAAATTGAGCCATTCCACTTTCTAAATTCTTGTAATTTAATTCTCTATAACTTAGTGTCTTTGTTTTATCATGATAACAGTAAGAAAATTAACCTCACACTTAATCTTACTTAAAGCACATAAAACCTTTGAAAATCCATAACTTAAATTCTATAACTCCAAAAATTATGATTCCTGTTCCTAGGATTTTATTTTAATATGTAGATTATTACTGTGTATTTTATTTATATGTTTGGTGTAATGTTAATTTCTCTATATACATTGTGCTTGTTTGTATTGTGGCGAGTAGAAGAGCCCGTTGCTGAGGATCCTGGTGAGCAGCAGGTTGAAGTAGCTGAGCAGGAGCTCATTGAAGGCAAGTTGTGCCCTTGACCACTTTTTACCCAATAATGTTCTCTAATTATCATTCACTCATGCATAGGTTAATTTTGATGGGACCAATAGGTCACCCTAGATTGTTTATCTCATTACCTTGTTTACCCCTGATTCACTTGGGTAGTTTGCTATTGCTTTACCTGGTTTTGGGATAATCATTTATTACCTCTATGTTCCAATTCTTTTTGTTATTCTATTTATGTTCATGTTGAGATCATTAATGTTAATTGGAAACATAGAGCTTAACTTGAGTAACACGTGCCACCACAAGGGTTTAATGGGACGCCCTTGGCTGACTAATTAGGAAAGCTAGTGGAAGACT